>CM071959.1:32415000-33015000 GCA_036784905.1 Acrossocheilus fasciatus
AAGCCCTTTGAGCTTTCTCTTTGAGTTCATTCACAGCCAAAGTAAAGTTACCGGTTGGAGTTATTTTCAGGCCGAGGTAAGTGTATGTTTTTGTGGTTTCAATGGTTCTGTGTGATAGTGTGAATGTGTGTGTTGGTCCCTGAGATCTGGAGCGTTTCTGGAACATCATTACTCTAGTTTTTTGGAGGTTGACCGTCAGGGCCCAGGTCTGACAGTAATCCTCCAGCAGATTCAGGCTGTCCTGAAGCCCCTCTTCTGTGGGCGACAGGAGGACCAGGTCATCTGCGTACAGAAGACACTTGATCTCTGTGTCGTGTAGAGCGAGACCTTGAATGGGGGCGTGTTCTAATATGTTGGCCAATTGGTTGATGTAAATGTTGAAGAGGGTGGGGCTTAAACTGCATCCCTGTCTCACTCCACGCCCCTGGGGGAAGAATTCGGTTCTTTGGTTTCCAATTTTAACCGCACAATGGCTGGCTGTGTACATCGATTTGATCAAATCGTAGAATTTTCCCCCTATTCCACTGTCGATAAGTTTTAGGTATAATCCTTCGTGCCAGATTGAATCGAATGCTTTCTTGAAATCGACGAAACAAGCAAAGATTTTTCCTTTGTTTTGATGTACATATTTGTCAATTAGTGTTTGTAGTGTAAAAATGTGATCGGATGTGCGACATTTTGGAAGAAAGCCAATTTGGCATTTACTCAAGGCACTGTGCTTCGTGAGGAAGTGTAACAGTCTGGTGTTTAAGATGCTGCAGAGAACCTTCCCCAGGTTACTGTTCACACAGATGCCTCGGGAGTTGTTGGGTCTAGTTTATCTGTTCTTGTGAATGGGGCTGATGAGGCCCTGGTTCCAGATCTCAGGGAAGAACCCGACACACAGAACATCATTGAACAGTTTCAGCATGGCCAGTTTGAAGCTTTGGTCAGTGTGTTTCAGCATCTCGTTCAGGATGCTGTCGACACCGCAGGCTTTCTTGGACTCGAGGACCCGTAATTTGTCTTCTAATTCTTTCATTGTTATGGGGAAATCTAATGGGTTTTGATTCGCTTTAATCGATCTTTCTAAATTGTCTAGTTTATTAATTATTTCATTTTGATTAGAATTTTGAATTTCGGTTGGGCTATATAATTCTTGGAAATGAGTTTTCCACGTCTCCCCGTCTTGGATGGCCAGAATTTCTTGATTTGGTTTGTATAGCAATTTCCATTTATCCCAAAATTTGTGTGAATTTATAGATTTTTCAATTACTTCAAACTGGTTTTGCAAAAACTGTGCTTTTTTCCGCCGGAGTGTGGCTTTATATTGTTTTAGTGTCTCGCAGTAATGAAGGCGGAGGTCCGGATTATCTGGTTGTCGGTGTTTTTGATTTGATAAATTTCTGAGTTTTTTTCTCAGAGCCTTACAGTCCAAATCAAACCATTTGTCAGTATCTAAACATTTTTTCTTTGGTTTAACAATGGTCAAATTACTTTTTTGTGCTGTTTTGTATAATATGTTGTTTAGATCTTGTACTTCCTGATTGATGCCGAGTTGGTTTTTAGGGTACGCCTGTGTTTGGAATGAGTGTAAGAGGGACTGTATTTCTGGAGATTCAACAGCATTGATGTAATTAGCGGCGCTGTCTTCTGTCCATCTGAGTGACATAATTTTGATCATTTGATACGGTGTCCTGATTGGTGTGGGTGATGTTTCAGATGGCTTTATATAGAGGGTGATTTGGCTGTGGTCTGAGAAGGGTTTCAGGGGTTTGACTGTGAATGCTCTCAAAGAGGAAAGGTGGAGATCTGTGATGGTGTAATCTACGGTGCTGTTACCGAGAGCTGAGCTGTAGGTGTATCGGCCGAGCGAGTCTCCTCGCAGTCTTCCGTTGACGATGTACAGAGCCAGTCCTCGGCAGAGCTGCAGCAGCTGCCGTCCGTGAGCGTTCACTGTCTGATCACAGTTTTCTCTGGCGGGGTAAGAAGGGTACAAGTGGTTATTGCCGGTGATGAATCTGGTACCGTGTGATTCTAAGAAATCTAATTCTTCTCCGGTTCTAGCGTTTAAATCACCCATAAGCAGTACATTTCCCTGGGCCTGGAAATGGCTGATTTCTTGTTCAATGTTTTGAAAGGTTTCCTCTTGGAAGTACGGAGACTCGAGGGGGGGTATATATATGGCACAAAGGAAAACAGGCTGAGATGCTGATATTATTCCTTTTTGTATTTTCAGCCACAGGTGGTATTGATCTCTTTTAACTAATTCTATCGCCAGTTCAGATTTAATCCAGATGATCATCCCTCCCGAGTCTCTCCCCTGTGTGACTGATGTGAGTTTGACCGATGGTAATATTATCTCTCTGTATCCCGAGGGACAGCCAGTGAACACATCTCCTCTACACCAGGTTTCCTGTAAGATGATCACATCTATGTCTTCAAGTTCTTTCATAAAGTCAGAATGTCTACTTTTTAGGCCAAAGACTGAGGAGTTTAGACCTTGAATATTCCATGTGGAAAAACTAAGTGATTTCATCACAAACTTTTAAAATAATCTCTCTCTCTCTCTCTCTCTCTCTCTGTCTCTCTCTCTCTCTCTCTCTCTCTCTCTCTGTCTCTCTCTCTCTCTCTCTCTCTCTCTGTCTCTCTCTCTCTCTCTCTCAATTCAATTCAATTCAGCTTTATTAGCATGACTGTGTAGCACAATGTTGCCAAAGCATTAACATATATATATATATATATATATATAACAACAACATAAATAATAATAAATAAAATTAGTAAGTCAGTTAATCATGTTTAACATCTAACATTGTGAATGGTTAATACATATTTAGCAGCGAGTGCAGCTGTGTTATCATCTTCTCCAAGTAAGAAGGGCATTTTCTCAGCATCACTAAGTTCAGTAAATGATGGAATCAATGCTTCAAATCTGGGGAGAAATGTTTCCCTCTTATTGTGATATTTAGGACACATCAGCAGAAAGTGTTTCTCGTCCTCTATCTGCTGTAGATCACAGTGTCTACAGATCCTCTGCTCTCGCTCCGTCCATGTTTGTCTGTGTCTTCCTCTCTCTATTTCTAAATCATGGTTACTTAATCTGTATTTGGAGAGGATTTGTCTTTCTTTGAATGGTTTGATCAATAAATAATTGGCAAATTTAGTGGTTCTGTTTAGGGTTGAGTAGCATTGGAGTTTATTTTGAAGGTCAAAGTGTATTTTTAGTGCTTCATCATGAGTATCTTCAGATTTTTGTCAATTTCTTTAATAATGTCTTTGGGGTTGTAGCTGTAGTTAGTGAGGAGCTGGGTTTTTATGGACGAGCTGAAGAGCGAGGCGTGTTCAGAGGATGGGATTCTGCTGAGGTTTCATTGGCGAGGAGGGGCATTATATTGGACTGAATCAGGATCAATTGATGGAGGTGATGCCAGAACTGAACACATCTCTTCTGGATCTCAATGTTCAAAGGGTATAAGCCTAATTCAGCTCTGCAGGCATCATTGGACGTACCTCTCTGGACCCCTAAAATGTTTTTGATAATTTCTAGTTGTAGTTTTTCTATTGATGTTTTATCCCAATTTTTAAAGTTTATTATTGGTCCCCAAATTTCACTCCCATACAGTAGAATTTGTTTAATGATTGCGTGATATAATTTGATCCATGTTTTAATTGGTAGTTTTAAATTGGCCAAACCGTGATGATTTGATGGCATAAAATGCCCTCCGGGCCTTTTCATTCAAGGCCTTCACGGCCAGACCGAAGCCCCCTGATGCAGAGATCTCGATTGCCCAGGTAAGTGTAGCTGGGTGCTGGTGCTCGAGGACTTCTCCTCGGTATCTGAACTGGTATCTGCTTCCCTGAGACCTGGGCCTTCTTCTGGAACACCATGACTCTGGTTTTTGTCCAAGTTGACCGTCAGAGGCCCATTCCTCACAGTACTGTTCCAGCAGGGCCAGGCTGTGCTGGAGACCCTCGGCTGTGGGGGACAGCAGAACCAGGTCGTCCGCATACAGCAGGCATTTGACTTCAGAGTCGTGCAGAGGCGAGGCCCGGGATGCTGCCGGAGCGGTCCAGGGCTTCTGCAGCTCGTTGATGTAGGATGTTAAACAGGGTTGGTGCTCAGACTGCATCCCCTGCCTCACTCCACGACCCTCCTCTCTCTCTCTCTCTCTTCTCTCTGTCTCTCTCTCTCTCTCTCATCTCTCTCTGTCTCTCTCTCTCTCTCTGTCTCTCTCTCTCTGTCTCTCTCCTCTTTGTCTCTCTCTCTCTCTCTCTCTCTCTCTCTCTCTGTCTCTCTCTCTCTCTCTCTCTCTCTCTCTCTCTCTCTGTCTCTCTCTCCTCTCTCTCTCTGTCTCTCTCTCTCTCTCTCTCTCTCTCTCTCTCTGTCTCTCTCTCTCTCTCTCTCTCTGTCTCTCTCTCTCTCTCTCTCTCTCTCTCTCCTCTCTGTCTCTCTCTCTCTCTCTCTCTCTCTCTCTCTGTTGGAGTGGGTGCGTGTGTGAGAGACACGTGTGGGAGAGCGTTACTAATTTCTGCTTTTCCAAGTTAATTTCTTGGTTTTCTTTTTTTTCACACCTTTTTGAACACAGTTTTAGCAAACAGGGTAGGTTTTATATATCGCGTGGTGTGTGTGTTTGAGGCAGCATGACAGTCTACCCCGCAGGGGGTGCGTCGCCTCTCACCCTCGGGATGGGAAACGTACGTGCCTGTCACACTGTTGTCGGACCCGGCAACAAAAGTTATAATCTCTAATGTGCCCCCGTTTGCTGGTAATGGGGTATCATTAAAGAATGAACTAGATTTGGTAAAATTGCCGCGGCTATAAATGAGATTCCATTAGGTTGTAAAATTGCTGCACTAAAACGTGTTATCTTTAGGAGACGAGTTGACATGTTTTTTGAGCGCTCCCACTAAAACACTCGATGTGTCGTTTCGAGTATCTACGGAGAGAACTCATACATATAGTGTATGCATAGTGTATGCACGGGAGACATTGCGGTGTTTTGAATGTGGAGATATTGGACACAAACGTTTCTCTGCCCGGCACAAAGTAATACTGAAGAGAGAAGGCCCATCTGAATGTGACGGAAAGTACACACACAGCAGCCTGAAAAGGCAGACATTAACACTGATGTTGAACTTGGCAAGTTTTTCCTAATCTGGGTTATCCGTCATGAAAGTAAGACAAGAATGTAGCTTAGAAGTATTGTCTCAGCAGAAAAGGTTTCGATTAAAAAAAAATATAACAGTAATTAGGCAAGGAGTAACACCAGTCAGGGCGAAACGTGGAAATAAATGGTTATTGTTAAAAGAGAGTATAGAACTAAAGAAAATGAATGTGATGTTTCTACAAGAAACACACGGTGATGTAAGTAATGAGGTAGATCGGGGTTTGATATGGATGCTCCTACAAAGTTCTTTTTTAATTTGAATAAGAAGTGTTTTTGTTGTTGTTTTAATGAAAAAATGTAAGTATTTGTATGTTTGAATGTTCTTTTATTCTTAAAAAAAATATATATAGGTTTCAATTTTTAATGAATTATTAAAGAAGACCTAAAAGTTTTAAAAAAAGTCTCTCTCTCTCTCCCTCTCTCTCTCTCTCTCTCTCTCTCTCTCTCTCTCAATTCAGAAAGCTTTATTGGCATGACAAAAACATACATTTTGTATTGCCAAAGCATTAAAACAACATAGAAAATGATTTAGAATATCTGAACATTTAGTAAAGCCTAGAGAAAATAATATAAAATAAAAAGACAACATTATATAAACACATGGCTAGATATAGCAAAAAAATAAATAAAAGAATAGTATTAATAAAATAATATTAGTAAAATAAATAAAGAATTATAATAATAAATAAAGGATTGTACTACAGAAATCATGTAACAACTGAACTTAGAAAATTTGAACATTGTATACATTATATAGATGTGTGTGTTTGGGCTGTGAGTGTGTGTTCTCTCTGTGTGAAGTGTGTGTGTGTGTGTTCTCTCTCTGTGTGGAGTGTGTGTGTGTGTGTTCTCTGTGTGTGTGTGTGTGTGTGTGTGTGTGTGTGTGTGTGTGTGTGTGTGTGTTCTCTCTGTGTGGAGTGTGTGTGTGTGTTCTCTGTGTGTGTGTGTGTGTGTGTGTGTGTGTGTGTGTGTGTGTGTGTGTGTGTGTGTTCTCTCTCTGTGTGGAGTGTGTGTGTGTGTGTGTGTGTGTGTGTGTGTGTGTGTGTGTGTGTGTGTGTGTGTGTGTGTGTGTGTTCTCTCTGTGTGGAGTGTGTGTGTGTGTGTGTGTGTGTGTGTGTGTGTGTGTGTGTGTTCTCTCTCTGTGTGGAGTGTGTGTGTGTGTTCTCTGTGTGTGTGTGTGTGTGTGTGTGTGTGTGTGTGTGTGTGTGTTCTCTCTCTGTGTGGAGTGTGTGTGTGTGTTCTCTGTGTGTGTGTGTGTGTGTGTGTGTGTGTGTGTGTGTGTGTGTGTGTGTGTGTGTGTGTGTGTGTTCTCTCTGTGTGGAGTGTGTGTGTGTGTGTTCTCTCTCTGTGTGGAGTGTGTGTGTGTGTGTTCTCTGTGTGTGTGTGTGTGTGTGTGTGTGTGTGTGTGTTCTCTCTGTGTGGAGTGTGTGTGTGTGTGTGTGTGTGTGTGTGTGTGTGTGTGTGTGTTCTCTCTCTGTGTGGAGTGTGTGTGTGTGTGTTCTCTGTGTGTGTGTGTGTGTGTGTGTGTGTGTGTGTGTGTGTGTGTGTTCTCTCTGTGTGGAGTGTGTGTGTGTGTGTGTGTGTGTGTGTTCTCTCTCTGTGTGGAGTGTGTGTGTGTGTGTTCTCTGTGTGTGTGTGTGTGTGTGTGTGTGTGTGTTCTCTCTGTGTGGAGTGTGTGTGTGTGTGTTCTCTCTGTGTGGAGTGTGTGTGTGTGTTCTCTCTGTGTGGAGTGTGTGTGTGTGTTCTCTCTGTGTGGAGTGTGTGTGTGTGTGTGTGTGTGTGTGTGTGTGTTCTCTCTCTGTGTGGAGTGTGTGTGTGTTCTCTCTCTCTGTGTGGAGTGTGTGTGTGTGTGTGTGTGTGTGTGTGTGTGTGTGTGTGTTCTCTCTGTGTGGAGTGTGTGTGTGTTCTCTCTCTGTGTGTGTGTGTGTGTGTGTTCTCTCTGTGTGGAGTGTGTGTGTGTTCTCTCTCTCTGTTTGGAGTGTGTGTGTGTGTGTGTGTGTGTGTGTGTGTGTGTGTGTGTGTGTGTGTGTGTGTTCTCTCTGTGTGGAGTGTGTGTGTGTGTTCTCTGTGTGTGTGTGTGTGTGTGTGTGTGTGTGTGTGTGTGTGTGTGTGTGTGTGTGTGTGTACTTGCATTTATTACTTTGTGGGGCCCGGTGACCAGTAGCCCACCAACGGTATGGGGTCCAACAGCGTTGTGGGGCCCAAAATAGTGGGCCCCACACCGTTTTCAATGTAAACGGCCTCATAAGCCTCTGCTCATATGCCTCATGCTTTTTTTTCACTTTCCCCACAAGGTGATAAAAACAGGTTTTGAGTGTGTGTGAGTGTGTGCTCTCTATCGCCCCTGTAGCCGGGAACGGGGTACTGCAGCAGATACACACTAACGGAAGTGTGTGTGGCTTTAGCCAATGAGAGAGGCCCACGGAGAGGGAGGAGCCGTGTAGTTTATTTGGATGCGCCCACGCACAACGTTACTGGGTTTTAATCTTTAATTCCTCTGGTTTGACTCTGTTCCAACGGAAGAAACACTTCATGTAGGCCTAACTGTAAGCAACAGGTTGCTGAACTATACATTTGATATAGTTTGATGTATATTTCTAGTCGTGTTTACCGAATGGTGTTTAATGAAGTAAGGTTTTAATCAGATGGCTAACGTTAGCTGCTAAAAGCACACGGATTCGGTCACGGACGGCGTTTAACCGGAAGTTCCACGCGCTTCGAACAAATGGAAGACACTCTTCGTGTGAGGAACAGGTGGGTGAAGTTATTTTACTCTGTAACTTACATGATATTCGTTTCAATATTTACTCAACTTCATAGCGCAACTAAATGATAGTAAATGATGTACCATTTTATTCAGATCGATAGCTCATAATCTTTGAGCTGGTAATGTAAGATCAATAGCTGATAATATTAGCTATTAGGCTAATCGATAGCTGCTGATGTTAGCTATTAGGCTAATCGATAGCTGCTGATGTTAGCTATTAGGCTAATCGATAGCTGATAATGGTCGCTAAGAAGCATTTTATTGTATTAACGTCACATAATT
This sequence comes from Acrossocheilus fasciatus, assembly GCA_036784905.1. Taxonomy (NCBI): domain Eukaryota; kingdom Metazoa; phylum Chordata; class Actinopteri; order Cypriniformes; family Cyprinidae; genus Acrossocheilus; species Acrossocheilus fasciatus. Next base: position 32,423,200 of record CM071959.1, read on the forward strand.
TGACTCTGTTTTCTTTATAGCCTAGTTTAGCAAAAATCCATTAATGTAACAATATTGGTTTGACAACGATTTCACAGACTTTTTTGTTTTAATTGATCAGAGATGATTGCAGATCACGTGCAGCTGACAGACTATCTCTTTATCGATCTATCTTATTTGGCTGAATATATCTAATTATTGTTTCTGTTTTATATCTGTGGTCTAACCTGTGCCTTAAATCACTGAATATTAAATGTAGTTTTTTCCCCATGCAAATTTCATTTATTTTTAGTGTGTTTGTGTAATTATTTTCACAGAGCCATAATGTTGAGAAGGAAGACGAGGATCCGGCCTGTTGATGATGCCAGGACATGCATTCTGTCTTTGAGGGACAAGCCGGGGTTTGTGGAACGATTTATCGATGGTAACAAAGGTATGGGACAGCATATTACACATGAATCTCTTAGCACTGATCGTTTGCATACATTTACGTGATAATGCATATCTTTGTTGTTGGACAATTATAAATTAGCATTGGTTTTGTAAAAGTGTCCACATTGTGTGTTAATAACTTGACACAGACCCAACTTCTGTTGATTTATTAGGACGTCTGGATCCTTAAAACCTGGAACACACCAAACCGGCGGTCGGCCGTCGGGCAGTTTTTGTGCGGCGTCCGACTAAGTTTTCTCTGCGTGTTCCGCACCGTCGGCTGAAATTGGTCCTCGTCGGCTTTTTTTTTTGCCCGATTCAACATGTTGAATCGCCGTCGTGCCGTCGGTGAAAGAGGGAACTCTGATTGGCTGTTCAGCTTAGTGAACGAGTCAGTGCACGAAAATAGTAAAATAGTGAGCAAAGAAGTCAAAACGGTTCCATCTGCACCATAGAAGGCTGTTCTAATGTTACATCTTACCTGAGTGTTCCTTGGCGAATACTTCAATATTAACATAAAGAAAGTGTTTAGCAGGACTGATATTCAAAACGGTAAGCACAACCTGCTTTGTTTATGGTTTGTGTATCTGCAGCCGGCAGCGTTGGGTTCCCTTTTTGAATGACGAATATAGATGAATATCTGCAGAAATACACAGTTGTCTCATTCACACGCAGGCGCAGAACACGCATTCTAGCTGACAGTCGGCAGTCGTTCTCTCATGTGTTCAGTGCAGCTTTTTACCCCGACGCGAGGCAACAACACAGTCGGCTTTTATCCGCGCTAGTTCGTCGCCGGCGGCTTTGTCTGTTCCAGGCATTAGCCTTAAATTTGTAAATGTAAAAATAAGGCCTTAATTGGCATTCAAATGTCTTAAATCCACGTTTCAAAGATCTTAAAATGCAAAATTGCAATGAACCATGCAAGACATCTGAACTTCACACTGGCCTGCTGACGGTCTGCTCTCTGCGCACACACTCGAAGCGTCATTTTGTGCAGATATAAGTCGTAATATTAAATTTGTGTAATATAAATATCTGATTAATCTCACATAGGATGCGTTTCGTTAATTTAAACCTCCTGCTAGAAAAGTTCTTCAGTTTCCCGGTGCTCGTTCTCTTCAGCTTTAGCGCACGCGCTCTCTCTCTGACTGCTCGTTCTTTCTTTCAGCCTTTAACATGCCACCTGTCACGCGCAGCTGTCTGTCATCTACATTACTCAGCGATCAAATAAGTTAAAAATTCGCCAGTGTTTGTAACAGCGACCGTATGCATACGAATAGCCTACAACTAGCTATAAATACAATGGCAAGCAGTTTTATAGAGGCATTCGCGTTTTCCATTTGGACCCACAAACTTGCTTAGCTATAGTTACAAGCACATATAGAGCAACGTGTTTCCACTTTCAAAGTGTATGGCAATATTTCAGCGAAGTCAAACAGTTAAAAGATGCTTTGAAAGTTTAAAACTTATCGTTGTCTTGAAGAGCAGATTCCAGCACTCTGCTAGTGGTGGGGGGGGATCTGCTCTATATGCTGGAATCTGCTCTGTATCGGCCGGCCGATATATCGGTCGATCACTAGTTCACAGTGCATTAACTGATGTTAGCAGATACAAATTTGGATCTCAAATGTGTCTTGAAATGTTGAGCTTAACATTAACTAAGATTAATAAATGCTGTAGAAGTATTGTTCATTAATTGTTGGTTCATGCTAACTAATGCTAACAAAATTAAACCTTATAAAGTGTTACCATTTTTTAATAAAGTTGACCATAGGAGTGTAAAATTAATTTTAAAAGTTAAGGAGTCTTACACTTGTTCAAGCTAGGATACTGTATTGTTTGATTTGTTGAAGTGTTTCAATGGCTTTTAATGGTGAGTCTTTTATGTATACAGGCTGTCAAAGTATATCAACATTTTAATTTAGATTTATCTGCCAATATATTGGTTATGGGCTTTCAAATGTAAAGAATTATCGGTTATTGGTATCGGGTAAAATTTTCATATCGGTGCATCCCTAATTTATTTTATTTTTGATGACCATTCAATTTCTGTAGTATTTCTGACTTGAAATGCTAAAAATCTGGTCTCCTATATACTTCTATAGACCTTAACCTCAGCTATAGTTAATTTAAAGCCAGAAATGTCCATTGTTCCTTCCTATATCGCTGAGCAGGGTGATCTTGTGTGTTTGTATAGAAGTCACAATGATGTGCAGGTCTTAAATGTTTTGAAGAAAAAATGGTATTAAAAAGTATTACATTGGAAGTGCTGATACCTGCAGATACCCTGATTATAAAGGCAGTATGCGTTAATATAATTTTGGTATGTTATACCACATCTGTATGTGAAGGGTTAAGGCAGGGCTCTATGGTACCTTTTTTTATTAGGAGCACTTTGTGCTGCTAAATGTTTTTTAATTACGAGCACGTCCAAAATTTAGGAGCACATACAATTTTTTTCCTTAAATGACACGATATTACTGTGCCACATAGGCTATAACACATGGATAGCATGAGAAAAGAGAATTCAGAAACAGTGTGTGACCAAAGTTTACCTTATAAACATTTAATATTTTCAGTTTTAGAAAAACAATTACACTGGCTGTCATACAAAAAAAAACATGCATAAATTCATACATTTCGTGCCTCACTAGCGATTCTTGCTTGACGTGTGAATGTCCGCACACAAGCATTGCTAAGCCTGCAGGGTTTTTCCTGGGTCAAAAATGGTCTTCGGTGGCCAACACTCTTTAAAAAAAAAGAAAAAAAGCTGTGATTTTACCTCTGGATTTCATAGCTTTGTAAGATAAAATCCTTCTTTAATAGATTATTTTGGTATATAATATCAATATAAAAAAGCAGGGGAAAAAGTAGCATTAAAAAGTTTATTTTAACTAATAGTCTTATTTTCTACCATCTACAATTGAATAGGCTACAGTTCAGTTGTAAATACTGTAGTTTATTAAGGCTAAATCTTGCTGACCATATACTGTACTAAAGGGGGTAAGCACACCTTACGTTCTTATTTTAAGGTGTTCTGTAAATTATTTTTTTGAAACACTTTACAATGTGGTTTGATTTAACATTAGTTTATTACTAACATGAACTATGAGCAATACATGTTACTGAATCTATTCATCTTTATTCATTTTAATAAAAATACAGCTGTTCTTGTTAGTTCACAGTGCATTAACTAAATGTTAACAAATACAACTTTTGATTTCAATAATGTAGGCTATTAAATGTTTAAATGAACTTTAGCAAAGATTAATAAATGCTCACAGATAAGCTCTCTCACACACGTTTCTAGTCTTGGCCTTATGGGGCCCTTCCTCAAACTAATGAATTCACAGATAAGCTCTCACACACACGTTTCTAGTCTTGGCTTTATGGGGCCCTCACACACACACACACGTTTCTAGTCTTGGCTTTATGGGGCCCTCACGTATGGATCTCACTCATAGTGATGTTACATCATTGGGACAACACCTGTCAGTATTTAAACTAGTGTTATTGCAGGGGTAATTCAACACTCTTCAAGCTGCTGCATGTTCAGAATGAGTATTTTGGATGTAATGCATTGCAGCATCATATTTGTGTCTGTGACACTAGCTGTTACCTCTAGAAAAGATGAGTGTATGCTCTTATATTTCAGCTGTGCTAGATGAGAAACTGTTTTCACACGAGCTGACTTTTGTTACTTGTAAATGTCTGAAACGGTAAGCAAAAAGGTCAGTTCTTCATTGTTTTCTGTTTTTTTTTTTGTCTGATTTCCAGGGACCAAAGCAGCAGACTTCTGTTCTAGAGACCAAGAGCACTCTTCCCATGAGGACTCCAAAGATTCTGCCCTCACACAGGTAAATGAATGATGTTGACTCCTCAAACTACTCAAGTCTTCCCTCATGCTGCATGTCAAGCGCTCACACACACACGTTTCTAGTCTTGGCCTTATGGGGCCCTCCCTCAAACTAATGAATTCACAGATAAGCTCTCACACACACGTTTCTAGTCTTGGCTTTATGGGGCCCTCACACACACACACGTTTCTAGACTTGGCCTTATGGGGCCCTCACACACACACACGTTTCTAGTCTTGGCTTTATGGGGCCCTCACGTATGGATCTCACTCATAGTGATGTTACATCATTGGGACAACACCTGTCAGTATTTAAACTAGTGTTATTGCAGGTGTAATTCAACACTCTTCAAGCTGCTGCATGTTCAGAATGAGTATTTTGGATGTAATGCATTGCAGCATCATATTTGTGTCTGTGACACTAGCTGTTACCTCTAGAAAAGATGAGTGCATGCTCTTATATTTCAGCTGTGCTAGATGAGAAACTGTTTTCACACGAGCTGACTTTTGTTACTTGGAAATGTCTGAAACGGTAAACAAAAAGGTCAGTTCTTCATTGTTTTCTGTTGTTTTGTCTGATTTCCAGGGGCCAAAGCAGCAGACTTCTGTTCTAGAGACCAAGAGCACTCTTCCCATGAGGACTCCAAAGATTCTGCCCTCACACAGGTAAATGAATGATGTTGACTCCTCAAACTACTCAAGTCTTCCCTCATGCTGCATGTCAAGCGCTCACACACACGTTTCTAGACTTGGCCTTATGGGGCCCTCCCTCAAACTAATGAATTCACAGATAAGCTCTCACACACACGTTTCTAGTCTTGGCTTTATGGGGCCCTCACACACACACACGTTTCTAGACTTGGCCTTATGGGGCCCTCACGTATGGATCTCACTCATAGTGATGTTACATCATTGGGACAACACCTGTCAGTATTTAAACTAGTGTTATTGCAGGTGTAATTCAACACTCTTCAAGCTGCTGCATGTTCAGAATGAGTATTTTGGATGTAATGCATTGCAGCATCATATTTGTGTCTGTGACACTAGCTGTTACCTCTAGAAAAGATGAGTGCATGCTCTTATATTTCAGCTGTGCTAGATGAGAAACTGTTTTCACACGAGCTGACTTTTGTTACTTGGAAATGTCTGAAACGGTAAACAAAAAGGTCAGTTCTTCATTGTTTTCTGTTGTTTTGTCTGATTTCCAGGGGCCAAAGCAGCAGACTTCTGTTCTAGAGACCAAGAGCACTCTTCCCATGAGGACTTCAAAGATTCTGCCCTCACACAGGTAAATGAATGATGTTGACTCCTCAAACTACTCAAGTCTTCCCTCATGCTGCATGTCAAGCGCTCACACACACACATTTCTAGTCTTAGCTTCATGGGGCCCTCACACACACGTTTCTAGTCTTGACCTTATGGGGCCCTCCCTCAAACTAATGAATTCACAGATAAGCTCTTACACACATGTTTCTAGACTTGGCTTTATGGGGCCCTCACACACACACACGTTTCTAGTCTTGTCTTTATGGGGCCCTCACGTATGGATCTCACTCATAGTGATGTTACATCATTGGGACAACACCTGTCAGTATTTAAACTAGTGTTATTGCAGGGGTAATTCAACACTCTTCAAGCTGCTGCATGTTCAGAATGAGTATTTTGGATGTAATGCATTGCAGCATCATATTTGTGTCTGTGACACTAGCTGTTACCTCTAGAAAAGATGAGTGCATGCTCTTATATTTCAGCTGTGCTAGATGAGAAACTGTTTTCACACGAGCTGACTTTTGTTACTTGTAAATGTCTGAAACGGTAAACAAAAAGGTCAGTTCTTCATTGTTTTCTGTTTTTTTTGTCTGATTTCCAGGGGCCAAAGCAGCAGACTTCTGTTCTAGAGACCAAGAGCACTCTTCCCATGAGGACTCCAAAGATTCTGCCCTCACACAGGTAAATGAATGATGTTGACTCCTCAAACTACTCAAGTCTTCCCTCATGCTGCATGTCAAGCGCTCACACACACGTTTCTAGACTTGACCTTATGGGGCCCTCCCTCAAATGCTCGCTCTGTGAAACTAGATAAATATTTGCTATTATTAGGAGCATGTTTGTGCTAATATTAACTCTTAATGTGTATTTTTTTTTTTTTATTATTTAGGTATTTACTACCAACGGGTTTGCCCTAGTGAACTACTCCGAAAGTGAGGAGACGGATGAGGATTATATTAAAGACAGCCCTCCCACTCCACACTGTGATTTTGTTCAAAAGAAGAGGAATTCAAACATTCAGGTATGCCTCAGATACTGTACTTTAAAGGGGTGGTTTACTGCTTTTTTTCTTTGCTTGATTGTGTTTATGGGGTGCAATATAACATGTCTTAGTGTTTCGTTTGTTAAAAAACGCCTTATTTTTCATATATTTCACCTTTATTGTAAGCCGCTTTCTCCTCTGTCATTTGAACGACTGGTTGACTTCCTGATTCTCTGAAACCACTCCCTCAGAAACAGGCGATGGGCTCAGATTGGTCAGTTGGGCCGGTGTGTTGTGATTGGCTAAACTGCGTACTGCACGTTGCGCGGAAACGTCACGCCCATTACCTTCACGAGCGACAGCTGCACGTGCTGCAGTCAAATGTAAATAATGGTGTCAATATTGCCTTCAGTTTGAGCCAGAATCAGACCCAGAAAGCGGTAATGAAGAGAGTCAAGCAGAACTTCCGCAAGCGCGGCTCTTACAAACGTTTCTGAATGGAAGTTTGCTGTTGTGATTACATATCATTTTTTGAAGTTTGTACACGTTTGTCTTATACACACAAAATAGCATCGAACTAACTGGCTACTAACCAAACAGCGCCGGCTTGTGTTTACGTTCTTGATCAAATCTAAAAATTACATCAAGTATACATGGAAAATACATTTACAAAATTAGTACATAATTACAAATTCGGGTCCAGAATGTTTGTACGCGTTTGTCAAAGACACACGAAATAGCATTTAACTGGCTACTAAAGCCAGCGTTGGTATTTGTTTACGTCCTTGATCAAACTAAAATATTACGTCTGAAATTATACATGCAAATACATTTAAAATGATGAAATCTTACTCACAGGTTGTGGCCCAACAGCTGCTGCCTCTGTTTTTAAAGTTGGAACTGCTCCATGTTTTAGTAATAGTTTCTGTGTGAATCCGGCATTGAACTCGTGTAGATTCTGGAAGCTTTCTTCCGTAAAATGCACAGCACAGAGAGCTAAGATTGTAATTGTCAGGAACATAATCAAACATAAATTTTAACCATTGTTGACGAACTACAGCGTCCGTAGGAAGCCTGAACACAGAAGACCTGACAGCTGGGTGAAAATAACACCGTTTCGACGGCACTCTCCACTATAACTCTTCCTCTTCGACAAAGCTGCAGAACATGGCCTCGCCCCCTTTTCTGCATGTTCCGGAGGGAGGGGTTGATGGGTTTATTTCGTACGCAACCCGGGAAGTAGTCCGTTGTAGTCCCGTATGAGTCGTTTTTGTAGGCATTAAACTTCCTGATTTTTAAAAGACGATATCTCCGCTTACGTTGAACTTTCAGCGCAGCAACTTTGCAGATACTGTTCATGCACCAACAACAACATTACACACTATTTAAAATGAAAAAAGTGAAATCGCAGTAAACCACCCCTTTAAAATGCTGCTGTTTCTATAAATGGTTCAAACGTCCTTCCCCTGTGACTCATTTTAATAGAATGTAAGCCAAAATGTATAACATGCCTTGAAATTGAAACTCCTTTTTTGCAGGTGGCTGGAGTGGCTAATTTTTCTGATCTTCTGATTGACTCGAGTGAGAGTATAATAGATGAAACTGATCTGCAGTCAGACAACGAAGTTGCTCCAAAATAACATTTTGGTATGCCTCTGACATTCTGGATACAATTTCTACCAAAATATTTCCCCTGTATATGATTTCAATAGAATATGAACAAAATACATAATTGCACATGAAATAATTACATTTTTGCAGGTGAGTAGAGTACCAGATTTCTGTGTTCCTCTTAATGAGTCGAGTGATGACCGCACGGATGAGCCTTCCACTTCCATGTCTGGAATGGCTTCACAAAGGCCAAGGAGATACTGTCACCGTCCTGTAAGCCTCATTTTTTCATACATTGTTACTTAATGCTTAGTGCTAACCAAATCCTCTTTCACTTGCTCTGGTCTCTTGCTTATTTTAGTGAGCCTGGTATTAGTTGTTGAGAGTAGTACCATTTAAAGGTTCTCTAAGAACGTGAAGTACTTTACGAGGGATGTCACTGTAAGGAAATGTTCACACGGTGAATAAACTTGCAACAACACTGTATTACCAATAACAGTGGCAGTGGGCGCTTTTTACTTTTGATTTCACAATCATGCGAACTTGGATTTAGAGTATTAAAATGGCTATTAAATGTGTGCTCGCTTTTTGCTTTTGAATTCTCGATCATTGAATTTCGTTCTACTACAGACTACAGAATTTGACCAATTGGCCGATTTCCTTGGGCATAACATTGAGGTCCACAGAAAGCCCTACCGCCTTCCAGAGGGCACGCTCCAGCTAGCTAAAATAAGCAAAGTTCGTTTAGCGCTGGAACAGGGACGGCTAGGAGAATACAAAGGGAAGAATCTGGATCAAATTCAGCTTGATGTGACTGGTATTAAGTCTTTATTTTTATTAAGGAAAGTTAAAAAGCATAGCATTGTCCGTCTATAAATTGTTCTCTTTTAGAATAGTAGCTAGTATTTGATAAGTAATAGAATAGAATATAACAGAGTAGAAGTATTTGATGAAGATGGCAGGTGTTATTGTTATAATGTGACTAACTAGACAATTTTAGTCTATTCGGCTATTTATGTAGTAATTTTGTATACTCTTGTCAGATTGATTTCAGTTTTACAACTCATTCATATTCTATTACTTGCCGTTTTTAGAGACTGTTGACATGGATGGGTGTTCACAAGAGGAAGGCATGTTTGTCTGATTTAAAAAGAAAAATGGTTATGAAAGATCTCATTTAAATTAGGCAATTAATTGTAGATGTTATTGCTCAATCTTTATGGGATTCCACGTAGGGGTGTGCGATATGACGATTTTTGATTGTGGACGATAAAAATATCTCCACGATTTTGAAGAAATATCGTAGTATCGTGCTCCAGCGAACATTCTATCAGCTGCAGTTCTTATTCCTCCGTCTCGATATACTGTACATTATTCGGATCTGCTTTAAAGCCTTGCCGGTTAAATGTTTTATTCACGCGTTGGTCTGACGTGCGCTTTTTCTGAGCCCGTACACCCGAAGCGCGCGTGCTAAAGCCTGTCAAAAAGCGCCTGATTACTGAAGTTATCTTGTGCACTAATACTGTCAAAACACACAAGGTTTATATATAGACTCCGTTGCTTATGTCTAAAATGAGTAAGTAAACAGCTGAGAAAACGGATGCGTGTCTGTTAGATGCATGCATGTCTTAAAGGGGCAGTACTGAACATGCTACCGACTGTCATTAAAGGGATAGTTCACCCTAAAATTTAATTTCTGTCATTATTTACTCACTCACATGTTGTCCCAAACCTGTATTAATTTCTTTCTTGTGCTGAACACAAAAGGAGATATTTTGAAGAATGTGGGTAACCAAATAGTATCTGGTCCACATTGACTTTTGATGGAAGGAAAAAAAAAAACTATGGAATAAGTCACTGGGGACCAGCAACTGTTTGGTTCTCCACGTTCCTCAAAATAGCATTTATGTTTAGCAGAAGAAACTCATTCAGGTTTAAAGAAACTTTTGAGTGAGTAAATGATGGTATAAATATAAAACACTTTTTATTTTGGGGTTAATTATTCCTTCAATGTTAATAAAACGCCAAAACACAAACATCACTCGCTACTCATGACTGAAAAACGTTAATACAGTTGATTTAATAGGAATCAATCTATATAGTGTTTTATTTTTATATTTGTTGATTCAATTTATTGAACACTCCTGCTAAATGCACCTATTGTACCTGAAAATAAAACACTGCTTTATTTGTATAGTATGTGTATCTTTGTTCTCATTTTTTAATAACAAAGATAAAATAATGACAAAGATTTTTATCTTCACCCACTTTGGCCTAAATATCCCCGCCATTCTTTTTTAATATTTTTGTTATCTTGAAAGGTTTTGTTTTTATAATAGGGAAATTAGTTTGGCTGTAATGCTCAGATAACTTGCAAAATAGTAAAACCAACATGACAAAGAATCGTGATAAAATCGTGATTTTTCTTAAAAATATCGTGATATTATATTTTTGCCATATCGCCCACCCCTAATTCCACATATGTGGTTGTTGCATTAATATAACCTTCAGGAGTAACGGTTGGAATAAAATAGCAGACTGAGTGAATTGCATCAATATGCTCTTCTTTTACCTGACAACCTCCAATCCTTTAGGCATATATGATGCTGCTGACATTTACACTCACGTACATATTAAGAGAGAGAACAATATGTGAGTAAAAGTACTTTGTTTCTTTTTTAGCCCGTCTTCAACACCCCATCTACAGCGCGCCTCTGTGCACTTCGGTCCGTGTTTGCGCATGTCAGATGAAATAACAAATAAATGGCATTTCTTATGTTTTTTTTTTCTTTCAGTATTTATTGATCCTTATTTATTTCAATTACAGTTTCTGAATGTTATTTACATATAAAAATAGCTTACATATAGACTAATGTTATTAATGTATCGTTTTTAATGGAAACTTGTTTTTACCGTTAGTATACGTGAGGCGAAAGAAGTTAGAATGAAGGATTAATTAAAATCAATAACATTTAAACAAGTTCTGCTCGCGTATTTGAAGATTTCTATTGGATGATTTAGGGTAAACGTCATTTTATGCGACTACGCATTACTTTACAGAGAGCTTAAGAACTACTAGCTACGTCCTGCTTAACGAACAGCTGGTGCAACCGAAGTAAGTACAAATTTAGTTACAAACTAGCAAGTAGTTACTAGCCTCTAGTGTGAACTTAACATTCTAATTTAAGTAAGAACTTACGAATGGCTGGTGCAACCCTACCCTGGTCACTTGGTGCGCGACTCGCCATCTTTCCCCCTCTCTCTCTTTCTCCTCCACGCTGTCACGTGATGACAACCAAGCATACGCATTTTTAGGCATTAGATAAATTATATTTAATATTTAATCCTCGTCTCCTATATAAGTGCATTGTTTTTATGACGGTATAACGGTATTGAAACTGATACCGTTGCTATTTTTAGATCCCGCGGTATACCATATTACCGTATTACCGCCCAAGCCTACTTAACAGAGATTATACATTTTAAAAAAAACAAACTAAAAGTAATAAAATAATAAAAAATAAAATAACACATGGATCAAGTGTACAGTTTTACAATAAGCACCACGCTCTCATCTGGTAGCAATATATTGCACGTATTTTCCCCATTTCGCCACATATTTTCCCGCCCTGTCATTGATGTTGAAAGAGTTTTTCATATGATGCCACCTTCGCCAACTCCGTGCTAGAGGGCTCTAGGGCTCACCTGGGTTCTTTCAGTTTCTCATTATTATTTGTTTTCCGATCATTATAAAATAAATAAAGTCCGCTGCTCCACAGTTCGATGTCATTTGTGGATCATTCAAAACATACAACCTCGGACAGAACTCCAAGCTCGTCCGGGTAATGTTTTCAATGCGCTCATGAATCTTTAGCCAATAATTCTGAATCATGGGACATTCCCAGAGCAGATGAAGAAGAGTTCCTTCCGACAGCTCTACTTCTCACAATACATATCATCTGCAAGACTCGTGCCATATACTGAATATTTCTAAACTTGTACTGTTGATCATTGCTCTGTCACCATGACACAATGGTATGCATGATAAATCCTAATCCAGGCAGTGTTGCTTACAGTTAGTTTATATTTTGATTTGTCTTTTTCTTTAATAAACTTGTTTTATTTTATTTTTTGCACTCAGATGACTTTATTCCAGAAGCACATGAGCCTGAAGTTGAGGACAGTGTGCCATCCGTGCAAGAACCTACTTCCACAGTGCATTCCCAATACCAGAGAAAGTCGGCAAAAAAGAGAGGTGAGTTTAGAAATGTAAAGTGGATTGATGGTCTCGTTCGTCTTGAAGACACAAGCTCTATTCTGAATTATATTATTTGATCAAATTTTTACTCTTGATTCTTGATCACTGCACATTGATAGCTGTCACAATAGGTCTGTTTACACATTCTGTTTAAGGTTGTAAATCAACTATAATCAGAATATTAGACTGAGTTTTGTGATAAGTGCTCCAAATAAATATTGTTGAATAAAACTATTGAAATACCATTCAATTAAGCGTAAGGTTTAAAGGGATAGTTTACCCAAAAATGAAAATTGTCATTTACTCGCCCTCATGTTCCAAACCTGTATGAGTTTCTTTCTTCTGCTGAACACACAAGAAAACATTTTAAAGAATGTGTGTAACCAGACAGTTGACGTTCATAGTAGGGAAAAATACTATAGAAGTCAGTGGTGCCATCAACTGTCTGGTTACCCACATTCAAAATTAGGTGCTACCACACCTTTTACTGGTTTGCACTGCATTATTATTATTATTAGTCAAAAGTTTTATTCGGAAACAAACTAAGAGTACTTTTAGTCTCTGAACCAAGTCAATATGGCAATGAATGACCTGTGCGATCAATCCAATAGTCTTTCAGTTCAGATTAAGGTTTAAAAATCCTAAATTTAAGACATTAACCTAAACCGAATAACATGTTCTTTTATGTATACTTAGGTAAAGAAACTGCTGTCAGAAGAAGCTGGACACCGGATGACTGTGCTGCAGTAGAAGGACACCTGAGGAAACTCATTGTGAGGAGCCAGGTTCAGGGAAATGGACTGTCAGCGCTGCGTTGATGCAGAAGCTTCAGCTTTAGGAAATCCAGACTGGAAGGCGGTCAAATACTTTATCAAAAATCGCATTTCTGCCGTAAGAAGAAAAGTAAAGTGACGTACAGGTATCTGGATGCCTTCCCACTAGCATTCACATCGGGACATGCGTTCTAACCCTTTAACAAAGCTGAAATAGTTTTCTTCATTGTATTATCCTCTTAAATGGTTGGTTGTCATTTACTCTCCGCTGTCATTCCAAACCCACAAGACATCTTTGGAAAACAAATGAAGATATTTTGAATGAAAGCTGAGATTTTGGTTGCGTCGCCGCTCTGTCCATTACTCGAGGGCTTCTGATTGCATTGCTGTCTGTTCATCCTAAACTTTCAAGCTTCAGAACATTTATAACGTAAAAGTAATCCATGTGGTTTAATCCCAAGTTTATGAAGTGATGTGAATCCACTCGCTTAACATTATCCAACAATTGCAATAACTGTGAACTGGACTTTGCATTGATGCAGAACACACAATTATACACGTTTTCTGGTTAATAGGGATTCTTGGCCTCGTATGCCCTTCTCCTTGTTTGTTATATGTCGCTTTGTCCTGTTTTTGTGCTATTGATGATCTCACTTAATCCGTCTATTATACATATTATCCACCAATGCAATAACTGTGAACTGGACTTTGCATCGCTGCAGCACACACACAATTACACTCATTGTTTCTGGTTACTAATGATTCTTCAGCTTGTATACAATTTATCTTGTTTGTTATTTGTCGCTGTGCCTAATAATGTAATCTCGTTATATAATTGCAATGAGAATAAATTATTATTATTATTATTATTATTATTATTATTATTAATGCTTTGTATGGGCCAAAAAACTTAAATATTGAAATTGCTCCATAAAATTGGGATTAAACCTCTGGAGTCACATGGGTAACTTTTTTTTTCTCTCTGAATGTTTTGAAGTTTGAAAGTTTAGGATGAACAGGTTTAGAATGGAAATCTCTCAGGTTTCATTCAGATATCTTCAGGTGCGTTCTGAAGATGAACATGTTTCTCATGGGTTTAGAATGCCTTGATGGGGAGGGAATGAAGGCAGAATGCTCATTTACGGTAGTTCTTTGTTGTCTAGCACTATAAAAAATAAAAGGGGTTGATCCTGTCAAAAGTCTTTTTTAATTTTAAATGTTTTATACCCCAAAAAAAGACTGACTCTTGTATTGTAATGCTTTGAGTTGCTTATAACATGTTTATTGCTGTTAAATCTTTTACCCCTTTGAAATGTAAGATGTTGTATAACCTCTGTATGGAACCAGCCATTTGTGTATTACCAAATACATGCTCATTGAGGACAAATCATGTTGTAAAGTTGTTTTTTAATCCTGTGTTTTGTGTAAAATATTACTTGTGGTATTAGTGCTATAATTCCACAGGGTTTTAAAGTCCGCTTGAACCGGAAGGTGCAAATGACTTTTCTCCCGTGTTGTGACGTATTTCCAAGTGAAACGGAGTATTGAACCGAGGGCAGGGTTTTCCTTCAGCGCTCCTCTCCATCTCTCGCTCGTAGCAGACTAACGGTTTGAGGAGCGGTTAAGCGTTTCTCAACCCAAGCCGTCAAGCAACGCCATTTCAGACCGGAAGTAACTTTTCAGACTTTGATTAAAGATTACCACGGCAAACAATTTTTTTTCTGTGTATTAACTTGCACGGATTAACTGTTCACCACAAGACTAGTAATATGCTCTAACAAAGTAAATAGGGTCAATTTTGATTTCATGTCGACTTTAAAGTCTTTGTTCATCAGATGAACAGGGAGTTTTCATGTGAAGTCCTCAATTTAAAGGAGTAAATTATCCTTAGGCCGCAGTGAACATGACTGGCTAGGAACACAGCTTCATTAGAAATGGACTGCGGTTCATTCAGTGACCAATACAATGCGGGCAAAATACAGTTGGTGTCTTGCAGACTGAAGTCATTTAGGCTGAGACCAAAATTTGAGGGCTTATTGGTTTAGAAAAGTCTCTGGATTGGCTTTTTTATGCCATGTTGATGCCTAAAATAATACAGACGTGTGCAGATTAATTTAGAGGATATACATTAGAATCTAAAAAGGTTTCTATGGTAATCAAGGGCAAATAATGGAAGTAGTTAATGTTTGTAGATGTTTGGTCCCTGCTAAGATATAAAGATTAGAAATGTGTGTGTATCTGTGAAAGTGGACCCCACAAGTCCTAAATGTTTGGTTAGGCCCCACAAGTGACACAAAAACCCATGTGCAAACAATTTTGTTTGAATTTTGTATTATTGAAGT
Organism: Acrossocheilus fasciatus; assembly: GCA_036784905.1. Lineage (NCBI taxonomy): Eukaryota > Metazoa > Chordata > Actinopteri > Cypriniformes > Cyprinidae > Acrossocheilus > Acrossocheilus fasciatus. Next base: position 32,438,702 of record CM071959.1, read on the forward strand.
GATATTTCTTATTAGGAACTGCTTGTTATCTTGCTTGATTTTTTATAAGTGTGTAGAACCATTGGAAATGGTGGACCCCACAATTGGGCAAAAAACTGTGGACCCCCTTAGGGTAGAAAAACAAGTATGTGTGTGTGTGTGTGTGTTCTCTCTCTGTGTGGAGTGTGTGTGTGTGTGTGTGTGTGTGTGTGTGTGTGTGTTCTCTCTCTGTGTGGAGTGTGTGTGTGTGTGTGTGTGTGTGTGTGTGTGTGTGTGTGTGTGTGTGTTCTCTCTGTGTGGAGTGTGTGTGTGTGTGTGTGTGTGTGTGTGTGTGTGTGTTCTCTCTCTGTGTGGAGTGTGTGTGTGTGTTCTCTGTGTGTGTGTGTGTGTGTGTGTGTGTGTGTGTGTGTGTGTGTGTGTGTGTGTTCTCTCTCTGTGTGGAGTGTGTGTGTGTGTTCTCTGTGTGTGTGTGTGTGTGTGTGTGTGTGTGTGTGTGTGTGTGTGTGTGTGTGTTCTCTCTGTGTGGAGTGTGTGTGTGTGTGTTCTCTCTCTGTGTGGAGTGTGTGTGTGTGTGTTCTCTGTGTGTGTGTGTGTGTGTGTGTGTGTGTGTGTGTTCTCTCTGTGTGGAGTGTGTGTGTGTGTGTGTGTGTGTGTGTGTGTGTGTGTGTGTGTGTGTGTGTGTGTGTTCTCTCTCTGTGTGGAGTGTGTGTGTGTGTGTTCTCTGTGTGTGTGTGTGTGTGTGTGTGTGTGTTCTCTCTGTGTGGAGTGTGTGTGTGTGTGTGTGTGTGTGTGTGTGTGTGTGTGTTCTCTCTCTGTGTGGAGTGTGTGTGTGTGTGTTCTCTGTGTGTGTGTGTGTGTGTGTGTGTGTGTGTGTTCTCTCTGTGTGGAGTGTGTGTGTGTGTGTTCTCTCTGTGTGGAGTGTGTGTGTGTGTTCTCTCTGTGTGGAGTGTGTGTGTGTGTTCTCTCTGTGTGGAGTGTGTGTGTGTGTGTGTGTGTGTGTGTGTGTGTGTGTGTGTGTGTGTGTGTGTGTGTGTGTTCTCTCTCTGTGTGGAGTGTGTGTGTGTTCTCTCTCTCTGTGTGGAGTGTGTGTGTGTGTGTGTGTGTGTGTGTGTGTGTGTGTGTGTGTTCTCTCTGTGTGGAGTGTGTGTGTGTTCTCTCTCTGTGTGTGTGTGTGTGTGTGTTCTCTCTGTGTGGAGTGTGTGTGTGTTCTCTCTCTCTGTTTGGAGTGTGTGTGTGTGTGTGTGTGTGTGTGTGTGTGTGTGTGTGTGTGTGTGTGTGTGTTCTCTCTGTGTGGAGTGTGTGTGTGTTCTCTCTCTCTGTGTGGAGTGTGTGTGTGTTCTCTCTCTCTGTGTGGAGTGTGTGTGTGTGTGTGTGTGTGTGTGTGTGTGTGTGTGTGTGTGTGTGTGTGTGTGTTCTCTCTGTGTGGAGTGTGTGTGTGTTCTCTCTCTGTGTGTGTGTGTGTGTGTGTGTGTGTGTGTGTGTGTGTGTGTGTGTGTGTGTGTGTGTGTGTTCTCTCTCTCTGTTTGGAGTGTGTGTGTGTGTGTGTGTGTGTGTGTGTGTGTGTTCTCTCTGTGTGGAGTGTGTGTGTGTGTTCTCTCTCTCTGTGTGGAGTGTGTGTGTGTTCTCTCTCTCTGTGTGGAGTGTGTGTGTGTTCTCTCTCTCTGTGTGGAGTGTGTGTGTGTGTGTGTGTGTGTGTGTGTGTGTTCTCTCTGTGTGGAGTGTGTGTGTGTTCTCTCTCTCTGTGTGGAGTGTGTGTGTGTGTGTGTGTGTGTGTGTGTGTTCTCTCTGTGTGGAGTGTGTGTGTGTTCTCTCTCTCTGTGTGGAGTGTGTGTGTGTTCTCTGTGTGTGTGTGTGTGTGTGTGTGTGTGTGTGTGTTCTCTCTCTCTGTTTGGAGTGTGTGTGTGTGTGTGTGTGTGTGTGTGTGTGTGTGTGTTCTCTCTGTGTGGAGTGTGTGTGTGTTCTCTCTCTGTGTGTGGAGTGTGTGTGTTTTCTCTCTCTCTGTGTGGAGTGTGTGTGTGTTCTCTCTCTCTGTGTGGACTGATCACAGCTGTCACCAATCACTCATTGCACCAATCACACACACACACCTGATCACACAGCATCACTAATCACACACACTATTTCAACCCTGGACATTCTCTCCCTCGTTGCCGAGTATTGTATGCATTATCACTGCCCTACAGAGCCCCGTTAGTTTTCCTAGCCTTGCCTTGCCTAGCCTTGCCTTTGTTGGATTGTGTTTTCCCCTGCCTGGACTATCGCTCACGTTTCGGTTTACCTCTCCTGTCTCGCCCCTTTGGATACTGTTTGCCGATCGCCGACCCACGCCTGTTTCAGACAACTCTTTGCATTGCCCTTATATACCTGTCTGCCATTGTTTGACCCTGCCTGTTTGACCACGTCTCTGTTGCCAATAAAAGTCTGCAAATGGATCCGCACGCCTCTCGTCCCGTCAGCCCTGTTACAGAATACTCGGCCGCACAAGGATCCAGCGGCTTTTCATGTGGACATTGGCCAGGTATGGACACTGCAAGACGGTTATTGACCCTCGAGCAGGGCTTGCAATCACTCAAGGAATATGTACAAGAGTACTTAGAGTTCGCCTACTTTTCTGATCTGCCGGACTGTGTGCTCATAGATTTCTTTTGTGAGGGCATTAACCAGCCGCTTAAATCTCGATTAACCCTTGAAGGTCCCCGTTCGTCTCTGAGTGACCCTTATGGATTATGCTCTACTTATTATTGGTTCAGCGTTCACTGTTCCTCCGCGACACCGCACTCAATTGTGTGATCTCAACCGCGCAAAAGCACACTCACAAAATGACGGTCACATCCTTGCTACCAGTTATGAGTCAGATCAAGTCACAGTTGATGTTAAAGAGCCCAGTCAAGTCACAGGTGATCTTCATGAGTCAAACCAAGTCAAAGCTGATCTTCACAAGCTAAGTCAGGTCACCGTTGATCGTCATGAATCAAGCCAAGTCAAAGCTGATCTTCACGAATCAAGCCAAGTCAAAGCTGATCTTCACAAGCTAAGTCAGGTCACCGTTGATAGTCACGAATCAAGTCAAGTCAGAGCTGATCTTCATGAGCGAAGTCAAGTCACAGTTGATGTCAGAGAGTCAAGTCAAGTCACAGTTGGTCGTCTTCAACAGAGTCACGTCTCAACTGATCTCCCAGGATCTTGCCCCGTCTCAGCTGCCCGTCCAGAGTCACAGCACTTCACAGCCGATCTCCTAAAGTCAAGTCTCGTCTCCGCTGACCTTCCAGAGTCACAGCGTCACGTCTCCGCTGACCTTCCAGAGTCACAGCGTCACGTCTCCGCTGACCTTCCAGAGTCGGGTCACGCCTGGGCTGACACACCCAGATCATCAAGGTCAGTCTTTCATTATCCCAGTCTGATATCCAGTGTGAGGGATTCACCGCTGGTGTCTGCACGCACAGCTGGTATCCCCAAACCCAATCACTCTAGTCCTCCGGTTCCTGAACTGATTCCCCTGTCTGAAATGCTTCCCCTGATGGGGATCGCATTTTGGTGTGTTTGGGCTGCATACACCACCACAGAACCTCCAGAGGTGTCAGCAGTATCAGTCAAAGAACTCTCGTTCTGTCCTGTCACGGCTAAGGAGGTCGTCAATGAACTCTCGTTCTGTCCTGTCACGGCTAAGGAGGTCGTCAATGAACTCTCGTTCTGTCCTGTCACAGCTATGGAGACCTATTATGAGCTTTCTGTGCTCTCTGCCTCTATCCTTGTTTCTGTGCATGTTCTGTCTTCTCCTTGTGTCTCCGTCCTCCCTAGTTCCCAGGCTCTGCTGTGGGTACTTGATCCATTGTGGTGGGCTCCTGCTCTATCTGCTCCACCGTGGTGGTCTTCGGGTCCGCTGTGGTGATCCACTATCTGGCTCTGGTGGTCTTCTGCGCTGCCCTGGTGGGCTCCTGCTCTATCTGCGCCGCCGTGGTTGTCTGCTGTCTGGCTCTGGTGGTCTTCTGCACCGCCGTGGAGATCTTCTGTCCTGTCTGGTCCGCCCTGGTGGGCTCAAGTCCCGTCTGGTCCGCCCTGGTGGGCTCCAGTCTCGCCGGCTCCGCCCTGGCTTCCTGCTCTGCCGGCTCTACCTCGGTCCCAAACCACTCCACTTCCACATGGACCTGGCCCTCCAACCTTCCCCCTGTTCCGCCTCCACTCCACCTCCCTCCTGATTATAGACTGTGTGGAGCGTCTGGAAGCCACTCTTTGGGGGGGGGGGCTCTGTCACGAATCTGGTCTGCACTCACGTTCATTCACCACTTGTGGTCACCCGCTCACCACATGGACTTTCACACCACACATCACATGGACTGCAATTTCCATCATCCAACACTGATCACAGCTGTCACCAATCACTCATTGCACCAATCACACACACACCTGATCACACAGCATCACTAATCACACACACTATTTCAACCCTGGACATTCTCTCCCTCGTTGCCGAGTATTGTATGCATTATCACTGCCCTACAGAGCCCCGTTAGTTTTCCTAGCCTTGCCTTGCCTAGCCTTGCCTTTGTTGGATTGTGTTTTCCCCTGCCTGGACTATCGCTCACGTTTCGGTTTACCTCTCCTGTCTCGCCCCTTTGGATACTGTTTGCCGATCGCCGACCCACGCCTGTTTCAGATAACTCTTTGCATTGCCCTTATATACCTGTCTGCCATTGTTTGACCCTGCCTGTTTGACCACATCTCTGTTGCCAATAAAAGTCTGCAAATGGATCCGCACGCCTCTCGTCCCGTCAGCCCTGTTACACAAAACAGTTTTGACAGTTTAATGTCTGATGAATCGTTACACTCATAGGTGGAAAAGATTAAAAACCACGCTGTGTATTGCAAATAACAATATTTTATACTTTAAATAATTGTGTAATTAGTAAAACAACACAAACGCAAACAGGCAAAAATGTGTTTTAATTTAGAAACATTCTGAGTCTCCCCCTCCCTTGCCTCACAGTGCTTTGGTCCAAATGCCTGCTTATCTGTTTATCACACATACGCACGCACGCACGCACGCACGTACGTACGTCCAGTGAGAGAGAACAACAGTCAATAGTTGTGGAACTCAAGGCTGTCAAGGCTATTTTATTCACTTAAACATCGGAGCTGCTGGTACACTCAATGGAGGAGGGACTAATTTACTTATTCATAGTTCCCTGTATACTAATGAAGCCAGTGTGTAGAGTTACAATCAAGCTATTTTGAGACATGACAAAATTATTTTCACAGAAAAATTCAAAGATAAATTGATTGACTCCAGGGGAACTTTAAGACTTGTTTAAGACCAAGTGAAGACAATTTAAGGAATAAACTGAAGGGAACACAATTCGTCAATATGCTCTATTTGTACATGTTTAGGTAGCAATGAACAATATTAGCAACATTTCAAAGTTAGAAAATACAACTTCCTACAGAGTTCCATTCCCTTTTAATTCAGGTTTGACTAGCATTGCTCCCAGCCACTAGAATTTAGAAATAACTTTAATTGCAACTTCTGATCACACTGCAAAAATGCTGTTCTTCTTCAGATTTTTATTTTATTTTTTCTCATTTTCCTGTGCAAATGTCTAAGATTCTTGAATGAAGATAAGTTGACTTGAAAAGCAAAATGCATTCATGCACATTTATTTGATTGGTTCAGGATTTGCAAAAAGACCCTGTTTAAAAGCATAACATACAAAATGAGCCCAGCTGAACTCAATGAACCCTCAGGTTAAGTTTGACTGCTGTATTCTAATGTTATACATGCTGGTAATAATTCAGTCATTGTTATGAAAAGGTAAACAATTGCATATGAGAAACAAGTTTGGGCTATGCTGAATATGAATTACTTTATTAAGTATTAAAATCACAAATTTTATTTCAAAAAGGCAAAAAGGAATAGAATTGCATGTAATGTGTTAAATCTTATGAGCATAAAGACTCTTATTCGTTTTAGAAATGTCTGAGAAAAGCTCTCTCACTCACTGCTACCAGCACACATTATGATACAAATTAATGATGCTTAATCTTAAAAATATAAAGACATATAAAACAAATACAAATAAGATACCAATAAGATATGAATGATTTATATATCACTCCACATAAATCAAAGTATACGGAGCAGCTAAACCAAGCTAGACAATGTAATAATATTCAGCTCATGTATGGATTGCTTTTTAAAAATTGTTTTTAACTTCCCATTATCCAGCATTTTTTTTCAGATGTTCAAAATACAAAATAATTGTGTGTGAGTGTGTGTGTGTGGAATCCAAGGCTGTGAAATTGGTGAAATTTGGTTAAAGTTGAGTAGTTTGCATTACTGACGGTCCTTAAACATTTCTATCATTAAACAAATGTTAATTGTCAAATTTTAAATGTTTACCTACTTCCATCTTATCACACACACTTTCACCATTAAAACTAAACTCATGGTGAAATTTGCACCCATCTTTTGTAAACAGCAAAGTCCAGATTCTTTGATTTGATTGGCCATCTCACTCATTTTGACATTGATGCTGGAGCACTGCAGAAGATGAGCCTAAAAATGCAACTTTTAAAACCTTTTGTCATCCTAACAACAAAGACAGCACTGCATAACAGTGCAGCATCAATGATATCAAATACTTGGGGGACAGTTTGGCCATTTCGATTTATTGGTGGGTAACATCTCTGAAAGGATTGTTCATTAAAGGTGATGAATTGAAGTTTGGAAAATGTTTGTCGAAATGTGATTTTAGGACACCTACACCAGTGGCCATGAGAATTTGTCCCACATTACTTGTTACGAGCAAATGCTTTACCAGCAGCTTCACCAGCAGCTTTACCCACAACTTTACCAACAGCTTCTCCAGCAGGTCCAGCAAGAGCTCCAACTGCTGCACCAGCAGGACCAGCAAGACCTCCAACTGCTGCACCAACAGGACCAGCAAGACCTCCAACTGCTGCACCAACAGCTGAACCCACAACTTTACCAACAGCTTCTCCAGCAGGACCAGCAAGACCTCCAACTGCTGCACCAACAGGACCAGCAAGAGCTCCAACTGCTGCATCAAGAAGACCACCACAAACTGCACCAACACCTGGAAGGTTCAATTGACCAATGTTTAACATTATACCTTTCTCCTGTGGTTTTCTCTGCTCTTCCTCTCTCTGTCTCCGCTCTTCTTCCTCTCGTCTGATTCTCAGAGCATCTTCGTACATCTGGTTACTGTAGTGTCCTCCTCCGTTCTGCTCTATCATTGAGTCAATCTTCTGCAGGAGATCATTCACCTGATCTCTGTTATTCTCATCTTCATTGTTGAAGACATGAAATCTGCCTCCACACTGATCAACTAGACGTCTTAATGCAGGGAATATCTCCATGATTGTCTGTATATCATTTAACCAGTCTCCATGAGTGAAGAGAATGAAGGAGTATTTTAACACCTCCTGACCAAACATCCTCTCAATCTGCTGAAGAATCTCCTCCTCCTGTTCAGTGAATGTGTCTGTTACTCTGATCACAATGAGGAAAGCGTGCGGTCCAGGACTGGACAGATGAACACTTCTGGCTATCTCTGTCATTAACTCTTCAGGGTCCATCTCTGTGTGAGAGAGCCCAGGAGTATCCACTACAGACACAGATCTGCCTGAAACAGTGGCGTGAGCTTCTGAACATTCACTGGTCACTGAATTCATTCTCCTCACATATCTGAACTCTTTCTGTCCCAGGATTGTGTTTCCAGCTGCACTCTTCCCAACTCCACTTTTACCCAGAAGAACAAGCCGTCTGGGTGAGAGGCTGGGGACATCGCAATCAAAAGTGGATGTTGAGACCATTGAGTTTCGTCTGTGAAGCATCCCTCTGTCCGATGCTGTATCAAACACAAAACAGATGTAAGTATTCATTTAGATGCTTATGATTTCACTACAGGATGAAAGCTGCATGTATACAAAAACATGCACTGAGATATATCAGAGAATCAGCTGAATGATGGCTAAAATGATTGAAATCTCGCGTCATGCTACCTTATCACCAAATATTGGATTCAATCTTTTTGTCAGCTTGTTTTCTTTCAATTAGGACTGGTTTTGAATTTCTATTTGGAGCTGATCGATCGTAGGCCTCACTCATCTGAGCTTACATGCCTCAGTTTTTGAGTGAAAAAAAAAAGCGTTCTTTGTGGATAACTTTATCAATTTTATATAAAATATGATAAAATTTGCACTGTTAATCACACTTGTGTGCTTTAATGTTTAAACAGATCATTTGTGTGGAATTAAAAAAAAAAAAAAGGTTTTATTTTGCACAAAATGGCACAAAGTCACACTTGTGGTGTTTCAGGTCAAAAAATGACCGACCTACAAAAAATAGCTAATAAATAACTTGTTACACTATTTTATCACCAAAAACTGGATTCAATCTGTGAATTAGGACTGGTTTTGTATTCATTTTTGAGACATTGATCGTAGGCCTCATTGATCTGAGCTTCACTGATTTGAGGATGAAGATCGTCTCTGTGAAGAAAGCTTGTAATACTCTGTTTGTGCACATGAATTCATGCTCTGCATTTAACCCATCCAAAGTACACACACCCGGAGCAGTGGGCAGCCCAGGGTTCAGTCGTGGTACCCACCTACGATCCCTGCCGGCCCAAAACTTGAACTCGCGACCTTTGGATTACGGCTCTCTAACCATTAGGCCACAACTTCCCCTATGTGTGTGGATGGATACACCAGCATGCATGTATACACACATGTACACACATTGTATTCATGTAAAAATGAATACAAAACCTGTCCTAATTTAAAGAAAACAAGTTGACAGAAAGATTGAATCCAATTTTTGGTGATAAAATAGCGTAATAAGCCCTATTTGCACAGGATAAGTATTACCTGGTGACCTCTGGTCATCTGTAATAATTGCAGAGGGTGTCTGTGATCTTAATCCTGTGCGAATTGGCCGTGTCTGTAAATTGTAAAGTAAAAAATGACCAAACATATTTCGCAGAACACCGAGGTCCTGTGATAATATTAGTCCCGTGCGAATCGGCATCTCTGTGATTTGGCAGGTTCATATATTTTTTTCAAGGTTTTTGTTGCCTGTGCGCCTTTTAATGCATCTTTCGTGAAGAATGGAGGCTGCGTTGTTTTGATAGTATTTTGGGCGTGAGTCATATCGTTATACACCATATAAAACTACAGTATAACATTTGCAGAAAGAGACAGCTGAAATCCATCAGAAGAGCGAAAAAATAATGATTAGTTGAGATGGATGACATGTACAGCAGCATGCGGTAAGAAACATTCTTCTGTTTATGATATATAATGTTACGCAAAGCCCTAACGTCATATCTGGGAGATAAGTCAGTAAAATCACAGGCTTTGTTTATCCCGTGCGAATGCACCACATGAAATTCAGATGTGGAGGAGTAATTTCGAAATCACATGAGGTCTCCAGATAATACTAATCCCGTGCAAATAGAGCTATAAATGATTCATAAGTTATTGTTTTGTAGGCCGGTCATTTTTGACCAGGAACACCACAAGTGTGACTTTGTGCCATTTTGTACAAAATAAAACCATTTCAAAACAAACGATCTGGTTAAACATTAAAGCAAACAGTGCAAATTTTTATCATATTTTATGTAAAATTGACAAAACTATCCACAAATAATGCGGTGCCTACTCTCAGATTGTTACGGAAGGACTCGGACACAAGGTGATCTAGTGAATAAAGGTGAGACGTTTATTAAAATGCAGGTGAGGCACACTTGAAGTGAAGAGGTACGTAGGAGTTTGAGATGGTATCGGGTGACTTGTACAGATGGTGGAGTACTGGAGTTTCTTCTTATTTCTACAGAACGGTAAGGAGGGCAAGACTTGGGGAATCCACTCACTTCACTGACGAACACAGATGACACTAGGAGGAAGGAACACAGCAGGTAAGGTCAACAGGTAAGGTAATACTTTTCTCTGAAGGATATGGTCTTTGTTATCTCGGAGTAGAGTAGTCAGAGTCCGTGTAGGTATGAACGAGATCGGACAGTGAAGTGAGTGTGCGTGGAGTACTTATAGTGAGGGCAGTTGATGACATGATTGGGTGCAGGTGTGAGTGCTCAATACTCTGGTGATCCGGATCTCTGTGATTGGTGGAGTGAAGGGCCTGACTGAGCTGTGACAGTACCCCCCTCTCCACGGACCGCTCCTGAGGGCCGACCTCGGCGTCGTGGTGGTCTGCCCCTGCCTCGGGGTGCTGGACGTTCTGGGTGTGTGGTATGGAATTCCTCCAAGAGTTGTGGGTCTAGTATATCGTCTCTGGATACCCAGGATCGTTCTTCAGGGCCGTAACCTTCCCAATCGACAAGGTATTCCAACTTGCCACCACGACGCCGGGAATCCAGGATTTCTCTTACGTGGTAGACAGCGCCTTCATCTACTAGCTGTGGGAGAGGGGTTTCTTCTTCGGAGTCAGGCCCTGTGGTGAGAGGTGGAGAGAAGGGTTTTAGTAGTGATACATGGAACGTAGGGTGAATTTTGTAGTGAGGTGGTAGTTGAAGTTTATAAGTGACAGGGTTGATACGCTCCATGATCGTGAAGGGACCAACGAATCTGGGACTTAATTTCTTACAGGGCAGGCGCAGCCTTATGTCCCTGGTAGACAGCCAGACCTTCTCCCCAGGACGGAAGTTGGGGGGATTAGATCTTCGGGCGTCTGCTGTTATCCTCTGTCTGCGCACTGCCTGTTGTAGCTGATGGTGAGCTGAGTCCCAGACTCTCTCGCTCTCCCGGAACCAGTGATCGATGGCGGGGACGTCTGAGGGTTCACCTGACCAGGGAAACAGGGGAGGCTGGTAGCCGAGTACGCATTGAAAAGGTGTGAGACCTGTGGATTGTTGGCGCAGAGAGTTCTGGGCGTACTCGGCCCAGCCTAGGAACTGGTTCCAGGAGTTCTGGCGACTATGGCAGAAGGTTCTCAGGAAGCGCCCAATTTCCTGGATTTTGCGCTCGGTCTGCCCATTTGACTGCGGGTGATAACCTGATGAGAGGCTGACGGTCACACCTAGGAGGGAGAAGAAGGCTTTCCACACCCGTGAGATAAATTGGGGTCCTCGATCTGATACAATATCCTCAGGGATTCCATAGTACCTGAATATATGATTAAAGAGGTGTTCGGCAGTCTGTAGGGCAGTGGGAAGGCCATTGAGTGGGATGAGGCGACAGGATTTGGAGAATCGGTCAACGATGACGAGTATACAAGTCTTTCCATCTGATGAAGGTAAGTCTGTGATAAAATCCACTCCTTGGTGCGACCACGGACGTTGAGGTATGGGTAGTGGCTGGAGTTTTCCTGCAGGGAGATGACGGGTACTTTTAGAGATGGCGCAGTCAGGGCAGCCTTGCACAAACCTTCTAACGTCCCTGGCCATATTTGGCCACCAGAAGCGATTTCTTAGCAGCGAGAGAGTTGCGTTGGCCCCTGGGTGGCCAGTACCAAGTGATGAGTGGGTTGAGTGGATAAGAGGGGTGCATTGTGTCCTGGGTACATATTGTAGGTGTGGTGGACAGCCCGGCGGATTGGTGGGTGGTGTAGTGGAGGCAACTGACGGAGAGGACCACTGGATTGGACTGGAGATGATAGTCGGAGGGAGAATGGGTTCTGGTTCTTGAGTGCTGTTTTCAGGGGCATGAATTCTGGATAGGGCGTCTGCCTTGATGTTCTTTGTACCGGGTCTGTATGAGATTGTGAAATGGAAACGGGTGAAGAAGAGTGCCCATCTGGCTTGTCTGGGGTTTAGTCGTTTTGCATCGCGAAGGTATTGAAGGTTTTTGTGATCGGTGAGAACCAGGAATGGATGTTTTGCTCCTTCCAGCCAGTGCCTCCACTCTTCCAAAGCCAGCTTGACTGCCAACAGTTCTCGATTCCCGATATCATAATTGCGTTCCGCCGGGCTGAGTTTCTTTGAGAAGTAGGCGCATGGATGGAGTCTGGGAGGCTTCCCCTGCTGTTGAGAAAGGACGGCACCTACGCCTGTGGTGGATGCGTCGACTTCCTCAATAAAGGGGAGTTCTGGGTCTGGATGAGCGAGGAGCGGGGCTTGGGTAAAGGCGGTTTTCAAATCGAAGGCTTTCTGAGCTTGAGGGTTCCAGGCGAGAGTCTTGCTCTTCCCCTTGAGGAGATCGGTGAGTGGACTGGTAGTGGAACTGTAATGAGGGATGAACCGGCGATAAAAGTTGGAGAACCCTAAGAACCGTTGAAGCTCTTTGATCGTGGTTGGGACAGGCCAGGTGGTTACGGCTTCCACCTTCCCCTTGTCCATGCGAACGCCATGGTGGTCGATAATGTATCCGAGGAAAGTAACTGAGGATTGATGGAATGAGCATTTTTCAGCCTTGAGGTATAACTGGAACTGCCGGAGTTTCTGGAGGACCTCCGCAACGTGGTGGCGATGGTCGGCCAGGCTCCGGGAGTAGATGAGGATGTCATCTATATACACTATTACAAACCGGTGAAGGAACTCCCGGAGCACCTCATGCATGAACCCCTGGAAAACGGAGGGGGCGTTTACAAGCCCATACGGCATCACCCGGTACTCGTAGTGACCGGTGGGGGTTATGAAAGCAGTCTTCCACTCGTCTCCCTTTCGAATGCGGATGAGATTATACGCGCTGCGGAGGTCCAGTTTGGTGAAGACCGTGGCGCCGCGGAGTTGTTCCAAGGCCGCTGGGACAAGAGGAAGGGGATATCTGAATTTTACTGTGATCTCATTTAACTTTCGGTAATCAATACAGGGGCGTAGGCCACCGTCCTTCTTGGCCACGAAGAAGAAGCTGGATGCAGCAGGGGAGGTAGATGGTACAATATATCCTTGTTGTAAAGCCTCCGCAACATACTCCTCCATGGCCTTGTGTTCAGGTGGTGAGAGTGGATAGATTTTTCCCCGTGGTACTGGCTCACCCGGAACAAGATCAATTGCGCAGTCCCATGGCCGATGTGGTGGTAGCTGGGCAGCTCTCTTCGGACAGAAGACGTCGCTAAAGGGGGAGTAGCATGGAGGAATCTTGATGGATAGGTTTTCTTGAGGGCTTTCAATGGATGTTGTACCTACGGGAAGTGATGGTTGAGGTTTGTTTGGGAAGCAATGATGGAAACATCCTTCTCCCCACTTTAGGATTTCTCCTGTCCTCCAAGACAGGTGTGGATCATGCTGCACCAGCCACGGACGACCCAGAATAATGTCCACAGTGGAACCCTCCAGAACCAGTAGTTGAATGTTTTCTCGATGTAAGGAACCAATCTGTAGACATATTTCTTTCGTGCGGAGACCAATGGCTTTTTTCGGTGAGTGATTGTCCCGTTATGGATTTGGCTTCGTACTTCGTCGACGTGTCGACGGTGGGGATGCGGAGTAGGTGGACGAGGTGGCTCGAGATGAAATTTCCCGCGGACCCAGAGTCGAGGAGGGCGGTGACTGGAATGACATGGGAGAAGGCAGTAAGCTGAGCTCGGATAGAGAGAGGCTTGAGTTTAGGCAAGGTAGACAAAACCGAACTCGCCAAGATACGAGAAGGTTTCAATGGACATTCCAATACCCGATGTCCATCATCTCCGCAGTACATACATAATTGTTGCATAATTCGTCTTCGTCGTTCCGAGATGGGAAGACGCGTAGCATTGGTTTGCATAGGTTCTGGAGGGTCAACTGACTCTGGTCGGCGAGGAGGTAGAGGAGGAGTGGCGATGGTTGAGGACTGATCCGGAGGGCAGGATTGAATGCGGTTTGCACAGCGGATGGCGAGTTGTATAAACTTTTCCAATCCATAGTTGTCATCGTAGGCACTCAAATGAAGTCGCAGACGGGGGTTTAGCCCTTTCCGGAACGCCGTAATGAGGGAGGGCTCATTCCATCCGCTGGCCGCTGCTAGAGTACGGAACTGTAATGCATATTGATGTATTGATGTTGTACCCTGACGAAGCTGGTAGGGTTGTTCGCCCACCGTGGAATCTCCGGGGGAGACACTGAACACTTCCTTGAAATGATGTACGAAATTTGCGAAGGTGTGAGTTGCGGGACCCGCTTGATTGAGAATTGTTTCCGCCCATTTGAGTGCGGGTCCGGTAAGTGAGGTGACGATATATGCAATCTTAGCTTGATCGGTGGTGAACACATGAGGATGTAGATTTATCGTCAGGGTACACTGAAGGAGAAAACCATCGCACTCCTCCGCCGAGCCAGAGAAGGGCGCTGGTCGGGCCATGGGACTGGCGAGAACAATCGATGGTGAAGTGTTAGCTGAAGATTGTGGTGGTGGTGGAGGAGCTGGTGGTGCCGTTGGTGTGGGCGATTGTAGCAGTAGTTTCTTTAAAGAATCTACCAGCTCCTGGAAGGGATCCGCGGTGCTCATCCTGTAGTGTCGGTGCGGTCCGATCTTCTGTTACGGAAGGACTCGGACACAAGGTGATCTAGTGAATAAAGGTGAGACGTTTATTAAAATGCAGGTGAGGCACACTTGAAGTGAAGAGGTAAGTATGAGATGAGATAGTATCGGGTGACTTGTACAGATGGTGGAGTACTGGAGTTTCTTCTTATTTCTACAGAACGGTAAGGAGGGCAAGACTTGGGGAATCCACTCACTTCACTGACGAACACAGATGACACTAGGAGGAAGGAACACAGCAGGTAAGGTCAACAGGTAAGGTAATACTTTTCTCTGAAGGATATGGTCTTTGTTATCTCGGAGTAGAGTAGTCAGAGTCCGTGTAGGTATGAACGAGATCGGACAGTGAAGTGAGTGTGCGTGGAGTACTTATAGTGAGGGCAGTTGATGACATGATTGGGTGCAGGTGTGAGTGCTCAATACTCTGGTGATGCGGATCTCTATGATTGGTGGAGTGAAGGGCCTGACTGAGCTGTGACACAGATAAATGAGGCCTACAATTAATCAGATGCAAAAATAAATACAAAACCAGTCTTAATTAAAAGAAATCAAGTTGACAAAAGATTAAATACAATATTTGGTCATAATTGTTTTGTAGGTCGGTCATTTTTGACTGGGAACACAACAAGTGTAACAAGGTGACCCCCCCCCCCCCCCCCACACACACACACACACCAAAACAAGTACAGAAATGATCACAAAAAATAAATAAAATTGAGAAGTAGTTATAATAATAATAATTTATATAGTCCCTCTCCCAGGCTCGAGGATGCTTTACAAGCTACACCAATGCAACAAGTACTCATTACAAAGAAACAATTAAATGTACATTGGACAATGTGTGAACAAACTAGTATTTTCCGGTTCAAAATGACCCGAACACAACATGAGGGTTAAACAAACAAACAAGCAAACAGTTGAATATATGATTTTTAATCATAAGACCCACCCTTTAACACAAATGATGTACAGTACAGTGTAGGCCTAATCTAGTTTGGTTGATCACATGATATCTCTAGTCAAGAGAATCCAGATGTTATTGAGGTGTTTTCTCCAAGCAGCTTCTCTCTCTTCTTCAGTGAATCTGTCAGCTTTGATGACCAGCAGAAACACACAGAGACCTGACACAAATGGCTGGAAAATGCTGAAAAGACGTATAATATTCCCTCTTTTGCTTTTCATTGGACACCTTAACATTTTCATCTTTCCCTCACAGTTCTATTCACAATTTACTGCAGAACATTTTAATTACAATTTTACATTTTGTCAGCACCTTGAAATAAATATTCATTTTTTTGTCAAATTTAAAGAAGCATTAATTATCAACAGGCAATTAAACCAGAGCAGGCTTTTCTACATCAGTTTCATCAACAGCTCCTTAAGTTTTATAAATGTGACACATTTAAAAATGATGATGCGTTAATATAAAAGAGAACATTTGTATTGAACATTATTTGTAAATAATGCATTATTTGCAAGTTGATGAATAGTTGCATATATTTGTTCCTTTTAAGGGTAATATCATTTCATATACAGTACCACGGCAAATGAAGTCATTCTGATCTGACATTAAAAAAATCAGAGGAATTAAAAACAAACGGATTAAATGGATCATTATAAGCAATGAAGTCAAACCTGAGAGCGATGCCTCTCCGTCAGTCAGTCTGTCAATCTTCTGAAGCACAAACAACGAGTGAACGGTCTCTTCCGGCCTTTATATAGACACACATTGTGGTTGGTTTAATCACATGATCAGAACGGTCAGAAAGAGAATGTGTGTGTTTTCTTTTGTAAACATGCAAGTGGACTTATTTACTAGTAATTATATAGAATCATTGGTCTGAGTGTAAACTTTGCCAGATTTACAGGATTATATGAGCCTTAAATTCTTCCGGATTAACACAGTTTGATAATCAGCATATTACACCTCCAAATCACCTCCATATAAGACTTTTCACACAGTCTCCCCTCTACAGACATTCATCACTTACTAAAAACATATCTTTACGCTCTCTATAGAGGAGTTTTAAATACAGCCAAGTAAGCGTTCATAAAAACAAGATTAAACACCATAAACACTTTACAGACTACACACAATAAAACTGTAATGCATCATTTTCTACTCTAAAAAGGCAAGACTTTATGTGGTCACAGAGTTGATGAAGTTATAACAATATTAATGGTACACCTAATACATTACAATATCATCTCATTTGTTAGTATTAGCTAATACGTTAAGAATCCCTTAAGAAACTTTTTGTCGTCAAGCAGTTGAATCTCTGGTTAAATTTGTGGTCAGCTAGAGATAGCAATGGCTTCCTGTTTCCATGACGATTAAATCTTGCTGAGAAAAATAAAGGCCATGATGAAAACAAGCACTGACAGGTTTAGACAGAGAGTGTAAGTTCAGTAGTTTACATTAACAAAAGTCAAATGTCAAATCTGAAATGTTTACCTTCTTCCATCTTATCACACACACTTTCACCATTAAAACTAAACTCATGGTGAAATTTGCACCCAGCAAAGCCCAGCTTCTTTGATTTGATTGGCCATCTCACTCATTTTGACATTGATGCTGGATCACTGCAGAAGATGAGCCTAAAAATCCTTTTGTGATCCTATGCAAACAACGAAATTAGTTTATACCACCAAGATAAGCCTTAAGGGCTAAACCGAACTGGAGGCTTGATGGTACGTTCAGGATAGCGCTTAGTCTCTTTGTGTGGCGTGTGTAACACCACCTCATTATCTCTAGAGGCTGAATCCTCCGATTGTGCCAATCCTGCAGGAGTTTGATCAAGACTAGGACGTAATGTTTCTCCTGAGATCGGATGTTCACACCAGTCTGTCAGATTCTCCTCAGGGACTTCAGTGGTCTCTGGACCAACCTCATCTCCATTGTCACAATCATCCTGATGTGTCAGAATCTGATCAACACGACGCCTGCAGTGAACAGTGTATGATACTGGGCCTGTGTTTGCAGACACCACACCAGGCATCCGCTTCCTTCCTTGCTGATAATCACGAACTAATACCTTGTCCCCCCACTGCAGATGTCCTTTCTTTCGCATGAACTTGACGTCGCTGGCACAGTTTGCCTTGAGCTGTTTCGACCACAGAGGCAACATTTGGCTTCAACAGATCAAAGCGGGATCGCAGTCTACGATGAAGATAGAAACAACATAGCAGGTGACTCCTTTGGTGGCGTGTGGGGTGTTTCGGTGCACCAGTAGAAAGGTGTCCAAGCTTTTGAATGGAAGTTGATCCTTTTGAACAACGTAAAGCCCGCTTTACTGTCTGAACCAAGCCATTCGTAGCTGGGTGGAAAAGTGCAGAACGTGTGTGTGTCACTCCATTGGCTTTGAGAAATATCTGGAGCTCCTCGGAGGTGAACTGAGGTCCGTTATCACTACCAGAACTTCTGGGAGTCCATAACGACTAAACAGTGTCCTCAGCACCTGAATGGTCTTAGTAGATGTAGTAACACTTTAGAACTGTTTCTTACTCACTGAAAACTACATAACTACTAAGGAAGATGTGTTAACTAATCAGTATGTAATACAATTTTATGATTATGTTAAGTAACAGTTAGCTAATCAATAACTAATGTATTCTGTCATACCTCCTGAAGAACTACTATTAATTATCTACTAGTTAAGGTTCAAGAAAAATAACTATGAAATAACTACTACTGAACAGTTATATGCAAATAGTCACTTTAATAGTCAGGCTGTGACCCACAAATCAAGTACTTGAGTAAAAATACAGATAACCCAATAATATATTACTCCAGTAAAATTATAAGTAGGCCTATTCATTTTCAAAATTACTAAGTAGGTATAAGGACAAGTACAATGTAGGGCTGTGCGATATGACGATATATATCGGATGTACGAAATAAAAAGGTCTATCGTTTCATATTATGTTTTATCGTTTATTTCGTGGTGTCGCAAAATACATTGTTTACGGTAATACTTTTTAATCATTTGGATGAGTGCGATCTTTACACACCACCACGGGGCGTGAAGGGGAGACAGAACCAGGAGGAGAACGACCAGAACAAAGCGAGGAGCTCGTTCCTAAACGAGGGACTGCATCTGTAGCATGGACACGCGTTTATAAGCACTGCAGCTTTAAAACAACTGATTTTAAGCCGTTGAAACACAAACAACAGAGCTGTATGCGTGCGCCGTCTCCGTTTCTGTGTAAGAGGACCGCGCATTTTTATTTTATTTTTTTGCCGCTTTATTGACTTTGAACGATGTATGTATGTAGCATTTCTTATTTATTGTAGTGTTTTGTCCTATTGCTTGCAATTAGTTTCGTATACTTATTTCATCACTGACTGTTTATTTATTTTCAGTGAACTTGAGTTTTTTTTTTTTTTTTTAGGCTTGTATTAGTTTGATATTGACATTGGTGACAAGGATTATGAAAATTATATGGTATCAAATATTTTTATATCATAAAAACCTTTCTAAAAGAAAAAAAAAATACTATATCGTGATATATTGTTATCGTGATATAAAATGAGTCATATCGTGATATAAGTCATATCGCCCAGCCCTAGTACAAAGCACTACTATGGTAGCAACTTTGTTACAGTCCACTACTGCTATTATTAGCCTATAATGGAAATAAAAAATGCATTTTGTTTGCTGCACACCCAAAAGTACTCATTATTATAATTGTACATAAGTGTTTGCCTGTATGGTAAATAATTGCTTTGATGTTCTGTAGGAAATCTGCTTCAGAAAGGAACCCCAACTCCACTGTCTTGCCATAACTATCCACCTCACTACAGATACAGCACACTCTGTAAACTGGTGGTTTGTTTGTTTATTTACCGAAACACTGGGATGAAGCTGGTCATATTTGTTTTTCAGTCTTGGGTGGTTTTTGTGTTGTGTTAACAGCTTCGAAATAGGTCCTGCAGAATTATTTGATAATTATTTATTAATTAGTGATGGTGTTTGTTACCATTTAATATGTTTTGTTCATTTTGAAGCTAATCTCTATGCTTTTCATTATTTGGTAGTGGTCCCTTTAAGAATCTTAAGTGTCTGTAAAGAGTCATCCCATGTGACCATTAATGAGGAAGTGAACAAGCGTGACTCGGAGAGTAGTATGTTTTAGTGTATCTGAAGCTATACTGTTGTAGCATACAGTAATGTGTTCTCCTCCTCTTATTCACACACAGATGCTGATGCTCTCTTTGATCACATTAAGGATTGGACCCCGACAGTAGATGTCTGTGATGCAGATATTAGTATGGAGGAAGTGGAAAAAGCAGTGAATTGTTTATCATTAGTCAAATCTCCTGGTTCAGATGGGTTAACCAGTGACTTCTGTAGGCAGTTTTGGAAATATATCAAAGACCTTGTTCTTCATATGTTGAAAGAAATATCTGAATCCCATATTCTTCCAACTATGAAGCAAAGAAGCATCACTCTCATCCCAAACCTGGAAAAGATCATACGTTACTAGACAATCTTAGGCCCGTAACCCTGCTTCATAATGACTATTAACTCATATTTATGCTGACAGATTAAAAACCGGAGTTTCACAGGTCATTTCAGACACAGTCAGGTTTTTTAAAAGGCCGCTCAATTCACAATAATATACGGCTTGTGCTCAATTTACTGGATTATAATTATTTAATTGAAGATGGTTTCATTTTATTTCTAGACTTTTTTAAAGCTTTTGACAAATTTATGTTTCGTACTTTAGAATGATTTGGTTTTGGAGAAAATGTTATTAATCCAGTTAAATTAATATAAAGACACGAACAGCACAGTTATATTAGCACATGGCATGTCTTCAAGATGCTCAGATGATAAATGAATCAAACACGGTCGCCCATCTCTCCTCTGCTCTTTATTACTGCAGCAGAAATGCTCTCCATTCTCACAAACCCATTCACATATAAGAGGTAGAACATTTCAGAAGCTGAATAACATTCTCCCATGGATAAGCTTTGCCTGTTCTGTTCAAATCAGCTTGAGTTAGTAGGATTTTGGAAATGTAATGGCCTCACCTGTCAGAACTGATAGTCATGTACACAAAAGGTGAAGACAGGAAAGAAGACAGAAGACTAGTTCTTAAAGGAACCGTTTGGTCAGTTGTTATTGTATCAGACAATCTCCTGAAAAATGAAACACACAAACAGATATGGTTAGTGTTGCACGTGTATCGTAATGTAAACGCAGTATTTGAAGTTAATGGTAGCCTCCTAACATACTAAGAGCAACAATTATACGTGATGTAACATGGTCCACAAACTACGATTCTACCACTAATTAGATTAAACTGAACAATTAAACCAAAGTAGGCACATTTACACCGTCGTTCACTAAGATAATTAAAATTAAACTTACAATGCAACGATTTTTCATTACTCCAACCACTAATTTCCAAACTTACCGCTCAAACAATCACCGCCATTACTGACGTGTTTAGCGTCTGTGGTAGTTACGTCTGATTGGCTGCTGCTGCGTTGGTCGATACTGATTGGCTGCTACCGAGTGGCAGGTCCCTCCCACCCTCCTTCCGGCGGTCCATGCCAGCCACTTCCTGCTGCCAGCTGCCCATCTTTTATCTGAACCCCTGCCGCAACAGCAGCACAGCTTAGCCCTCCGCACATATTTACATTGAGTTATACTGAAAAGATGGCGGATAGCAGCCATGAATAGACACAGGACCATTTAAATCCATCATAGGTACAAACATGTGCATCTATAGATTAATGCCAATTAAGTTTGACATTAGAAACATTAAAATATCACTTTACCGTTCTTTTTTAATTATCATGGCAACATGTAACTCTGATTATTGTATTACTATGAATGTAGTCACTATAAAGTTGAGCTACATTTAGGTGCATATGGACATATTCTGCTGCTGCATGCTAGTTACAGTTGTTTTATTTGTTTTAATATATTATTGATGTTTTATTAATCTCAGTTTGAGCAGTGTTACAGTCTTCCAGCATCTTGTGTTCACGACACACAGCTGTATTACAGTGAGATCTCTGCTGACGATCCTGTCTTGTTTCACTAGTAACAGATCTGCTGAAATCTGTCTGTATCGCATGTCAATGGTTCCTGTTTCACCTCATTCACTGTGCTGATGTCTTCAGATCAATTCAAGCTCAGTTCACTGGTGTCCACAAAAGAGCATGAAAAACACATGTAAGACGTATTTTAGTATTTAAACTGACAGAAGCTGAGAGCTGGGGCTATACTATACTATACAAATATAGGCTATGCTGTCAAAATATTGCAACTTTAATTGCTACGATTTAATTCTCATAATTATGACTTTATTCTCTTAATTTTGACTTTATTCTCGTAATTTTGACTTTATTCTCGTAATTTTGACTTTATTCTCTTAATTTTGCCTTTATTCTCTTAATTTTGACTTTATTCTCGTAATTTTGACTTTATTCTCGTAATTTTGACTTTATTCTCGTAATTTTGCCTTTATTCTCTTAATTTTGACTTTATTCTCTTAATTTTGACTTTATTCTCGTAATTTTGACTTTATTCTCGTAATTTTGACTTTATTCTCTTAATTTTGACTTTATTCTCGTAATTTTGCCTTTATTCTCTTAATTTTGACTTTATTCTCTTAATTTTGACTTTATTCTCTTAATTTTGACTTTATTCTCGTAATTTTGCCTTTATTCTCGTAATTACGGCTTTATTGTCAGAACCGCTCACCTTCTCTGAAGCTCCTCCCACAGCAGATCAGCACTGAATGCTTGACTGAGAATTCATCAGAAGAGAAAGATATCATCTACACGGTTCTGGAAAAGAGGCAGCTTCTCTGCATTAGCTATGTTGTGTTTTAATCTTTGTACAGCAGTCTTTGCTCATTCTAATGTATTTTAATGTAGAATACTACATAGGTTACATAAATATATGAAATGTAGATCATATAAATGTGGTATAAAATTATTATATAACTATAGCTTGAATATGTTTTGGTAAATATCTGAAAAAAATTACAATTGTGCCCGTGTCCAAATATATGTGAAACTAACTGCATCAATTATTACTGAATTCAGATCAATATTATTTAACAGTATATGTAACAAACACGTTCCTTGGGTTCAGTTAAAACAGAAAAAAACCCTCCTTTTTATGTTAATAAAATAAGTTCAACACATTGTGTTCATATCTTTGTGGTTACCTGTAGGGAATGAAAAGACCAAATTAAATAATTTAAAATCACTGTATTTTTATTCAAAAATGTGTTTTTTTTTCAAGATTTATGAAGACTTTGTTAAAGTGCATTTGCAGGGTAAAGTGAGGGACATCCTCTACACATCGGGACACTTTTGACTCTATTTTCAAAATGCAAAATCTTCACTGATGGTATTCACGAACAACAGCAGACATGTTTAACGCTATTTAAAGTGCAGTACGATCAATACTGTGGTATGTATCTCTGCCGCACTGATAGACTGATGAACACACAGTGAACAGAATGTGTTTATGCTGAGATATAACTGAATCATGGTATTATTAAGATGTCTTCTAGGTTCCTGCTTCAGAATCTCTAGAAAGAGATCATTGTATTTAAACAACAAGCACATTGTGTCTAACATTCCTTTCTTTCTTTCTACAAACACACCTAATATAAAGTGGGACCTTGTTTTGTAATATAGCACTAAACTACTGTACAAAATATAAAAAAAATATATGATGTTTGAGAGAAACTTATCAGAGTTTCAACCCTTAAACATAAGTGTTTTTATGGCTTATGGCTATCATTTTTATCATTTATCATCGATCAGTTTACGGCTTTAAACTTGAAAATGTGACCCAAATAATGTTAATAATTCTTGAAAGATTATGAAGATGTAATGAAAACAAATCTCACCAATCATATTTTTTTTTACCTATATTTCATGTATTTTTTTAGACTCAAACTTAATGTTCACATTTTTTAAATGAGAAAAACACAAACTTTTTGCATTTCAATACTAACACAAGAATGTACTCTATGAACTCGCACACTCGTTATTTATTTATTTGATCACATTTGTATTTTAATATAATTTATACCTGGTATGAAATAGTTTCTAAGCATTAGACAGCAGCGCGTGAGCAGGACTTTTATTCTGCTGCGGTGATGTGACGTCATGAGGATGCGCCGCGCTCCTGCATCTGCTGTGATTCAACTGAAGAAAGGTTTGTGTTTTAAACATTTAACGTGTAGAAACGGTTCAAAGTTTTACAGGCCATACATTAACATTTTTATATAACCATAAATTAGCTGTTCATTAGTTTTGGCGAAGTGAAGTTTTCAACCCAAAGGTTCATTACTCGAAGCTTTTTAAAACGCTGCTCACAGACTCCAGTTTCCATCTCTGTTATATATATATATATATATATAAGTAATAAATAAATATATTATTCTAATATGGTGGTTGTTATATTTAATTTATTGGCATATATAACAAGTATCTGTATAAATGATAAAACACTATGACAAGGTAATGTTTAATTTATTATATGTTACATTTATATTATCATGTCACACATGGATCAGCATTTTCTGTAATGTATTTCTATAATAAAAATACATATCTGATATGACTTAATGTATAATTACCACAAACAAAAAGTATAAGTCCGAGTATGTTCCTGGTTAAGACTCGAGACGTTTAAACCTTCAACAAATCAGTCGTTTATGATGATGTTAAACAAGTACAATTATTTAACCACGATGAGCGCATCCACACACGAGAAACACAGAAGATGAATCTCACTTCACTCCGAATATCGTGAATCAGTTTATCATAAACATGATCGAGTCACTGGAGGAACCGAGTCAACTGAATCAAACGATTCACACAATGACTCGCTGACGTCACATGCTGGTCAGAACTGTTTAATTCGACACAAACGTGTTTAAACCAAGAGGCAATGGCTACGTTTACATGCACAATTTTTGGTTCAATCGGACTGAATTCAATCCGAATGAAATAAAGTGATCGGTTGATGTGCGCGTTTATATGTCATAGGCTTCAAATCGTAATTGGATTTTTTTGGACATGCGCACACTGCACAAATATAGAGTTTCTTACATTGTTTGCACATAATAACTACTCTCTGTTTCTTTATTTGTTTTTAACAGCAGAATTAATATTTTTCTATTTCTGGACAAATATAAAACAAACCGCAGTGCCGTGCTGCTCATATTTATCATGCAGAAAAATGCCCCCCTGAGCACAAAACGGGCTGCCTGTGGATGAGAGTCCGAAACAAGGACTGGTGGGATTTTGTCCTGCTCCACTTCACAGTTGCTGAAAGGAGAGTTTTATAATGACAGGACAGGCATTTATAAAACATTTTATTCAAAAGAATGACCCCTTGTTCTGCGCATCATATGTCATTGCACATGCGCAGTCCTTTCAGTTTCGGTTTTCAATCCGATCGAGTGTTTACATGCACGCTCAATCGGATTAGAAAAGGAATAAACCACCCCTTCAATCCGATCGAAATTTCATTCCGATCGAGCTCAATCGGATCGATTAAGGGGTTTACATGAAGCCTTTTCAGTCCGATTGAGCCATCAATCCGATTACAAACGGATTATTTGGTTGCATGTAAACGTAGCCAATGTTTTAATTGTAGTGCAGTCTATTAAATGTGATCAGCAGATCATTAGGAAACTAACATACATCACTGCTTGTGTGAATGTTTAGAGTGTAATCAGGTGATTTAAGTCTCACTCTGACTCACTCCCTCACTAGTGTGCTGACTACTGAACTAGTGCACTGACTACTGAACTAGTGTGCTGACTCCCTCACTAGTGCGCTGACTACTGAACTAGTGCTCTGACTACTGAACTAGTGTGCTGACTACTGAACTAGTGCTCTGACTACTGAACTAGTGCTCTGACTACTGAACTAGTGCGCTGACTACTGAACTAGTGCTCTGACTACTGAACTAGTGTGCTGACTCCTTCACTAGTGCGCTGACTACTGAACTAGTGTGCTGACTCCCTCACTAGTGCGCTGACTACTGAACTAGTGTGCTGACTACTGAACTAGTGCTCTGACTACTGAACTAGTGTGCTGACTACTGAACTAGTGTGCTGACTACTGAACTAGTGCGCTGACTACTGAACTAGTGCTCTGACTACTGAACTAGTGCTCTGACTACTGAACTAGTGTGCCGACTACTGAACTAGTGCGCTGACTACTGAACTAGTGCTCTGACTACTGAACTAGTGCGCTGACTACTGAACTAGTGTGCCGACTACTGAACTAGTGCTCTGACTACTGAACTAGTGCTCTGACTACTGAACTAGTGTGCTGACTACTGAACTAGTGTGCTGACTCCTTCACTAGTGCGCTGACTACTGAACTAGTGTGCTGACTCCCTCACTAGTGCGCTGACTACTGAACTAGTGTGCTGACTACTGAACTAGTGCTCTGACTACTGAACTAGTGTGCTGACTACTGAACTAGTGCGCTGACTACTGAACTAGTGCTCTGACTACTGAACTAGTGCTCTGACTACTGAACTAGTGCTCTGACTACTGAACTAGTGTGCCGACTACTGAACTAGTGTGCTGACTACTGAACTAGTGCTCTGACTACTGAACTAGTGTGCTGACTACTGAACTAGTGTGCTGACTCCCTCACTAGTGTGCTGACTACTGAACTAGTGTGCCGACTACTGAACTAGTGTGCTGACTCCTTCACTAGTGTGCTGACTCCCTCACTAGTGTGCTGACTACTGAACTAGTGTGCTGACTCCCTCACTAGTGTGCTGACTACTGAACTAGTGTGCTGACTACTGAACTAGTGTGCTGACTACTGAACTAGTGTGCTGACTACTGAACTAGTGTGCTGACTACTGAACTAGTGTGCTGACTCTCTCACTAGTGTGCTGACTACTGAACTAGTGTGCTGACTACTGAACTAGTGTGCTGACTCTCTCACTAGTGTGCTGACTACTGAACTAGTGTGCTGACTACTGAACTAGTGTGCTGACTCCCTCACTAGTGTGCTGACTACTGAACTAGTGTGCTGACTCCCTCACTAGTGTGCTGACTCCCTCACTAGTGTGCTGACTCCCTCACTAGTGCGCTGACTACTGAACTAGTGTGCTGACTCCCTCACTAGTGTGCTGACTCCCTCACTAGTGTGCTGACTACTGAACTAGTGTGATGACTACTGAACTAGTGTGCTGACTACTGAACTAGTGTGCTGACTACTGAACTAGTGTGCTGACTCTCTCACTAGTGTGCTGACTACTGAACTACAGCTGATTGAGACGCACCTGATATTTAGTTTGGCTTTATTTCTCTCATCTTAAACAGAACCGAGTGTCCAAGAAACTGCTGCTGAAGCGACTGAGGTCCACACACTATTATAAAGATGGCGTTTATTAAAGAGGAGAGTGAAGATGTTAAAACTGAAGAAGCGTTCAGAGTCAAACATGAAGAGACTGAGGATCAAACAAAGATGGCGTTTATTAAAGAGGAGAGTGAAGAGTTCAGGATTGAAGAAGTGTTCAGTCTGAAACCAGATACTGAGGAACAAACAGGTCAGTTTTCATTCTCAAAGCTGAACTCATTTGATCTGTATTCAGATGTCCAGCTCTACAGAAATTAAAGATGTTAATGAAGAATGTCATATGTGTGTCCTAATTAAAGTGGTTTTATTTGATGTGGAGCGGGTCGACGCATGTGGACAGACTTGGTGAGATCACATGACCAGACAAATACTAACGCTGGCTTCATGTGAACCTGAGAAGATCTTCCCTCATGTCGGTCATTCGTTATTATGACGTGTCACACATTAAAGGTGCTATAGGTGATTGTCTTCTGAAACATTTCTTGTTATTCTGGATGAAAGTCTCTTCACATCCTGATAGCAATAATTAAGTTAAGTGGTCTAAATGTATTTATCTGTATTTATATATTCTGTGGTAGGTGTAGGACCAGGAAATGTTCGTCCAATCAAAACGCTCGGTCTTCCTGGTATTGTAGTACTTTTACTAATTACTATAGAGTTTTCTCAGCGGGGAATGACACATGATGTAGTCCAGTGGTTCCCAGTTCCAGTCCTCGCACCCCCCCGTTCTGCATATTTTGCATGACTGTATCCGAAATCGCCTACTGGATTTCGAAATCGCCCAATCTTACTACTGGAGCTGCCCGTTTCCAAAGATTATTAAACAGCAAGCAAATATGCAAAAGCGGCAGTCCTTCCGGTGCACCGAGTGTCCGAATTCACTCACTGGTTTTCATTCACTCCTTCAAGTGAACTGTAAGAGTGGACTAATGTAGGGAATAGTGATTGAGGGTGTAGGGGGCGATTTCGGATACAGCCCATGTCTCTCTTAGTTAACACACCTGATTCAGATAACCAGCTCGTTAGAAGAGAGCTCCGTGCATGAACTGTGTTCCGATTGACATGCTCCCTACACAGTGTTCTTTGCTCCCTACACAGTGTTCTTTGCTCCCTACACAGTGTTCTTTGCTCCCTACACAGTGTTCTTTGCTCCCCACACAGTGTTCTTTGCTCCCCACACAGTGTTCTTTGCTCCCTACACAGTGTTCTTTGCTCCCCACACAGTGTTCTTTGCTCCCCACACAGTGTTCTTTGCTCCCTACACAGTGTTCTTTGCTCTCTACTCCCTGAGCAGGGAAATCCATTGAAGTTTTTCACTTAACTCACGGATTTGCGCTGCACAGCGTCTTCACACACAGACGAAACTTTCTAGAGAAGTGTGACATAATATACCTCTGTAAATAAATACTATTTAAATTCACGTCTCGCACACTTTAATGCCCTTTGTATGGGACATTTGCTTTGAACTGGAATATCTGGTGATGTCCACTTCGCAGGGCACTTATTACTGTCGAACAGAACAACCATCAGACGTGATAAGATTTACAGTACATATGAAATGTGCAGAGCAGGGAGGGTGCAGGCACTATAATTGGAAACCATTGATGTAGTCTATTGTAGTAATTAATTGTTGTCTCTGGCTGCTCTTTGAGCGTATGTGCGTTCAGGGGGTGTGGCTGTGGATGGCGATTGTAGGAAGTGTGGGACGTTCGCTTTCAGTGCTATCAGGCTAAAGTTAGCATTTTCCGAGATCTCCTATTGCACCTTTAAATTAAGAAAAAGTAATAAATAATGCAGAAGTTGTCTAAACAAATTTATGTGTACCATTAAACTCCGTATCTGTTTCTGAATTGAAAACAATGAAAACCCAGATGTTGATTTGAACATGGGGTAACGTAGGTATGCTGTCTGATATATGTGTATTTTGTTCATAAACACATAAGTCAGTTGTTCACTTAGTGATTAAGGATCCATTCATTGGTCTGAATAAGAAGCCCACACCGTACAGTACAACCTCTGCTGCTCACAGCTGTGCACACAGACTGTAGCCTAAAGATGACCGCTTTCATGCTCTTCCCAATATTACGAAAAATACCATTGTATTTGAAGTTAACAGGCGAGAACCAATGAGCTTCATTTTTGTGTGTTGTGCAGCACATTTGAGGTTCAGCAAGTATTAACGCAGCATATTTGTGGTTTATTCTCGTTCATCAAGCATGTATTGTTGAGCTTCTGTTCACGTTTGCTGATCAATGTGAATAAAGCCTAAATTCAGTATGTTTGTTATATAAAGTCAAGCCTGACCGATATATCGTTTTGCTGATTTTATCAGCCGATATGAGCCTGTCGCAGATATATTGTAGTGAATATGTACCGCCATTACACAGATGAAATGCTTCTGAATGGTGTAATTACTTAGTTTGTCCAGCAGAGCGGGCTCCATTGTTTGACCCAGGTCACCGTAGTGTAGAGATGCACGGATGAGCTCAAACTTCACCCGAGTCCACTGCTTCAAATTATCTACCCGCACCTATATTTGATCATCAGATAACATTGATTCTAATTATTAGTTTTGCATCATGATATCACTGATGCTTACACAGCATAGTTTGTCAGTAACGTTATGCTAACAACAATAAAAAGACATTAAAACAGCGACATCTACTGACGCACATCGTGCTGCGTAGTCACGGGAACATCCCAGCTGAAGATTATGAAGAAATTAGATCACTCCCTTTGCCAAGTGCATTCCAAACGAGTAAATAATGGCATGCACGTGCCCTGTTCACTCCAAAGTCCGCACTCCAAGGGGATAGGGATGATCACTTCCATTTGGAATTTGCCCCATGAACCGTACGATTCGGTATGAGTACCGTGCCACCCCTAATATATATGAAGTGCACTGATGCCAGGCTGATTTTGGATAATAAAGCTTATTGTTAAATTGTTTAATACCCTGCCTCCATTACATATTTTTGTCACATCATTATACAACCCGAATTCCAGAAATGTTGGGAAACCGACTGAGTCTGGTTTCTCCCAAGGTTTTTTTCTCCATTCTGTCACAGAGGGAGTTTTGGTTCCTTGCCGCTGTCGCCTCTGGCTTGCTCAGTTGGGGACACCTAATTTCTAGCGATTATCGCCGATTTGATTGCTCATATACTATTTAAACTAAACTGAGCTAGACAATGACATCTCTGAATTCAATAATGAAATGCCTTTGACTGAAAATTGAGTGTTTAATCTTATTATATATTACTGACACTCTGTCCTCCAATTTGATACTGTTAAGTGCTTTGACACAATCTGTATTGGTAAAAGCGCTATATAAATAAAGGTGACTTGACTTGACATTTTTAAAATTTGAATAAAATGAAAACTAAAGGACTTTCAGATCACTAGGGCTGGTAAAAAAAAAAAATTCAATTAATTGTTTTTTTTTTTTTAATGACGTCGATTCGATATCGATTCTCAAAAGCCGCGAATCAATCTTTTCCCGAATTTATTACAGCACACATTTAAAACAAGATTAATGTGATCTGATTAATGTGATTCTTATCATTAGTCTTCTCCACTAGATGTCACCCTTATTTACGGATGTGCGATGTTACAACAGAAAGCCTGTCATTCATTCAGTGCTTATCATGGCGGAGATACTGTTGATGAGAACCAAGAACAAAGCCATACGTGTGATTCCTAATGCTCAGGTGAAACGCTATAGTAATACTATAAATCTGTGGAAGCATTTGATATCACGCATAAGGCGCCATGATTTCCGCAATGAATGAATGAATGAATGAATGAATAAATGAATGGCGGATGGCTCGACGCACTCTTTTGTTTACTACACACTTAATAAGCGCGGACGACGCTCGCAGGGTTTTCATCTTCTGCCGTCTCACTATATGATGATATTAACACACTGCTGCTCTTGAGAGTCATTTCATTAGCATTTTACAGTTTAATTTGAGAAAACTACTGTCATATCACATGATACACAGCAGCTGCGAGTTCCTCACGGCAACCTGTCAAAATAAAAGTTTAGTTTAACATTAAGAGCAGTCTTAAGACTCAATGCTACTACTAATAATAAATATTAATAAATCTTGAGTTTTAAAGGAATAATCCCATTTGTTTTCTTTTTAATTTTAACAGTAAACCTCTGTTGTGAAGCACTTTGTTTGCCAAAAAATAAAAGGGTTTAATTTTCATTTGATTAGGATAAATTAAATTAATGTTTTATGCCTTCGTCTGATTACCAGAAAAATTGAACATTTTATAGGCCCTATTATTGTTAAGAAAGGACCCTATACAAAAAAAGAATAGGTTTAAAATACGTGCCTGTGGGTCTTAATTTATTTTTATTAATACACCATTTTGTAAACTGTGTTTACTGTTCTTTTTTTTTTTAGAAATATCAATAGCTTTTGTCTTAAAACTATATTCACTGAATGTAATAAAAAAAAAAACGAGAATCGAATCGAATCTAAATCTAATCGAATCGGGACATCTGAATCGATACCCAGCTCTACAGATCACATGAGCCAATATTTTATTCACAATAGAACATAGATAACATAACAAATGTTTAAACTGACAAATTACAGTATTACACAAATATTACACAAAAATTACAGAAATACACAAGGCCTTCCCTGAAATAAACGTCGTCTGGAGGGGAGCATATGTTGCTTTAAATACCTTTCAGCATTCATAGTGCCTTCCAAAACATGCAAGCTGTCCATACCGTATGCACTTATCAAGTCAAGTCACCTTTATTTATATAGCGCTTTTAACAATACAGATTGTGTCAAAGCACTTAACAGTATCAAATTGGAGGACAGAGTGTCAGTAATATATAATAAGATTAAACACACAATTTTCAGTTAAAGGCATTTCATTATTGAATTCAGAGATGTCATCGTCTAGCTCAGTTTAGTTTAAATAGTATCTGTGCAATCAAATCGGCGATAATCGCTAGAAATTAAGTGTCCCCAACTGAACAAGCCAGAGGCGACAGCGGCAAGGAACCAAAACTCCCTCTGAGACAGAATGGAGAAAAAACCTTGGGAGAAACCAGACTCAGTTGGGGTCAGTTCTCCTCTGACCAGACGAAACCCACAGTTCAGTTCCAACCACAGCCATGTCAGATTGTGTAAAGGGCTTATCTGATTCCCGTGGTCTTGTCCCGATGGAGCATTTTAATTTATAATTTAATGTATTTGTTATATTTGTGTTTTATTCATTATTTGAAGTTTTCCATTTATATGATTTGTTAATTTGCTATAATTGTAATGTATAGTTGAATGTATTTATTGTTTCTCGGTCTATATTTATAATATGTTTATTATAATTTAAATTTATAGTTTAATTCATTTAATATATTTCTGTTACATATATATATATATATATATATATATATATATATATATATATATATATATATATATATATATATATATATATATATATACACAGGTTCTGGTCATATAATTAGAATATCATCAAAAAGTTGATTTATTTCACTAATTCCATTCAAAAAGTGAAACTTGTATATTATATTCATTCATTACACACAGACTGATATATCTCAAATGTTTATTTCTTTTAATTTTGATGATTATAACTGACAACTAAGGAAAATCCCAAATTCAGTATCTCAGAAAATTAGAATATTAATTAAGACCAATACAAAGAAAGGATTTTTATAAAGTATGAAAATAAAAAGTATGAAAATGAAAAGTATGAGCATGTACAGCACTCAATACTTAGTTGGGGCTCCTTTTGCCTGAATTACTGCAGCAATGCGGCGTGGCATGGAGTCGATCAGTCTGTGGCACTGCTCAGGTGTTATGAGATCCCAGGTTGCTCTGATAGTGGCCTTCAGCTCTTCTGCATTGTTGGGTCTGGTGTCTCTCATCTTCCTCTTGATAATACCCCATAGATTCTCTCTGGGGTTCAGGTCAGGCGAGTTTGCTGGCCAATAGAGCACAGTAACACTATGGTCATTGAACCAGCTTTTGGTACCTTTGGCAGTGTGGGCAGGTGCCAAGTCCTGCTGGAAAATGAAATCAGCATCTCCATAAAGCTTGTCAACAAAAGGAAGCATGAAGTGCTCTAAAATTTCCTGGTAGATGGCTGCGTTGACTGTGGACTTCAGAAAACACAGTGGACCAACACCAGCAGATGACATGGCAGCCCAAATCATCACAGACTGTGGAAACTTCACACTGGACTTCAAGCAACATGGATTCTGTGCCTCTCCACTCTTCCTCCAGACTCTGGGACCTTGATTTCCAAATTAAATGTAAAATTTACTTTCATCTGAAAAGAGAACTTTGGACCACTGAGCAACAGTCCAGTTATTTTTCTCCACAGCCCAGGTAAGATGCTTCTGACGTTGTCTCTGGTTCAGAAGTGGCTTGGTAGCCCTTTTCCTGAAGACGTCTGAGCGTGGTGACTCTTGATGCACTGACTCCAGCTTCAGTTCTCTCCTTGTGAAGCTCTCCCAAGTGTTTGAATCGGCTTTGCTTGACTGTATTCTCAAGCTTGCGGTCATCCCTGTTGCTTGTGCACCTTTTCCTACCCAAATTCTACCTTCCAGTCAACTTTGCATTTAATATGCTTTGATACAGCACTCTGTAAACAGCCACACCTTTCAGTAATGACCCTCTGTGACTTACCCTCTTTGTGGAGGGCGTCAATGTTCATCTTCTGGATCATTGCCAAGTCAGCAGCCTTCCCCATTATTGTGGTTTCAAAGAACAAGAGATACCCAGAATTTATACTGTAGGGTTGGTCATTTATTCAAACTAAAATGTAAATATTCTAATATTTTGAGATACTGATTTTTGACTTTCATTAGCTGTGAGCTCTAATCATCAAAATTAAAAGAAATAAACATTTGAAATATATCAGTCTGTGTATAATGAATGAATATAATATACAACTTTCACTTTTTGAATGGAATTAGTGAAATAAATCAACTTTATGATGATATTCTAATTATATGACCAGCGCCTGTATATTTATTTATTTTAATTATTATACTATTTATTATTTTAGAATGTATTTATAAATTTTCCATATTTGTATATTATTACGTTTTTTTTTATTTTAAATGTATTATATTTCTATTTTTATATTGTTGCAATTTCTAACAATAATATTATGTAGTTAGGTATTTTATTATATTTTTAGTTATTTTGTTATATTTTTAGTTTTATTGTATTTTAGTCGAGGTCTTCACTGGGGATATGTCTCTGGGGCTCCGGTGCATAATATAAGAAATGATCATGAGTAAATGGATAAAATGATAATAATCATGAATGAATAATACACAAATTCGAGCATACACTAAAACCCAAAGCCAAGTATTAGAACAAATATACAACCTCAGAACTGTGCCATCATTTTCAGTCTCAAAAGACTGGGGAGACCGTTTCAGTCGTATTAGAAGACCAACACTTGTCCGAGAATGCCGGGCGACGTGCACTTATCCCACGACTGAGCTTCCACTGTTTCTGAAAGAAACACCCTTTTTTATACTTTCAATTTTAGGTGCGGTTTAAGAACAACCCCTCCAAGTGAGAGAGAAAGCAAACTGGCCAGGCTCGCTCCCCCTCCCAATTGGGTGCACTTCGTTTTAATTACAGAAAAAATATGAATTACTATTTAACAATATCTCTGAGGTTTCACAATCAATATGGCGTACATCAAATATGCTACATTAAATTTGTTTACACTCCAATTGAACAACACCAGTATTCAAAAAGTCAATGGGATAGAGACTCTCTGTGCTTTCCCATGAGATGTTAGTTTGTATCACTTTCAACCTTGAAAATCTTCCCTTCCTGTTCTATTTCCACACTGTTCATCCGTTGAGCGCACAAAACAACCCATCCTTTACAGTCCGATAAGTACGATTTTGAACCATGCTAAGGCACTTCCACTAATGCCAACAAAGTTTTCTAGTCTATTTAAAAGAATGTTGTGGTCGATAGTGTCGAATGCAGCGCTAAGATCCAGTAGAACTAATAAAGAGATGCAACCACGATCAGATGATAGAAGCAGGTCATTTGTAACTCTAATGAGAGCAGTCTCAGTACTATAATACGATCTAAATCAGGGATCCTCAAATCTGGACCTCGAGATCCACTTTCCTGCAGAGTTTAGCTGTAACCGCTACATATCTCTGACCATTTCTTCATTACATTTTGCTACCCGGGTGCCACCAACTCCCTTACCGGTTACTTTTAGACGAAACCTACGCTCCCTTTCACCCTCCCATCTTTCCTCTGTAGTATCCTCCTCTCTTCCCTCACCTACCCGTTTCTCATCTCTGGATGTGAATGCAGCTACTGACACTTTATGGTCTACCTTAACCTCTTGTCTAGACGACATTTGTCCTCTCCTCCAGGCCAGCAAGGGCTGCCCCTTCTAACCCCTGGTTATCCGATGTTTTTCATGAACATCGGACTAAACTCAGAGCGGCAGAGAGAAAATGCCGCAAATCAAACGAGTCGTTGGACCAGAGTAGGTATCAGTTTTTGCTTTCATCCACACTGCCAAATCCTCACATTTCCACAACAAGATCAACAGCGCTCCAGACATGCGTAATCCCTTCAGAACGTTTAATTCTCTCCTCTGTCCCCCTCCACTACCTCCCACCACTTCCATAACAGCTGATGACTTTGTTCTAGTTTTGTCTGTGAAAAAGGTTGCAATCAGTAGTCAGTTCTCACCTCCACATACACAGGACCTCCAACCAACCACATCCACTGCTCAAACTCCCATCTTCACCTTCTGTCCCCTCCTCTTCTCCACATACACTACATCAATGGGTCCCATCATACAGGCACATGGCTTCTCCTACCATTGCTACGCCGATGACACACAGCTCTATCTCTCTTTTCAACCAGATGATCCAACGATAGCTGCATGGATCTAAGGCTGCCTGGCGGACATCTCGGCATGAAAGAACATCACCTACAGCTCAACCCGGCAAAGTCTGAGCTTCTTGTCTTCCCTGCCACTCCGACTCTTGTCAGAAATCTTGGTGTAATCTTTGATGACCAGCTGACCTTCAAAGAGCACATTGCAAAGACCGCTCGATATTGCAGGTTTGCACTACACAACATCAGAAACATCAGGCCCTTTCTGACAGAGTCAGAACTTCTTGCACAACTTCTTGTCCAGGCCCTTGTCATTTCTAGGCTGGACTACTGCAATGCTCTTCTGGCTGGACTTCCATCAAACAATCAAACCTCCACAAATGATTCAGAATGCAGCGGCACGGCTGGTCTTCAACGAACCCAAAAGAGCCCATGTTACACCTCTCTTTATCTCCCTGCACTGGCTGGAGTCACAGCTCGCATCAAGTTCAAGACATTGATGCTTGCTTATAGAACAACCACAGGCTCAGCACCCTCCTACTTCCACTCACTATTACGAATCTACATCCCTTCCAGAAGTCTAAGATCTGCTAGTGAGCGACGCCTAGTGGTACCATCACAGAGAGGCTCAAAATCACTCTCCAGAACATTCTCGTTCACCGCTCCTGGCTGGTGGAATGATTTTCCCACCCCTATCCGGAATGCTGGATCCCTGTCAATCTTCAAGCAACAGCTGAAAACTCATCTCTTTCGACACTACTTGACTTAATCCTTAACATTAAAAAAAAAAAAAAGATTCCCTTTATCTTTCTCTTGAACAATGTCTGAGACTTGTTGTTATGAGCACTTCCTCTGTCTGATTGCCTCTTCAAGATTAATCGCTTTATGTATTCCCCAATTGTAAGTCGCTTTGGATAAAAGCGTCTGCTAAATGACTAAATCTAAATTTAAAAAGCAGTCTTTTGTGGTAGAAGTGATGGTTCTACCATATTTGTAACAAGGAGTTGGCTTTACAGCTTTAGCTATATGGAATATACAGGAGACTAGATAATGATCTGAGATATCATCGCTCTGCTGCAAAATTTCAACGCCACTGACATCAATTCCATATGACAGTATTAAATCTAGAGTGTGATTTCGACAATGAGTAGGTCCTGACATGTGTTGTTTAACACCAATAGAGTTTAGAATATCTAGAAATACTGATCCCAACAAATCTTTTTCATTATCAACATGGATATTAAAATCACCAACGATTAGGACTTTATCTGCAGTCAGCACTAACTCCGACAGAAAATCAGAAAATTCTTTAATAAAGTCTGTATGGTGCCCTGGTGGCCTGTATACAGTAGCCAGTACAAACATCACAGGGGGTTTATCATTAATACTTGTTTCTTTGGATAATGTTATATGGAGCACCATTACTTCGAACAAATTATACTTGCAACCCGACCTCTGAGAAATACTGAAAATATTGCTATAAACTGTAGCAACACCTCCCCCTTTACCTTTTGGACGCGGTTCATGTTTCTAACCGTAATCTTGGGGTGTAGACTTGTGTAAAGTAATTGTGTTAGAACAATGGAAAGGATGGTGTAAAAATGTAAAAAATCTTCAGGACAGTGACGAGTCTGCTTACAGACAGGAGGTTAAGGAGCTGGCTGTCTGGTGCAGTCTTAACAACCTGGATGTTAAGGTTTCATTTCTATCCGTCATTGTGTGCAATAAGTTGTTATCATTCATCCATCAAAGAACAATCCCGTTATAACTTCTTTGTATTGTTTATTTGCTGGTTTTACATCTCAATGCACTGGCATAACATCAGCACTCGAGGGAGCAGCAGCAGAGAGAAAAAAAAATCACGACTTACGAGTACAGAGTATACACATTCGCTTAAAGCGAGTCAAAATAAAAGTCCTGTTTAGTTCACACATGCGCACTATGAACTCTTGCACATTTTTGGCATACAACAGTCAGTAGCATAATAAAAAAAAATATAACATAAAAATAATTAATGAGAACATATAACTCAACACCCCCACTTGTTCTCATCATCTTAAGCCATGTACAATGTCATCACAAAATAATTTAGTTCCCAAACAGAAAACCTTTGAACTTTAGAATTTTAATTTTTGATACAGATTTCGTCAAAATGTCTGCCACCATGTCTTCTGTTGGGCAGTACACAATATGTATTCTTCCCTCACTAACAGCATCACGGATAAAGTGATATTTCACATCAATGTGTTTAGATCTAGATCTATTTACTGGATTTTTGCTCAGTGCAATGGCTCCCTGATTATCACCATACATCGTGGTGCAAGTGTAAACACTACTGTCCATGCCGTTTAGCAGCTGAGTTAGGTACATGCTTTCCTGGGTAGTGTTTGCTAGACCAATGTATTCAGCTTCGCAGGTCGACAGTGACACTGTAGGCTGTTTCTTAGACTTCCATGAAATAGCAGGGCCTTGTTCTGTCAGGCTGAAACAGTATCCTGAGATGCTACGCCTATCTTCTACAGAAGATGCCCAGTCAGAATCACTGAATGCTATTAGACTTAAAGTCTTTTCTGTTTTCTTGAAACACAGCTCGTAGTCAGCTGTACCTTTTAGGTATCTCAGAACATGTTTAGCAGCTACTAAGTCATGTGTTTTGGGTTTTGCAAGGGTTTGTGACAGTTTACTGACTATCCAGCTAATGTCTGGTCTGGTACAGGTCATTGCATAGATCAAGCTTCCAACAAGTTCACGATATTCTTTGGGGTTCTCAATTTCGTTGTTGTTTTCTTCCTCATTCCTATTACACTCCACTTTTAACTCACTTGGGGTAGCTTTTGGTTTACAGTTTGACATTCCAAACCTTTCAAGCATTTTGAGAATATATCTTTTCTGATTCATTTTAATTTCTCCCTCTTTTTGCTCAAACTGAATTCCCAGAAAATAAGATATTTTCCCTAGATCCTTCATGTTAAATTTGGATTTCATTATTTCTTTAAAACTGTTGAGCAGATCCTCACTGCTTGCTGCAATTATCAAATCATCTACCCAGATGATCACTATGATTGTCTCATTTTCAATCTGCTTTCTATACACACAGTGATCAGACTGATTTCTCTCAAAGTTGTTTTGTTCCAAATGATCATTTAAAAGTTCGTACCAGTTTCTTCCAGACTGTTTTAGACCATACAAAGATTTTTTCAACTTGCATACTAACTTGTCTCCTATGTCAGATGTC
The DNA here is from genome assembly GCA_036784905.1 of Acrossocheilus fasciatus. Taxonomy (NCBI): domain Eukaryota; kingdom Metazoa; phylum Chordata; class Actinopteri; order Cypriniformes; family Cyprinidae; genus Acrossocheilus; species Acrossocheilus fasciatus. Next base: position 32,477,619 of record CM071959.1, read on the forward strand.
TCTTCAAAACCCTCAGGTTGTTCTAAGTATATGTCTTCCTCTATTGGAGCATGTAAATATGCTGTTTTGACATCCATCTGATGAACTAAGAGGTCTTTCTGAGCAGCTATCTGCATTAATGCCCGTACTGAGGTTAGATTTGCTGTAGGAGCAAATGTCTCATGATAGTCTATGCCTTCAGTTTGGTTGTATCCCTTTGCAACATACCTAGCCTTGAAGATTTTTCCTGTTTCTGCATTTTCTTTAAGGGCATATACCCATCTCCCCCCTACTGTCTTTCTGCCCTCTGGTAGAGTTGTCAATTCAAATGTGTCATTTTCTTTAAGTGAGTCCATCTCTTCCTTCATAGCATGTTCCCATCCGGGAGCCTCAGGTGACATAAGGGCCTCTCTATAGGTTTGGGGGACTCCACACACTGCCCTGTAACAATAATCAACACTCACTTTGGTTACATCGTCTTTGGAGAATGTCAGGTAATCTTGTAAATACTTTGGGGCTCTCTTTTCTCTTTTTGAGTGGTAATGTTTTTGACTAGCCGTGGTTGTTGGACCTGTACTGTTTTTGTTGTCTTCTGTGTCTACTTTTTCAATAGTTCCATCATATTCTGACACCTCTGTATTGTCTGTATCAATACTCTCCATTTTTACATCTAGGACCTGGTTCTCTGTGCTTTCTTCACTTTGTGGGGCATCACCACTGTTCTCACTATCCTGTGTTCTATCTCTGTAGCCTCGGATTTCTGAGTAATCTTCATCGGTTTGTGTCTGCTGTTCAGCACTGCTCTTCCTAATGAATTTCACCAATCTATGTTTTGACACCTTTTCTGTCTGTGGATTGTAAACCAGATAAGCTGGGCTATTTTTACTATACCCCACAAAAACTCCCTTTTCGCATCTAGGGTCCAATTTCTTATGATTGTGTTTGTACGCATAGCATTCTGATCCAAAAACCCACATTTTTGAAAGGTCTGGCTTTCTTCCTGTCAACATGAAGTATGGAGTATTCTTAATTCTGTCATTATAGCATCTGTTTCGGATGTGAGTAGCAGTTTGGACAGCATAAGGCCACAGAACCTTTGGTAATCCCTTCTCTATTAGTAGACACCTTCCCATTTCAAATATGGTTCGCCATTGTCTCTCAGCTGTACCATTTTGATGAGGAGAGTACGGAGATGATGTGTCATGTCTTATACTCTTTTCTCGTAAAAGTGACTGAAATGCATTGCCTGTGTATTCTGTGCCGTTGTCTGATCTTATGCATTTGACTTTACCGTATGGTGCACTGTCTGCAAGGAATTTCTCTGTCGCTAGAGTAGTGTCACTCTTGTTCTTAAGGAAGTAAACAGATACTGCCCCTGAAAAATCATCTGTGAATGAAATTGCATACTTATATCCATCTTGGGAAGTTGGTTCAATGGGACCTGCTAAGTCAGTGTGTACCAACTCTAGGGCCTCACTAGCTTTTGTGTCAGTTTTCCTATTTCTGCTGTTAATGAACTTTCCCTCAGTACAAACGTTACAGTCTAGTTTGGTATTACCTGCGATTTTCATACCCTCTACCACTTCAGGTAATTTCAACACATCACTAACATTACAATGTCCCATGATCTCATGCCATGTTTTAACATCACAAGTTAGATTCACTTTGTCCCTGGACATCATATCAGTAACTGATGCATCAACACATTGTTTGTTGTTATTTACCGTTTTCAGGTAGTACAGTCTCTCATGCTCTTCTATACGGAACACAGCTCCATCCTTGCTTATCAGTTCATTCTGTCCTTCCTGGAAGATCACCTTGGCCCCATCTGTTGTAGCAGCTTGAACGGAGATGATGCTCTGTGGGTATGATGGTATGAACAAGGCCTTCTTTAGAGTGATCTTGACGCATTTCCCTTCTTCGTCCAGCAGTAACACCTCTGCGTCGCCTCGCTTTAATGCCACGTTATTCATCCTGGCTCCATCCGCCAACTCCATGTAGTGAGACTTTGGGTCGAAACTTTCGTCGAATTTTGTGAAAACGTTCTTCTCTGTTAATATGTGAGATGTTGCTCCACAGTCTACCATTAGTCCATTTCTTATAATATTGTCTGGAAGAAATGTTTGACTGACTTTGAACACAAATGTTTGTTCTTTCTCATGTTCCTCTTGTTTTTCTGCTGCCTGTTTTGCTTCGTCTTTGTGCCCGTCCTTTCTCCGGCGGCATGTTTCATCACTGTGTGTTGAACTTCTATGGTAGCTGCACCACTTAGGTACGCCTTTTTGGCGGCAATCACGCGCAATATGACCGCGGTTTCCACATCCGTAGCAGGTCACGGATGCTATGTCCACTTTCATTACATTGTCCGATTTGGGTTTATCATCAAATTTTTCTGTCTCTTCATAGCTTCTTAGTTTGTTTTTGAACTGGGTGAAAGTCAATTCTTCACTACTCTGTGTAGTATGGATAGCGAATGGTTTGTAGGAATCTGGCAGGCCCTTTAGAATCATAGCTATTATCAGTCCGTCACTTATTACTTCTTTTGCGTTTCTTAGGGAAGTCACCGCTTTCTCAGCTCGGATAATGTAGTCTGTTATTGTCTCGTTAGATTCCTTCTTTAACGAAGTTAGTTCAGTGTATAGGGCGATAATTCTAGGCTTACCATGACTGGCGTAGTGACTTCGAAGTATTTGCAGAGCTTTCCTGCCGTCATCAGTCGCCTCTCGCATCACCAGTGACAAGCTTTTATCATCGAGAAACTGAATTAGTTCAGCGTAGCACTCCTCATTCTTTTCCTCGTCTATATCCCCAGTAGACAGTATTGTTTCTTTTAAACCCATTATTCTCAGATGACCAAGAAATTTTACTTCCCATAGTTCGTAGTTGTTTTCATCTCCGTCGAAAACTAGCCTCTGCCATCTTCCTCCTGTAGCATTGGCGCGCCTGGGCCCATAACCTGTTAAGGTTTCATTTCTATCCGTCATTGTGTGCAATAAGTTGTTATCATTCATCCATCAAAGAACAATCCCGTTATAACTTCTTTGTATTGTTTATTTGCTGGTTTTACATCTCAATGCACTGGCATAACATCAGCACTCGAGGGAGCAGCAGCAGAGAGAAAAAAAAATCACGACTTACGAGTACAGAGTATACACATTCGCTTAAAGCGAGTCAAAATAAAAGTCCTGTTTAGTTCACACATGCGCACTATGAACTCTTGCACATTTTTGGCATACAACAGTCAGTAGCATAATAAAAAAAAATATAACATAAAAATAATTAATGAGAACATATAACTCAACACTGGAGCTCAACATGCTCAAGTGGAGATGATCGTGGACTTAAGGAGAAACACCCTGCTCTCCCCCCACTCATCATCATGAACATGATCATGAACAGCACTGTGACTGCATTGGAGTCATTCAGATTCCTGGGCACCACACTTTCTCAGGACCTGAAATGGGACATTCACATTGAATCCATTGTGAAAAAGGCCCAGCAGAGGTTGTACTTCCTTCGTCAGCTGAGGAAGTTCAACCTGCCACAGGAGCTGCTGAAACAGTTCTACTCCACCATCATTGAATCCGTCCTCTGCACTTCAATAACTGTCTGGTTCAGCTCAGCTAACATATCAGACCACAGAAGACTACGGAGGTTAGTCCGGACTGCTGAGCGAATCATTGGTACAACCCTCCCCACTCTCCAAGAACTGTACTCATCCTGAGTGAGCAAAAGGGCTGAAATCACTCTGGACCCCTCACATCCAGCACACTCCCTCTTTGAACTCCCTCTTTGACGCTACAGAACTCTGAGCACCAGAACGACCAGCACAGGAACAGTTTCTTCCCTCAGACATTCCATCTCTTGAACACTTGACAATAAACACGGAACACGGATCACGCAACACTATTATACATTTATTTATTCACCACACATACTTATTTTTATTTTACTTTTTTTTTTCATTTCAAATTTGCACATATCAGACCTGTATACACACAATTGTCTATATCATATATTGTGTTTTTGCTGTTTTGTACATTTGCATATTTGTATATTATTCTTTTGTAATATGTGTCCTGTCCTGTCTTTCTGTTGAGCTTCTGTCACAAATTCCTCGTATGTGTAAACATACCTGGCCAATAAAGCTCATTCTGATTCTGATCATTCATAATCTGATGTGTCACACACTGTACATTCCTAAACCCTGGGTTACTGTTATTATTTGCATCGTCAGCAGTGATGACTAGATAAACACAAAACCACATTTGGTGTGAAAATGGGATACAACAATTTGGAAATGGAGCTGCATCAAGATGTAGGATTAAACCATACAGGGCCTTAAAAACACCCCCAATACAATAATATTAAGATAAGTGTAATACATCTTGAGTTACAGGCACACATATTTTGGAAAAAATAATATGTATGACATTCAAACAGGTATGTTCTATACAATTGTTTTGTTAGAGGGAAACAAGATGCATTCCTAGTTTCAACATTACTTATTCTTGAGACATTCTGCTTTAAATACACTAAGTATACATTCAGCTGTATACAAAGTGACCACGACCAATGTTTGGTTTTCAAGCGCTGAAATGTAGATATTGAATAATTTGATGGAGCCTCATTGAGGTCCCCTATATCTCTGGGATTGAACGATGTAGGGTCAGGGCCTTGAAAATTAAGATTCCAAAACTAGAATCTAATATATATCTTTAATATTTCTTGAGTTGGGAGTAAGGTGCGTCTTTATCCAAAGCGGATCTATAACTCCAAGCAGAAAGGACGGCCACGTATCAACACAGCCCTGACATCACTCCCAGAACTTTGCACACGCTTTGCCAGTGCCATTGAAGAGGCCCTTAAGGACTGCCCAGACAACAGCGCTGAAGAGAGATGGAGCCATATTCGTGACGCCATTTACAACTCGGCCATGACAACCTTCGGCAAGCGGGTGAAGAAAAATCCAGACTGGTTTGAAGCTGGAATAACCGAACTTGAGCCAGCCATCACAGCTAAACGTACAGCTTTGATAGACTACAAGCGCAAGCCTTCAGAGAAGGCATTAGCTGCACTCCGGAAGACCAGAAATGACGCCCAGCGGATTGCCAGGAAATGCGCTAACGATTATTGGCTGAACCTCTGTCAGAGCATTCAGCTCTCTGCAGACTGTGGGAACATCCGCGCCATGTACAAGGGCTTGAAGAAAGCATTTGGCCCAAGTACCATCAAGATTGCTCCCCTGAAGTCCGCTACTGGCAACATCATCACAGACCGCAGTAAACAGATGGAGAGATGGGCGGAGCACTACCAGCAGCTATACTCGAGGGAGAACGTTGTCACCGACACTGTGTTGGAGAGCATTACCCCCTTGCCCGAGATGAAAGAACTCGATGTTTTGCCTACTGTATACAAGCTCAGCAAGGCCATTGACTCTTTAGCATGTGGCAAAGCTCCAGGCAGTGACGGCATTCCCCCAGAGGTCATTAAGGCTGGCCTGAAGAGTGTCCTCCTTGACCACCTCCATGAACTCTTGCTTCAGTGTTGGGAGGAGGGAAAAGTTCCTCAGGAAATGCGAGATGCCAACATCATCACACTCTACAAGAACAAAGGAGACCGCAGTGACTGCAACAACTATCGCGGCATCTCCATGCTGAGCATTGTGGGAAAGGTCTTCGCCCGTGTAGCTTTGAACAGACTCCAAGTGCTGGCTGAACGCGTCTATCCAGAGGCGCAGTGCGGCTTCAGATCCCAGAGATCAACGATCGACATGATCTTCTCTCTGAGACAGCTGCAGGAGAAGTGCCGGGAGCAGAGACAGCCACTTTACATCGCCTTTATCGACCTGACCAAGGCCTTTGACTTGGTCAGCAGGAAAGGCCTCTTCGCCTTACTGCACAGGATCGGATGTCCCCCCAAGCTTCTGAAGATGGCCACGTCCTTCCATGATGACATGAAAGGTACCGTCCAGTATGATGGCTTATCTTCAGAACCTTTTCCGATTCGTAGCGGTGTGAAGCAAGGCTGTGTTCTCGCCCCGACCCTCTTCGGCATCTTTTTCTCCCTGCTGCTGTGCCATGCCTTCAGTCAGTCAGAAGATGGTGTTTTCATCCGCACTAGGAGCGATGGTAACCTTTTCAATCTTGCACGTCTGCGCGCAAAGACCAAGGTGCGCAGGGTCCTGATTAGAGAGATGCTGTTTGCTGATGACGCCGCCCTGACTGCCCATACCGAGGAAGCACTGCAGTGTCTCATCAGCAGCTTCGCTCGTGCTACTGATGAGTTTGGGCTGACCATCAGCCTGAAGAAAACAAATGTCATGGGCCAGGATGTCAGCAGCACTCCTTGCATCTCCATCGGTGATCATACCCTTGAGGTAGTGGAGGACTTTATATATCTTGGCTCCACTATCTCCAGCAACCTCTCTTTGAACAATGAGTTGAGCACCAGAATCGGCAAGGCATCAATAGCAATGGCCCGCCTGACCAAGAGAGTGTGGGAAAACAGTATGCTCACCATCAACACCAAGATGAAAGTGTACCAGGCTAGTGTCCTCACCATTCTTCTTTATGGCAGCGAGACGTGGACTATGTACATCTGGCAAGAACGTAGACTTAACTCTTTCCATCTGCGCTGCCTGAGGAAGATTCTGGGCATCACCTGGCAGGACCATGTCCCAAACACTGTAGTGCTAGCCCAGGCAAAAATATTCAGCATGCACGCACTTATTTCACAAAGACGCCTACGCTGGCTTGGCCATGTCTGCCGAATGCAGGATGGCCGGATTCCTAAGGACATCATGTATGGTGAGCTTGCCTCTGGCACCAGACCAACAGGCAGACCAGTGCTCCGGTATAAAGACGTCTGCAAGCGTGATCTGAAAGCCGGCAGCCTGAATCCCGCAGACTTGGAAGCTGCCACCGCAGATCGTGTCAGCTGGCGGCTCACCATAAGGACCAGCATAAAACTGAGTGAGAGAAAGAGAGAGGACCTGTGGGAGGAGAAAAGGCAGCGTAGACGGCAGAGAGCAGAGGCAGTGTCCACAGAAGCAGAAGCAGTTACAGGCTTCATCTGTGGTAACTGCAGCAAACTCTGCCACTCTCGTATCGGACTGTTCAGCCACAGCAGGCACTGCAATTCGACAACAGACTGACTTGGGCGCAGATACTCCATTGTCTCCCGAGACAGAAGGATGCCAGAGATGAGATAGGCATGCAAACTTTGGAAAAATAATATTTATGGCACTCAGACAGGTATGTTCAATGTAGTTGTTTTGACAGAAGTAAACAAAATGCATCTCTAGTTTCAACATTATTTGTTCTTCAGACATTCCTCTTTAAAAGAAAAGAAGTATCATATTTTTTTTGCAAATTGACCCACATTTGGTTTTTGACCACTGAAAATATGTACATTTTAACAATTTACTCTTGGAGCCATATTTGGTCACACTTTATATTAGGTGGCCTTAACTACTATGTACTTGCATCAAAAAATAAGTACAATGTACTTATTGTGTTCATATTGTATTGCAAAACACTATTGCTGCTATTGAGGGGGATACGGGTAAGGTTAGGGACAGGTTTGGTGGTATGGGTCGGTTTAAGGGTGGGTTAAGGTGTAAGGGATGGTCAACAGTGTAATTATCAATTTAATTACAGAAATTAATTACAGATGTAATTACACATAGGTATTTTTTAAAAATATAAGTACAATGTAAAAACATGTATGTACACAATAAGTGCATTGTACCAAATGATTAATTCAAATGCAAGTACATAGTAGTTAAGGCCACCTAATATAAAGTGGGACCCCATATTTAAATTCCAATATCTCTGGAACCAAACCATATAAGGCCTTAAAAATTAAGATGCCAAAAGGAATGTTTAAGACCCAATATCTAATAGGGCATCAAGATATATTTTATACTTCTTGAGTTACAGGCATGCAAACTTTGGAGAAAAAACTTGAAAAGTGCTGTTTCCCCATTTTTGAATGGTCACCATTGGCACATAATGAAACGAAGATTGCTAAAGTGAACAGATTTTACTAACAGGCCTACCAATCTCTGTAAAAATAAAATTGTGATGCTGCCATCTTTCTGAAGCCATTTTACCCCCTGTAATTTGGCTCTGAATCTCAGGTGAAAATTGCCATTTTGACCCCCCCTCTACAAATGAGTGGATTACTCAGTAAATATTCATCCATGACATTTAATATTCTGGCTTTCATCACTATACATGTCTGTCTTTCTTCAGAAAAAAATATTAGCAAAATCAAAAATTTGAGCCGGGGACCTCTGGTTGAGTTGACACGGAATGACCCTATTACCAGAGGTGGGTAGAGTACCCAAAAACCGTACTCAAGTAAAAGTACTTGAAGAAATATTTACTCAAGTAAAAGTAAAAGTAATAGTCTGAATAGTTACTTGAGTAAGAGTAAAAAAGTATTGGATAAAAAAAAACTACTCAAGTAGTTAGTTACTAGTTACTTTGGATCACATACTGAATATAGTATATTTTTATTTAGATATATATATATATATATATATATATATATATATATATATATATATATATATTTAAATACAATTTTATATACATACATATATAAATACACACACTGCCGTTCAAAATACTTTTAATGTTTTTTTTTTATGTAATTTATCTCAGTGATGCAAATCAGAATTTTTATCAGCCTGATTTATTATCAATGCTGTTCTTTTTTTAGCTTTCTATTCATAAAAGAACCCTGAAGAAAATATACAGGTTCCAAAAAATATTAAGCAGCAAAACTGTTCCCTGTTGAAAAAAAGAGCATATGCTGGTATGGTATGTTTTGAAGCATGGGATGCTGGTTTGAGCTGATTTAAGCTGGTCATGTGCTGGTCCTAAACTGGTCCGACCAGCTCAAGACCAGCACATGAACAGCATAAACCAGCATACCAGCTTCAAAACATACCTAACCAGCATATGCTCTTTTTTTTTTTTTTTTTCAACAACACTGATAATAAATCAATATATTTGAATGATTTCTGAAGATCATATGACTCTGAAAACTGGAGTAACAGCTTATACAAATTCTGATTTGCATCACTGAGTTAAATTAAATTATGTTTTAAAGTTTAATTATGTATTATAAATGTATATAACCTCTGACACGGAGAAGAGTGAAAACTCCTCTCATGACTGCTACAGAACATCTGAACATAACGAAACAAATCCACATTGACGGATCTTCTTCAGTCTGTTCTGCAAAATGCAAACAAATGTAGCCTTTATTTCTGCAAGCGTAAATATTGTGAAAATATCAATATTAATTGTGTCTTGGCAAGGCATCCCTCCTGGAACTAACGCGGGTTTGGCGGGTGTTCATTTCATACTCTGTGACAGCTTATTTAATGAATAAATTATACAATGTATTTAATGTGTAAGGTACATGTACAACAAACTGGTAATGTCATAGTGGTATCGTGTATTGTAATCGAATCTATACCTGTGGAAGCGACAGCACACGCGGTGTTCATCTAATTAAGATCTTCATAGCTAGCAAACCATAGCCTTTGCAGATTTGCTTTCAACTGACTGTTGATCCAAAGCCACGTCTTCAACGCTCCTGATGTTACAACTCTGAGTGAGAGCCGCTTCAGACGACTCGGTGCGTGCGGCAGGAAACTGAACGAATCATTCAAACTGATTCGCGAACCGATTCACTGGTCTGCCTACTGGTTTGATCAAGCCTTTGAACAGAATTGACTCAAAAGAATGAATCATTCGCGAACGGGCATCGCTCATTGCCCAGAAAAAAAGTAGACGGCGCGCTTGGAATAAATTGAAGGATTTTTTAACTTGTATTGCATTAAGATAAAGTAACGAGAGGAGCGTCGCCCACAGTAACGAAGTAAAAGTACCGTTTTTTCACTAAAAATGTACTTGAGTAAGAGTAAAAGTACCCATTTTTAAATATACTCTAAAAGTATTAGTTACCCAAAAAATTTACTCAAGTAAATGTAACGAAGTAAATGTAACTCGTTACTACCCACCTCTGCCTATGACCATTTAAAGTAAAATGATCCCAGATGTAACTACGGTGTGTAGGGTTGTGCTGGGTCGTGACTAACAGCTACCATTGGCTGTGGTATGGCAACACACATTTTTGTCTGGATTTTTTGTTGAAGCACAAAGCTTTGTTTACAATATAAATAATTGTTTAGCAGGCCAATGTTACATCTTACCCATTACAGAGGTAAAAGAATCCCATAAATCTAAATGAAGCCATATGTGGCTTTGTGTTCTGTTTTGCCGTTTAATCACTCAAATTTCCACATTTAAAAAATATGAATAAATTAATTTATTTGTTCCCTCATTTTAGTTAAGGCATGGTCACATTGTTCTAAATTGATGCTTTTCTTTGCTTTAAAGAGAGAACAGATCAATGTAACTTGGCTCGTGGCCACAAATTTAAGTCATAGGAACGAATTACTAATATTCACATGCACTGGTAAATTAGTTTTGCTTTCCCAAAAGCACAGCATCTAATTTAAATGTCTTGCTTGTGCAGAAAATATTAACTTGTGGCAGTGCAAAATACTTTGGGCCACAACATTTTTTCAGTTAATTTTCATTTTCACTTTGCATGTTAGGGGTGGAGTGTTTCAATTAACGGCGGAAGGAAAGAGGATATAAGGGTGAGTCTTACCCAGGAGTAATTGCGCCATCAGTAAGGGTTGCAGTGTGAGAGTGAATTAAAAGTGAGTGAAAGGTCACGTCTGGAACTGTTGCCTTCTGCGAATGCTATCTGGTGCGTCGCGGAGTCCCACATGACTTTTTAAGCGGTGCACTTCAAGATCATCTGGTTTTAGTTGGGTTGTTCTGAAGACAAGTCCTGGCTGCTTATTCACCTGTCCTGGTGTCTGATGACAACTCGATACACTCTTCAGCTCTCCTCATGTCTGTGAACTTGTGTGACGCAATTACTACATGGAGGAATTCACACTTGAATTGACCCAAAGTGCTGAACTGTTTTTTTTTTTTTTTTTTGTTTGTTTTCTTTTCTTGTTCTTCATTTTTCAAACAAGTTTTTTTCCATGGACATTGTGCAATAAATCTTCCCTTTATGAACAGTTTTCCTCTGACTATTTTTGGTGACTTAATATTGTAACAGGTGGTTTATTTTGTTGGCTATCCTGGATTATTTTAATTTTGTTGCGATCAAAATCGAAAAAATTTCTTTAAGAAACTTTATTTGTACTAGGGCCGACCACCACTGTTACAAACTTTTTTGACCATTTAGACACAGTTTCCTTGGATTATTATTATTATTTGTCAATTAATGGATGTTACAGTTTGACCTAGTTTCCTTAGTTCCCCTGATTAGCTGATTTAGCTCCACACCTGTTTCTGTTTCCCCTTGTTTAGGTAGTATGTAAAGCCTGTGTTCTTCATTGTTTCTTTGTCTGCTATTATTTGATCTACGTGTTTGCTACCCCTCGCTCATGGATAATTTCTGTTTCTTGTGTGAATTCTCATTAAAAGACTCTGTTTTGTGGATACTCCTTCGCCGTACGCTTTATTAGTAAAAACGCGTAACAGAATAGCAGACTGAAAAGTGAGTTTATTAAGCAGCGTTTTTCTTTGTTTATTTTATTTTTTTCTTGGTCCTCTCCCAGAATGGATCTGCCCGCCGTCCAACTCCTGTGCCTGGAGCAGATGGACCGTTTGCTGGAGGACCATACCAGGGACTTTCTCGATCTGGCGTGCCTTACTCACTTCCCCGACCGCTCACTCTGCGTCTTCTACATCTCCAGCTTGAATGAGCGGTGTAAGGCATGCCTGCCAGCGAATGGTCCCAAAGAGGATTTCGCCACTTGTGTGCAGTGGGTGCTGGAGAATAATGGGCTGTATTCCTCCGTCTGCCCCTCAGAGGAGGATATCTCCAGCCCCACTCCTGAACCAGAGACCAGTTAGCCGTCATCCCGCTGCATGGAGCTGCTGCCTGAGCCCACTGCAGACTGAGAGCCTGAGCCCACTGTGACTGAGCCTATAATCGCCACGGAGAGTGAGTCTCAAACATCGTCTGACCAAGTGCTGGAGCCAGCAACAACGTCCATCTTCAAGGGAGTTTTGGTGGTGTTCGAGGGCTTGGAGTGAAGCCCCGCCCACACTCCTGTGACTGAGGGTGAGCTGCATCTGGTTTCTGGGATCTATCAAGAGGAACTCATGGACATCTTCAAGATGGACCTTATAGACTGGTTTGGAGAAGTACTAACCTGTGGTCCTAAATCTCCTGCGTCTCCACTGGTTCCGTCCAGCCCTGAATCTCCTGCATCTCCACTGGTTCTGTCCAGCCCTGAATCTCCTGCGTCTCCGCTGGTGCTGTCCAGCTCATGTGCTCCTGTGTTCCCTCCCAGCCTCCCTCTCCTGCCTCCTCTCAAACCAGCTAGTTCCTCACCTCCATCTCCACTGATGCCTGTCCACCTGGCTCACCCTCAGTCAGCGCCTGCCATCCGCTCTGTTCCGCCATCTCGGGACTTCCAGTCTCCAGCTCCGCCCAGACATGCGGATCCCCTGTCTCCACTTCCAACCTCCGAGCCTTGGAATACACTTTGGTCCTCCGAACCATCGGCTCCGCCTTGGCTCCTAGCTCCCTCGTCTCCATCATGGCCCGTCATCCCACTGGCTCCACCGGGCTCCCTCGTCCCTCCGGCTCCGCCTTGGGACTCCACTCCTTTGGCTTTGCCTCGTCACTCCATCCCTCCTGCTCTGTCAGGCTCCTCCTTCCCTCCAGCTCTACCTTCAGCCTCAGTCGCACCGGCTCCACTGCGGTCTTCCAGATCCCCACCTTCGCCTCAGTTGCCTGAGCCTTCAGCTCTGCCTTGGCTCTGCCGGAACCTCAGTTTCGTCCCGGCTCTCCGTCTGCTCTGTTCCACCTGGGTCTCCACCTCCAGCAGCTCAGTCTCCGTCAGTCGATCCCCTGTTGTTGTCGGTCCCTTCTCCACCATGGCTCCTCCCGCTGTCAACTCCATCGTGGGCTGGATTGCCACCTGGCTCCTCCTGCTCCAGGCTCCTCCCTGGCTCCTTCTTCCATTGACTCCACTCTGGCCCTATGAACTGTACCCCCTTCCTGTTACCTGCCCCCCTCCTGCTCTACGTCCACCTCCAGAACCCCCATCCTCCCTCCTCTGTTGGACTCCTTTTGTCGGGGCGGGGACGTGCCGTTCCGGGAGGGGGCGATATGTTACAGTTTGACCTAGTTTCCTTAGTTCCTTAACAATGTATCAATGATTAATTTTTAGCATCCTTATGACATAAGTCTCATAAATAATTAACTATATCTACTGGGTCATACTGTGCTTTTTATAAAGGGTTTAACTGCCAGCTTAAAAGGGGTCCTTGGGATATGACCTAAAGAAAGTTAGTAATATTGTGAAGAGCAGCGTTTCTCAACTCTAGCCCTCAAGGTCCCCTTTTCTGCAAACTTGAGCTTTCAAATAGAGTGAAAGTGAAACTGTAAGTGAAAGTGACGTGACACACGGCCAAGTATGGTGACACATACTCGGAATTTGTGACCCATCCAAAGTGCACACACACATCAGTGAACACACACACCGTGAACACACACCTGGAGCAGTGGGTAGCTATTTATACTGCGGCGCCTGGGGAGTGTTTGGGGGTTCAGTGCCTTGCTCAAGGGCACCTCAGAGCACTGTACATTCACTCACCCCACCTACAATTCCTGCCAGCCCGAGACTCGAATTCGCAACCTTTGGATTACGAGTCCAGCTCTCTAACCATTACGCCACAACTTCCCCCATGGTAGAGCTTTGTGTTAACTGTTAAACTAAAAATGCTTGTGTGTAATGGATTAATAATAATACAAATCATATAATTATATATATCATATAAAATAATTAGCCTATCATTAAAGCCAGACATTTTTTTTTTTTTTAGTACAAGTGACCTTTAATGTGGAGCAAGATAAACTGGGAGAGTGACTTTTTGTGTGTCAGACATGTGTCACTTCGCTCATATCTGATTGATCCAATTTCAGTTTGCGATCTCTAACTAAGAACATAACCTGCACCAGAGCAGGTTAGCCTTGGAGTGTAAGTTACTATGGCAATGAACGCAGCTAAAAGCCAAGCCACTTTCATGGTACCTAAAACCCAGGATTGGTGCAAACTAAACTGAAACTTACCTGGCTAGCCAACTAATCCGGCTTCATGGTACAGGCCCCAGGTGTGTTTGATTAGGGTTGGAACTAAACTCTGAAGGATAGGGGTTTCAAGGATCCGAGTTGAGAATTTCCGAAAGGTGTATTGGGACAAGTAGGACAGTGGCACTTCAGAGCAGGTTTGGACACCTCTGGTACGGGATCAAGCATACATGTTGTTGATTTTGATGCATTATGTACCTATTGTTTTGATGTCTGTTGTATTGTGTTATTAAACTGGGGATAACTTTTGTTTGTGTTTTTCACCTTAGACCTAATGGCATTGAAAAAAGAGACAGAAGTACTCAATGGCATTGAAGAGAAAAATCAAGACGAGAATCTGCATGATTTCACAACTGGAAAAAAATATTTTAGGTGTTCACAGACTGAAAAGATTTCCACACGAAAAAAAGCTCTAAAGAGTGGAACAACTAGAAGTGATTTCACTAGCTCTCGGTTTGGAAAGAGTTTCAATCAACAAGGAAACCTTAAAGTCCACATTGGGGAGATCCCTTTAAGTTGCCAACACTGTGGGAAAAGTTTCACTTGTAAAGGAAGCCTTAAGACGCACATGAGAATTCACACTGGAGAAAAGCCTTACACCTGCAAACAGTGTGGAAAAAGTTTTGCTCAACATGGAAACCTCAATGTCCACATGAGAATACATAATGGAGAGAGTCACTTCACTTGCCAACAGTGCGGAAAAAGTTTCAATCATCAAGGAAGCCTTAACCACCATATGAGAAATCACACTGGAGAAAAGCCTCACACCTGCAAACAGTGTGGAAAAAGTTTCATTTATAAAGGAAGCCTTAAGAGGCACATAAGAATTCACACTAAAGAAAAGCCTTTCACCTGCCAACACTGTGGAAAAAGTTTTGCTCATCGTGTGAACCTTAAAGTCCACATGAGAATACACAATGGAGAGACTCCCTTCACTTGCCAACAGTGTGGAAAAAGTTTCAGTCAAAAAGGAAGCTTTGACAGGCACATAAGAATGCACGCTGGAGAGAAGCCTTACACCTGCAAACTGTGTGGAAATAGGTTCAGTCAAAAAGGAAGCTTTGACACCCACATAAGAGTTCACACTGGAGAGAAGCCTTTCACCTGCAAACACTGTGGAAAGAGTTTTGCTCAACGTGTAAACCTTAAAGTCCACATGAGAATACACACTGGAGAGACTCCCTTCACTTGCCAACAATGCGGAAAAAGTTTCAGCCATCAAGGAAGCCTTAACCTCCACATGAGAAATCACACTGGAGAGAAGCCTTTCACCTGCCAACACTGTGGAAAGAGTTTTGCTCAACATGGAAACCTTAAAGTCCACATGAGAATACACAATGGAAAGAGTCCCTTCACCTCCCAACAGTGAGTGTGTTTTGTTGTGTTTCTATACCGGTTAAAAGATCCTAAGATTCATAAATCACATCTTATTCACTCATGAATACACCTCAAATAGAGAATGCATAGTTACCTCTTATTTGGATGGATGGAGTTAGAAGTCTTGGATGCTCTCCCGCCGGTGACCGTCTCAGCTCAGTCAAGTTCGTGTCTCTTGAGGCTCGATTATAATATATTCAGGTTCAGATAACAGGTTATTATTGTTAATTAATGACTCAGAGGCTTGTTTAAAAAGTTTACGAATCACCAAAGCATTGGTTTCGTTTTATTAAAAAACAATTAACTCATAAGCAAATAACAAAATAACAGCGAATAGTCTTCACCACGAAAATCGGCCTTGAACAAAAGTTTCACCCATCTTTATATAGTTTTCTTTGTCTCTCTTTACACTTGCCTCCCCCTCCCCTTCTAGGGGAGGAAGCCTTGCCTTTTTTGTCAAAGTCTGCAAAGCAATGTCAAAAGTTCAAAGGAAAAAAATACAATACCTCTAAATAGCGAAGGTGTCTACATCTGCTTTAAGCTATCGGAAAAATTGTAACACCTTCTTCTGGCATAAACAATACATAAGCCTATATGTCTAAACCGCAATATAACACCTCTAGCAGGTGCGATGAACATCTTATACCACGGTCAGCTAGAAATTCCACCTTGCACCGAAGTGCAAGGTGCATCTTCTTGCTTTTAACCGCCCTGTTTCAAAAATAAGCATAGCAAATACATAACAGTTAAACCCACAAAAATTATTATCATCTGCCATAGCAATACAGGATATATATTCGCATAGCTTTTAATACTCATACTTTAATAACAGAATTCTGGAGTTTTACTGTCTCTAGATCGTTTGTTAACTTTTGTAATTCAACAGAGAAATCACATAGCCCAATCTTCTCTCTCATCAATTTCATTATTCTCTTATTCATTGCTTCCTGCTTCCTCATTAATTTCAGAATTGTCTTCATTTTGAAGATGATCTTCTGGTCTTCTCGCTCTCTCTTGGGCCCGTCTGCGACGTTCCTTCTTCTCTTGTTTCTTGACTTCTCTACTCCAGTTTCTTTGTATCCCTTGAACTAAAAAATCATCAAAATCAACTTTTATTTTGTCTGATCTTTTTCTTACGGTTTTGTTAGAGGGTTGGTCGGGAAATCTCATACCAGATGGATTAATTAATATAACAGTTTGTATGGTTAATGTGGCTTAAGTTACCACAGCTCTGATCTTCATGAATACAGTCAGAGACAATGTCATTAGTTTTATTTTTAAGAAGTAATAACATTGTGCTTCTGAATTTTACAGGCAGTGAGCATTTTGGGGTTAAAAATCACAAGCTTTTGTCTCTGTGAACAAAGTAAGAGACGATGGCAACTTTAGCCACATAAGCATATTCAGAAAGGCTTTTGCAAACACACTTTATAAAGTGCAATACTTGTGTGTTGTGGATATGAAGGTGGACCACGAAGAGTTGGTATTGATCCATCTTTGAGAAGCAACATTTCTGCAAATCCTGCGTTGTACTTGTGTGGCAAGTGGAATATTGTTACACTAGTTTATTGAAATTACTATTTTTATTACCTAATGGCACTAATGCAAGAGGCTTTTATTTTGAAATTTGTATAAGGAAAAATCGCACCGTGATGGTCATGTGATCGCAAACACAGTACTGTTGTGTTATTTTTGTATTTCTTCATACATTCGTAATTTGTATTTCTTTGTTATTGGTTTTGCTTTTCCCTTTGTATGAAATTGTTAATCTATATAAAATGTTCAGGAAACACTGTTCACGTAAGTTATGTCGTGTGTAAGTGCGAGGGTAGAGCTGATGTAATTTCCGGGAGCCCTCTCTCTTTCGCGGGATGTCGTTGCGATGAGAAAAAGTGTTAAAATATGGTTAATTACTTACTGTTTATGGATTTTCTGCACAATATGTGTGTGTTTGTTAACTTTTCTTTTTTAAGAGATTAGTACTCCAAGTATAAATGTTGTAAGAGTATGTTTAATCGAAATTTGAATTTGAGTAATGGCCGCTACTACACGTGCAGGATGCTGATGAGTTTCATTATATGATGATGCATACTTGGATAAAACTTTTAACTCTGTTTTACGAGTTACACATTGATGATTGTGTGAAGTTGTATCTGTTTACCTTTAATGATGAATGTATTTCCTGTTATATGAATGTTATTGTATGTTATAACGCAGTCTTTCGTGGGATGTCATTGCGATGAGAGGCACAGCTAGACCAGATATTCTCCTGTTACTATCTGATGGTGTCTGTTACACTTTAATACAGAAACTGAGAAGCTGAAAGTAAACCACATGACAACCGCATCATGGTGTAAGGTCTAGAGGTCGACCGATAGTGGATTTTACCGATACCGATAGCTAGGTTGGACCACACTGCCCGATACCGATTAATCAACCGATAGTTTTCAAAATGGATACTGAAAGAGAGCTAGTGCTTTACTATTTAAAAAAAAAAAGCAGTAACAGTATTGAACCATACTTTGTAAATGAATAAAAATTAATATTATTTACTATATTGATCATTAAAGTTATTTCATACTTTGCTAATGTTAAAAGAAGAAACTTTAAAATTTAAAAATGTAGCCTATTAGTAGCTAATAGTGAATGTTGAAATGAACACACTAACAAGGAACAATACTTCTACAGTTTTCATTAATGCTACGAATGGACTCTTATTGTTAAGTGTTACCATTTAATTTCAACAGGCATGCTTAAAGATGGCCATCTTTAAATATCTACACAAGGCCATAGCATTAAAATTACATACATATGGATATTGTATGTGTACTCACACACTTTATATGCTTCTATTTTTTAACACTTGATAATTATCTAATAAAAAAAAAAAAAAAGTTAGTCACACACCAGGCAAAAGCACAGCGCTGCATCTAGCAGACCTCAGAGGTATCACACACACACACACACACACACACACACCCGACGCTTTGCGTTCAAATCAAGTAGCGGTCTAAACAATTTATTTAATGTATATCATTATACATTACTGACACTCTGTCCTCCAATTTGATACTGTTAAGTGCTTTGACACAATCTGTATTGTTAAAAGCGCTATATAAATAAAGGTGACTTATGACTTGACTATTTAATCGGCAGATGGACATAAGTTTGCTTCAAGAATGAACAATGTGGCATAAATTAGTTTGAAGTTTGGTGTTTAAAAAAACAGAGCAAGCGGAAAGAGAAATCACGATCTATTACAACTCTCTATAGACCCTTTTTGCGCCAACGTCACGATTACGTCACCGCGCTAGCTGGAGGCAAAACAAATGGAGAACTGGAGGCGGCCCATTCAAACCAGCGCAGATTCGGCTACATAAGGAGCTTAAAATATCATCTTGTTGTGATGTTGGGTGCCAGAATCGATGTAGTACAGGCTCCAATTTGAAATTTTAACGCATACCTACTGCCACTGCCAGACAAAAAAACGATGTGTTTAAACGAGATAAAACGAGCGGACTGGACAGAAACTATTGTCAAAAATGCTGCGTTTGCAGCGCACACTTCTTATCAGAAAAGGTTAAACAAAGTATTGTCTTTTGTTGTTATGGATTATGGTTTGTGTCTAAAGATTTCTTATGCATCTCACAACTATGAAATAATGTCTGTGTGCATGTGTGTAAAACAACAAACTGACGATGTATATGCTTAATCATCTGTAATTGTTGTGGTTGATAGTGGCTGGACTTTCTAAGAACTTAGTAAGAAATAATAATCAAATACAGAAAGTTCAAAATTAATTTCTGGAATTTTTATTTCCAGAAACTATTCACATCTTCCTTTAAATGTACTGTATGTAAAGTATTGTAAACTTAACTTACATAATTTTCAGGATGTATATACTTTAAAATAACTATTTGGCCATGATACATACATCTTCAAATAATATATCATCACATTGAATGTTTAACTTACTTTTTGTATTTTGGCCCAGTTCACTCTCACGTAACGTTAGCTGTAAAAATAGCCTGCTGAAGTTGAAATATATCTACATCTTCATGACTAGATAGACACAGGTGAGTTTCTCTTTACTACTCGTTAGGTTTCTCTAAAGAGTCACTCAATCGGAGGTAATCCTGTCAGATCGTCCATCCATGAGCATAGGGTCGGCCAATCTGACTTTGTCCGTTAAAGTGAAATTTAAATAACAATAATGGTCCTGCACAGTGAGTGACCTTACATACGCAGGTAAAATCTGATTTTCTCCAGCCATTGTTAAAAAAACAAGCAAACAAACTTCATAGCTGGCGTTAGTGAAGCGGTCAGGGGAATCTTTCTGCCTCCAGCTAAGCCCCGCCCACAGAAATACGTCACAATGTTTACTAACAAAAAAAGGGTCTATATGAAGCATACATTAGAGCCACAGAAAGACAAACATTTTGCTGAAAAATGCACAATACATAATTTATAGCCTATGGTGAAGTCATTATGTACATTCACAATGATTTGGGACAAATATAATGTAATTTAATAGAAAAACTATGTGAATGGCGCTCTGTTCCGCTGCAGGCTTTTCTGTCTGGGGCCTGTACCATGAAGCCGGTTTAGCTGCTAGCCAGGTAAGTTTCAGTTTAGTTTGCCCCAACTCTGGGTTTTAGGTACCATGAAAGTGGTTTGGCTTTTAGCAGTGTTCATCGCCATAGTAACTTACGCTCCACAGCTAACCTGCTCCGGGGCAGGCTATGTTCTGGTTTAGAGATCTCAAACCGTAATTTGACCAATCAGCTTCAAGCAAAGTGACGCAATAAAGCCACTCCTCCAGTTTCTCTTACTCCAAATTAAAGGACACTACGTAATAAAACATTTTTAAAGATAAAATCATCAGATTTTTTAGAGATGATTATTTTTTATAATTATTTTATATTATTTATATAATTATACCCTCAATTCATTACACAAGTCAGCTTAGTTTAATAGTAATTAAGCTTTTATTTAAAATCAATGTAATATGCAATATAAATAAGTTTTAGAATCAATAGCTTTAAGCATGACTACATGTGAGCTTAGATTTTTAAGTGTTTTTATACCTATAAACATTATCAACTCTATAAACTAACTTTACAACTTTTACTTGCACTTACTGTATATGGTAAGATGTTTTCTTTAAGTTTTCCTCATTCATGGATAGATCGTTTCGTGATCGTGCTGTGTAAATGTGTTTAAATTCTTCATATTGTTCAATCTTTTAATCTTTGCACTGACTCTCTCACAAGAAGTGAATCACAGTTTTAAGGCATGTGATTGGCTGCTCATTACTGATGTCACACTTTCATGTGCACATGCTCCATTAACTCAGGATCAAGCCTGAGTTGACAGAGAAAGTTGATGATCAGCTTCATGGTACCAACAAAGCAGGATTGGACGGGTTTGGTTTTGTCAACTCAAAACTAATCCTGCAACCTTGAGTTTGTTTAGCCACCATCATGGTACAGGCCCCTGGAGTTTCCCGCTCTGTGCAGCGCACAGTGTCACGTGTCAAAATAAACAACACGTGCTGTCAGTGACTTCCGTCTAGAGGCCGCTCTCGTACTGTATAATGCCAGCGGACCCTTCTCAGCCACTCCAGCAACGGTTGCAAACCGGGAAACAGGGTGGACACATTAATGTTCAAACAGTATAATATGTCCTCTTTAATTCATTTGTGTATTTTGGTTAATTATGGATCTGGTTCTCACCTAATTGATGAGCAGGAATTGTATTTTGTGAGTAAAGCTGCAAATTCGGTAACACTTTATTTCGATAGTCCACTTTAGGCATTCTACTAACAGTAAATAACTTTGCAACTACATGTCAACTAGCAGTCATTAGAGTATTAGTAGACTGTCTGCTTAATATCTTCTAACACTTTATTTTGATGGGTCCACAACATACAACATACTGACTATGAGAAACTTTACAAATATATAGACCCTTTCACACCGCAGGAACCTTTTCATAGTAGCTACCTGAACTAATTGTGGAACTACCCACTTTTTGGCGTGTTCGCACTACCGCGGGAACCAGGAACTCCGGCATTCCATGTCCATTATTGTGAACCCCGTGAGACACAACAAAAACACAGCTCCGATCACAGCGTCCTCCATCCTGCTGTTGTTAACGTTGTTCTTCTTTGTTTTCGTTGTTGAACGCCGCGCACAAATGACGTTGCTGTCGACCGGCTTACGTCACTTCTTAGTACCCACTGTCGGTGCGAATGCAACCCTTTAAATGGTACTGGGAAATAGTTTGTGCAAAATCGTACCAGTACTTTAGTACTGTACATTTAGTTCTGGAACTAAAGCGGTGCGAAAGGGGCTTTTGTCAACTTATTCTACTGACCCTAAACCTACCCTACTGAGAGTTAGTAGACATGTAGTTGTGAATTAATGAGAATTAGTTGACATGTAGTTGTGAATTAATGAGAATTAGTTGACATGTAGTTGTGAATTAATGAGAATTAGTTTACATGTAGTTGACATGTAGTTACAAAGTTACTTATAGTTAGTAGAATGTCTAAAGCTGACTATCAAAATAAAGTGTAACCGCAAATTCCTCCATTAACGTCAGCTGCCTTCATAATAATCCTCTGATACGTGCACGTGAAAATGGCGGTGCAGCATAAATGATAAATCTGTTAGGAAGTAACTAATGAAAAAATGGCATATTTAAGCACAATTTATTATGTACTTTGGTATAACAATGCATTTGTGGCACGCTATAAATTGGTACAGTATAGCTAAAGTCTGTTAAATTGTGCAGCATTTGAATGCAATCAAGATGTTCGATCAGGTTTTAGGCATCATAAACTTTCCCTCCTCCCTTGTAACGAGATTACAGATGCAATTACAGATGCATGTCTAACATCCACCTCTGATTCAAAGGGCATTATCACCGCTGCTATCTTCTCCAACGCTAGCAGGGACAGTTGTCAACTTTCTCTTTGAGCTTCAAAGAGATTCCGGGGGAGCCACGACACGTGGCCCAGACACACTCAGAAGCCACAATATGCATAGGAAAGGACATTGGCTCCATTTATCCACAATCAAACTGTTCCAAAATGTGTATAGTGTATTCCTGTGTTGTATGCATGCTCCTAGGTTATAGTAGCTTAGTTATAACTCTTTAGTACTGTAGTGAAGCTCCAATTACTTGGATCTAGACATGTATCACTGCCTTAATGTTTTCCAAACCCTTGCATGTTAGGTATCAAAATGACTGTCTTCTGATTCCCAGATTAATGGTGTACATCAGTGGTTCTCAACTGGTTTGGTCTTGGGACCCACGTTTTCCCATGGTCAACAAGCCACGACTCACTTATATATAATATATATATATATATGTATTGTGGTGGCCAGAAAGCACCACAGTGGGTCCCCCACAAAGCAGCCTGAACACCTTCAGCACCTCGGAGAGCCTCATCAGAGGAAGTAACCAGGCCTGGGCCACCCAGAAAGATGGTTCAGGACCAGGGATAGCTCCAACACAGGTGTTCACCCTTTCTGCTCTAACAGGGAGCCTCAGTTGCAGGCTGTTAGAGACCATCAACAACCACCACATAAAAGGGAACAGAGAGGCTTCAGTACTCTCTCAGCCGGGGAGTTGAGCAGACGCTGAATGCTGGACCACTCTAAACCGGGACAGAACAAGTTCTTGAGGACAGAGGCTCAGTGGGACCGTGAGTAGCTTGAACCAGGGGCGCAGATAGGATTTTTTAACTGGGGGGGACCAAGCTGTCAGCAAATTATTTAAACTCAGTTCGTTATTTTGCGTAATTTGGGCTTTAACTAGTGCTCAAGTAGTTACTTTGCGTAATTTGGGCTAATGATTTGCACTAAAAAGCCATTGGGGGATTCTTATTTGAAATCATGGATAAACAACAATGAACAAAGGTAAACAAAGGCCTACCTGATCACCACTAGCAATTCATGATCAGACTGTTATTTGACTAGTAACGTTATGCCAATCACCCACCAAAACTTCATGTCTTCAGCAAAGTATGTTTTATTTAAACATTTGCTTATCTCAGCATACAAAGTCTATCATTATAGGATACTTACATTGTTTGTTTTTTGTCTCTTCATTGCCTTTATGTGGCATTTGCAGTCGATTTTTTTCAGTTCAGAAAATCATCGACTCAGCTCAGTCATAAATTGTATATGATCACTATGGTTACCGCTCATTCAGGCATGAGGTCCCGCCTTTGTCGTTAGTGTAGCCAATCGGAGAGAGCCCTTCTAGTGAATCAGAGGCGAAAAAGGCGGGACCTTCCCCTACCATCCGGGGAAAAAAGATTCGCGCCCCGGCGTCACTCGGAGAGAGTGCAAACACTGGTTAATCCTCTGTTTTACCGATTTTTGTCGCCTTTCGTAGGGATAGTGAGGGCGGGGGACGGATCCGGTCACTATGAATTTGGGGGGGTCATGTCCCCCCCGTCCCTAGTGCCATCTGCGCGCCTGGCTTGAACATCTTTGACTAACCCTCCATCTCTTCTGTCTTCCCTTCAGAGAGATTGATCTGCTGCCCTAGAGCCAACCCCAGAAGGAAGAAAGACTTTAGTTACGGTTTTCCCTCACCTTATTGTAAAATAAAGAGAATTGAGTTCTGTTCCACCAAATACCTGCCTGGTGCGTTGTCTATGTGGATAACTTGAGCTGATCTCACCAAATCTTGTGTTCAAGGGTTTATATACATGCATACATACATACAGGTGCATCTCAATGAATTAGTGCAGGCTATTCAAACTTTAATCAAACTCTGTAACTTTTGTTGTCTATATGAATAAAATACGTTTATTATCACACTGATGATTAGGATGGCGTAGTTTTGAATGAAGAAGTTTATTTTTTATTAAGTTTGATTCGTTTTGGAAATACAAATCTACTAATTACAATTTAGTTTGTTCTTTATGAAAATAAAAAGGGTTCTATTGTCTTTATTTTTCCATAATAGTCTTCTATCAATAATTCGTTCATGAATCACATATTATTTTTCGTTCTCACTCTCTGTTATATAGGCCTACGTGACAGAGTATAAAAGTTATAGGCCTACTAAAATATGTGGACATCTTTTTAATACAGTATAAAAATAAAAAGAAGAAAAACAGTCCTGTCAGTCGGGGTTCTGTTAGCTACTAGACCCATTATACCGGGTTATACTGGGTTTTTACAGTCAATCCTGTACAACAAATAAATACACACACGGTCAGGGACAAGGCATATTAACACAAAGATGACCATTTCTATGTTTTTGTGTGTTATTCATATGCAAGTTCAATCCCTGGAGATAAAGAGACCTAATGACTAAAGACATAGCCTACCATCTATTCTGTTACGAGAGCATGCTCGCGCGCTCTCTCTCTCTCTCTCTCTCTGTCTCTCTCTCTCTCTCTCTCTGTCTCTCTCTCTCTGTCTCTCTCTCTGTCTCTCTCTCTCTCTCTCTCTCTCTCTCTCTCTCTCTGTCTCTCTCTCTCTCTCTCTCTCTCTGTCTCTCTCTCTCTCTCTCTCTCTCTCTCTCTCTGTCTCTCTCTCTCTCTCTCTCTGTCTCTCTCTCTCTGTCTCTCTCTCTGTCTCTCTCTCTCTCTCTCTCTCTCTCTGTCTCTCTCTCTCTCTCTCTCTCTCTCTCTCTCTCTCTCTCTCTCTCTGGAGGCTTTTTTTTGAGTGTTTTGTATTGTATCAGACGATGTGTGAAAAGCAACTAATAGAACATTTATTTTACCTGACCTTATTAGCGAGGTAAAGTTTTAATATACATTTCATGTTTTTTTTTTAAAAAACTGGTTATGAGACACACAAGAACAAATGACTTATACTGTAATTTAGATTTGAGCAGTTTACAGTGGTTTGATTTGACAATATGACGTTGCAATATACATACTGTATTACAAATTAGGTAAAACACTTCCCTTCAAATTCAAATGTGGATTTATTTATGTATTTATTTATTTATTTATTGTTTTTGCAGGTTTGGCCTTCCATAATCGTTTAGGCCCGCACATCTATAGATATATCATAAAGTAATATTATTTTATAAAATAGGTAAATGAAGTAAAACACTTTAAAACCTTTGGCGTTTCCAATTCCCAGTGTGAATATCACTATAAATCAATATGATGTTATGAAATACATATTTTAAATGAGGTAAGTTAAAACGCTTACTTCTGGTGTTTCTGTTAAAGGCGAGCTCCGCGTCTGCACTGCATAGCAATATAAATCTGTGAGAAACGGTTAGGCTCGTTTAGGTGCAAGCAGCAAATAAATATCGTCATAAAGTTATATTATCGCATAAAATACATATACCAGTAGTAAATGAGGTAAAACACTTACTTTCAGTGTTGTCCTTGTTAAAACCAACTTCCCCGTCTGCTTGCGCAGCGAGAGAAAGACAATATCTCTCTAATAAAACGTTTAGGAGAGCACAGCACATAAGTATGACTATAAATTAATATGATGTTATAAAACACATATTTTAAATGGGATCAAAACACTTCCCTTTTAGAAAAGTCCTCGTCTGTTCCGCATCGCGAGTGAAAGGAAATGCCATTGATAAATGCTTAGGCGCACACAACACATTGAAATAATTATAAATCACTGAGAAATATCCCCAAACCAACACTTTATCAGGACAAGAACGTCACTCAGTTTAATCATTTATAAGCGAAACTTACTTGGTTGGTTTCAAAAGGTTATTTTACGAGTTAGATGTAGCGGTGTTTGTGTGTGTGTTAGTTTTTATATTGGTGTCATCTAGATGACTGTTTGACATACTATGGCAAACACTTGGAAAAACACCTAGCTTGGTTAAAAAAGTACACAGACTGTCTGTGATGATCCTAACAGTGAGAGTGTTTCATGCCGAAGAAATGCTGGTTCAAGTGGAGTGAGAAGGAACCCGGAATGGATCCGAATACCAGTGAAAAATGACTGTTTTGACTTCTGTGAATTCATTAAAGACGTTTTTCACATTTAGAGTCATTTTAAGTTCATTATGACAGTGTTATTCACTTTGAAATCAATGATTCTTATTCAAAAGTATGAGTCATAATATATCATATAATATATATTATAATATATCATTTTTGCATTAGACATTTAGTGTATTATAAATGGACTTTATCCAAAATAATATTCTGATCACACTAAGTGGTTTTATTTATTTTGTAGCATATAGTAATGTCTTTCAATACAGTTGACTGTATAATTCTGTCCTACTGATCTGAATAATTATTTTATTATATTGTATTTTATTATATTGTAAAAAAAAGTATTACTTGCATTTGAAAATAATACCAGGTGATTAAAATGTTGTAATTTCAGTATGTTTGAACATGAAATCGAATTGTATTTTTTCTACCTCTGAGCTTCTGCAAAGTTCAGCTTGCCGCAGGAGCCAATGTGCTTCTTAAAGACTCTGCAGGAGCTGATGCTGATGCTGATATTTTTGATGAGCTTGTGAGAACACCGAAGGTGTCCTTCAGAATTTTGTTTGGTGATAAATCAGGTAAGAAACTCATGACCTGCTGCCATGTTCAAAAATGTATAATCTAGTTTATTCTTTCTTCACAATACATGATGATAGCATCTGTCTTTTTAATGTTCATATTGTCTTGTGTGCTGTAGGTGACTCTAAGATAATGTTCCGCAAGCTGAGACTGATTTCTCTGAGCCCTCATGCCCAGAGTCGTCATTTTCATCAGTGGGATCAGAAAGTTCAGGTTCCACAATCTTCAAAGGCACGCAAAAAGCGATTCTTAGAAGAACCTTCTGACTGCAATGTGTCAAAAGATGTCAGTTATTGTTCGTCTCTTGCTTAAGTTTGACAGTCTACTAATACTCTAATGACTGCTAGTTGACGTGTAGTTGCAAAGTTACTTACTGTTAGTAGATTGTCTAAAGTGGACTATCGAAATAAAGTGTTACCGAATGGCATTAAATGAGACTCAAGATGTTTTTCCTCTTCCAGCTAATTCCCTGATTGCTGTTGAAATCTCCTGTGTTTTGTGTGATCTTCAGCAGTCTCACACACTGCTGCCATTCAGTCATTGTGGCCAGTTTTCCTTTGGTTATCTTAAAATGATTCATTACAGGCATAGCTTCAGCGTTTGAGCAGCACACTCTTTGTCCTTTCTGTAGGTTTTCAGTTTCTGTCTCGCTCTCAGTGTCTGTACAGAAGAACACTCTTTAGTGAGCTCTAGATAAATGAGAGCTCGTGTTCATACAGTGGCTATGTTTACATGCACAATTTTTGGTTCAATTGGACTGAATTCATTCTGACTGAGTGTTTACATGAACGCTAAATAAAGTGATCGGGTTGATGTGCGCGTTTATATGTCACAAGCTTCAAATCGGAATTGATTTTTTTTACATGGGTGACTTCTTTTTTACTTTTACAGAACTGCTTATTTATTTATTATTATTTATTTTAGATTTATTTCTATAATTCGGTTTAGTGTGCCAGTAAGAAATATCAGTTAACATTGACTTCTAACGTTGATTGTAATAGTCCATTGAGATTGTTACCCTTGTGATGGACTGGGCATCTGTAGTCTCCAGTATTCATACAACTCTCGGACGAGTGATACGGATGGATGGATTTTCATATGCACAGGGAGTCTGAAATCATACGGTTCACACACAGATCTAATCTCACATCATCTAGACCGTCTGGGATTGCATAAAGAGAGAAAAGAAGGAGAGAGGCTAAATGCACTTAGAAAAATCTACCTGCAAATCTAAATAATAAAATCTTAAACATTAATAAAAAATGTATTAGTAAAAATACATCATTTATTCCTGACATTATTTGTGAAAGCATCCTTAATTTACAGAGGCATATAAATGTTCAAATTTTATTTCGGCTTTGCAGGCAGATTTCTCCAAATGTCTTGGAGACATTGGCACAGGATTTAGCGTGTCTCATTTGTTTGTCTCTTCATGTAATCCGGACGATGGTGAGATCAGATCTCTGTGTGGTCCGAACTGTTTGTTGTTGGACTCCTTGTGAATACAGAAATCTCATTGGCTTAGGCCTGTTTGTTGTTGCTGAAGAGATGTTGTATGTCAATGAGATGTTTTCCCGGATTAATAATAATAATAATAATTAATAGCAAAATGAAACTTTGGACATGTAAAATATTATTTTCTATTGGCAGACTAATGCACAATATAAATAATAATAAAAATCTAACATGCATGAGATTTGTGCACACTTCTGTACATACTTAAACATTCATATTCTGTCTATCTCTAGGCTCATTATAGGTGCCAGCACAATGTTTATGTCCGATCAGGCACAGCTAATCAACGGCTGTAAAAAAATACATGCTGTGAGGCAAAAATGGTTTGCACTCTGCTGAAGACTGTAGACAAAAGGGGAGGGTCTAGTAGGTGAGGTAGAAATGTCAAGATGTGATAAAATAAGTGCTTTTGCAAGCTTGTTTGTGTGATTTGATTTGATTTGATTTGATTTTTCATCTTCTGTGCGTTTTTACAATGTACACAACCATAACATCTTTGCTGCGGAGGCACTGAGGCACAAGGAAGTAGGGGTCAAGGCGATTGAAACCCTGACTGGGCACAGCCCAACATCGGTTCTGGCTGTACTTAAAAGTGATCTGTTGGCTGAGCATGGCTACAAATATATATATATATATATATATATATATATATATATATGCCTCAGCCAACCATTGGTCCAGACCTTCAGGTTTACTACAGGTATGTGAATTTTACTTGGTACAAATCAGTAGCTTTGACAAGCTTATGTAATCAAAACAATCCATTTAATTTGCAGACAGGGGTGTGAAATACTTGAGTAATTTTACTTGATTACTGCACTTAAGTATTATTTGGGGGATTTGTACTTTATTCAAGTACAATTGATCGCCATGAAAATAGCCTTGATGCTGGAATGGCGTTAAAAAGTGAATTAATAAATAAATTCAAGTACAATTTAAACGTGTGATTACTTGTATTTTTACTTGATTACGTTTCTGAAGAAGAAAAACAGTACTTTTGATACAGTATGTTTGAACAGTGAACAGTATGTTTTGATCGAGCCATCAGCTGCGTGATATATTACCTGATTGAGTGCAAATAAAATCACTGATGAGAATTTAAATACAATTAATATTTTAGTGGTAATATTTATTTTTTATTAAATGTTACAAATCTCCAAAAAAGTGTTTACATGAACATTGTATGTTAAATTAATTGTAATTGATGTTTAGTGATGTTGTTACCAGGCGGTGGATAAGTTGTATTTATTATATGCCATTATATGACGCATTGAGGATTGTCAATGATTTAAAAAAAAATCTTAATAATTACATGGTTTGCTCATTAATCTAATTAGTCACAAATAATTCTTTATCAATATTTGCTGAGAAAAAAAAAAAAAAACTTTAAATATCCTAAATAATTAAAAGTTGAATTATCAAGTCAAGTCAAGTCACCTTTATTTATATAGCGCTTTTAACAATACAGATTGTGTCAAAGCACTTAACAGTATCAAATTGGAGGACAGAGTGTCAGTAATATATAATAAGATTAAACATTCAATTTTCAGTTAAAGGCATTTCATTACTGAATTCAGAGATGTCATTGTCTAGCTCAGTTTAGTTTAAATAGTATATGAGCAATCAAATCGGCGATAATCGCTAGAAATTAGGTGTCCCCAACTGAGCAAGCCAGAGGCGACAGCGGCAAGGAACCAAAACTCCCTCTGAGACAGAATGGAGAAAAAAACCTTGGGAGTTCTCCTTTTAAATACACACGTAACATGGGATTAGTTAATCCACTACTTCTAGGTTTGATTCAGCAATGCTTAAATGTTTGCTTTGAAACAATTGCTTAGAAGCAAATTACTTGAAATTACTAAAAAAAAAAAAAAAAGGGTCGAGAGACAAACTAAAGCAAACACTGACCACAATTATGGTGGCATCGTGTTATTTATTCTTTTCTTGACCAATAAAACATCAACATCTAAACCTCTGTTCATTCTCAATAAGAGACTCTGCAGACATAAAATAACGTCAGTCTGGTTAGTAACTAGTGGAGCTGGTGAAGCTGTTTGTGGAGTTGTTTAATCAGATCTTGATTTTTATTTTTATTCTTTTTTCATCCAAGGCTGTGGCTGAAGTCACATGTTCTTGTGTTTCTCTTTTCTTCAGTGATGCTGCTTGTTAGGTGCTCATCACTAATGCACAATCATCATTTAATCATCTCATTAACTTTAACTCTTTGAGGACTTGGGATTTGACTTGAGACTTGCTCGTGACTTGAAAGGAATGACTAATTAGCAAATCCAGGTGATTGGAACAAAATACAGAGGAGGACTTTTACCTTTAAAAAAGGTGTAAATTTGTCCTTTTAAGGGTACTGCCCCAGTGATGAGCCTTTTGTACCTTTTGATGGCAATTTTGTACTTCAAACAGCACATTAAAAAGGCCAGAATATTGTTTATCGCATTTTTTAATCATTCAAAACTATTACATTCTCACGTTTTTCACAGGATTGTTTAAAATAACAATTAAAAAGACAGGCATACTTTAATACATTCGCTTTATGTTTAAAAGTTATTATCTTGATTCTCTGCATAATCAATAAAATGTCAATATGTCAATACTGTTCAGAACTAGTCAGTAAAGATGTACGTACGTGGACTCTTAAATATATTTGGTTACTTTGTGCATCTCTTCCAAATAACCAACAACTCATGAAAGTGATTATCTTGCTATGTAAAGGTGTCAGAAACCCATAGAACTTGGGTAAAGTTGGTTTTACATTCGCACATTCGGACTATTGCATTCAGTTTCTTTGTTAATCACACTACATCGGACATTCAGCGATTGAGAATAAAATGTATAGGTTACAATGATGTTATGATTAGAATTAGCAAAAAATAACTTTATTGCACATATAATTATTATTATTGAATGCATAAATGTGTGAATGTTGTGAATGTGTGAATATAAAACCAACTTTACCCAACTATTCAAGTTGTGAAAGTTTTAATCTTCTAGTCCATGCATCTTCCTGTTTCAAAATGATAAGAATTTGAAGTATTTGGGCTCGGCTGGATGCACGAGACCCTCCTCCTCCTTCACTGGACTCCCTTGTGTCGAAGAGGAAAGAAAACTCGACGGAGATCAAACACAAGACTTAAAAACCACCATAAACATCACATTAAGGTAAGTTCATTCCTCTGCCTCTGATATAAGTTCTTATTATCGCGTCTCTGTCGAGTTAAACCCGATCTTTAAACTCGAACAGCATTAATGGAGTTGTGACGCATGTAGAAATGGATGAAGCTGCATGAGATCATCTTCAGGATCAATTCAAGATGAATTTCTTTTTCCTTATTTTTCTTCCTTACACCTCTTGTTTGGTTTTATTTAATATAATTGCACGTTAAATATAATTTACTTTGTTATGCAGACGCAAAACGTGAAACTTAATAAACCTATAGATGTGTTCTGGGTCTACTGGCCCATATTCAGATGTGTGACGGGGCGCCGCGAGATCACTTGCATTTTTTTTTTCCCTAATAATGAAACGACATCAGTTCGAAACTCATAATAGGCCCAACTCATATTAATAAATAATTAAAATTACTACTTTTTTCCCGACACATTCATCATCATTTGGCGACTTTTTCCTGTGCTTTGTGGCAAACTGTAAGCGTGTGCTTGAGCGCGGAATTAAGGCTCACTGTGGATGATAAACTTTGGATAAACATGCGATTAGGCCTAGTCTTAAATGAAGGACTAGTTAAGTTGTTGGGGGCAGCTCTATTAAATAACTACCCGTCTCCGCTCTTAGAACGGTCAAGTCCGTAACGGAGAGATCACGTTGACTAGGCTACATTGATTTTCCCTCTGAAACACACACACACACAAAAATCTATGAATAGACAACATTTCTACATCTGGAAGATATTGATATTTGTTATCTCCCCAAAAACTCGTATATAGATAAATAAAATAAAACACGTTTATAGACTGATTCTTTTTGAAGTCTGGACTCTATTTTCGGAAATGTAAAAAATATAAAGAGATGGTTCAACACAGGTCTAATGAATAGCTTATTTATATGATAATTTATGTTTTGACTGCGAATGTCACGTCAGTAACGCTGGAGTTGCTCTAATGTGATGCTGGTCTTTGAAATACGGGTACTTGCTTTTTTTGTCCAAAGTTGTGATGCAAGTTTTTGAAACACTGCCAAAAAAATAAATAAAAAAAAAACACAATTTCAAAACAGTTTTTGTGAACGTTCATGAAATATTGTGCTTCACATTTTCATTCATTTACTGTTTTTTTTTTTTTTTTTTTTTTTTTTTTTGTTATTTATTTATTATAAAGAATAGTTAGGTGTGTTAATCTGGCCCTCTTAACTGCCCATTCTCTTGGACCCTTAGGGAAATTAATTGCCCACCCCTGGTCTACATGCAAGCAGGCTTTCTAATAAAATAAGGTGGTTGAGTGTTCATTAAAAATAAATATATATAAAAGTGCTGCTTTATCCGACAATAACGTGCAGGGTGTCACAGAACTACATTTAAATAAATGAAATGTATAGATTTAAGTTATTTATTTATGTAATGTTCTAATTTTATATGATTATTTATGTAAATTCTGCGTGACTGTGACGTGTTTTAATGCGAGCGTGCTGAACGTTCGAGCCGCGTTCAAACGCTGGAGCGGAGGGAGTTGCCATGGAAACGGAGCGGCAACACAACGACTGACAAGCAGGAAGCTCCGTTTCTCGCTGCTGTTTTTACTGTTTTCGGTAAGTTTAGTCCCCAAAATCTCACAAATATTAAATACAGCTATTCCTGACACCTCTCTTGCTTGTATTTGACTCGTTTCTGGTGAAATTAGTTCATAGAAATGGTTTAGTGTCTAAACATATAGCCTACACTGTACCGTTAATCGGTGACGTCACTTGCATCAGCGGGAACTGAATCTAGTTCAAACGTATTTTGATCTCTCATGGTAAACAAATATTGATAAAAAAAAAAAAAAAACTGTTCTGTGATTTCAGAAGAAAAACAAAAGCACGGCAAGATGGGAGGCTCCAAGATTTCACAATTTCTGAAGGGAGCCGAGACGGAGAAGTAAGGAACACAAGTGAACAGGTGAAGCTTCTTAATTTTAAGAGGGCTTTGACATCCACAAGTAAGAAGTATGAGCAATATTAAATAAGCAAACCTAGAAGCAAATTATGTTATGTTAAAAGAATGTTTTCTGTATATTTCACCTGCTCTAGCTTGGTTCCTTGTAATAAACCTGGCTGGCATTGTATAGTAAATATTGTTGGCTCTGTGACAAATTGCTTCTTATGTTCCTACATTCTTCCATGTTGATGGCCTGCACCCCAGACTCAGAGCGGACCTCCTGTCGGACAACATCTCCCAGGCACAATGAACAATATGGTTGGTAAGTTAACCTCAAACATGCACTAATGTTCAAAATTCAGTAAAATACTTTGTTTTTGAAAAGAAGTCTGTTATGCTCACCAAGCCTGAATTTATTAAAAAATTCAGATAAAAAAACCCAGTAGTATTACAATTTAAAATATCTGTTCTCTGTGTGAATATATTGTAAAATGTAATTTATTCCTGTGATCAAAGCTGAATTTTCAGCATCATTACTCCAGTCTTCAGAGTCACATGATCCTTCAGAAATCATTCTAATATGCTGATTTACTGCTCAAGAAACATTTCTGATTATTATCAGTGTTGAAAATATTTTTTTTCAGGATTCTTTGATGAATAGAAATTTCAAAAGAACAGCATTAGTGGAAACAGAAAACTTTACACTCATTTTTTATTAATTTAATGCATCCTTGCTGAATAAAATTAAGAATTTCCTTAAAAGAAATCCTGATAAAAATAAACAAACAAACAAACTTTACACTGTTAACACATTCACACAAAAATACAACTCAGCACAGGTTACATTCATATTTGGGTCATTCTACAGAAACATCCACTTTTGGTATGGCAAGATGTCTTAAAATGTATTTCTTTTTTTAACGTTTAAACTTAGACCACATTATTAGATTACCTTTTTACATTATGAATACACATAAATGACAGCTTAATGATTTTTAAAATATTTGTTTAATATTTATTTAAAGACCACATGTATATATAAAAAAAATTGTCACTGTTGTTACCTTCTTTGTCAATTTTAGAGGTTTTTATGAAATATTATTTCTCGATTTATTTCAGCACATGTAGTCAGTTACAGAAAACAATGATAATGCAACAAATAAGGAGACTGTTTTATTTATTTTAATCAGGTTTGTTAAAAGTGTGATTGAATGATGTTAGTACATTTGTGAAACCATGTTATGAAACCATTTGTTATAACAATGAAAATATTTTTTGGGGAAAAAACAGTTATAAACAAGTAATGATGCAATCCTTTAAATCTTAACTCTTGAGTGAAGCAGAATTCAATGGATGTAAAATTATGATCGTGCCACGTGATACATTTTATATAATGTGACAGAAAAAAAACACACGGTAACACCAGTGACACAATGAATCACCAGTGACATACATTAGACCAAATATACTTATTCTTCAACTATAATTAATAGACGAGACTAAATTGTTACATTTGGCAATTAGTGAAAGCAGTTAGTAAAAGAACATGAACAAACTGATCTTCACTGGTGTAACCCATAAAGAGGTGACACCAGTGACAGTAACACCAGTGACAGTAACACCAGTGACAGTAACACCAGTGACACCAGTGACAGTAACACCAGTGACAGTGACACCAGTGACAGTAACACCAGTGACAGTGACACCAGTGACAGTAACACCAGTGACACCAGTGACAGTAACACCAGTGACAGTGACACCAGTGACAGTGACACCAGTGACAGTAACACCAGTGACAGTGACACCAGTGACAGTGACACCAGTGACAGTGACACCAGTGACAGTGACACCAGTGACAGTAACACCAGTGACAGTAACACCAGTGACAGTGACACCAGTGACAGTGACACCAGTGACAGTAACACCAGTGACAGTAACACCAGTGACAGTAACACCAGTGACAGTGACACCAGTGACAGTGACACCAGTGACAGTGACACCAGTGACAGTGACACCAGTGACAGTGACACCAGTGACAGTAACACCAGTGACAGTGACACCAGTGACAGTAACACCAGTGACAGTGACACCAGTGACACCGACACCAGTGACAGTAACACCAGTGACAGTGACACCAGTGACAGTAACACCAGTGACAGTAACACCAGTGACAGTGACACCAGTGACAGTAACACCAGTGACAGTGACACCAGTGACAGTAACACCAGTGACACCGACACCAGTGACAGTAACACCAGTGACAGTGACACCAGTGACAGTGACACCAGTGACAGTGACACCAGTGACAGTGACACCAGTGACAGTAACACCAGTGACAGTGACACCAGTGACAGTAACACCAGTGACAGTGACACCAGTGACACCGACACCAGTGACAGTAACACCAGTGACAGTAACACCAGTGACAGTGACACCAGTGACAGTAACACCAGTGACAGTAACACCAGTGACAGTGACACCAGTGACAGTAACACCAGTGACAGTAACACCAGTGACAGTGACACCAGTGACAGTAACACCAGTGACAGTAACACCAGTGACAGTTTTCATGAAAAATGCATTTTGCAGAATGTCTGCTGCAAGATATCAAACCACATGTTGTCAATCATGGTATACTCACTAAATTAAGTAGTTTAATCCATTTGTATTCCAGATTTTTGAGTATTCTCAAAATAAAGCTCTTTCCCTCTGGACATGGCTGTGGGGACAAGCAGTTTTGTGGTGCTTGGAATTCTTTATAATTGATTAAAAACAAATATTGCCACATTGATGGCTCAAGAAGGTTTAATTGATCAAATAACATATTGTTTCAATTTAAAATATATAAAACAAGTTGTAACCCTAAAGTTTTTTTTCAAGTGTTATATTTCTGTAAAGGCTAGGGACAGAAAAATTTACATTTCTATAGAATGACCCCTTTATCAGAAATGCTTCTTTGGTAAAATCAGCATATTAGAATGATTTCTGAAAGATCATGTGACACTGAAGACTGGAGTAATGATGCTGAAAATTCAGCTTTGATCACAGCAATCAATTAACATTCACACAAAACATCTCATAACCGTGCAATTCAGTTATATTTGATTAATTAAATCATCTTTTGTCTGAAATAATATGAACAGCAGCTATTCTAATCTTTTTCCTTTTGCTTTCCTGTTTATATCTGGGGATGTCCATCCCAAGGTTACTAGAGATTACACCAGTTCCAGTTTGGATCCAGCCTCGTGTGTGAAGACTTCAGAAGACGCCAGCACTCACAAAGACTTCAGATGATGGCAACTAGATGAACATACAAAGCTGCCAAATAATCCTTATATTGTAATCATTGCCCTAAAAGGTAAGTTTTCAACCAGCTTTGTATTGTTACAGTGATGGCAATAAATGTAAATGAGCAAGGTTTACCTGTTCTCTGAATTACTTGTATAGAGATTTCACCATTTGTGACCTGTGCTGGCAAAATGAGCACATTTTCAAATAATTGTCACTTTTTCATTTTTTTGAAGTACATTCTCCAATACAAGACCTTCAAAATGATATATGAGTTGTTAGAATCAGACAAAAAATGACTGCGCTACACCCGTTTGAAGTCGATAAAGTCAGCAAAGAGCATTTTGAGAAAAACTGATTTAAAGTTTTCTGAAGGTTCCAAAGCAAAATCACCAACATTAATTCTTTCTTAATAATCATTACTAGATTAATAATCACAATATAGCTATTTTTTATTTTATCTTTGTTGTTATTAATATGAACCAATGCAAAAAAAAAAAAAAAAAATATATATATATATATATATATATATACATACAGGTAAGTAATGTATTACTTTTTTCATTGTACATCTAAACAAAAGCATTCAAGTAAGTAAAACAAATAATCAAATGTAAAAATCACTTTAGTGGGTTCATGATGAATTAATTGATTACAAAAGCAGTTCATCAGGAGCAGCGAGTGATTCCCTCTTTTCTTTTATTATTAGATTATCATTGAGACAAACGCCTGTATATTAGACCTACTGTACTGCACGGATATAATGTCACACATCTGATGTTTTTACCCAACATTTCCCCAAACGTTCACTTAAGACATAACAGATTATTTTTGCATGAATACTTAAATACTGTAATTCCGTGTATATGTGTATATTTATCGGGATCGCACACCGTCAGAAGCACCGTTATGCGCTCGCTTCGGATGACAGTCAGCGCGAGATGCGAGCGGAGAAAAGGTACTCCTCTCAGAAAACATGCAAATAAAGATATATTTAGATGTTTAAATACTATTTAGAGCATTGGGATCGCTAGAAGAGGGCTTAATGAACTCATTTTTGTGAAAAACTCAAATTCGACCAAAATCAACATCTTTCACTTCTTGAAATTAGCTCGTGTGCACTCCGACTCATTTTGCCAGCACAGGTCACATTTGTTAGTAAGCAAAACTCTGCCAGATGATGCAAAATGTTAGGAGGTGATTGTATGTCTCATTTCTCTGTCCTGTGTACTATAACCTTTGAACAGGAACTAATACTCCTTTGAATTGTTTGAGAAGATTTAGATGGAGGGTTTAGCTGTGTTTCTCCCTTTTCTCTATTCTATTCTATTCTATTCATTTTTTATATACTAATTATTAATCAGTTTGGAAATCTTTTTACCATGTTTACTAAGGAGCACTTTGGGACTGAGTATGTATTTATGATGCAAATGTAAATGACTGTAAACGAACCTAAAAAGGTCCCACCTGTTAGCAATGCTAATATTATTTAGCGAAGTTATTAATGAGATCATTTAAAAAGTAATAGTGACTTCATTAAATGATCCACTGTGAAAAAACAGTTTTATCAATGTACTTTTAGGGAGGAACTTGTCAACAAATCTACCTCACAGCGCATCAATGAAAGCAGTTTTGTTGGATCAGGGTGAGATCTGAATTCTGCAGGTGGGTAGATCTCCAGGAACAGGATTGGGCGGTCCTGTTATATTGGTTATGTATGATGGATTTTGAACTGTACTGTTTTTATTGCAGGTTTTCTGGATTCCCTGAAGACATCAGTACATCAGGTGTTGGCCTGGACAGCTGTATCTACAGTACACCACACTGACCTCTGCTTTTGCGTAGATGGCTGACTACTATCATAGTATTATTGGTATTATGTTCTAAGGCAGGGGTACTCAAGTTCAGAGGCCAAGCGGGCCGCATTTAAACTACATACGATGCGAAGGGCCACAAATTACAATTTGCCTCATCAGACTTTATTTAAGACAATAAGATTGCGTGGGTGATTGAATCTGTTCGCGAACTGACTATTTATTTAAATATCCCACAGCATACAACAATAAACATCAAGCTATCTCTGGTATTTTCATAATAATAAAGTATATTTATAATCCAATGATAATCGACATTGCCTTTACCGTATGGTAGGGGTGGGAGAAAAAAATCGATTCTCCAATGCATCGCGATTCTCTTTAACAATTCTGGATCAATTCACAATATTTCAGAATCGATTCTGAGCTTGTTTATTTTTCCCGCATATGGCACGTGTGCGCGCTAGAGATGCGGCGGGCTTCATTGCACAGAATTTGTGCTGTGAGACAGACTTTCACGTGCGCTTTGTGTTTTTGTCCTGAAGCTCGATTGTGGCTGCGGTTAAATGCACT
The DNA here is from genome assembly GCA_036784905.1 of Acrossocheilus fasciatus. NCBI lineage: Eukaryota > Metazoa > Chordata > Actinopteri > Cypriniformes > Cyprinidae > Acrossocheilus > Acrossocheilus fasciatus. The sequence goes on from CM071959.1 coordinate 32,517,017, forward strand.
TGCATTTTTTAATACTTTTATACGAAATTGATGTACACACAGTCAGTTATGTTTTCAGAGCAGGACAAAACATCTGATATATGGAAATAGATCTGTGCATTAGACTGAATGCAGCCTGTTAAAGCTGCCACTGTCTGTGATCTCATCAGTAATAATCAGACGGCAATAATGCTGAGGAAAAACCCATAACTGTTGTCTGTAAACTTAAAGAACACTTATTTTAAATAAGTAATTTTGGTAACGCTTTCTATGAAGCCCATATTTATAATATATTATAGACCATTTCAAGGACGTAAACAATAACAAAAGCGTTGGAACTCTACTGCATGTCTGGCCCTGAAGCATTTCCGGTAGCGCCATTTTTAAATCTCAGATCTGTCAAAACAAGCGCGTACTCTTTAAGTCTAGCGAAAACATAATATTTAAGTTATTTAATAAATAGATAAATACATAGACATATTTAGGGTATTCCAATCACCGTTTGAGGCGTACACCTACAAGGAGCATTAAAAGTAGTCTTCCGGACAGCCCAAAGCGGCTCTGACTGATGCGAGAGATGGCGGTAAATGCATCGCAGTCTGGATGCCTACAATTAACTCCATAGCGGAAAGTTTGGGATCATTTGTTCATGCAATGGATGACATCAGTCTTATGTTTGGTTAAACTGAAGCTAGACAAACAGTGTCACTTACGTACTTATCATGGTTTGTCGCCAAGATGTCCGGGGAGCTGATTAGTTGACATTTCACTTGCATTGCTGGGTCAGTCTGTATATCTATGCAAATATTATTTTCCATATTTATTTGTATAGCGCTTTTCACAATACATATAGTTTCACTGCAGTTTTACATTACATGCATGTATATTACAACGCTATATGAATGCTAATAAACTAATCACTACATGCCATTATTACTGATTTTATTCATTTTAAAGTGTGTGCATAGTTTGGTTAAGTTTGTTGCGGTGGAACAGTGCTAGAAAGAATTTGAATGCTCTATCAGCCACCATGTTGTCACAAATAAGACGAATGCAATTCAGTGCTGGCTACCGTGTTTTGCACACACCTTTATTAGTTTTTTTTAAAAGATAAAAGTATAGCTTTAATATAAAAATATAGATTAATAAATGCACACACACTAAATACAGTATATATGTGGGTATAAATGTTTTTATGCACATTTACTGTAAACACATACACATACAATAGTACTGGTCAAAAGTGTGGGCACTATTACTATTTTTAATGTTTTTCCGAATGAGCTTTATTGCCAGGTATGTTTACACATACGAGGAATTAGTTTTTTTTGTCAAGTCAAGTCAAGTCAAGTCACCTTTATTTATATAGCGCTTTTACAATACAGATTGTGTCAAAGCACTTAACAGTATCAAATTGGAGGACAGAGTGTCAGTAATGTATAATGATAAGATTAAACTCTCAATTTTCAGTTAAAGGCATTTCATTATTGAATTCAGAGATGTCATTGTCTAGCTCAGTTTAGTTTAAATAGTATCTGAGCAATCAAATCGGCGATAATCGCTAGAAATTAAGTGTTTTGTGACAGAAGCTTCCACAGTGCAACAGAATGACATCGACAGAACAAACACGGATAATAAAAAGAAGAATTAAACAATAGAACAAGTAAATAAGGAATTACAATATACAAACTGACAATTGTATGTACAGGTATATAACAATAGACAGTCTACATTTCAATTGCACATAATAAAGCTGTACATATAACTAAGTATGTGTGTTAGATAAATAAGTGTATAAACAGTGTGTGTTCCACAATTATTGTCAAGTGTTCATGAGATGGATCGTCTGAGGGAAGAAACTGTTCCTGTGCTGGCCGTTCTGGTGCTCAGAGCTCTGTAGCGTCGACCAGATGAGAAAAACAAAACAAAACAGACTTTTTGAAAGAAGTCATCAAGCCTGCATTTAATTGATCAAAAATACAGACAAAAAGAGTCATATTTTGAAATATTATTACAATTTAAAATAATGGTTTTCTATTTTAATGTGCTTTAAAATATAATTTATTTCTGTTATCAAATCTGAATCTACAGCATAATTACTCCAGTTATCAGTGTCACATGATCTTCAGAAATCATTCTAATGTGCTTATTATCGGTGTTGGAAACAATTGTGCTGCTTAATTTTTTTTTTATAACCTGTGATAATTTTAGGATTCTTTGAAGAATAAAAGAACAGCATTTATTTAAAATATAAATATTTTGTAACAACATGCTACTACTGTTCTGTTATTTATTTATTTATTGTTTGAAAGAATATTAATACATGTATTCAGCAAGGATTTTAAATTGATTAAAAAAGTGATAGCAAGGACATACTGTTAGGAAAGATTTCTATATTTTGAAAATCCCTGCCAGGATTCAATCAATCAATTCTGTATAAAGCATCACAGGTTCCAGAAAAATATTAAGCAGCACAATTTTTTCCAACACTGACAATAACCAAATATCAAATCTGCACATAAGAATTATCTCTGAAGGATCATGTGACAAGACGAGTTAAGGCTGATGAAAATTCAGCTTTGCATCACAGAAATAAATATAAAGAATATTATATTATAGCATAAGAGACGTCTTTTAAAAACATGAAAAGTAGTAATGTGTCTAATAGTAATAAATCTAATACTAATAGTAATGTATAGTGTGACTTTTGACCAATACTGCATATAAAGAAAAGACATCCTCTCACGTTCAACTGTTTCCACCAAATGTATTAATATGTGATCAATATCAAAAGCAGCAGTCAGTATCTGGCCTGGCCATGAGCAGCTTTGAGAACTTGAGGATGAAATGCAATGTAGTACTTAAACACATCTGGGTGTTCATATAGTCACATGTGGTTTGGCTGTCCTTCCTGTAGCACTCAGTGACATTACAGATGATGGCTTTCCTAAAGACAAAAGTAGAAAAACAATTATTTAATTTAATGCACAATATTTAAAAATAATGATATTATTGTTTCATACATCAGTACATGTTGGAATTAACATTAGACAAGCTTAATAAGTGATGACATTTTTTTTTTTTACCGTTACCTTTTGTAAACTACTGCAGTTAACTGTTACACTATACAACATTCAAGTTTACAGTATACATTTCTATAATGTGTTACGCACTGCATTTATCTGCTGACAAGATAAATGGAAACGGAAATAAAAGCTTGGCCTTTTTCACTAAAAAAGAATCAAAACGCTAGGCGCATGTAAACAATGATGGAAACACAATACTGCATCATACTTGAAGAGTTAACGTAAAGAAATACAAATAATCAAATGGGGGGAAAAAACAATATTTCCTTACCTGGATGGAAATGTTCGCTGTATATCCTAGAGCTGCTAGCTGCTATTCCGCTTCTCACTTCACTGCTGCAATCCAGGCGCGTTTCTCGGAAATCTAACCCCTTAATTTCCGATTATTTATAAATGAATGTTAGTTCCAGCCCAGAGGGAGCACCCAACCACTGAGCAACAAGGATCTCAATTATAATTTTAACAATTTAAACAGCAGGATTAAATAAATGATCGCAATCCTACTGTGTGTCAAGCGCCTGCCGCCATTGTTTTGAATGCGCTCGAACACTAACCGGAAACGTCCGAGGGCCAAAGACGTCACTTCCTTAAACAGCCGAATAGCCGTTGAAATCATAGATATAATATACGTAGACGCCTCATAGACTGGCGCTGCCTATTGGAGCTGACGTACAGCGCGGCCGCCATCTTGGATGGGTCTCCAATGCGCGCCCCCTGCATTAATTTCTACTACGAGGAAGGTGTATCACCAACTACAATAATCATAACTCCCCGAATTTTTACCGGATTTTCACACGGTTTGGTTTGTTACAAACTGCAGATATTCAGTTATGATACAGGACGCTGTCACACATTGAAAAATACGTGCTTTCATGCTAAAAGACTTTGTATTATGCTCTTTAACAAAGACATATGGTAGGCTATGGCATATTGATAAATGAATGAATTTTATATTTTAATAAAGAAACAAGTTTGATTGTTAATTTGAATTTATTTCTCTCTCTCTCTCTCTCTCTCTCTCAGGCACACACTCACACACACACACACACACACACACACACACACGTGTGAAAAGAACTTAAAATAATAATGGAAACAACTTTAAAATACGCCATAATGTTTGCTCATAAATGTAGGAGTAATACATCATTCGGAACTGTAAAGGGTCTACTTTTATTTGTGTGCATTCACAATATAAAAAAAAGTTGTGCTTTTATTAAAGTAAATAGGAAAACAGAGGATGGCTTGCCGTCTCGTCTTGAACAGGAGCGCTTCACAATGATGAACCGAAACTCAACGAATTGAGTCACAAATATGATAAATATATCTATAGAAAGCTTTAAATTACCACTTTAAAACGAAATAATTCAAATCGAAAACAAAAACGCTTTCATTATGTAATCCGTAAAGATGCATTTCTCTCTAAAGGCACGTTCAATGAGGAGATGGCGAGTCATTTTTCATCACCGTCTAAAATATAAAAATAAGGAAAAGCCTAAAACAGGCCCGATTATATTTTTTTCTGATTCTTACGTTGCTCTGCTCTTAATTCCTTAACATTTAAAGTGTTTTCTTCAACGTAATTTTGTCTGCATGATATGTGAATTATTTAGCCTATTAGCGTATTTTTTAATCCATGCAGCAAAATGCTTTAAAAACGCTGTAAAAATGACTTTATTGCATTCCATATGATTTTAAAGAACGTTTTCACTATAAATTTTACGGGTAGCTTGAATGTAAAACATTGTCGTGACTTTCGTTGTATTCCCGTTTGTAAAATAGGCTACAGATTAATTGTGGTAGTCTAACCTGACCTGTTTATAAGCAGAAATGGACTTTGGCATGCAAAAGACTGATACGTTCATTATTAACGGCATGGCTGGTTCAGTCGACAGAAATACGGCTGTAATCTACTGTTGAAATGATTGCGGGGTAAATCTCAGGTCAGTCTGAGCGCTCACGGTGCGCACAGTGCGTCCAGCCGTACACCTGCAGGCGCCGCTGACCACTAATGAAACAAGCATGAAATGATGTCCCCGAGTAAGAACACATCCTCTGAAAGCTGAAGAACAGAAAAAAACAGCAAGAGATAATGAGAGAGAGAGAGAGTACCAGTTCCTGCTGTAATAATGTTACACGTAAGTAACGTTAGTTACGATGGATGACATAATATTATAAATGGTAAAATAACCAAAATTATTGTTCAATCTTACTTGTGAAAGGTAATCCCACGCGATCTGGTATCTGCGCGGGTTATTGCAACAGTAAACTGCACAAAATACGGGCATAAATTGCTCGCTCTCCATTGACTCCGGTGCTAGCTTAGAGTGAGGAGACCCAAGCAATATGGCGGCGACGCTGGGTTACGTTCCAGCATGTCATGAGGCGTCTACGTATAGTATGTCTATGGTTGAAATGGTCTATAAGGGTATTTTTAAGGCATTATAATGAATGCATAATGCATTATAAAAAACCTATATATTACATAATCTTATGAATATTCATTAGAACACTTTTAATGTATTATAATATTTACTTATTAGTGATTATAGCTTTTAAGAGTATGATGATTTATAACACACAGTGAACATGTTTCATCCACTTAAGTTACAATGGATTAAATTTCTCATAGTTATAATGTATTATAAGTCTCATATCTTGCCACCTTTCTTATGCTACTTTACTTAAAGCCATCAATGACCACTTATTAGTAATAATAATAGTAATTTTTCTTTCAAACAGCCATAAGATCAGATATCAGATGAATGTGTAATATGATACATTTGCTTTGAACTATTTTTATTGTAATATCAGTTTGATTATTTTGATGCTAACCTTTATACAGCTGTTGTTAAGTAACTCTACAACTACATGTTAACTAGCAGTCATTAGAGTTTTAGTAGTATGTCTGCTAAATATATGCTAACACTTTATTTTGATGATTCCTCAACAGACAAACTGACTATAAGTAACTTTGCAAGTACATCAACATGTTCCAAATGTTTTTTTTTTTTTACTCTTTCTCTCTAACAAACACAACACAACAGTTACATTTCAAATTCTGAGATTCAAATCATATTCTACAAATCACAAATTAAGAAACTCATGTGAATGTGGGGCAAAACACATTCACACACCCGAATCAAAAATGTGAAGTCATGAACACATTTTGCACATTTGCATATATACAGTCATAGTCAGAATTATTGGCACCCTTGGTAAATATGAACAAAGAAGCCTGTGAAAATAAATCTGCATTGTTAATCCTTTTTGATAAAAGATAAAAAAAGTGGGTGGGGGAAAGCTCATTAGGAGTAATTTTTTTCTCTAATACACATTAAATTTGCCTATAATTTACTTAATACCTCTTTGTGTGTATTTGATTGTAAATGCATGTTCTGTGTATATGTTATATGGTTTGTGCTCTAATCCTGTATTTGTAACTGTTTACAAACTGTATTGTATAAATAATAAAGAAATTATGACTGAATGTGATGCGGTTAGTATATTATTAATAAATTATTACATAATACAGGCTAATTTATCTGTGAAGTATGTGAGATTTCTAAAAGAAGGAGAAAAAGTTTATTGTATAAGGTCGGTTTACCAACTGAAATCAACATCGTTTCAACGTTAGTGACGCAAACCAATTAGATCGATTTTATGTTGAATACCTGTTGATTCTATGACGTCGTTTCAACCAACCGAAAATCAACGTCGATTCAACGTTAGATAAATAAATCAATTGCGTCGATTTCCCATTAGATGTGAACGGAGCGCCTGACGTCGGATCAACACCCCGATGAGCAAACTGATGCCGGATCGACGCCACGAGAAACATCGATTCTACGTTGATTCGATGTTAGTTTGCTATCTGGGTAATGATATCGAGCTCTTGCGAGTCTGCTTTTACTTCACATTAATTCACGGATTCTCTACAATCAGAAATACAGGCTACTAAAGGAGGAAATAAAGATTTAAACACAAAACACGAGCTTCTGTAAAGAACTTGCGTCTTTTCGGTTTCGGTTTCGAAAGGAACATGCAGGAGTGAGAATATAAAGTACGAGACTTCATTTATATTGAAAGAGTTATTAAGAGCGATAAGCCTCGAATAGGATGATTTAAAACCCTGTAAACATTGATGCTAGAGGTCGTGGTCTTTACTTAGGTAAAGTTGGTTTTATATTGGCACATTCACAACATTCACACATTTCCGCGTTCAATAACTTTATAATTATATGTGCAATAAAGTTATTTTTTGCAAATTCTAATCATAACATCATTGTAATCTACTACATGTTTTTCACAATCGATCAAAATGGGCAAGTGTTGCTTTAATGTCATATTTACTTTTGAATGTCCGCTGAATGTCCAATGTAGTGTGATTAACAAAGTAACTGAATGCTGAAGACCGAATGTGCGAATATAAAACCAGCTTTACTCAAGTTAGGAGCGGTTACATCAGCAGAAGATGAGTAAACTCTGGGATCCTGACACTCAGTGTGCCTACTGTACATGTGCAGCAAATAGGGATGTTCATTTCGGTTATTTTTCCTAACCGACAACCGATGCTCACCGATCGGCAACCGATTATTAACCGTTAACCGACAACATTACACTGTAAAAAAATGTACCGTAGAATTTACAGGATGTTACTGGGAAAAAAGTTGCCAACAAAATCTTGTAAAAATGATGTTAATTGCTGTAAAATGGATTACAGTATAATATTGCAAAGCAAATCACAGTTAATTCCTGTATGTGAAATACAGTAATTTGTAGTATTTTTTACAGTAACATTGAATTAAACTTGTAGTTTATATTACAGCAATATTTTGTAATCTCACTAAAGTACAATATTTACCTGGCAACAAAAGTTGCCAATAAAATCCTGTAAACACCCCTAAATCCAAGATGATGATGTAATAATTTAACAATGAAAATGCTGCAAAGAATAATTTTAACAGTAAACTGTAAAATACTGATTTAAATGAATTATCATGAGAACTATCTTAATACATTTACAAATGAATAAAAACCAAGTCAAAGATGTTGCAAATAAATATGTATTAAAACTGGCAGAAAGACATTGCAAGGCTTTTACTGGTAAAAATAAAAATGTCAGTCTTTCAACAGTTAAAATCTTATCATAAAAATAACATAGCATCACAAAATAACTACAAATAACTGTTATATCACAAAAAATAAGCCATATTCTCAGTAGAACATTAACTTTCTTTAAAAAAAATTAAGGTCAATCAACAGAATTTGTATAATTTTGGTTAAAGGATTAAAATAAAATGCTGGAATCAACATTATATCACAAATTCTGTTGTTTGAGCTTATGTTACATTAAATTTAGAATATTCCTGCAAAAGACAATTTAGTAAATGCATACTGAAAGTCCATCAACTTTCTGAGATGAGCACACACATGATGGTTGTCCCTCTTCTCTGAGACCTTTCCACTTGTTTTGCCTCTGTGTATCCGTCTTGTATCCAGTGAGTGTTGAGATTCCAACAACACATCTGCACATAAAAACAAGCAGAAGCTTTAGAATAAAGTTGAGTATTGAATGAAACTAGCTCAATAAAATAAATGTAAAAATGCCACTTATACAATACAATCAGCATTTACCAGTACTTAAACTAAATAAGGAACCTTTTTCACAAATGAAATTACTCAAGTAAAACATGGTACCTTTGAAATTAACTCAAGTGTGCAAAAGACGCCTGCTCCCGGGACGCCAGACTGAAATTGTAATAAGACTGAAAATCCAGCCGCGAAGCTGAGGTGTGAATTCACAACCATGTGACCCTCGAATAGGCCTAGTCAAAAGCCACTGGGTGCACCTGAAATGAATAAATAGAAGCAATAATGTAACTTACAATACAGTATTTCAATATAAAATGTAATCTAACATACAAGTTTATCAATTGATTTACAACAGAATTAACAAGAATTAATACATTACCTAATATAATCAGCTTCAGAGAGTCTTGAAGCATCAAACATTTCTCCACATCAGCTGCTATTCTTTGCACCTACAAAAAATAATGAAAATTATCTTGTGATTAAAAAAAAAAAAAAAAAACGCATTTACATAAATGAGACCAAAATGAACACCCAAAAAGGCATATATTTTTAAATAAATTTTACATTTGATTAATAAATCATTTATAATGCAAAATTACAACTGTGTTATGACATTAATGTTTTACATTAATTTTTGAAATTACAAATAAGAAACGTTGTAAAAATGCAATGATACTTTTTTAAACGTGAAACTAAACCGCCATTAGGTGGCAGCAAATAACTTAATGAGTGAGTCAATTGAGTCATTCATTGAACCGAATCGTTCAGAATGATGAATCATTCAGCAAAAACACCGCTGAGTTTTGCTTTGATCTTTGATTGGAACAATTTTCGTTGGTGAAATAAAACAACAGTCAATATTGTGTCTAAAAAGTAAGTAACTTAATGTTAACTAATTGTTTATTGAACTACGTAACATTTGCAATTGTGATAATCAGCAACAGATCACTTATGCTACTTAACAATATCATGTGTTATAAATAAACTCAACAGTTTGAACATTTACCTCATGTTTCTTCCGTGAGTTTATTTGTGCTGTTAAGGTTATTTGTTTTGATGTTGAATGTAACATTAGTAAAATCACAATCAGTCTTGCGATTCGATGCTTCCCTAGTTATTTTTTTTTCACTCAAGTTTTAATCAGGCTAACTTGTCTAATCCGGCATGTAACGTTAAAGATGTATTTCACTACAAAATTGCCCCGGACAAGCTTTAATGTCGAGTACAATTACAGTGGCAATAGACACCATTTCTCATTTACATGTTGTTTCTAATTATAGTAAGATGTCACGTCAGTATGGGACAGTACTTAACTTATGTTAAGTTAAAACATAACTTAAATGAAATTTCACATATTTTGCTGTTCTTCAGTTATTTCGACAGATAGAAGTTAACGTTACTATGACAATCGTTCACACTGGGCATTACATTAAAAGTTGGGTAAACACTACTTTAAATGCTCTCAATAAGAAAATTAATCTGCCAAAATGAGAAAAATGCAGCATTTAGCCTAACTATACTATGATAGCAATTTCCAGCTTACTGCACATAAGTTACCAAGGCCGCTTGTCTAAATGTGTGACAGCAGGCTATTATGACATGATATCACTTATACATTAACTTAAATAAATATAAAATTATATATTTCTTAAGTGAACTTACCAGGAATTATGAATAAAGCCTCTAATCTTCAATCGTTCTGGCACTGCTCCAGTCGCTGGATTTCAGATTTGAATGATGCGCGCGCAATCCCATAATGCCACACTACAGTAAAGTAGTGTAAAAAGCAGGAGCTACAGTGATAACACCTGCTTCTTGTAAATTAATTACAGTTGACATGGAAATATACAGTTAACAACTGTAAAACCTTATTTGACCTATAATGCATTGCGAATTACAGCTAAATCTTGTAAAATGTTTAAACAGTAAAATTTTGCTGTAGAAACTACAGCAATTTTTTACAGTGTATTTTAAATTAGAACTGAATTAAATTAGAAAGAATAAGTGTCTGTGACCCGTTAAAAATACTAACATTTGTTTTCCGGGGATTAATTTTACATGCGCAAAAAGCAGCAAACAACAGAAGATGAGGATTCACATGGTCATCACATGGTCATCACTTCACGCACCTGCAGCGCCGCAACGGAGAAAAACATAATAAAGCTAGGCGCTGTATATATATACATATATTATAACGAATAAATAGGCCTATACGATAAATATACTGTATTTTCACTTAAATCATAATTTAAGAAACGAAAGAAAAACTGTGCAACAAGTAGCGCAAAAGGAAACAGACGGCAGAAAGTGGCCTATTTTTTTGGCTTATTTTACAAAAGCGCAAAGATGTGTTTTTATTGTGAATGTACACAAATAAAAGCAAACCTTTTACAATTCCGATTATCTTCATGACTAAAAGGAGTAGTTGCTTCCACTGTTACAAGAGGGGGGAAAAAATCAAGTGATTGCTGCTGCGCCGCATGCGCGCACACAGTTAAGCATTCTACCTTGACAATGCAGCCTGTTCATTATCATTATAAAAAACAATCAGTCAAACATATGGAGAAAAAAAAAATAAGCTCAGTTTAAATATGTAGTAAAATCTGTGCCGTTAAGCGTTATCACCGTACCGCCGTGAAGTTATGCAAAACGTTTTGGATATTGGAACGCGAGTGAAGTAGGCTTAGGCTACATAAAAGATAAATAATATTTTGGCATTCAAATACATCGCGAATACTCAAACATTTGATTTTGTATCGAATGAGAGACCCAACATTGGTTTCAGTTTTGTTTAGCCTAAATGAATTCGTTTTGGTTTGTCGTTTATATAGCTAGGCCTATAGCTTCTTACATTTTTAATTCTTTAATCCTACTGTTAATCGAAAGGATTTGTTGAGGAGTGAGGGGAACTAAAATAGCCTATGTGTTTACAGTGTTTATTATAATGTTTGTAATTCGCGTCGGCCTATTTCTGAATGAAATAATAAAATGCGACTAATAGGCGACTTACGTTTTTTAGAGAGAGAGAGAGAGAAAAAACATATTTATTTTTTTTATACACGTAGCTTATTTTACCCATGCGGCAAACCTTTTAAAAAATTTTGATAAATTACTGAAAAATAAATAAATAAATAAGTGACTTTAAACCGTTTATCTGATTGAATTAATCGGTCAAAATTCTTATTGGTCGGTTAAGGGTTAAACAGTTCAAATGAACATCCCTAGCAGCAAACATTAGTTATATCTGCTCCTCTCAGCTTCACACGTGCTGAACACATGGATCATCGGTTATTTTACACATTTGCACATATTTGCAGCCAAATAACAGAATATAAGACCTACGACTGGCATAAAGTTGGCTTGACGTGGGACGGTCGATGTTCGCATATTTAGGGACCGTCTCTAAAGTTACATGCGATATTGGTATACATTTGTCTAACTTCAATAGCATATGAGCAGAATGACTTAAAAACAACTGTAAACTGTTCATCTAGGTGTCAACTATAATGCACACCTTTTACATTTTTGATATTTATTAAAATAAGCTGGTAAATCATTTGTTAAAAGTTAAATTTTTAATGCTATTGAGCTTTAAATTGTGGCATATTTTGCATTTGAGCCCATTCGGTAGAGAAAAATAGCAAATTTTACATATGATTTACAGTAGATTTTAATGAATATAAAACATTTAAAAGGTGCGCATTATAGTTGACACCTAGATGAACAGTTCACAGTTTGTGTTATGACTGTAAGTCATTCTGCTCAAATGCTATTGAGCTTTAAATTATGGCATACTTTGCATTTGAGCCCATTCCGTAGTGAAAACTTTTCACTATTTTTCACTTCAGCTCTGAAAATGCTCCTCATCAGATGTCATGATCAGTTAGTTGATGTGTGTCAGTGACGTCACGTTACACACATCAAGCTCTGAACAGACTGATGCTTTTCTCCTGCTGCTGAAGTCAAATATGTTCAGTAAGACACAAGAGCATCAGTGAGCTCAGATACTGACGGATGCTCATGAGGATCTTCTTCACTACAGTCAGTAAACCAGCACTTTATGATTCAGAAGAAGAGGATCCTGCTGCAGCTCCACATTCTCTTCAGTCTCATCGTGTGTGTAGCGCTAAGATTTACTGCAATAATCATCACAATATTATGTGTCATTTGTGCTCTTATGTCTCCATATGCAGGTGTGAAGTCAGTTTGTCATCATGGAGAACAGAGAGAGATCTTCATCTCCTGATCACAGCCGTGTGTCTCTGAAGAGTGACAGATCCATGGGTCCTCCTCCTAAATTCAGTGATGATCCAGTGACCTCTGACCCCAGGTGAGACACAACACTACTGCTTTATTAAAGCAGGGATCTAATCATTTACTCAGCAGGAGTGTGATCAGTGGATTGTGGAAGGTGTTTGAGTGAATGTGTATGTGCTGCATGTCACACACTCAGATCCTCTCATGATTCAGTGTTTTCAGACTTTATTGTGTCTGTGCATGAATACAGCATATGATCTGTGCGTCAAGAGCGCTCAAACACGGTGTATTTTCAGACTCACGCGTGTTTACGACTCCTGTACGTCACCGCAATCGTCTTTACCTTGATTGCAATCCTCAGCTATCAACATTTAAACATCAAAAGACGCTGGTTTGCTTTATCCAGCCGAGAAAACGTAGTTTTCATATCATACAGTGGTGGGATGTTCTGACGTTACGTTCAGTCTGTATTTCACACTGTGTGACGCGCTCTTCAGAACAATCACAGAGCTTGAGCGGAACACACTGGAATTAAGAATTCACTGAAAACACAATGTATCTATTCTCTCTGCCATCTCTAATGCAATCAGCCTGGTTCTCTTTACATTAGCCCTGTTTTGGACTGATTGCTTGAATGGATTTGCTTGCTGGATCACTGGACTGAAAACTTTCCTGGAGTTTAGCGGCTTAAAATGATCTGATTGCAAACAGAGAAGCGGAATCGGGAAAAAGCTTTTAGAATAGAAATTGTGTTTCAATCATTTTTAAATTATTTTAACGCGTTAAGGGTTTTGAATTAATCACATGCGTTAACGCGTTAACGTTGACAGCCCTAATATTTATATGGATATGTATATATATATATATATATATATATATATATATTCATACATATATACACAGTATATTGTAATTGTTGATCTCACCCTCAAATTGTTACCGGATGTGGTTGTAGACAAAAGGGCTTGACGACAAAGGAGTAATGAAACAGAATTCTTCTTAATACGCTTCAACACACTTATTCCATTTATCAACATTAAGCAGAGACAACGACAAAAAGAAAAGAAAACTGAGGACTTATAAAGGAAAAGGAACAAACAAGATAATAAATGCAAATCAGGTGGGGATGAAAGGGAAAACAGGAACCTAGAAGGGACAAACACGTAACACAAATCTACATACAAAAGTTTATTGATGGGGAAAAAAACAACTTCCCCACAAGTGTTTTTTTTTTTTTTTTTTATGTTGCCAGACACCAACAACATTTTTAAAATCATTTTCACAAAACTTTCATTACCCCAAAAATATTTTGTTGTATGAATATATGGACATGCAAATGCCAAAAGAAAGAACAGAGCCTCTACTTTAAACATATATATATATATATATATATATATATATATTAGGGCTGGGTATTGATTCAGATTTTTTTATTATATTCAGTGAATATAGTTTTAAGACAAAAGCTATTGATATTTCTAAAAAAATGAACAGTAAACGCAGTTTACAAATGGTGAATTAATAAAAAGAAATTAAGACCCAAAGGCCTGTATTTTAAACCTATTCTTTTTTTGTATAGGGTCCTTTCTTAACAATAATAGAGCCCTATAAAATTTTCTTAATTTTTCTGGTAATCAGATGAAGGCATAAAACATTAATGGGTAACACTTTACAATAAGGTTCATTAGTTAAACATTAGTTAATGTATTAACTAACATGAACTAACCATGAGTAATACATTTGTTACTGTATTTACTAATCTTCGCTAACGTTAGTTAATAAAAATACAGTTGTTCATTGTTAGTTCATGTTAGTTCACAGTGCATTAACTAATGTTAACAAGATTTTAATAATGTATTAGTAAATGTTGAAATTAACATTAACAACGATTAATAAACGCTGTATAACTGCAGTTTATTATTAGTTAATGTTAACTAATGTAGTTAACTAATGAACGTCTCGGTTACGTACGTAACCCTCGTTCCCTGATGGAGGGAACGGAGACGTTATGTCGTGACGACATAGGGGATTTACTTGGGAGCCCCAATCATCTCTGACTTAAGAGAAAACGCCAATGAACATTGGCTAGTGGATTTTGCATACCTGCGCCACTCCCCGTGCACACGGGTATAAATAGGCGGCAGGTGCATCCACTCATTAGGTTTTACGCTGAGGAGCCGAGAACGAGTCCCTGGCAACCAGCGATGGTTCGAGATTGTGGCATGGGGACATAACGTCTCCATTCCCTCCATCAGGGAACGAGGGTTACGTACGTAACCGAGACGTTCCCTATCTGTCGGTCACTACGAGTTATGTCGTGACGACATAGGGGTCTTATGGAAAGCGCCACAACCTGAACCCCGTCACAACCTTGTGGCATGCAGATGCTGACAAGCGAGCGCGTGACAGACAAATGCCATGCGAAAGGTCGCAACCTTCCCATCGCCCCAGTGCAAATTCGCTAACCTTGGTGCCCGCAGGGACCACTGAGTACATCGCTGCTGGAGATAGCCAAGCCGCTGTTCCTTTTCCCACAGAAGTCGGAAGGAATTTCGACCTTCAATGAAAGATAGCTTCAAGTCTTTCCTATTTGTTGTTACAGCTTGGCAGTAACGACGGGGAAGCGAGCCTTCCAGAGAAGGGCGCTACGGAGGCCACATCCTGCCCGAAGGGAGGTAACATGTGGAGACACTGATATGGACTGACCCAGGCCTGGGGCAGTACTACATACGACTGGACCCTGGGGCAGATCCTACCTAGGGGTAGGGAGGAGAGCTGCCAGCAGGGCCTGACAGAGGACTCTGTCAAAGGGAAGACACGGGTTTACCGTGAGGGAAACCTTACCGTGGTAGAATACACATATGGGATTACCCGAAGGGAATCAAGCCATACGGACACCTAGCCCAGTACAGGGGCTGACCGGAGACCCGGGCAAGCTAACACAAGTACTGGGCCTGGCGTCAGACTGCTCCGCCCAGTCTGACTGCCGGGGGTGCTGGAGGAACTCCACCAGGGTTCGCCGTCTGGAGAACTGAACTGGAGGAGGAAAACGGCGCTCGTATCCCCGGGTGAGGGGGAATGGCGCAGCAAGCGTGACACCGGCCAGCTCTTCCCGCCACTTACCTGTTACCCAACACCCGGGAAGAAACTGGCTCGACGCGGAGATTGTAAAATCTCGCGAAGGTGTTCGGTGTCGCCCAGCCCGCAGCTCTACAGATGTCTGCCAGAGAGGCGCCGTGCGCCAACGCATAGGAGGAGGCAACACTCCGCGTGGAGTGAGCCCTCACCCCTAGGGGGCACGGCTCACCTTGGGATTGGTACGCCAAGGCGATGGCATCCACTATCCAGTGGGCCAACCTCTGCTTGGAGACAGCCTTCCCTTTCTGCTGACCTCCGTGGCAGACAAAGAGCTGCTCAGAGCTTCTAAAGCTCTGGGTGCGGTCCACATATATGCGCAATGCTCTTACGGGACACAGCAACGCCAAGGCTGGATCTGCCTCCTCCGAGGGCAGTGCTTGCAGGTTCACCACCTGATCGCGGAAGGGCGTGGTGGGAACCTTAGGCACGTATCCAGGCCGGGGTCTCAGGACAACGTGAGAGTAGACCGGCCCGAACACAAGGCACTCTTCGCTCACCGAAAATGCTTGGAGGTCCCCGACCCTCTTGATGGAAGTGAGCGCGGTCAGGAGCGCTGTCTTAGCAGACAGGAACTTAAGCTCAACTGAGTCCAGCGGCTCAAAGGGATCCCTCTGAAGCCCAGCCAGGACAATAGAGAGATCCCAGGGGGGCATCAGGGGTGGCCTAGGAGGGTTCAACCTCCTGGCACCCCTCAGGAACCTCACGACGAGATCGTGCTTTCCCAGGGACCGGCCATCCACTGCATCGTGATGGGCCGCAATAGCAGCCACATACACCTTCAAGGTGGAGGGTGACAGCCTAAGCTCCAACCTTTCTTGCAGGAAAGAAAGCACTACTCCAATCGTGCATCTTCGGGGGTCTTCTCGGCGAGAAGAACGCCAGTTCGCGAACAGACTCCACTTCAGTGCATAGGCCTGCCTTGTTGAAGGAGCTCTAGCCTGAGTGATGGTCTCTACCACAGTCCGTGGGAGACCACTTAAGTCTGCCGCGTCCCGTCCAGGAGCCACACGTGGAGGTTCCACAGATCTGGACGCGGGTGCCATATGGTGCCAAGCCCCTGAGAAAGGAGGTCCTTCCTCAGAGGGATGCGCCAGGGAAGAGCTGTCGCAAGGAGTATGAGTTCGGGAAACCAGGTCCGGGTGGGCCAGTATGGCGCGACCAGCAGGACCTGCTCCTCGTCTTCCCTGACCTTGCACAGTGTCTGTGCAAGCAGGCTCACAGGGGGAAACGCATACTTGCGCAGAGCCCGAGGCCAGCTGTGTGCCAGTGCGTCCGTGCCGAGGGGGCCCTCGGTCAGGGAGTAATACAGCTGGCAGTGGGAGGACTCGCGGGAAGCAAACAGGTCTACCTGAGCTTCCCCGAATCGACTCCCGATCAGCCGGATCATCTCGGGATGGAGTCGCCATTCTCCGGGGAACGTGAGCTGTCGTGAGAGCGCGTCGGCCGCACGATTGAGCTACCCCGGAATATGAGCAGCACGCAGCGACTTGAGCCGCGTCTGACTCCAGAGGAGGAGATGGCGGGCGAGCTGTGACATGCGACGTGATCGTACACCTCCAACCGGTTGATCTACGAGACCGTCGCAGTGTTGTCCGTACGGACCAACACGTGCTTGCCGAGCAGCAGTGGCCGGCTGCTGCAAGGCCAGATGCACTGCCAACAACTCTAGGCAGTTGATGTGCCAAAGCAGTCGAGGCCCTGTCCAGGGCCCCGAGGCTGCCTGCCCGTTGCATGTAGCGCCCCAACCCGTACTGGAGGCATCCGTCGTGACAACGACATGCCGGGACACTTGTTCTAGGGGCACCCCGGCCCGTAGAAAGACAAGGTCCGTCCAGGGGCTGAAGGAACGGCGACACTCCTGTGTGATGTTCACACGAAGTGTACCGCGACGCCATGCCCACCTCGTGACTCGGGAGTGCAACCAGTGCTGAAATGGTCTCATATGAAGCAACCCGAGCGGCGTGACTGCGGCTGCGGATACCATATGCCCCAGGAGCCTCTGAAAAGGGTTTCAGTGGTACCACTGTCCTGCCTCTGAAGGAACTCAGGCAGTTCAGCACAGACTGGGCACGCTCGTTGGTGAGACGCGCCACCACACTCACCGAGTCTAACTCCATACTGAGAAAAAAGTTTCTCTGCACAACGGAGAGCTTGCTCTTTTCCTAGTTGACCTGAAGCCCCAACTGGCTTAGTGCTGAAGCACTGGGTCCCTGTGATCACACAACTGTTCTCGCACGCGGGCCATGCTCGAGATAGTTGAGGATCCTGATGCCCACTTCCCGTAGCGGGGCAAGGGCGCCCTCCGTGCCTTCGCGAAGACACGGGGGGGACAAGGACAGGCCGAAGGGGAGGACCCTGTACTGCCATGCCCGACCCTCGAACACAAACCGTAGGAACGGTCTGTGTCGCGGAAGGATCGAAACACGAAAGTAAGCGTCCTTCAGGTCGATCGCTGCAAACCAATCCTGGGGCTGGATGCATTTGACATGCGCCCGTTTGTCAGCATCTTGAACAGGAGCCTGTGCATGGCCCGGTTTAAGACTTGCTGGTCCAGGATTGGTCGAAGACCACCACCTTTCCTGGGTACGATGAAGTAAGGGCTGTAAAACCCTTGCCTCATCTCGGCTGGAGGGACCGGCTCGATTGCATCCTATGCCAGGAGGACAGCAATCCCCTCGCGCAAGACAGGAGCGTTCCGAGCTACCACTGAAGTCTCGAGAACGCCGCTGGACTTGGGAGGTCGCCTGGCGAACTGAATCGCGTAGCCGAGTCGAATCATGCGCGTGAGCCAACGAGACGGGCTGGGCAGCGTGAGCCACGCCTCCAGACACCGTGCAAGTGGCTCCAACGGCACGATCGACGTACCTGTGGTGGTGCAGCGAAGGGGAGTAGAGCGGTATGGTACAGAAGGCTGTGCGTTCTGAGGCATCCTCGCAAAACTCCCTGGGTCCCAGAGGGGACTGGCTAGAGGTGCGTGGGGAGGCACTGCGTCCCCTGATCCCCTGAACCGCACTCTCTTGGCCGCTGGCAAGATGGGTCGTGGGCGAGAGTGAGGAGGCAACGCGTCACACACTGTCGGCCCGTGGACCTGAAAACCCAGAGGAAAGGGAAATGGCTCTTTCTTTTGACAAAGTGGGGGCCGCTGGCCCTTGAGCCAGCGGCGGAACAGAACCAGAGATTTTCCACCCGGCCCTCCTCCGGGGGAAGGAGCGGCGCTGTCCCTGCCGTCTCCTGAGAAAGAGCAGCTTCCCACATCACTGGGTTGCCCGTGTCAGGGCCGCTTTGTCGCCTATCTGGGCGATTAGGGGCCAACTGGGACACGGGGGGCGCCGCACTCCAGCGAGAGGCTCGACGCACCGGCATATGGGACGATTCAGCACGGGGCGGAGCAGCTCTGGAGGACGCGGGAGGGCGCCCACGGCGAGAAGCAGACTGGGGCTTGCCCTGCGGCGGAGCGGTGCATCACGCCGGGGCAAGCTACTTACCTGTTTAGGCAATTGACCTCGGTCTGCTTCTGTACTGCCGAGAACTGCTGGGCACAGTCCTCGACCGTGTCGCCGAACAGTCCAGCCTGGGAGATGAGAGCGGCGAACAGCGCACTGTCGACATCGTTCTTCTCCAGGCTGAGCCATAGATGGCCCTCTTGGACCCCAAGTGTGGACATCGCCTTCCCGAGGGACTGCGCTGTGACTTCCATCGCCCGTAGGGCATAGTCAGTCACCGAGCACAGTTCCTGCATCAACCTCGGGTTGGTACCACCCTCGTGCATTTTAATGCCTTGGCTGGTGTACTCGCAGGATAGCCATGGCATGCAGGGCAGAAGCAGCTTGGCCCGCAGCACTGTAAGCTTTGACCGCGGGCGGCCGTCAGCCTACAGGCTTTGGACGGGAGACGAGACGATTCCTCCAAGTGGTGGCGCTTTGCGGGCACAAGTGCACCGCAAACACACTCTCCACCTGGGAAATGTCAACGTACCCCCTAGCTGCTCCGCCGTCGAGGGTAGCGAGGATGGGGGAGGCAGACGAGCCGCTTCTGGCCGTAAAAAGGGGCCATCCACGACTTCGTCAGCTCCCCATGCACATCCGGGAAGAAAGGAACCGGGGCAGGGCGTGGTCGCGAGCCACAGCCCGTGCCGAGGAACCAATCATCTCGCTGCGAGGGCTCAGGACTAGGAGGTGTGCACGCCTCCAGCCCGACGCTCGCGGCGGCCCGGGAAAGCACGGCCGTCAACTCTGGATCCGATTCGGCGGCGGCCGCGACTCCCGAGGGAGGCAGCCCCGCCGAATCTTCATCCTCAGAGGACGATTGCCCATCCCCCGATGCTGCGATCGACATCTGATCCTCTATCGGCGCACCGAATGAAACGCTGGGCACGCCGTGAGACGGCACAGCAGAATCACCGGGGAGCCGCACAGAACAGCTGCTGCGGGAGGAGTGAGAGGTCCGTGGGGACTGGCCCGGCGGAAAGTCTCTCACTGTAACCCTCGGATCGCCCAGAACACTAGCCGATGGATCTCTGCTCGTGGCAGAGAAACCAGCGTGGGTAGTAACAGAGGGAGCCCCTCCCATCCCCGTGAGGAGAGAGAGGCGCGATCGCAGCGCTGCCATGGTTACACGCTCAGAGCGAACGCATAAACCATCCACGAACGCAGCTTCAGCGCGCTGGATGCCCAGACACTGAAGACAACGATCGTGGCCGTGGACTGAGGATAGGAAACGACCGCAACCAAGAGGACACGGCCGGAACGGCGTCTTTAAAAAGACGCGAACCGACCGTAATTTGCTCTTTTAGGAAATCTGCTCTTTTAGTTGAAGTGCCCAGGGGAATCGCTGCAGACAGGGACACCGCTGTTCGCACCATAACGCCAACCAGAACAGCTTCCAGACAGATGATGAATGGCTCTTTGTGGAGATCAACACGTTCATCCACTCGGCTCCGAAGCAAAAATCTAATGAGTGGATGCACCTGCCGCCTATTTATACCCGTGTGCACGGGGAGTGGCGCAGGTATGCAAAATCCACTAGCCAATGTTCATTGGCGTTTTCTCTTAAGTCAGAGATGATTGGGGCTCCCAAGTAAATCCCCTATGTCGTCACGACATAACTCGTAGTGACCGACAGATAGGGAACCTTATTGTAAAGTGTTACCCATTAATGTAATTGATCCTAATCAAATGAAAATGAAAGCCTTTTATTTTTTGGCAAACAAAGTGCTGCACAACAGAGGTTTACTGTTAAAATTAAAAAGAAAACAAATGGGATTATTCCTTTCAAAATAAAGATTTATTCATATTTATTAGTAGTAGTAGCATTGAGTCTTGAGACTGCTCTTAATGTTAAACTAAACTTTTATTTTGACAGGTTGCCGTGAGGAACTTGCAGCTGCTGTGTATCATGTGATATGACGGTAGTTTTCTCAAATTAAACTGTAAAATGCTAATGAAATGACTCTCAAGAGCAGCAGTGTGTTAATATCATCATATAGTGAGACGGCAGAAGATGAAAACCCTGCGAGCGTCGTCCGCGCTTATTAAGTGTGTAGTAAACAAAAGAGTGCGTCGAGCCATCCACCATTCATTTATTCATTCATTCATTCATTCATTCATTGCGGAAATGATGGCGCCTTATGCGTGATATCAAATGCTTCCACAGATTTATAGTATTACTATAGCGTTTCACCTGAGCATTATGAATCACGCGTATGGCTTTGTTCTTGGTTCAACAGTATCTCCGCCGTGATAAGCACTGAATGAATGACAGGATTTCTGTTGTAACATCATGCATCGGTAAATAAGAGTGAATCTAGTGGAGAAGACTAATGATAAGAATCACATTAATTAGATCTTGTTTTAAATGTGTGCTCAAATAAATACCGGAAAAGATCGATTTGCGGCTTTTGAGAATCGATATCGAATCAACGTCATAATATACAGCCCTAATATACAGTATATGGTAACACTTTATTTTAGGGTCTCTTAACTAGTTGCTTATTAGCATGCATATTACTAGAATATTAGCCATTTATTAGTACAAATTAAGCACATATTAATGCCTTATTCTACATGACCTTATTCTACATCTCTAATCCTACCCAACACCTAAACTTAACAATTACCTTACTAACTATTAATAAGCAGAAAATTAGGAGTTTATTGAGGGAAAAGTCGTAGTTAATAGTGTATAAGTGTTCCCTATTCTAAAGTGTTACTACATACATATATATATACATATATAGAAAATTAGATAGGAGGTTAAATGTCAATCAAACATTTTCTATACACAAAATTCTTTCCTTCATATTTGTTGATATTTATTTCACTATTTACAGGGTATCTGCAGATTTATTTATTTTTTTAAATAAATGTAAGGCAATTATGACCCATTTTAAGAGCTGCACAAGTAAAATGAACAGTATGAGCGGGATTGGACAATGTCTATGGTAACATACGGTATTGAGCCATAAAATTACATGATTTACAGTTCAGATACAGGTTTTCACAAAAACCAAAACCATTTCAGCCTTTAGCCCATTTTTATGAAAAGGGATAAATCTTATATATAAAATCTTAAATATAAATTATTCATTTAAAACATATAAATATTACTGTCTTGTGTTTGCTGCGTAAAAGCATGAGTTGATATTTGCATTGATATGAACATAAACAGCAAGAAAGGCTTGTTGGAAATGCAGATTCATTCTCTGCCACGAGGTGGCGCTTTAGGAGCCCGAAACACTGCGGTTTCCCTGGAAACGCTGTACACAAAGCAGCTGCGCTCATAAACTTGATCAAAACTGCTTTATCAGGAATTATAGGTAAAATTAAATTAAGATGCCAACAACACGTTTCTGAAGACAGTCGGTTCCCTTCAGATACATTCAAATAAAGACATTCGACATTTTGACTTGAAACATGTCCATAATAGCCAATCCGCATTCATACTGATAGCAGTCATTCAGTCAGAGTAATCACACGCTGATTATCAGCCACACAGATGCTAATCATACAGATACAGCCTCATTACCCACAAAACACAGACACATATATGAAAAATGTTGAAAAAAAAAGAAGTTTTTTTGTCCAAAAAGCCGATCGCTAAGTTCCGCCCCATGCGTCACAGTGTGCGTCACAGCTTTTCGATGGAAAGCTTATAAGGAATGTATTTGCTAAATTTGTGTAACCAAATCAAAACATTAAAAATGCAGTACATACCATATTCATCTTGATACGGAGTCACAAACGCATCCACTGCTGTAATAGTTGGAGAGGTAAGGGTCCATGGAACAACATCCCATAAGAACTTTAGTCCAACGAAACAATAGCGTTGTGATACGGATGATATTCCTTTGTTTACGTCTCATTTCTTCAGGGAGAGTTATTGTTTGTATCCGTTATGGAATAACTCAGGCTCAAAAAACTGCGTCTTGGTTGTAAAAAACCATATGGTTTTGTAGCATACAGTGTTACACACACACAAAAAAAAAAGTTGAAAAAAAGCAGAGAATTGTTTATTTGAATCTGGCGCTCTCTCGTGACTGCTGTGACGCATGGGGCAGAACTCACCAGCACTGAGTGTGGATTATATATACACTGGGAGTGTTGATTTAACACTGGAGGCTTTACTGTGCAGCGGGAAAATCCTGAGCAGATTGAGGGATTTCTTTTGTCTTGTTATTTGCTGTGAGATTCAGCCGAATATTGCTAGTATGTTTAAAACATGGTTTAACATGTTGTTTTATCTTTATTATATTGTTCTCATAATCAATGGAAGCCAAGATCATAATTGAAAATATAATAATATGACTCTGTGTGTGTTTTATAGTGTGGATCATGGAGAAGAATACGATATTAAAGAAGGACTACACAAATGTATGTACGCACACACACACACACACACACACACACACACACACACGTTTGTTTTTGTGAAGAGTGGGGACTCTCCATAGGTGTAATGGTTTTTATACTGTACTTACTGTATGTGCTATTGTCCTACACCAACCCTACACCTAAACCTACCCCTTACAGGAGACTGTCTGCTATTTCAGATTCTCAATACACTTCATTCTGTGTGATTTATAAGTGTTTTGAAAAGTGGGGACATGGAGTAATGTCCTGAAAAGTCACCTTCTCCTTACAATATACAAATTTATGTCCTCATTTGTCACAAAAATGCGCGCACACACACACACACACACACACACACACATTTGAGGTGCAGGTTCATTATTTGTCTGACTATGATGTTTCGGTGCTACACAATCAGAGTATGTGAGCGGAGCGGTGTGATTTTGAATGGAGCGAGGAACGGATTTTTAAAAAGTTGCGCTCCACCACTGCTCCATCACGAGTACAATTCATGCCAACGACCCGTAATATATATATATCCATCACCTCATGTTGCAGCATGATAATGCACGGCCCCATGTTGCAAGGATCTGTACACAATTCCTGGAAGCTGAAAACAACCCAGTTCTTGCATGGCCAGCATACTCACCGGACATGTCACCCATTGAGCATGTTTGGGATGCTCTGGATCGGCGTATACGACAGCATGCTCCAGTTCCTGCCAATATCCAGCAACTTCGCAGCCATTGTAGAGGAGGGGACCAACACTCCACAGGCCACAATCAACAACCTGATCAACTCTATGCGAAGGAGATGTGTTGCACTGCGTGAGGCACATGGTGGTCACACCAGATACTGACTGGTTTTCGGACCCCCCCCAATACAGTAAAACTGCACATTTTAGAGTGGCCTTTTATTGTGGCCAGCCTAAGGCACAGCTGTGCAATAATCATGCAGTCTAATCAGCATCTTGATATGCCACAGCTGTGAGGTGGATGGAGTATCTCGGCAAAGAAGTGCTCACTAACACAGATTTAGACAGATTTGTGAACAATATTTGAGAGAAATAGGCCTTTTCTGTACATAGAAAAAGTCTTAGATCTTTGAGTTCAGCTCATGAAAAATGGGGGCAAAAACAAAAGTGTTGTGTTTATAATTTTGTTCAGTGTAAATGGCTTTTGAAGCATTAACTTTGAGGGTCCCATCCCCTTGCATTATATGGACTCATAGAGATGGATTATTTTTCTTGTTTGTGTTCATCTGAAGAAAAAGTCATGTACATCTGAGACAGTATGCGAAGGAATAAATGATCAGATAATTTACATTTTTGGGAAGAGTATCCCTTTAAAACATCCTTTTTTGCCAAGCATGGGTCATCACATACCTTCTCCAAGTTATCTGTTTTTCCTGCCAGGATTAAGAGATTTTGAGAAAAAGAACTGTTTAGTTGTAGAACGACAAAAACACATAAATGATAAATATATTTAGCATAATTTTCACTTATGCACTTTGTATTATATTAAAGAAACTAACCTCATACATGTATGTATTGCTTTAAAATCACCATTCATATCTCCCCAATTGTATATTCATCCAGCAGGTACAGGTCTGTAATATGACGGTGCAGATAAAAACAACTCAGTTAAATCATGAAGTATATAAAAGGCTGTAAGCACTTACTTGTTGCGATGTGACATTTCCAAACCGTTGTGCAAAGTTGTTACAAAAATCTGTTTCACTTTATTTTGATGGTCCCTTTAACACATTCTATTGACTATAAGTAATGTTGCACCTATATTTCTCCTGACTCTCATTAGAGTGTTAGTAGTGTATTAGTTGACTGGTAGGGTTTGGGTTAGATTAAACTGACATGTTCTTGCAAAGTTACTTATAGTCAGTAGAATATCTGTTGGGAGACCAACACAATAAGGAGTTAGTAGATATGAAGCAGACAGTCTTCTAATACTCTTATGAGAGTTTGTTGACATGTAGTTGCAACATTACTTAGTGTCAACAGAATGTTCAAAAGGGACCATCAAAATAAAGTGTTACCCAAAAATCACTTTCCTAAAAAAGGACAAGGGTATACACTCCATAAATTAAAACTCCATGAATTAAACATAAACTGAGTCTTTTGAAGCTACAAGCATACTGAGATCCATCACGCGAGTGCCAAGCTCAGTATTGTTTCCATTATATTGCTCTTTTAAAATATCAATCACGTACGTCCCGTTCTTTATTTTCCCATTCATCTGTGCTTCATCACTGTAATGTGTCAGTAATTCAAACACCGAAAAGCTTTGCGGATATATTTATGTGACGTGAAATAGACGATATAACAACATGTATATTGATTGACACTTTATATTCAACAAAACACATGCATTTGTCCGTTAACTTTGACTTGAATGTTATATAAATTTTGTTAACATTAAACTCAAACTTATATGTATAAATACTCACCAGTTTTATTGTTTATCAGCCGAGGTCTTCCACAAAACAAGATGGCCGTTGATCAGAAAATTCTCAATCCAAACCCTGATGACGTCAGCGGTCACATGGCTTGCACAGCACTCAAACAAATCATGTAACCATAACTAGGGACATTTGAGTAACTAGGACTTTTAGCACAAATAGTAAGATTTAATAGATCTACATCAGTAAGGTAAACAAACAATAGCACTTTAAGTAAAGTCAACAAAAATAATTAAGTTTTACAGTGCACACAGTGCACTGCCTGCGTCTGAGTAACAAACTAAAAAAAACAAAAACAAAGGTGCATAATATTAACAGACGAACTATGTTCATATTTATAAGTCCAAATAGCAGGTGCTTGGAAATGCTGTTTTGTACTCATTTACTGATGAGTCTGCTGAGGTACGACCAGCTGAATGCGGTGCTTCTCAGCCGAGGGGCAGAGAGGTGGCACTGCGCCGGGAGTCAGGTCTCGCGCTCGCGGGGCAGCACTGGCGACATCTTCCAACTGAACCATAGCTAAGGTTACTTGGGTAAAGTTGGTTTTATATTCACACATTCAGACTATTGCGTTCAATTACTTTGTTAATCACACTACATTGGACATTCAGCGGACATTCGCAAGTAAATATGACATTAAAACAATACTTGGCTATTTTGATCGATTGTGAAAAAAAATGTAGTAGGTTACAATGATGTTATGATTAGAATTTGCAGAAGAATAACTTTATTGCACATATAATTAGAAAGTTATTGATCGCAGAAATGTGTGAATGTTGTGAATGTGCGAATATAAAACCAACTTTACCCAAGTGCTAAGGTTTATCCAAAAAAAGTCGCTAGGTTGGTCAGTATGTAAATTCTATGGAAAAAACCCAGCTAAAAAGGTCTGAAAGTTGCTGAATATAGTGCTAAAGTCGCGCTTGTGTGTGTGAGACGCGGGAGCTGATGGCAGCGGGCGGTGGATGAGTTCTTCTGTGTTCTACTAGTTCTACAGCTTCAGTTTCAGAACTTTCACGCTTAGTAACACACACAGCTGTGTCCTCGCCACAGCGCAACAGTGAAAAGAGACGCCTCTCAAACAGTGTCGCGTTCCGAATGTTGCTTAAACGACAAACATATTGTGGCAGGGGCGTAGAATTAGGGGGGGACGCAAGGCAGTGTCCCTACCAATATCCAGCCACTACCAAACTGTCCCTAGTAATAATTTTGATCAAACAATTAAATATATGTATATGTTTTTGTAATTTCATAAGCATTTAGAACAACTGACAGGTATTGTACCCAATTCAAGACAGCAGTCTAGAACAGTAAATATAAAAGCCCACTTCAGGAATTAACAAAAGTGCATCAATGAGTTTGAAGTACGGTGTTTGACAAAACAGAGCAAATGGAAAGAGAAAGCGCGACCTATGGCTATTATTAGATACAGACAGAAAGACAAACGTTGTGCGGAAAGATACACAATCTTCCAGCCTAGGATAAAGTCATTATGAACATTAACAGTAACTTGGGACAAATATAATGTGGACAAAATTATGTAAGTGGCACTCTGTGGTGCAGCAGGATTTGGAACAGTCTTTAACTTTAAATGAACGTTGTTCAACTGAATGTACAAATCAAAGTGGTAGCTGAAATATCCACATAATAAAAAAACAACACTGAAATAAGAGCGTGTGGTTTATCTGTCAATCAAATGTGCATTAATATTCAGTTACTAGTAACAGCAGAGTTTTCTTGCAGAATCATCCTGGGTCGATTAACATTAAAATACTGATGCGTGATAAAGACTCCCAGCGCTCTGATGTGGGATGTGGTGGGGGGGGGGGGGGCGTTGTGTCCCCACCAATGTCAAAAGCAAACCTACGTATTTTAAAAATTCATATCTTAAAAAAAATAAACACAATGATCACATATTCTCATATAAGACTGTTAACATGCATTTAAGAGATATCAGAATATATGCATACGTATCAGAATGTGTTCTGTGACACAGGTTTAGGTTTAGTGCAGGTTTGGATGATTTTATAGTATTATTTTAAAGATCATGTGTTTGTGTGGCTGATTTATGAATTGATTGATGATTCCTGATTCTGATGTGTTTTATCTCCATCAGATTCCCATCGGCTCACTCTGGATCTGAACACAATGAATAAACTCCTCCGTCTGTCTAACGGCGACAGTGTGATTAGTAACACTGACACAGATCACCAGTATCCTGATCATCCAGACAGATTTGATGTGTCTCAGGTGTTGTGTAGAGAGAGTGTGAGTGGACGCTGTTACTGGGAGCTGCAGTGGAGTGGAGATGTGTCTATATCAGTGTCATATAAGAGCATCAGCAGGAAGGGAGGTGATGAGTGTGTGTTTGGAGCTAATGATCAGTCCTGGAGTTTGATCTGCTCTCCTTCCAGTTACTCATTCAGACACAATAACATACGGACTGATCTCCCTGTGAAGCCCATAAAAGAGTATGATTATGCAGATTTCAGAGAAACAGGAGTGTCTGAGGAGGGTGCTCATTATATCAGGAGTACAGGAGTGTATGATGGTGATTATGATGGTGATGATGATTTCAGTATAATAGCAGTGTTTGATGATGAGGATATCAGGAGAGTAGGAGTGTTTGTGGATCACGGAGCAGGAACTCTGTCCTTCTACAGGGTCTCTGACACAAGCCTCATCCACACGGTCCAGACCACATTCACTCAGCCGCTGTATGCTGGGTTTAATGTTGGTTATCATTCATCAGTGAAACTGTGTGAGTAATGAGAGATTCTACCCATAATGCTTTGAGCTGCGTGATGAATCAGTAACAGTGAGATGTTATAGAGTCTCTTCATCACATTAATACTAACATCAATCAGTATAAATTTGTGTAAAGAATCCTCATCTAGACAGCAATATATATTTTTTCAACACTGTCTTTATTGATTTTAGAAACTTTAACATGTAGTATGAAAAAATAATAATAAAAAAATTACAAATGAATATAAATACATGCACATACATCTACAATTTAAAGGTGTCAAAACAATGGTACATTAATATCAGGTGATGCATGATTTGCCAAGTTACACAGAAAATAGATTTGGATCAGCTTCCTTCAAGAATCCTATAAAGGGATTCCATACTTTGAAAAATTTTTCAGGCTTTCCCTTAACAATATATGAGTTTTTCCAAAGCCAAGCAATGAGATAATTCTTGTAACCATTGTTTAAAATGAGGGCTTTCTGTGTTTTTTTTCCAATGACAAGCCACTGTAATTTTTGCTTGTAATAAACAGAATATCAACAGTTTCTTATCAGCACTAGTAAAAGTGCACATTACTGGGAAAATGTTTAGTATACATACTTTAGGACATTTGGGAATATTTTGTTTCAATACCATGGATAAAAAGTTTAAAACTTTTTCCCAAAAATGTTCAACTTGGGGACACGTCCATAAACAATGATATAAAGTTCCTATCTCTTGATTGCATTTTATACATTGATCTGGAATGTTGGGATTCAATTTATGTAGTAATTTCGGAGTTATATATACTCTCATATACTCTCATAATCCATGTATACTGCAGAAGTTTGGACCTCGTATTAATTGTCTGGGTTTGGGTCTTTAGACCGATACTCTGCCATTCATCTTCTGTTATATTCTCACTTATATCTTGACACTATGCCAAACGCTTATTTTCTGTATGTTCCTTGCAATTAGTAGAGATTAGTCTATAAAATAAAGAAATTTGTCTACCCCCATTAAAATGGTTTACAGTCATTTTTTTCTAAAGGGAACAGATCTGGCAAGAGAGGAGAATGATGCTGTGTCTTATTAATAAAATTCCTAATTTGAAGATATTTAAAAAATAATAATAATAAAATAAATAATGTGTTTTAGGTAAATCAAACTTTTGTCTTAATTCCTGAAAACTGAGCATAGTTTCATTATTAAATAAATCCCTCCCCTTACTCAAACCTTTTGATGCCCAAATTTTAAATCCAGGTCTCCCAGGTGTAAAGTTAGTGTTACCCCAAATAGGGGTAAATTGTGATAACTGTGGAACCTCTCCCAGATGTTTCAAGACTTCATACCATACCACAATAGTATTTTTAACAAAGGGATTGGAAGTGGCTTTTTTTCAATTTGGGCAGAGGTGCGGAGTATTTTAAATGGGGTTTGGATGGGAGGTGTAAGACGTTCCGATTCTTTAAGAAATAAAATCATAGATTTGGACTCATTTATTTTATAGCCTGAAAAAGATCCAAATGTTTTAATTAGGCTCAATAAACATGGTATTGATGGTCTTGAAAATAAATTAGCTTTATATGCTGATGACATTATATTATTCCTATCCAATTTAAGACCATCAATTGTAATCCCTGATATATCTTTATTTGTTCGTACTGCGCTAGCCAAAGGTTCAATAGCTAATGTAAAAAGGAGCGGTGACAGGGGGCATCCCTGGCGCGTGCCTCGTGAAAGCTGAAATGATTTAGAGATTATATTATTAGTCAATATTTCTGCCATGGGACTTGAATATAAAATTTTGATCCATTTTCTAAAACAAGGACCGAAACCAAAGCGGAAAAGGATATCAAAAAGATAACCCACTCCACCCTATCAAATCCTTTTCGGCATCTAGGGAGAGTAAAGCAGTATCAGGGGCTTCTTTTTTAAAGTGTATGACATTTAACACAGTGCGTGTATTATGAAAAGCTTGTCTACCTTTTACAAAGCCGTTTTGATCAGGATCAGTCAATGATGGTAAATATTTATCAAGTCTACTAGCTAAAACTTTAGCAATAATCTTAGTGTCCGAATTTTAAAAACTAATGGGTCTGTAAGAACCACATTTCGTAGGATCTTTTCCCGGCTTAAGAATTAAAGTTATGAGGGCAGAACGCATGGAGAAAGGGAGTTCTTCATTATTGAATGATTCATTTAACATATCAATCATTGGGGTTATCAATCTGTAGTGAAAAATCTTATAGATGTCTATGGGTTGACCATCAGGGCCTGGCGCTTTCCCACTACTCATACAATTAATGGCTGCAGTCAAGTCTGCTTCTTCAGTTGGTTGATCCAGTGCTTTAGAGTCTTCCTCGGATAGGGAGGGTATCTGAATCTCTTCCAAAAATGTTTTATAGAGATGGGTATTCAGTGGGGGTGATGATTTATAAAGATATTCATAATAGTTTCTAAAAGCCTTATTAATTTCAGTGGGGATCACTGTCTTTGAACCATCTATAATTTCTATTTCGTTAATCACATTTATATTTTGTTGAGCCTTGATACGCCAAGCCAATAGCCTTCCGGCCTTTTCTCCTTGATCATAATATGTTTGTTTAAGTCTAGTTATATTAGCCACAGCTTTATTTGTAGAAATGTCATTCAATTCTGCTTTAAGTTACAAAAGTTCCTGTCACAGTTATCTTTTCTGAGGATTTCTTCTCAGTCTTTAATATTTTGTTCCAATTCTATAATTTTAAGGGTGGATCTGTTTGTCTTTGAACTAGTAAAGCTGATCATTTGCCCCCTAATATAAGCCTCAAATGCCTCCCATCATATTGTGGCGGAGGTCTGATTTGTATTAAACTCAAAAAATAAATCAATTTGGTTTCCTACAAAATCAAGAAATTCAGGATTATGTAACCATTTTATGTTTAGACGCCATCTAGTACTTTTACTTACATTTCTGAGAGTGTATTTCAATGATAATGATGCATGATCAGATAAAACAATGCTACTATATTCTATATTTATAATTAGATATACAATCAATCAGGTCTTTTGAAATTAGAAAATAGTCTATTCTGGAGTAAGTATGAAAAGATTGAAACCTCTAGATATCAGCTGATCTTAATTTTTTTTCGCCAATACCTGTGGAACGTTCCAAATTAGGATCTAGGGTACAATTAAAATCACCCCCAACTATTAAATTACCCTGAAGAGAGGACAAAATTAAGAAGAGATTATGAAAAAATGATGGCTCATCTGTATTCAGACCATAAACAATCACAAGATTACAATATTCGTTGAGCATCCTACCAGTAATAATAACATGCCTACCGAATGGGTCACAAATAATTTTTAATACATGAAATGGTATTGTTAACACTAACATTTATTATTTTCTAAATTATGAAAGTATTTGGTGTTCCTTTAACCATGTTCCATCTATTTCCATCTAGAACGAATGATAGATATTATCCAATTCAGATTATAATTCAACATTGATATCAGCTTGCATGTGTGCATCCTTTTCATAAATTTAAATTATTTCCTTAAGTATTCTGTCTTGTCTCCATATTTTTTTCTTTAGGTAATTAGTTTCCCTTTTTGAAGGCCATATTACGGATATGAAC
The DNA here is from genome assembly GCA_036784905.1 of Acrossocheilus fasciatus. Classification (NCBI taxonomy): domain Eukaryota; kingdom Metazoa; phylum Chordata; class Actinopteri; order Cypriniformes; family Cyprinidae; genus Acrossocheilus; species Acrossocheilus fasciatus. The sequence continues at coordinate 32,549,753 of CM071959.1, forward strand.
GTTTGTATAGTCCCAGTGTTTGCATTATATTGGATCGTTTTTGGCTTTTGTCAAATTTTCATTTATAATATTAATGGCTTTTTCTTTCAACAATTTATCACTCAAAATTGTATAATTGTGTTTAATTTCCAATAATTTGGTTTAAATTCAATCGATTGATTCCTTGCATACTACTAAAGTGATCATATAATCAGAAAAAAACTGCAGGTTCTATTTTTGTTTCTTCCTCACTATATAATAAATCATTTGAAATAAGCCAAAAGTCAATCGTGGATCTCTTAGATAAATCTTTGTTATTCTTAGTGAACTGGGTTTGATGTGAGTTCCAGTTGTTTATGCAGTTCCAACATGAACTATATATATATAGTTCTCCCTGGAAGGAGCCCTTTAACGTGGCCCCGGCCGTATGTCACATAACCTGCTTTCTAGAATACCCCCAGGACTTTTATTTTGGTATGATGTTGTGACGTCATACGTCTGCACCGTGCTCCTGCATCTGTTGATTCCGCAGAAGAAAGGTTTGTGTTTTTAATAGGGGTGTCAATGTTAATGTGTTAACTCATGCGGCACAAGTGGGCTATTTTGAAAATACAGTACAGTTGCGGGAAAAATTACAGAGCCGTGGGTACTTTTATAATGTACCGCGGCCGCCCAAAGTGTATATAGACAAATAAAAATGAAAATAGATCCTTTTGCTAATGTGTATTATACTTGGATGTATCCCTGGCAACTTAAGAACGGAGAGGTGGTAACATCACAAACAACGTGAGTTTCAGCAGAGCACATGTTAAGGCTTTTACACAGCAGAAATAAACTTGACAACAGACACTAAAGATTATATAAGATAATAAACACACGATTACAATAGGATTTGTATGTGATTTTCTTGAGTTGAATGTGTACATCTGAAATGTTAATTTGTGCAGCGACATAAAAGGCTATAAATAGTATATTTTAACAACAGTAATCGACCAAATCCCACATGTGATCGCAAAAGGAAGTTATTACAAACACTCGATGGTGGTTTGAAGTGAGTTCTGAGTAAAAGTGTACTATTAATCTCATAAATTGTTTTATGAAGCATGATGCTAATATTAGCTCTAATGCACCTGCAGAAACTTGGGTAAAGTTGGTTTTATATTGGCACATTCACACATTTCTGTGTTCAATAACTTTCTAATTATATGTGCAATAAAGTAATTTTTTTTAAATTCTAATCAGCGACATCGTCAACCTACTACATTTTTTTTCACCATCGATCAAAATAGCCAAGTATTGTTTTAATGTCATACTTACTTGTGAATGGCCGCTGAATGTAGTGTGACTAACAAAGTAATTGAATGCAGAAGTCCGAATGTGCGAATATAAAACCAACTTTACCCAAGTCCTGCAGAACAGGTCCAATTCTTCTTCATAATGCATTTTGTCATAATACTTCACGTAAGGTCACAAGAAATGTTTTGTTGTATTTATTTAGAAATACTTTTGATAATAGTTGGGTAAATGTAGACTGGGATTGAAGCAATGTGGCTCGGTAAACATTTTATTGCCAGTTTAAAGGCTGATAACAGCTGAATAAAACAAAAGAATAATGATAAAAGAATAATAAGGATTATGTCTCATACCTGGCGGAAGTGTGAAAGGTTCTGTTTCCTTGAACTAGTTTATCATGCATTTCTTTTTCAACACATTTACAGGTAAATCCTAGTATTTTAAATTTGTGATTAATCATGATTAATCACACAGTCCATGACTGTGATTAACACGATTAAATTTTTAATCGATTGACAGCACTAGTTTTTAAACATTTACAGTGTTTAAATCAATTCAGTCTGTTTTATAGTTTTACAAGCGATGTAAAGTTAATTCATTAATATTGATTGTAATGTGCTTTATTTTGTGCGAGTAAAGCGCATCCACACATGAGTAACAGAATCGTGAATCAGTTTATCATAAACACTGGTTCCATTCGAAACCGCATACTTGCATACTATATAGTAGACAAAAAGCAGTAGGTGAAGGAAAGGTATTTAGGAAATCCCAATATCCACAAAAGAGTAGGCGAGATTTACCTGGATGGAGCACTATTTCTCGCACGATTCTGGCATGCGTATACTTAAGTATTGTTCGAATATGCTTACTTACCTACTATATAGTAGGTGAAATGGGTACGTGAGAAGAGTAGTATGTCCGAGGCCACAGTATTCATAAAACAGTAGGCGAGAAATCCCCGGATGGCCCACTGCGTCCCGACCAGCCTCCGAAGTGCCGATCGAGGGATACTTTTTTATCCCAGAAGTCCACGCGAGAGGATACGTCATCATCGAATGTGAAGGAGAACAGCGACAAGGGTGTGTACAAATGTGAGTATTACAAACCAAAAACACGGTTCCTTGTGTTAAAATCACATTTGTTGAGCTACTGTAGAGTAAACTGTTGATTTGCTGAAGGTGTAAAGACGCTAGCTAGACAGTAACGTTACAGTATATTTGTGATTTTTCTGTAAAAACACGTTTTATGTATAGCTAACAGGGGAGCTCCAGTAAACACACGTACATCTCCAAAGTGCATTTACATAAACCATATTCATCTTAAAGATGATTACTAAATGTCTATTTAATATGAGACAGGGAAATATTCTAAAATAATTAAGATGAGCACATCACAACATGAACACACATCACTTGGGTAAAGTTGGTTTTATATTGGCACTCAGACTATTGCATTCAATTACTTTGTTAATCACACTACATTGGACATTCAGCGGACATTCACAAGTAAGTATGACATTAAAACAATACTTACCCATTTTGATCGATTGTGAAAAACATGTAGTAGATTACAATGATGTCGCTGATTAGAATTTGAAAAAAAAATAACTTTATTGCACATATAATTATAAAGTTATTGAACGCAGAAATGTGTGAATGTTGTGAATGTGCGAATATAAAACCAACTTTACCCAAGTACACACATCTGAGCGAGAGATGTACTGTTATGCGTGCTATTATAGTAGAATTCACTGTTGTCAACACTGCTTTAGATGAATATAATGCAAATAAACAAATCTGCATAGATTAAATAAACAAGTTATCCATTTCATTTGTCCATTGGTACTGTTGATAAATTGAGGAACATTTGTGTTAGCAGCTACCTCAACATGTAAATGCAGTCTTGATCAGATAAATCACTGACTCTTGACTGATGTTACAGGGACAGATGAGACACACACGTGTTTATCCGGTGCAGATGCCCGATGAAGGAATGCTGCCATCAAAGGCTTTGAGTGAGTACACTAAAATAATGAATAAAACCTATTTTACAGAAACATTTTACATACAGAACATTTGTTCACAAGACTTTTGAGAACTGGATCTTGTAGCCTAGAATATTTGCTTCAAAACGATCTGAAAATAATCTAACTCACTCATTCAGAGAAAACAATATATTGATTTAAATTTTCTAAGTCACTTTTTGAGTAGAAAGGGTCTATGCGAGAGGACGTGAACTATCCTGGATAATGCTGTGTATCACACCTGAGAAGACAAAGGCCCGCATAATGAGCCATTCAGTCAGGTGTGTGACTGAGAAAGAAGAGTTACAAGAAAGAATGGGAGGAAAAAAGAAATTTATATATTTTTTGTTTGTAGTTTATTTATAATATATTTAGCTATCACACAAAATAACTTGAGATTCACTTCCGAGTGCAGTTAAACAGTTTATTATGAACAATCAAAGTTGACTTTCAAAGATGATGTTTTAGCATCATTACTCCAGTCACATGAGCCTTCAGAAATCATTATAATATTCTGATTTGCTGCTCAAAAACATTTATTATTATGTTGAAAAGAGCTGAGAAGAAATTTTCAGTTTTTTTTTTATTTTTTTGATGAAGAGAGCAGAAGATAATTGTCACGGTTCATGATTTCACTGTTTCCTTCGGGTCTCGTGGCTCTGTTGTTTACATGTCTGTGTGTAGGGCGTGACCGTAGTATCATCACTAATTAGCGCTCAGCTGATCGCACTCACTGACACCAGCTGCAGCTCGTTTACTCTCCCATAAATACTCACTGTTTTGTCCTTTCCCTTGTCAGAGCGTTGTTTGGTGTCTGTTGTGAGTGTCTCCGGTTTCCAGTGATGTCCCATACAAGTTTGTTCCTGTCTTCGAGTTCCTGATCGTCTTGTCGTCTCGTTGTATGGTTTATGTCACCTCTCTGGAACTTCACCGAGCCCTTCACGACCATCGAAGTCCCTGTGTCGCCCGTGTCGTGTCATCATCATCATCCACCTCGTCTACCGGCTTTGTGACTGTATCTGACCTTCCTTTATTAAATTCTGAGTTCACTTGCATCTCTGCTTCCTCCTCATTATTATCATGACAGAACGCTCTGACCACCTGACCATGGAAGCAGCGAGTGAATCACCGGCTACTCTTCAAACATTCGTCACCAGCAGCATTCAACGCATGGACAGTTGTGAGAGAAACATCAGCGACACGGGCCGGGCTGTTCAAGCCCTCGTGACACAGGTGTCCGAGCTCACCCAGCAGATTCGACTCTTGCGAGCTCCCACTGCGCCACCCGCACCGGCCGTGCCCATTCCACCACCAGCGAGTGCTGCCCAATCGGAACCCAGATTACCGGTACCGGAAGCGTACTCAGGTGAGCCCAGCTATTGTAGAGCCTTCATAACACGTTGCTCTATGCATTTTGCTCTTCAACCCAGAACTTTCAGTACGGAGCAATCCAAAGTGGCGTTCGTGTTAACCCTTTTGTCCGGGAAGGCGGCACTCTGGGGGACGGCGGTGTGGGAGAATCAAGATCCATGCTGCGCCTCGTTCCAGGCACTCGCTGCCGAACTCAGGAGAGTGTTTGATCGCGCCGTGGCCGGAAGAGAAGCTGCCCGACTATTGGCCGACCTTCGCCAGGGAGATCGTTCAGTTTCTGACTTCTCCATTGAGTTTCGGACTCTGGCGGCGGAGTGCCAGTGGAACGAGGAGGCGCAGTGGGATATGTTCCTGCATGGGCTGGCTGACCGCATCCAGAGAGAAATTTATGCCATGGACCTTCCCGTATCTCTAAACGGATTGATTGAGTTGGCTCTGAGAGTCGATGCCAGACTGAGTCGAGTCGAACGGCGGGTACTACCCACTTGTGTTTCTGGAGAGACTGGTATCCAGCGATATGGCGGAGCGGATGCGGTTAGTTCCTCCTACGATCCCGAACCCATGCAGGTAGGGCGAGCTCGGCTTTCCCGGGAGGAGAAGGAAAGGCGGAGATCCCAAGGACTATGTTTGTACTGTGGTGGGACTGGGCACCAAGCATTTAATTGCCCAGTAAAAGACAGAGCTCGATAGTAACGTTGAGGCTACTGTCGGGCGGGATCTCCACCGAGAAGACCTCACCTACATCAACTTTCCTCCCAGTAAGACTGAGATGGTCAACACTTAACCACGACTGCCATGCACTATTGGACTCCGGGGCTGAAGGTAATTTTATGGACAGAACATTTGCACACAAATTTAACATCCCCATCAAACCTCTCACCCATGAGATTCCTGTGCATGCACTCAATGGCCAGAATCTTCCCACCATCAACTCCACCACTGAGACTATCACCCTCATCACATCCGGCAACCACAGCGAGAGACTGTCATTTCTTATCATGGACTCCCCCCTTGCCCCTGTCGTCCTCGGTCACCCCTGGCTCCTTCAGCACAACCCCTGTGTGGACTGGCAGAGTTGTGCTGTAGTTTCATGGAGCAATCGTTGTCATGAGTCGTGTCTTGTGTCTGCTTGTCAGTCTGTCTCTGTTCCTTTGTTTCAGGAGGAGACAGTGGATTTGTCAAACGTGCCCGCAGAGTACCAGGATCTGAAGGAGGTGTTCAGTAAGTCTCGAGCTGCTTCTCTCCCTCCGCATCGTCCCTATGACTGTGCTATAGAGTTATTGCCAGGTAAGTCTCCGCCTAAGGGCAAGTTATATTCGCTCTCTGCTCCAGAGAGAGAGGCTATGGAGAAATACATTTCTGATTCTTTAGCAGCCGGGTTCATCCGCCCTTCCTCTTCTCCAGCGGGGGCGGGGTTCTTTTTTGTGGGGAAGAAGGATGGATCCCTGCGACCTTGTATTGATTACCGAGGGTTGAACAACATCACGGTAAAGAATACCTATCCTTTGCCGTTGATGTCTTCAGCTTTCGAGAGGTTGCAGGGAGCATCTATTTTCACAAAACTGGACTTACGTAATGCTTATCATTTGGTCCGCATCAGGAAGGGGGATGAGTGGAAGACCGCCTTCAATACCCCCAGGGGCCACTTCGAATATTCGGTAATGCCGTTTGGGTTATCGAACTCCCCGGCGGTCTTCCAGGCACTCGTCAACGACGTGCTGCGAGATATGGTCGATCGGTTCATATATGTCTACCTGGATGACATATTGATTTTTTCTTCTTCTCTCCAGGAACATGTGCAGCACGTCCGGCGAGTGCTTCAGAGGCTGTTAGAGAATGGGCTTTTTGTCAAGGCGGAGAAATGCGCTTTTCATGCACAGTCGGTTCCTTTTTTGGGATACATTGTGTCGTCTGAGGGTCTTCGCATGGATCCTGTCAAGGTTAAGGCTGTGGTGGAGTGGCCAAGCCCAGATTCCCGTAAGGCCCTACAGAGGTTTCTGGGTTTCGCCAATTTCTACCGGCGTTTTATTCGCAACTTCAGCCAACTAGCCGCTCCTCTGACTGCCTTGACCTCCCCCAGAACTCCGTTCAGGTGGTCAGACGCAGCCGAGGCTGCGTTTGCCAAACTCAAGGGCCGTTTTGTTTCAGCCCCCATCCTTATCACCCCTGATCCTTCACGGCAGTTCGTGGTGGAGGTCGACGCGTCAGAAGTGGGGGTAGGCGCAGTGTTATCACAACGTTCTCCCACAGACGACAGAATGCATCCGTGCGCGTTTTTGTCCCATCGTTTATCCCCTGCTGAGCGTAATTATGACATTGGTAACCGAGAGTTGTTGGCAGTCAAATTAGCATTGGAGGAATGGCGTCATTGGTTAGAAGGGTCGGGGGTACCTTTTATAGTCTGGACCGATCATAAGAACCTTGAATACATTAGAACTGCCAAAAGATTGAACTCCAGGCAGGCTCGGTGGGCACTTTTTTTCGGTCGTTTTGACTTTTCTCTCTCGTACCGCCCGGGGTCCAAAAACATCAAACCCGACTCTTTATCGCGTATTTTTGATCGTTCCGTACGCCCGTCTACTCCCGAGTGCATTTTACCCAAGACCCTATTTGTCTCCACACTCACATGGGAGCTCGAATCGAAGGTCAAGACGGCCTTAGAAGGGGTAACGCCTCCGACTCGGTGTCCACCTAACCGCTTATTTGTACCGGAGGGACTACGGTCAGACGTCATTCGATGGGGACATTGCTCCAATGTGGCTTGTCATCCGGGAGTCAGTCGTACCAAGTTTTTGGTCAAGCAACGATTCTGGTGGCCACTCATGACTCGTGACGTTCACAGTTTTGTTTTGGCTTGTTCAGTTTGTGCCACTGGTAAGACTTCCAATCGACCTCCTGCTGGGTTACTTCAGCCGCTGCTAGTTCCTTCGAGACCCTGGTCCCATATCGCCCTAGATTTTGTCACCGCCCTCCCGCCCTCCCAGGGCAACACGGTAGTTTTAACCGTGGTGGACCGGTTCTCGAAGGCAGCTCATTTCATTCCCTTGCCCAAATTGCCCTCAGCCAAGGAGACAGCGCTGGCTGTCGTTAACCACGTCTTTCGGTTACATGGCCTCCCGATAGACGTGGTTTCCGACAGAGGACCCCAGTTTAGATCCAGATTTTGGAAAGAGTTTTGTAAATTACTGGGGGCGACTGTCAGTCTATCTTCTGGGTTTCACCCCCAGAGCAATGGGCAAACTGAAAGAGCCAACCAAGATCTGGAGAGAACGCTGCGATGTTTAGTCTCCAAGAATCCTTCCTCTTGGAGTCAACAACTCTCTATGGTGGAGTACGCCCACAACACGTTACCAGTGTCATCCACGGGTCTATCTCCGTTTGAGTGTAGTGTAGGGTACCAACCACCTATTTTTCCCAGTCTGGAGTCCGAAGTCGCGGTCCCCTCCGCTCACGCATTTGTCCAGAGGTGTCACCGCACTTGGACTAGAGCCCGCGAGACTCTACTCCAGGTGGGGGCGCGCACCAAGGCCAAAGCCGATCGCCACCGGTCTAGGCCTCCCGTATACGTCGTCGGCTCCAAAGTGTGGCTTTCAACTAAGAACATTCCTCTCCGGTCCGTCTCGAATAAACTTGCTCCCAAATTCATTGGCCCGTTCACTGTCACCAAGATTGTTAGTCCGGTGGCAGTCCGCCTTAACCTCCCTCCTGCGTACAGGAGAATTTATCCCGTGTTTCATGTCTCCAAAATTAAGCCCGTGTTTTACTCTCGTATTAATCCGCCAGCTCCGGTTCCCCCACCGCCGCGTCTCGTAGATGGAGAACCGTCCTATTCGGTCAACCGTATTCTGGACTCAAGACGGAGGGGACGCGGAGTTCAGTACTTGGTGGACTGGGAAGGTTACGGTCCGGAGGAGAGAAGTTGGGTACCTGCGAGAGACATCCTGGATCACTCCCTTATCGCTGATTACAATCAACAGGTAAAGGAGTCTGGGAACGCCAGGAGGCGTTCCTAGGAGAGGGGGTACTGTCACGGTTCATGATTTCACTGTTTCCTTCGGGTCTCGTGGCTCTGTTGTTTACATGTCTGTGTGTAGGGCGTGACCGTAGTATCATCACTAATTAGCGCTCAGCTGATCGCACTCACTGACACCAGCTGCAGCTCGTTTACTCTCCCATAAATACTCACTGTTTTGTCCTTTCCCTTGTCAGAGCGTTGTTTGGTGTCTGTTGTGAGTGTCTCCGGTTTCCAGTGATGTCCCATACAAGTTTGTTCCTGTCTTCGAGTTCCTGATCGTCTTGTCGTCTCGTTGTATGGTTTACGTCACCTCTCTGGAACTTCACCGAGCCCTTCACGACCATCGAAGTCCCTGTGTCGCCCGTGTCGTGTCATCATCATCATCATCCACCTCGTCTACCGGCTTTGTGACTGTATCTGACCTTCCTTTATTAAATTCTGAGTTCACTTGCATCTCTGCTTCCTCCTCATTATTATCATGACAATAATTCTTTACAAAAACATAAAAAAAATTGTACGCAATTCCCTGCCTCACGCATGCGCGAGTCGAACTTGTCCAGTCTGGTGCATGCGCATAAAGTTTTCAGTTCGGCAGCGCATCCAGCATAGCAGAGTAATCCTGAGTTTCCCTGGCTTTATTTATTCCTTTAAAGTCTATTTTTCCCTTGTGTGGTATTGCTGTGCGCTAATAACTCCGTAAGTAACAATATTTGTTATCATTGTAGATGTGTTTCAGAGTGTGTCATAGCGTAATTCAGTTTAATTTACCTCAGGAAAATTATTACCGCGGTCAAGTGAGCCGCCATCTGTGAACACCCAGTCAAGTGAGCCGCCACCTGGATTCTGCTGCACGTCTATTTGTGGTATTACGGTACGGAGACACGGAGCGGCCAAACAGCTGACGAAGACATATATTTCAGCGGTTATGAATTAAATGTGCCCCAAAACACACACAAAAATATAAAAGATACAGTTATTAACATATTATGTTCAGATATATTATACTGTGGAGTTTTCCATAAGAAAAAAGTCTGTTAAAATACATTAGAGCACTGATTATTTCCGACTATTTTCTACATGCATTATTCAAATTAGTTAATACAAAATGTCATTAAATTATTTTTCTGAGTTAACAAGTTAACAAGAAAATTGGAATTAATTCTTCTTCGGGACACCCAAGACTCTGTCTGTGTCAAGTTTCATGATATTTTACTGTAGAATTTGGGAGAAAATGAATGCCAGTCTGACACAATGCGTTATAGCACACCTTCACAGTTACACAGGCATTATTCAAATTCCTTCAGAGTTAACATGAAATTTTCAATGCATTCTTCTTCGGGACACCCAAGACTCTGTCTGTGTCAAGTTTCATGATATTTTACTGTAGAATTTGGGAGAAAATGAATGCCAGTCTGACACAATGCATTATAACACACCTTCACAGTTACACAGGCATTATTCAAATTCCTTCAGAGTTAACAAGACAATTGGAATTAATTCTTCTTCGGGACACCCAAGACTCTGTCTGTGTCAAGTTTCATGATATTTTACTGTAGAATTTGGGAGAAAACGATTGCCAAAATCTGCCACAATGAATTATAGCACTGACCATTCCTTGACATTTAGACAGGTATTATACTAATTCATTCAGAGTTAACAAGAAAATTGGAATTAATTCTTCTTCGGGACGCCCAAGACTCTGTCTGTGCCAAGTTTCATGAGATTTTACTGTAGAATTTGGGAGAAAATGAATGCCAGTCTGACACAATGTATTATAACACACCTTCACAGTTACACAGGCATTATTCAAATTCCTTCAGAGTTAACAAGAAAATTGGAATAAATTCTTCTTCGGGACACCCAAGACTATTTCTGTGTCAAGTTTCATGAGATTTTACAGTAGAATTTGGGAGAAAATGAATGGCAAAGTCTGACACAATGCATTATATCACTGACCATTCCTTGACATTTAGACAGGCATTATTCTAATTCCTTCAATGTTAACATGAAATTTTCAATGCATTCTTATTCAGGACACCCAAGACTCTGTCTATGTCAACTTTCATGAGATTTTACTATATTAATGTGTAATATTCAAAAAAGACAAAAAAAAAAAAAAAAAAAAAAGTGGTCCAAAACACTAAAAAACTATTAACATTCATATTAATAATGGACATTATAAAAGAGACAGTTATATTATCTTAAAATATATTATACTATGGAAGATTATATGTTGTATACTTAAATGAGATTAATGCAATCAATGCCAAAGTAACCAAATTAAAAAACAAAATTATATAACAGTCCTCTCTTCTGATCATTATTGATCACTTTTAATGATTAAATGTAGATTTTTTTTAAAAACACATTACCCTTATAGTTTACATCAAGCGTGTAAATTCACTAGGATTCAAAACACACCATCACACTCATAAGGGTGAAAAGAAGCATTTTGCATTGTTTTTATTAGTATGTCAGATTCCTAGGTGTCTCTTTTACAGAGTGTGGTTAAGCAGTCTCCACCACATATTGTTTGCTTACAAATGTTGAGGGTCTGAGTGGTCAAGCCAGTGCTCATCTACTGTCTTTACTTCTCTGACTTGTGTCGTAGATATTTTTCTCTTTAATAAAGAACACAGTCAGAGACAGAGTCTTTTGAGATTTTATTCTTGCAAGAAGGTCAGACAATACAGCAGTGAGCTCTGCAATATGTGTGACAAAAATAAGTGATCATGGTTCTCTGCTTTTATACCCCTTTGCCCCATGTTTTCAATAGCTATCTCCCAATATGACTATATGGCTAAGCAAGCCTCATGAACACATTCGATATGTTTCATTCCTCACGTCGCGGCTTCCCAAAATCATCATGATATCCTGTTTTTCCTAAGCACGCAAGAACAAGCAGGTTATTGTGACATATTCTCGTGCAAGGCAAAGAAAGGCAGAAGCAGGCCTCATAGGCCCTGTGCTCAAACAGTTATATGATGTTATATGATTACTTGTGATATAAAATAATATTGGAACATATGAATATGAAATATATATGAGTAAATATGAATAATATGCATATAGTAAATATATGTAGGCTAAATATGATAAAATTATACATTTCTCACACAATTTCCCCCTTTATTGATTCTTTGACAAGTTTAAGGATACATATTTATCAGAACATCGAGTGTATGCTCCTTTAAGGCTTTAACATACCCCTTCATTAGCTGATAAGTGAAAAAGACATCACAAGCTTAAGGCAAGCAAGAGGGGAATCTCATCTCTTCATCTCTTCATTAACCTTCTGTTTACAGTACCTCATACCATGGATACAGTCCTGCTTGTACCCCTTTCATTAAAGAAATTTCTGTTTACTCAGTCTCAGAATCAGTAAAATAAATAGTGTCATGCATAGGTGGTTTTGGTACAAAGGATGGCGGTACAACTGCTTTCTGTGTCAGGGATGAAAAACACCGAAGACAACAAGGTAGCACACAAATCAGCAGTATTATCCCCAATGTTACAGGTAAACATGTATGAAACAGCCAATTTCCCCAACCTCCCCACAATGATGTCAACCACGCAAACCATGAATCATCTGCTTTCACTCAAAAAAATGATTCGGTCTAAATTTACATTTTATGTAATTCAATTGCATAACAATTTTCCATCCATTTAGATTACATAGTTTTAACATAAACAAATCAATAAACTTAATGTGAGTCATATCCATAAGTCATACGTGAATGAAATAGGTATGTTTTATGTAATAATTCACAGCAAAGTCCCCACACTCCTCAGTGTCCATGTGTTTCCACACTACAGAGTGTTCAAGTAGAATTGAAGCAGTGCTGAGTTAAGGAGATAATTATGTGATGATTGATCATTAATGATGAACAGCTGCTGTTATCAAGAAGAATCACCGAAGGAAAGAGAAACACAAGAACTACAACTGACTTCAGCCACAGACGAAGATGAAATCAACTGAAATAAAAGAAGACATTAAATCTCTCAAGATCTGATTAAACAACTCCACAAACAGCATCAGATTGACTTTATTTCTGTCAGACTTCTAGAGAAGCTCTTATTGAGAATTAACAGAGGTTTAGATGCTTTATTGTTTTGTTTGAAATCACCATCAAAGAGACCAGTGTTTCCTTTTGTTGGTCTCTTGACCCTTGACCCTTGACATGTTGGTGTTAATATTACACTGGTTGTTTTTACTGTGTGTTTATATAAAACACACTTAGCTTAGCCAACAAAGCTAAGAAAAAAAAGAGTTGTGAGCAAATGATCCACCGACCTCATTTCAAGTCCAACATCTGACTGTATGAACTGCTTTAGTTTTTTTTATATAGCTTCAGATCTAGTAGTCTTGTAAAATCAGATAATTTAAATAATTTACAAATCACTTTGTGCTCAAAAAGTTTTCATCTGTAGCAATGCAAAGACCACAGACATCAAGAATCAGCGTATGAATCTCAACAATGGTGACAGTCAACAAAATACTTCATGTTGCAATGCATGCTGGGTACCAGCATCGTACAAGACTCTCCCATGTATCCCAGCATGCTTTGCAGCATGAATAAAAAAGGCAGCTGAATTGTCTGATTATTTTCTTTTATTCTTACTATTTTATTTTTCGTATGCTGTTATAGTTGTGACTTTTAGTAGCTTGTTTTGTGATGTTCAGAGTTTCATCTGAATATTTTGTTGACTGTCACCATTGTTGAGATTCATACACTGATTCTTGATGTCTGTGGTCTTTGAATTGCTACAGAAGAAAACTTTATGTGCACAAGGTGATTTGTAAATTATTCAAATTATCTGTTGTTTACCATACTGCATGATATGAAACTATGAAGAAATCTAAAACAGTATAATGTCTATATAATCAGAAATTGGACTTCAAATTAGGTCAGTGACCAGGGACAAGAACTACCCACAACTCTGTTTCACTTGGCTTTGCTGGTTAAGCTAAGTGTGTTTTAAATGATCACACAATTTGTTTATGTTAAAACTATGTAATCTAAATGGATGGAAAATTGTTATGCAATTGAATTACATAAAATGTAAATTTAGATCCAATCATTTTTTTGAGTGTATACATCTCAAAGGTCATAAGGTCAGGCAGTTATAGCTGAGGCAGCTTGCTGTTAAATAGAATAAATGATTAATAATGCATTATGCATATACATTTGAAATAAGTCAGAAATAATGAAATGTGCTTTTCAGTATGATGTCGGGACCACACAGATCATGGATCATTTCAGAACAACAATGAAGAGTGCACCACTTGACCTTAATCGTGATTCCAACACTTAATGCACACCAACATTCATTTCATTTCCCGTTTGACCAAATACTTCCTCCCGCACGCCGTTCTGTGGTCTGGAATGATGTTAGGTAGGTTTAAGTCAAGATAAATTGATTTAAGAGAACTATTTATTAAACAATACATCAATACAGTATTTGTGTCCAGTACTTTTACAATGTTCTAATTGTCTTTAGGGGATCTAGAACGTCATGGGACAAGGCAAGCATACCAGAATTTGAGTAAGCTCTATAACAAAGTCAAACAATCAAAGAAACAGGTAAAGTGTTGCAAGAAGCATCTCATTTTTTACAATTAAAGCATACTTTTTGATGGCCCTTATAATTTCAACAGATGTACTTTAAATTTTCAGAACTTCACTGAAGATAACCGAACACAAGGTATCATGGAGAAGAGTCAGTGGGACCTAAAGTGAATTCGGCTCCAAAGAAGGCAGTTTACAAGACTGGATGACTTTGTTAGAGTATACCAAAAGATGCATGATGCACTGCTACTTGAATATGGAGACATGGAAAGATGCAGAAAGAAAGTATGGGATACTTGTTTTTAATAAAGTCACTTCAGTGGCAGTATCTAAGTACCAAATAAGATTGCTGCTTTTTGCCTGATCACGTTTTAAAAACAATAGGCCTGTGTACAGATTTTTGTTTTATTATTTTTAATTGTGTGTAAAAGTATTTAACTTTGTATGTGTTTTCAAGTCCTTTCAAGTGGAAGAGGAAGTATGGCGAAAAACTCAGAAGCGTACAGGACTGTACGTGTCCCTTTTAGTGCTGGACCCGTCATTGAAAGTAACTATGAATGATTATTATTAAGAGGTTAATTATTATTAAGGGGTTTATTATTATTAAGAGGTTTGAAGTGACACTGAAGTACACTTGCATTTTGTAATTTTTACTATTGCTACATCCTATTGTAGTGCTTAGAATTTTTTTAAAGCAAATGTAACTAATTGAAACCTTCACTTTTTTTTAAACAGAAACAAATAGAGAACTTTTCACAGCAACAGCCACAAATAGCTGAGGAACAAAATACAGTCATCATCCAAACACAGGTATATGTCTATAAAAAAAAGTATATGTCAAAACAGGAAGAAGCATATAGATTTCTCAAGTAACATGATTTCATTCTGTATTTTAACATTGTTTACATTCAATATGTACATTATATTCATTCAATAATCAATTTATTATTTTTTGGTAAGACCATCTGACTTCACTGAGCATCAGCAGGACACAAAGAGAAGTACCACTCAAAGAACCAATGATGCTCAATCACAGGTGATTTTATTCAAAATGAAGTATTGTCATTGCACTAACAGCAGTAATTGTTTCATATCTATTTTACAGTATTATTTTTTTTTCTCACCCTCAGCTAAGTGCATTGTGGAACAAAAATAACACAGAAGTGGTCGTTTCTGTGGTCCTTTCTCAATTTAGAGAGAAATTATTAGTCCACCACAGTGAGTTACTATCACTTAGGCCTCATAACTGGCTCACAGGTGAGGTATGTAGGGCAAACAGTGCAGCAGCATGATCATGAAAATATACTTAAAAATGCACAAATGTAGTGTTAAATAGTCGCAGTGACTTTTTATCATTTTGGGGGCTTTGAGCTCTCTGTTCCTGTTCAAAAGTTTTAATGAAAATATTGTAATGTCATGATTTCTGATGTACTGATTGATGTTAGGTCATTGAGTATTTCCTACATCACACTGACAATCGACTGCATTTGGAGAAAACCATCTATGTCTTGAACCACTACACAGCTTCTGTGACAGAAGTACAGTCAGGAAGCATAGTTTGCCAAAGGTAAATTGTTTTTGTTTTGTTGGGGGGGGGGGGGGGGGATAAATTTTTTTAGCGAAGGTACAATGGGTTTTGAGGTTGATAATTGTTTAGACGTTTGATGATGTGTAAACGATTTTGACTGTATGTACATGATAATAATGATAAATGTTTATTAACTGAAGCAATTTCTGTGGTAATATCATATAATGAACATAATTTTGATGTGTTACAGGTTAACTTTGGCAACTACCAAGCTATTGTGTCCTTTGTTAACATTAATAATATACACTGGAAGTTTCTGGTTAGATTTTATTTAACACTTTATATACTGATGTGCATTTCCCATGTTTCTGGTGTTGTGGTAAATATTTGTGGAATAATGTCATTTTTCTTGTGGTTACAGTACATCAGTGCAGCAGATGTACAGATGCACCGTGTGTATTTGGTGGATCCTTCAAGTAACCCTGCAGAGGAGGCAGATTCAGAAGCTGCTGCTCAAAAATTCCGGTTCTTATGCAATTTAGTTAATTAAATCTAATCATGTACACTGCATCTATGTAATTGTGTCTAAACTGTAGTATTTTTGCACATATATAAACAATAATTATATTTTAACATTTCATTGTCACACAGTGAATACTTTCAGATAAGGACTATCCACCACCGTGAGAGAGAGTGGGCAGATATTGAATTCACAGGAGCTGTTATGCAACACCCAGTTCAGCATGATACATATAGCTGTGGTGTGATGGTCATGATGGTAAAATAACATAGATGTGCGGTTACATGCTGTATTCACGCTTGTATTTTGTATTTATTTTAGAGAACAATTGTTCCATGTGTGCAAAAGAGGAAAGTCCAGGGTCTGCCCTTACTGACTGGGTAAGGTGTTGATTTTTAATGGTTTCTTTTGTTATGGTTACTGGATTAAAGTGTTTGCATTTTGTGGCTTTAATAGAAAATAGATATAGCTATTTTCCTTGCACTTGGCCTTTGGTAGCTGTCAAGTTCATATTGAGAACTATTGCAGATTGCCAACTACTGTAAATAATAAAAGACAACATGTAACCATGACAGTAGCATTTTTGGTAGCAAGTTTGTACATCATGTTAAAATATGTTTTATCGATACAATCTGTTTGTACTATCTGACTTTCCTTTATAAAGGTGTTGTATTTGTTATATTTACAGATTCGGTGCGACAGCTGTAACAGGTGGTTTCATGTACCGTGTGTGGACATGGACAAAAAAGAGTTTGAACATGCCAGAAAAGCTGCCTGGGATTGCTGTTTGTGCAAAGCTTGATCCAGAACTTATTGTGTATTTTCATTTATCAGATTAAAGACTAAAGGGTATCGTGCCTTCTCTGTGGCAGCTCCATGTCTCTGGAATAGCTGCTCTCCTCATATTAGATCCTGTAACTCATTGGGTATGTGTACAATTTTTGCTGAAAATGCATGTCTACTCTATTGCTTCAAACTGCCCTCAGGGGTGGAGTCTGAGGAGTGACTGTTTTCAGTGTATTTTTTATTTGTCTTTGTGCTGACAGTGTAAAGCACTGGTCAACGTGTTGTTTTTAAACATGCTTTAGAAATACATGTTGTTGTTTTTATGTTGTTACTTTTTGATTCTGACGAGTTGAATTCTGAAATACACTGCTACTTCAATATATATGCATATATATATTTCAAGTGGTTTATGAAGTTGTTAATTAATATTATTCTGTGAAATTTTCAATGATTTAAAGGATTTCCTCATGTGAAGGTTGAATAGCATAGAATTACATGTGTAGAACATGATCTGTCCTTGGTTGGAGAAAAGCACCCAACATGTTAAAACATACATATACTCTTCTTTGACAGCTTAGGTCATTAGGGCCTCTCATGTACATGACCAATTTACAGTTTACTTTATTCTTGAAATTTCCAAATAACAAAAAAAAAGAAAAAAAAAAAACTTTAGTCGAAAACCACTGGTAGAATAAAAGTACTTCGTATCTGAATATTTTGGGAAAGGTACTGATTAGAGCTTGGATTTCAACAACGCAGCCTTGAAGAAGTTGCATTTTTCTCTATGTATATGTGTTATTGTCTCCTGCCATTACGAATGTGCTATAAATAAACGTGTCTTGCCTGTAAAGTATTAAATAACAGAACTTTTGAACCAATTTTTTTGTCTTTTTTTAATATTACACATTTGTACAGTAAAATACAGTGAAAGCTGACACAGACAGAGTCTTGGGTGTCCTGAATGAGAATGCATTGAAAATTTCATGTTAACTCTGAAGGAATTTGAATAATGCCTGTCTAAATGTGAAGGTGTGCTATAATGCATTGTGTCAGACTGGCATTCATTATCTCCCAAATTCTACAGTAAAATCTCATGAAACTTGACACAGACAGAGTCTTGGTCGTTCAGAAAAATAGTTTATTGACATTTTTGTATTAACTAATTTGAATAATGCATGTAGAAAATAGTAGGAAATAATCAGTGCTCTAATGTATTTTAACAGACTTTATTCTTATGGAAAACTCCACAGTATAATATATTTGAACATAATATAACTGTATATTTTCTTTTTGTGTGTGTTTTGGGGCACATTTAATTCATAACCGCTGAAACATATGTCTCCGTCAGCTGTTTGGCCGCTCCGTGTCTCCGTACCGTAATACCACAAATAGACGTGCAGCAGAATCCAGGTGGCGGCTCACTTGACCGCGGTCACGAAGCCCCAGTACGGGAGAACAATTTGCGGCCACTGGAACAGCCAATCGTAAGCCTCCAACAATCTTTGAAACACACACCGAGCCAGACACCAGCCCACTGCAACACCGCACACGTTGGCTCACACCTATAATATAAAAATACACGCATTTTGACGAGCCAAACGCTGAAGGCACTCGCAGCAGATTAAACTTACCTTTAAATGAGATTCACATAACCTAGTCGCGGTTATGTTTCAATACATCTCCATATGGACCGTCATTACTGCCGACATCCCATACAGCTCCTCAGTCCACCCTTTGACAAAATGAACCCATGAGACCAAATAAAGAAAGTCCGCCATACAGTCACTGTCAACAACTCCTACCTCCCAATGTTCGCACACCTCGCCGGAAGTGAGTTACCTCGCTCTCATGGACACAGAACAGACGCACACACATAGGGCGAATTCCAAACGGCTTTTTTGCGCCCTTGAAGGGCACTTCACGAAGGGGATGCCATTTGTAGGGGTGTTCCAAACGAAAGTGAGCAACTGATTTCCTTCACGAAGGGCCCTTCCAGAAGTCCGTTAGTGAAGGGAACATGCGTTGCTCACTTCACGGAAGTGATTTCCGTTTGTGATCATATGATCTTCAGTTACGAGATCCAGTGACGCATTGTAAAGCAAAGTTGGGGTTTAGTTTGACTTTACATACAAACGTAAGTAGAATAAACAAATTAAACTTGTTTTTATTTTTATGTAATACAAAATATTTTCGTCAGTGATAAAAAATATGATTTTAGACTATATTGATTTAAGACAGGGCAAGCTTAGTTTGAAAACATTTAATAGTAAATAAGAAACAATTAGACAGTATTTGAATAAAATAATAACAATAAGAAATATTTATTTGCAACAACTGTTGGAGCGCTGAATGCTGCACGCACGCGCAGCATTGTCAAGGTAACATATTGTCCGTTATTCCCTTCGCCAAGCGAGTTCCAAACGCTTACGAGACAGTAATGCCCTACACCCTTCAAAGAACACACTTCAAGGGCTCTGCCCTTCGAAGGGAGTAGGGATGCTCACTTCTGTTTGGAATTCGCCCATAGCGCCCCTACGGCCACTTTTATATGCCATTCAGTTAAAGCAATTACCAACCACTCCCCTTCCCCCTATTACAGGGTACGTCACAGGCAAACAGTACTGCTACACAAACAACAAATAAAGGCCTACATAAACTTTTGACATCCTCTTTGAAATCATGTTTTTTTATTGTACGGAGCAACTGGAGGATATAGATTCTTAAATTATGGACTATGAAAAACATTTCTTAATATGTCATACATCATTTGAAAGATAATTCTAACCTATAAATTGCAACAAACTTGTAACACATACATTAATTTTTTGAAATAGTAGTTTGAAATAGTAGTTTTAGCCATTAATTCTCAGGAATATATTGTATTTCACATTGTTGTGAAATTCTAAAGAGGTATAGAGGGTTAACTGAAATTATAAGATTTAAAATGTTGTCCTCCTGGCCTGCAGGCAATTTCTGATGACAGTAAGGCAGGCCCTAGTCAGTCAAGTGAGGATCTGCAGGAGGGCAGCCAGAGTAGAAAAAGGCAGCATGAGGAAGTAGAGACAGTAGAATTACAGACAGAAGAAGCAGGGACAGAACAACAAGGACGGACAGGAGGCAACACAGAGGGAGAGGATGTTGACATGATAATGACATATACAAAGCCAAATCAACCTGACCCTAAAGTTTTGCACAAACAAGTGATGAAAGCCCGGACACTGACATTCCAAAAGTCATGGTATGAGAAGTATCCTTGGCTGCATGTTAGTAGACAAGAAATTGCCCAGCAGTATGTTCAGGGTAATGAAAGGAGGAGATATGTTTTTGGGTCCTTCATTGAGTAAATTTGTTTGGCTGCACTAGACGGAATTTCTCATACTCTGTATACTTATTTTTATTTATGCAAATATGTTGTTATTTTATTTTATTATTGTTTTTTGCACATAGGTTCTTTGCTTTTTTGTTCATAATGATAGACTTTGTATGCTGAGATAAGCAAATGTTTAAATAAAACATACTTTGCTGAAGACATGAAGTTTTGGTGGGTGATTGGCATACTAGTCAAATAACAGTCTGATCATGAATTGCTAGTGGTGATCAGGTTGAAGAAAGTATGCGGTTTCCCGACAACATCTCGTTTTGACATCTCGCCTGGTTCTGTGTGATTTGGACAACTTCAGGTTCCGCCCCTCTCTTGCAGTAAATGAGGAGATAAACGGTTAACGCTGGCTATTCAAGCGGACACCGGTTTGACGGTAAGTGAGCGATGTTTTCTTCATATAATCATGTAGTCCTAAAATGAAGTGTAATTTTTTGTTCTTCCTTAAATGGGATTTCAAACTTGGATCATTGTAATTCGACAGCTTAACAGTTCTGAACAAAATGGCAAAATCATCGACGATTAAATTAAAAGTAAATTATTGTAATATGCATTCAGGTTTACTCTGGCTGTATCCAGCTAACAGGGACGTTCCCACAGCTTTCATTAACGTGTTTTCAGAGGTATTTAAAGGTTGCAGGGCTCTTCTGGGCACAGACACCATTACATGTTATATCACTTTTTTCTGGAAAGCCAGCTGTGTGCAAGAAGCAGTGGCGGCGCTTGACGGGGCTATAGCCCCATCAGAAACTTAGCCCTGGCACAGCCCCCACAGGGATTTACAAATGATTTAACTGAACTAAAAATAAACATTAAAAACCTAAAAAAAAAAAAAAAAAGTGCTTACTATGTGGCCTATAAACAATTGATAATATGGGGGAGGTGTCAAGCAAACTTTGCGGAAGACGGTGAACGTCAGTCAATTCACCAGAGAAAGTGAAAGTAAAAAAAACCTGACATGCTGATAACGGTATATAACTGTCTTAAATTATACCCTTAATATTTCACTTGTGGCTCGTAAAGTGAAAAACATGAGACGAAACGTATTTCGCGTTAAACAGGTTGTTTCTGAAAATCGGTGCATGAAATAAAGCTGCTCTGAATTTTCATTGATGCCTACAGTGTTAATAATAATAATTATAGGCCTATAATTCATTGTATAAATTAATAGACCTGTTTAAAAAAAATACCTGTTTAAAAACATTTTCAATGAGGAGTAAGCTAGCCTATTTTATTATCCTCACAGCGCATCATGCGGGGCAATAATTTAATGTCATTTAATAATAAAAGTAATCTAATAATAATAATAGGCCTACTAATAAGAAGAATGTAACAGTCCTACATTAAATGGAAATGCTAAATCCTCTTAATATTGCCAATTTTTGGTTGCTTTTGACAATATCTCTGGCTATCATCGACACATGATACGATGCAAATCAGCACAAGGAGGTTATCACCCGCAATGTGTGCCCGTGTGGAAATAGTTTTATGAATTGTCGGCACTCTATTGTAAATGGTTCGAATTTACCATGTTTTCCTAACAGTTGACATTGAGTGATTGACACTTGATGGTCAGAAACAAATTACTAGATATGTGTAAAAAAAAATAAGTAAATAAATAAAACAATGAAAGAAATAAAAGATCCCAACTTTCTTTCTTTTCTATGTTCATTCATAAATTATATTACTTTGTAAGTGTCATATTTGGCAGTTGGCATTAGAAGTTATATTAGTATTAACAGTGACATATGAGTTTAATATGACAGGAAAAAAGTTAAATATGCCTTTTTCGAAGCTGCTGTATATAAAAAAAAAAACTGATAGCTAAAGTTTTCTCAATTTAATTAGTTTTTTAGCACCCCCTCTGAACGGTTAAGCCCCCCCACCCCCCACCCCCTTTAGCACCCCCAACAAAAACAGCCGCCACTGGCAAGAAGTGTGCAACACAATCCACTGTACAAACCTCCCTTGCTTTAACCACTGCTCCTACAGTGCAACAATACCGAGGAAGGTAAACATCCCAGCAAACATTTGGACGTGTAATGACCGTTGAAAAGACGTCCCGTCATGGTTGAAAAATAGTTCCAAAATGGAAGTTGAACCGACGTCTTTGACGTCATCTGGCCGTGAATTCCACGTCTCTTCAGCGCGTCCCTGGACGTCAGAATTAGTCTTCTTCTGGATGTTTATAAGGTGTGTTTATGCATAAGTGTAGGCATATAAATCGTAAACTGTCAAGTTTAGATGTGTAAACGTCAAAATCGCCTAAGGTTCTAAAAAGGGCCAAAATCGGCCCAGCCATACCTAAACGTCTAGATAGAACACGTTATAATCATGTGTAGCTCAAACAACACATTACTTTACTGATACATTTAAGTACTTAATATAATTAACTGCATCTGAATATAAGGTTAAGGTTTGATACATGCAATTATGCATACTTTATAGTTATTACAGTAACTACATGTAACAAGGTCACTGTAAAATAAAGTGTTATATTATTAACATTTTAGTAGTTCATTACAAATTATCAAAGATAACGGGATGAAATAAAGTCACAATTTATTTATCACATTTATTTTATGGTTTTAATACAAATTCACCTGGGAAACAGGAAAAATTAACATGTTCATCACGAAACAAATTCAGTTTCATAACTAAATTTAAGGAATTGAGCTGTCACAAATATCTCCCACATCTTTCTCACCCGAAAACTTATTTTTTATAACCCCCACCCCCCGCTCTTCCTGGAGCATGTTTTAGATGTTCAGCCATAGCGCCATCAATTTCCGATTCCATTGAATTGGGGTTCCACCTCTTCACAGCATCTAAGGAAAG
Organism: Acrossocheilus fasciatus; assembly: GCA_036784905.1. Taxonomy (NCBI): domain Eukaryota; kingdom Metazoa; phylum Chordata; class Actinopteri; order Cypriniformes; family Cyprinidae; genus Acrossocheilus; species Acrossocheilus fasciatus. The sequence goes on from CM071959.1 coordinate 32,573,055, forward strand.
AGAATATTACATTAATAGTAATAAACAATTGAATAATTGAATGTTTTTTTTCCTACTTTTTAAGAGGTTTTTATGGTCCTATAACTAAATTAAAAAAATAAAACAAACAAGAATTTGCACCCATTTCATGAATGAAAAGTAAAAACAAAAAAAGATTAAAAGTGTGCTAGATTAGTAAAAAAAAAAACAAAACAGCATATGCCCCAAATTACCTTGAATTAAATTATACAAAGGTGTGGCTTTAAATGGCTTTTTTTCAAGCTGGCCACCACCCCTCATGTTGAACTTGGCCATTAAAGCATTGGACATCACTCTGTGGAAAAAAAAAAAAAAAGATTACTTAACCTTAGAAAAAATATCCAAATAAGGTCAATAAATCACAATTAACAGCATAGTGCATCATTTCGGAGCCCCTTACAGGACATTGTGGTGGGAAAAATTCGGGGTGAGTGGAAAAAAATCTGGGTGGGAGGAAAAAATAATTTTCAAATGTTTTGCGTTCCCTCGAGAAACTTTGCGTTCCCTCGAGAAACTTTGCGTTCCCCCATTTGAAAATTATTTTTTCCTCCCACCCTGATTTTTTTCCACTCACCCCGAATTTTTCCCACCACGTCCTGTGAGGGGCTCCGTACATCATAGCAGTTGCATGCAATGTTAAAACAAACTTTCAAAACTACTCATCGATCATGTAACAAGTGCTTTGGTGACAAGTAATGAATGTCGTTCATGGTTTACACTGAAATCATGTTTTGATTTCTTGTTTTCAGTCTGGCTGACTGTCTGAGCCAGTACGGACTTATTAAAACTTCAGAAAAAGTGATGCGTGACAGATTAAATTCAAGTAATATAAATGGCTAGGTTAATTATGGTTGGTTATCATTATGGTTATTCCGCAATACAAAAGTCAACAATTCAACAAAAATACCTGTTCATTACTTTGTTCACACAGTCTCTTATTGTAGACCCACCGATTCTGGACAGTTGCTGGACCTAAATGTGATAATTGAAATAATGCTAGAAAAAGAGAGATGGATATATACACACACACACACACAAATACATATATACATACATATTTATGTCATAACTTACGCAGATAAACCGATTATCAACATCTTGAATTTTATCTTCAAAGATTTTTAGGTCACTCTCAGATTCCAGTTTTTTTATAGTTGCTGTAGACCTGCCAGGGTCAAGAATGCCGGCTACTTGCTGAAGTTGATCTTTTAAATCAAACAACATAGAAAACACCTTCCTTTGAAATTCTGAAAGAAAATTGTATTAGATTAATACATACACACATCTAGACACATTTTATGATGTAAAAAAAAAAAAAATCATGGGAGCTTAATGCATTTTATGTAGCTGGCCAGTGTTTTAAAACCACCACATTTATTTCTTACTTGTGGTTGACATGGGGTACACATTCTTTGAGGGTCTGGTGCCACCTATTTAAAAAAAGAAAAAAGTTAATTCAATTGTGATAGGACAACCCCATGGCTGAAACAGTCCATTAACATATATCTAACTTCTGTGCTCACTCCTCGATGCAGCTGTCAAGAGGCAAAACAACATTATGAAATCCTGTTACTAAATTTACTAGATTTAATGCTCAAGAAACACATTATCATTATCAATGTTGAAAATAGTTTTGTACAATTTATTTTTCAGGATTATTTAATGAATAGAAAGTTTAAAAGAACAGCTTTTATCTGAAATATAAAGCTTTTGCAACATTTAAAATCTCTATACTGTCAATTGATCAATTTAATGCATCCTTGCTAATAAATATTAGTCTACATTTCTTTAATCTCTTTCCCCAAAAAGATTCTTACCAACCCAAAACTTAATGTTTCTAATGTTACAAACACTATACATTTCAAATAAATGCTTTTCTCACATACAATGGGCCATTCGACGGTGCCCGGGCGTGCTGGGGTGCCCGGGCATGCTGGAGTGCCGGGGCGTCCTAGGGTGCTCGGCCATCCTACGGTGCAGGGCCGTTCTCAGGTGCTGGGGCGTGCTAAGGTGCAGGGCCGTCCTAGGGTGCTAGGGTGTGCTAAGGTGCTCGGCCGTCCTACGGTGCAGGGTCGTCCTAGGGTGCTGGGGCGTCCTAGGGTGCAGGGGCGCCCTATGGTGCAGGGCCGTCCTAGGGTGCAGGGGCGCCCTATGGTGCAGGGCCGTCCTAGGGTGCTGGGGCGTCCTAGGGTGCAGGGGCGCCCTATGGTGCAGGGCCGTCCTAGGGTGCAGGGGCTCCCTATGGTGCAGGGCCGTCCAAGGGTGCTGGGGCGTCCTACGGTCCTGGGGCGTGCTAAGGTGCTCGGCCGTCCTACGGTGCTGGGGCGTGCTAGGGTGCTGGGGCGTGCTAAGGTGCTTGGCTGTCCTATGGTGCTGGGCCGTCCTACGGTGCTGGGGCGTGCTAAGGTGCTTGGCTGTCCTAGGGTGCAGGGCCGTCCTAGGGTGCAGGGGCTCCCTATGGTGCAGGGCCGTCCAAGGGTGCTGGGGCGTCCTACGGTCCTGGGGCGTGCTAAGGTGCTCGGCCGTCCTACGGTGCTGGGGCGTGCTAGGGTGCTGGGGCGTGCTAAGGTGCTTGGCTGTCCTATGGTGCTGGGCCGTCCTACGGTGCTGGGGCGTGCTAAGGTGCTTGGCTGTCCTAGGGTGCTGGGCCGTCCTACGGTGCTGGGGCGTGCTAAGGTGCTGGGGCGTCCTAGGGTGCTTTGGCGTGCTAAGGTGCTTGGCTGTCCTAGGGTGCTGGGGCGTGCTAAGGTGCTGGGGCGTCCTAGGGTGCTGGGGCGTGCTAAGGTGCTTGGCTGTCCAAGGGTGCTGGGGCGTGCTAAGGTGCTGGGCTGTCCTACGGTGCTGGGGCGTCCTAGGGTGCTGGGGCGTGCTAAGGTGCTTGGCTGTCCTAGGGTGCTGGGGCGTGCTAAGGTGCTTGGCCGTCCTAGGGTGCTGGGGCGTGCTAAGGTGCTTGGCTGTCCTAGGGTGCTGGGGCGTCCTACGGTCCTGGGGCGTGCTAAGGTGCTCGGCCGTCCTACGGTGCTGGGGCGTCCTAGGGTGCTCGGCCGTCCTACGGTGCTGGGGCGTCCTAGGGTGCTGGGGCGTGCTAAGGTGTTGGGGCTTCCTAGGGTGCTGGGGCGTGCTCAGTGTCGTTGCTTAATCTAGGTTATGGATCAATCACACTATCTTGATACCGATGTTTACAGTCATATATAAAAGTCCTTTTTGAAAGCATGATTCTTTGTCGTATTATTAGGCAAAAAAAGGTAAAAAAAAAAAAAACTTACAACTTAATGTAGGGTACACAAAGTCAGGGGTCGGGCACGTCTCATCCAAGTGTGTTGGACACAAAACTTGATCTTTAGCACAAACAAGGACATTTGACAAATTAGGTAATTAACAAATGTGTAGACTGTTTAAGCCATATCTACACAATTCATATCTACAGTTTACCATACCTTTTTTTTATTGCTTGAAGAATGTGCTTTATCTTCATTAGTTTTGTGTTGACCTTCAACTGTAAATAAAATGATATTGTAATTAATGATAATTAATTACAAATAACAAATCCAAAATGTTTAAGTGTATTTACAAACATGGGCATTTACCTGGCTTGGGTTTTGGATTGTTATATTTTGGTGGAGGAACTGGGTAGGACACAGTCATTTTATCAGTTTGCTTATTTTTATTTGGATTAGGTTCTACTTTTCCTTTGTACAAAACAAAAGCAAAGTAAGTTAATCCAACACTTAAGTTGAGCTTTTAGTACAGAACAGTATTTCAGTATGTAACATTTTAGATATGCAATGATTAATCAATCAAATCATTGTAATTCCATGCCAAAAAACTTCTTCTTCTGAAAGCCCTCATTTTGAAGGGCTACAATTAAAATTCTACAAAGAGAATATTTGTGATTAGGCTAAAGACGCATAATAACATAATAAAAGTTGGTAACTCACGTTTTTTGACTGCCAGGAGACTATGACTGAGCTGTGTTGACTCAATGTCAGTCATGTCACTGTCATTGTCAAGGTCAAAATCTAAAATAAATAAAACAGAAATAAATTTGTAACAGTTTCAGGTTCACATATGAAAAATAGTCAAGACTGCATTAACAAATTGTAATTTAAATCCGTTTTAATACACCAAATAATAATGTACCATTAACAAAGTCACAGAAGACTTTCCTCTTTCTAGTTCTTTTTTCTTTCCCCCGATTGTCCATTACCTAAAAGATAAAACAACAGGACAGAGTTTAACTTTCAGGACACTAAAACCTGTCCATTTATTCCAACAGTTGGAAAGCAATTGGACAATTTTGAATATAACATGCTAGTAATTGTATATACAAAAGAATGTTGATTGAACTACACCCAAGTCAAATCATGCTGACCACCGTTAACCACAAGATTAAAACCATCAGGTGGATTTAATGTTATTGCTAATTAGTGTGTTAGGTGCTTTTTCAAACCTTATTGAAGTAACAGTGTAAATATTATATATATTATATATTGTCCGGCAGGTCTTTCAGTACATTGTCTTTCAGCAAGTCTTTTTGTGACTTGCACTAGCGGTTGTTTGCCACTTCTCACCATTTTTTTGATAACCTGTAAGTGGTTCTCAAACGGAAAACATGAAATATTGTTCAAAGAGCTGTGAAAGTTTGCAGCATCATCTGCTAAGTGTTTGATGGAATGAATGTTGTATGTTGGAAAGGTGGGTCCATAAAAATCCACAGAGCTATCCACAAAGTGCTCCAGAATGTTGTGCGCGTATCCTAGATAAGACTCTCTCTTCTCATCTGCTTCATCCAAAAGAATGCTCATACCAACAATCAGACAAAGAAAGTGGTGATACTGGTCATTAGGAAGAACATCCTTCAAGATTAATGGTCCTGTGTAGAGCATGAACTGACGTAGCTCAGTAGCTTTCCACCTATCCAATTCTTCCATGCGTCTTGGCTGCCTTGCAAACTCTGCAGGCAAAGCTCGTTTCAACTGAGTAATGTTCATTTGTGCTTGCTCTCTCTGAGCTTTACTCAGCCGACAGATAACTGGCCCACGCCACAAGTATGTCAGCAGCCTTTTTGTGGCTCCAAGACATACTAGGTGCATGTAGTCAAGTGGGAACTGTTTTACACACAAAATACCAGCTCTGACAAGAGGTGACATTTGTTTTTGATGGTCAGGGTATCCAACTTGGTTGAATACCTCATCTGTTCTTCCTTCAGAAGGACCCTTTGTCAAGTAAACTACCCTATTTTCAATCATTTGAGCTACTGCAACACATCGCTCACATCCATGCAGACTATTGTGACTTTTTATACTTTTTAGAAATGACCGGGCTTGTACATCACAGATGATTGCCTTCACTGTAACTGTGTGAACCAAATTCTGGAATGAAACTCTATTTTGGATGAGCGGTTGCAACTCCTCCAAGAAATCTTGTAAAAACTCCTCAACAGGGTCAGGCTGGCTGGATCCATAATACAGAGCTACAACAAATGGCTGAAAGTTCGGAATTTGACCAAGAATGGGCCAGAAACACATTTTGCTCGATTTAAACAATGGCACGCCATCCACGTTAAAGGACAGTTCAACTTGTCCTGGCTGTGTCTTTTTTTAAATGTGTTCAAGAAGGTAACGCTCAATACCATAATAAATATACTGTCCATTGCATTTATTTTGAACTGGCACTCCTTGTGGAGTATCAAGAAGGCTTCTAGCATCTTTGGGAAGTCTATGCCCATGGCACCTGAGCACACAAAGAGGCTAATTTAGTGCCTTGTGGGTTTGACTTGTAGCAATAGCCCAATTAGCCAAGTCTTCGTGGAGAGAAGGAGTTTCATCAGTTGAATGTGAAGTCTCATCCAACTGCTCAGAATCTGTTTCAGTAGATTCTGTCTCATAATTATGTTCTTCATCGGTATCACCCCTAATGGACACTGCTACTGTGCTTTTGGAAGAACTACAGCCCTCCATATTAGGTAAATCGTCATATGTTGATCCCTCCGCCAGTGTACTGCCCTCCCCTGCCAAGGCTGGCTCCACTGACCCCTCGGATTCAGAGCTGCTACCACGTTCCACTAAGGCATCAACCCTTGCCCTTCGTCGTCTCCACTTCTTTTTGTATTCGGAGGACATGTTTAGCAATTCTAAAATTACAAAATATTTTTAACGCATTTACTGACAACATACATGTCCAAATCCAGCTAAACATTTAATTTTAATTAAAATATGAATACATTTTATTTGTAACGCACTTTACATTAGCAATCTCAAAGTGCTACAGAGCACATAGGAAAACAATTTAAGATACAATTCAAATTCAGATAATTTACTTTCTGAAATAAACTTTTCAAAGACTACATTAATAGTTAAAGTAATAACTTTGACTGTATCATTTAACATGCTTTATACTACATTATACTGTTGTATATCAAAGTAACTTTTAGCCTACTAACGTTAGCTAATTTTAGCCACATTCAGTACATTTGTTGACACTGTGGGCATCATTTTCAAAACTGCGAAAGAAATTATAACTGTTTTAAACACTTTTGACCTGATCCAGCATGTGCATGGACCCACACACAATCGTGGACACACTCTAGATTTACTCATCAGTAGAGGTCTAAACATTTCATCCATTGTTATTAAGGATGTAGCACTATCTGATCACTTCTGTATTTTCTTTGATATATTGATCTCTGTTACCACTGAATCTAGATCTGTCTCTGTCAGAAAGAGATGCATTAACGAGAACACTAGTGCACTATTTATGAAGGCTATATCTTTAACACCAAGCATTCCTGCAGACTCTGTTGATCTTCTCCTGGATTCATTTAACTCAAAAGTTAGGAATGTTATTGATGATATTGCTCCGACAAGGGTCTGCAAGAAAGATGGCAGACAAAAATCACCATGGAGAAAATCAACAGCAGTTCAGAGTATGAAAAGACAATGCAGAAAAGCTGAGCGGATGTGGCGGAAGACAAAACTTGAAATTCACTATAGCATCTATAAAGACAGCCTTCATGCTTTCAATGTGGAACTAGCCACAGCTAGACAGACCTTCTTCTCAAACCTTATAAACAGTAACTTAAACAACTCTCACACTCTTTTTGCTACTGTTGAGAGACTGACCCCCAAGTCAGATTCCCAGTGAAATGCTCTCCGACAGTAAATGCAATGAGTTTGCTTCCTCCTTTTCTGAGAAGATCAATAATATCAGACCGCAATTTCAAAAAGAAGTGACTATGCCTGTTTTTGAAGCAATTGATTGCAAAATTTTGAAAGAAATAGTACAGCACCTTAAATCATCAACCTGCTATCTTGACACACTTCCCACATCTTTTTTCAAAAGTGTGCTTCACTGTTTAGAAGCAGATCTCTTAGAAGTGGTGAATGCTTCACTTCTTTCTGGGACTTTTCCAAACTCCCTGAAAACTGCAGTTGTTAAGCCCCTTCTGAAAAAGCGCAATCTTGATAACACAATGTTCAACAACTATAGACCAATATCAAATCTTCCGTTCATAGGTAAGATTATTGAAAAGGTAGTTTTTAATCAGCTGAACAACTACTTAAACTTAAATGGATACCTGGACAATTTTCAATCTGGTTTCCGAGCACATCATAGCACAGAGACAGCACTCACTAAGATAATAAATGATATTCGCTTCAATTCTGATTCTGGCAAAATATCAGTGCTGGTACTACTAGATCTTAGTGCTGCGTTTGACACTGTTGATCATAACATACTTCTAGAGAGACTGGAAAACTGGGTCAGGCTTTCTGGGATGGTACTCAAATGGTTCAGGTCATACTTAGAAGGGAGAGGTTATTATGTGAGTATAGGAGAGCATAAGTCTAAGTGGACGTCCATGACATGCGGAGTCCCACAAGGCTCAATTCTTGCACCACTCTTGTTTAGCCTGTATATGCTCCCACTAAGTCAAATAATGAGAAAGAACCAAATTGCCTATCACAGCTATGCTGATGATACCCAGATTTACCTAGCCTTATCTCCAAATGACTACAGCCCCATTGACTCCCTCTGCCAATGCATTGATGAAATAAACTGTTGGATGTGCCAGAACTTTCTTCAGTTAAATAAGGAGAAAACTGAAGTCATTGCATTTGGAAACAAAGATGAAGTTATCAAGGTGAACGCATACCTTGACTCTAGGGGTCAAACAACTAAAAACCAAGTCAAAAATCTTGGGGTGTTTCTGGAGTCAGACCTTAGTTTCAGTAGCCATGTCAAAGCAGTAACTAAATCAGCATACCATCATCTCAAAAACACTGCAAGAATTAGATGTTTTGTGTCCAGTCAAGACTTGGAGAAACTTGTTCATGCCTTCATCACCAGCAGGTGGATTATTGTAATGGTCTCCTTCCAAAGAAGACCATTAGACAGCTGCAGCTCATCCAGAACACTGCTGCCAGGATTCTGATTAGAACCAGAACATCTGAGCATATTCCACCAGTCCTCAGGTCCTTACACTGGCTTCCAGTTACATTTAGGATTGATTTTAAAGTACTTTTACTCATTTATAAATCTCTAAATGGCCTAGGACCTAAATACATTGGAGATATGCTCACTGAATATAAACCTAACAGACCACTCAGATCATTAGGATCGAGTCAGTTAGAAATACCAAGGGTTTACACAAAACAAGGGGAGTCCGCTTTTAGCTATTATGCCGCCCGCAGTTGGAACCAGCTTCCAGAAGAGATCAGATGCGCTAAAACATTAGCCACTTTTAAATCCAGACTCAAAACTCATCTGTTTAGCTGTGCATTTGTTGAATGAGCACTGTGCTACGTCCCAACTGATTGCACTATGTATGATCACTTTCTATTCTTAAATGTTTTAAATTCTTTTAAAATCAATTTTTAAATCACTTTGTTTTTATTGTTGTGATTATTATTATTTTTAATTTCTTCTTATTATTTTTTAATGACTATTTCACTTCCTTTTATGTAAAGCACTTTGAATTACCACTGTGTATGAAATGTGCTATATAAATAAACTTGCCTTGCCTTGCCTATTGAAAGAATAGCAAACCTCTAATCCTGTTTCTATATCTAGGCCTAACAATTCTATTTCAGTAGAAGGATTTTGATTGTTGAGGACAAATTCAATAACCGCTTTGTTTCGAAATCATATCAACATAAAATCTATTCCAGCATCTTCTTTTAAATACAATGTTATATTCTTTTAACGAAGCCCCAAAATCAAATTTCCAGGAAAATTCTGAAAAGGAATATAGCTGACCATTGTCATCTATCAACTGATTTTTTCCCTCGGAATCGGGCTACTTTAAAATATGTTGCTGAAACCAGTAACATGATATTTAGCCCCTGCAATGCGATTTTTACCAGGGGACCCCCCTCGAAATGCCATTGGGCTGGTTTTGGGCTATTTTATTTTTATTCAAAGAACAATACGATACAATATATTATCAAGAAATAACATTAAAAAAGAAAATAAAAATAAAAAGGAAAAGGATTAAAAAATAATTTCAGTCAACAAAACCATACAATTGTGTTTACTATTACTAAATTTACACTTAGTGAAAATTCATTTTAATGGTATTATTACCATTAAAAAAATAATAATAATTCTGCAATGCATGCTGGGTACTAGCATAGTACAAAACTCATCCATGGCTCCCAGCATGCATTGCTGCATGATTTTTTTTTTTAATTTATTTTTTAATGGTCACCATTGTTGAGGTTCACAAGCTGATTCTTGATGTCTGTGTGAGTCTGTTTTCTGCCATAGATTAAAACTTTTTGTGGACAAACTGTTTAGAAAGTCCTTTCTATTAACTGACTGTCACAGAACCAGTGGCTCTTAGAATCACTTTTACTATAATTAATACAACATCCGTTTAACCAGAGATTAGACACACAATGAGTCTATCTTCACTCTCAATGAGATCAGTTCACTTACAGATTGTCATTATAAATATATAACAACCAACTACCGATCATTTCCTCTGGGCTTTTGAGCTGTAACAAATATGTTTGAGGTACACATGATTACAACAACCACAGAAAAAAAAAATCATCTAACACAGAAGTCAAGGGTCAAGAGCCCAACTAAAGCAGACACTGATCTCTAACATGGTGACTTCAATTGAAACAATAAATCAACATCTAAACCTTAGTTAATTCTCAATAAGAGCTTCTGTAGATGTCTGACAGAAATAAAGTCAGTCTGGTTATTAATAAGTGGAGCTGGTGATGCTGTTTGTGGGGTTGTTTAATCAGGTTTTGAGAGATTTAATGTATTTTATTTCAGTTGATTTCATCTAAGGCTGTGGCTGAAGTCAGTTATAGTAGTTCTTGTGTTTCTCTTTTCTTCAGTGATTGTGTTTATTAACAGCAGGTGTTCATCACTAATGCTCAATCAGCACTTAATTAATCACTCAATTACTTAACCGCAAGTTTTAAAACTTACATGGTTTAAACCAAGGGAAATTGGTTTACTCAAACGGTTTGAGTTAACCTAACTTGTCGGGTTTTACAGTGTGGGACAAAAGCTCTCCTTACACCTACCCTAACCCTACCCGATACTTTATGTTCAACTTTTTGATTATTTCCTTCATTTTTATTAAAAAAAATAAATGCTTTTCTGATGTGATTTGAAATTTAAAAAGAGAGAAAAAAAGTTCGCCAAAAGGCAGATTCGAACCCCAGTCTATCGTGTCAAAAGAACGGTAGAACGCGCTTTATCATCTGCGCCACTGAAAATAGACACTCCGTTTTTTTTTTTTTTCTTAATATTCCCAACAATTAAACAGTTGCTCACAGAAAAAAAACATTGGGGTGCTGCAGCACCCTCAGCACCCCCACTTCCCCGCGTCCCTGGACAGGCCTACTTGGCACAAGGAACCGGTCCATTTTTAAAATAAAATTCGAAAAGTGCGCCTGCTAATCATGTCACGTTATATTGCAATGCACGAGTTATGAATGCGTAATAAGTCAAATGTTTTTATTTTATTTCATTTCTTATTGGTGCTATGGCAGTGCTTTGGTCTTTCTTGGGGGTGCTGAAGCATCTGCTAGCCCCTCCGTAGCGCCGCCCATGTTTATTACGATTAAAATAATAATAATTCTGCATCTGTTTTTACGCCCCTGATCGGCACCCTTGGTATATATGAGCAAAACCGGGTGTGAAAATAAATCTGCATTATTTATCCTTTTGATCTTTCATTCAAATAATTCACAGTCCTCTGGCCTGAACCCTGTAGAAAATGAGTGATGAACTGAAGAGAAGAAGCTGTGAATCTGAAGGATCTGGAGAGATTCTGGAGGAAGGAAGGGTCTCTAAACCCTTATCAGGCGTTCTCCAAACTCTTCAGCCATTATAAGAGAAAACTCAGAGTTGTTTTCTTGAGAAAAGGATGTTGCAATAATCGGGTGCCAATAATTGTGGCCAACATGAACTAGAGAAATCATTTATTTATTTATTGCCAACAAATGTAGTTTTGGGACACCTTAGTTATTTATTTATTATTTATTTCACAATCAGATTTCCTCCCCACTTTCCAATGTTTTACTTCTATGAAAGATTCGAATTTTGTGATTTTTTTTTTTTTAATGAAAGATCAAAAGGATAAACAATGCAGATTTATTTTCACAGCCTTTGCTCATATTTACCAAGGGTGCCAATATTAGTGGAGGGCACTGTAACTAATGTACATACAGCTTAATAGGACTATACCTAATTACATAATTAGCCTATTAAATGGAGTCTGAAGCTAAATTATTTAAAAACCTTGTGTACTTTCTGTATTTTGATTCATTAAATAATTGTGCTTGTAAATGTCTCTTTATATCCCCTTATTAAGCTAAAACACCTCATTTGAAATATTTGCATTGCGCCCCCAATTTTCTTTTAATGCGCTCCTAAATTTAGGAGCACATGTGCTCCTTGGGAAAAAGGTAAGCGTCAAGCCCTGATCTTTGACACACTTACGGCATACACTGTATGGAAATAATAAAAGCAGAGAGAATTTTTTTTGCACATCCGCATTCTTCTACATTACACAATGATAACAATGAATAATTACATCTTTTCAATAATTTGCAATTACACTATTTCAAGAAACCAGTCATTTTATGGCTGCAACTAAAATAAAGAGCATATTTAATCTAGAAGAAAACAAGAACAAAGCAAAACAAAGGTATTCCCAGGTTTCCCAGCCAAGTCCAAACAAGGTTGGTTCATTTTTTGAGCATTAAACTGTGCCTATAATAACACAGTTATCTCAGCCATAGCTACTGCCAGCTCTTTATGTAATGTCCTAAACTAGTGGTAGAGAATTAAATATTAATTTCATACCTGAAAGTACAGAACACATACATGTTTTTCTCAGCAACAATGCTTTTTATTTAATTTAATATTGTAAATAATAATTTTACATGTCATAGTGTTGTATGTGTAGCCGGGTAAGGTATAGCCCAGGCATGATTGGCTGATGTCATGCCAGCCTGTGAACCTATCAGTGTCCCTGCTCCTTTGTGATTGGTTAACATGGCTGAAATCCTATGAACCTATCAGTGTTGGCATTGATAATATAAAAAGGGAAGGGTTTGATTGCTCAGGATGCATCATCTTTAGTACTAGACCTTTGTGGAAGTGTGTTGGTGTTGGTTTAGCAGTTAGGCCTTTTTCAGGTTAGTCTCCCAGTTCTAAAAATGATTTTTGTCTTTTATAAGGAGAGGCTTAATTTGTCCTCAAAGAGTTAAAGTTAATGAGATAATTAAGAGACTAATTAAATGATGATTGTGCATTAGTGATGAACACCTGCTGTTATTGAGAATTACAGAGGATCAGATGTTGATGTTTTATTGGTTAAAATGATGCCACCATCATGGAGATCAGTGCTTGCTTTAGTTGGGCTCTTGAAACGTGACTCCTGTGTTAGATCTCTCTGTGTAGCAATGCATGTGATGTGGTGCAGTGAGCAGCTGTTAGCTATTTTTATATGATAGAGTAATCATCAGGCGCTGACCTGTTTACACCCAAAATAACTTTCTATTTATATGCTCAGGTTTTGAAAAACCAACTCTGTGAAACTACAGCATTCAATGAAAGTGTTGCTCTAATAGTTATATTGAATGAATTTTAAATCTATGTAATGCATATAAATATTTAAACTCCAGTATCGTTTAGACACACACAGACATCAAGAACCAGCATATGAATCTCAACAAAATGCTTCATGCTGCAATGCATGCTGGGTAACACCATAGTAAAAACTCCCATCATGCACTGCAGCATGAATAATTATTGTCACCATTGTTGAGGATCGTATGATAAGTGTTCATGTCTAAAAGCCTGAGTGATTTAGCTCTTCTTTTTTCCAATATTTAAGCATTACGATGGCATTTGTTTAATATAACTTTTTTCACAGTTCAGTAATAGCTGACTGTCAGTCAATAAACCGAAGAGAGACCTTCGTTATGTTCATTCAAGTGATTTAAAAGCAGAAAGTGTACGTTCATCTGTTTCCTCAAGCTTTTAATATATTTATTGTTGAAGCCATTTCTATGGAATTAAAAATATTTTAGTATATTTGGTAAAACCTGAGAAAACCTGTGTTGCAAAGAAAACATAGAAATTGGAATGTAAACAGTTAAACGGTGATTTAGTATAATGTAATTTGATTGGCTGTTAGATTTAGTATGAAAGAAATAGAACCCGCGAAACAGTCAGAAGCCACTGGACTTTGGAGCAACACAGTCTTTTGACCTACACGTAACTGTACATTTAATTTGTAAGAAAAGTAAATATCCTAAGTTCTTATTTATTTATTATTATTATTATTTTTTTTATGTTTTTGAGATTCATAATTAAACAGTCAAACGAAGAACTCTGGATTCAAGACTTTTATTTGACGTTTCGTGTTGAGTACAAAAGAACTTTGAAGTCCTAAGCTAATGAGTCAGCTTGTTGCACTCACAATCAAGTCAAAAGACTGCTCGACATAGTAAAAATATCGAGTGAAAGAAGATTGCTCGATGAATCCAAAAGACGAGCCGCGTGAGAAGATCGCTAAAGAAAGACGCGCTCGCTCGTGATGACGGCGAGCTAATCGACTGGGCTGACAGTTTTCATGATCTGAGGGAAACCCGCTAGCGGATGATAAAGATAACAGACCAACACGGACGAAAACTACATCGCAGCTCAGAAAATACAGAAAGAAGCCAGTACAGTGTGAGTCGGCTGAATGAAACTTTCCCTGGAACAGGTCTGATATTTTCTTCATCGTCTAAAAGTGACAGTAAGTGCTCCCTGGATATTTCGTTCTGAAAGTCATAGAGCTTTACATAAAGAAATCCTGCACATCAGTGACTCTTTTAAACGAGTGTTTATAAGAAGAGTAGAAGCTGTGTACAATAGGAATTGTGACAGTTTTCTGTGTGAAGATTTTAAAGTGACATGGCAGATGAAAGCGCAGCTGCATGGGTTGACCAAAAGAGGGCGCCAAAGCCCACGTTAAAGGCTGTAGAGGAAAAACTACAAAGGCTGAAAGGAGAACGCAAGGGAAAGTTGGCACAAATAACCAAACAGAAGAACGATTTAGCCAAATTGAAGGAAAATGAACACAATGTTAATTTCATTAAAGATGAAGCATTGCTAAGGTTTGAAAGATGCGTAAGAGAGTATGAACGGATTAATGAAGAGTTGTGTGAGTTAATAGACGAAGACGATAAGAAAGCGGATCAAGATGCTTACAAGAACAGATATTCTGAGTTTCAGCGGTTTATAGAAAACACAAACAAATGGATTGCAGATGTCTTAAAAGATGAGGAAGATGCTATTAGGCCACATGATAGTGTGTCCAGAGCTAACTCCGTGGTAAGCCACACTTCCAGTACTAATTCTGCAATGCTGAGAATTAAAGCTGAACGTGAAGCACTGTTGGCAAGAGCTGCAGCAATGAAAAAGAGAGAAGCAATAGAGCAGGAAGAAATTCGCTTGAGAATTAGAAAAGAGGAATTAGAGCTTGAAACTGAGCTTGCTGCTTCAGATGCCAAACTAAAGGTGTACGAAGATTTTGAAGATGCTCAGGAATCTAAATATGATTTATTAGAGCCACCTTCAGGACCCAGATTTGAACCCATGATGCGTAGACAAGATAAAACCAGTGTGTCAGCTGATAAGACATTCCTTACATTCAATCCAAAGCCAGCCACTCAAGTTGGTGCTTCAGAAAGAAGAAAGTCGTTGTCAAGGTTTGATGCTGTCAGCAGCACGCCACATCTTAATCATCATGATCACACTGATTCTTCTACAGATAGCCTGCACGAAGTGCTACAGCATCAAACCAAGGTCACCGAGATGCTCATTAAACAACAGAGTTTGTCTCAACTGCCTCAAAGAGACATACCCACGTTTACAGGAGATCCTTTGACTTACAGATCTTTCATAAGGGCTTTCGAGCATGCTATTGACAGTAAAACGGACAGTCATCAAGACCGGTTGTACTATCTTGAACAGTTCACGAGGGGAGAGCCACTTGATCTCATTCGGAGCTGTGAGCACATGAAACCCGACAGAGCTTATAAAGAAGCCAGAGAACTGCTTGATCGTCACTATGGAGATGAAATGACCATCGCTACAGCTTATATCAAGAAGGCTATGGAATGGCCTCAGATAAGGTCAGAAGACAGAAAAGGATTGAATGCTTTTGCATTGTTCTTGGTTGGATGTTGTAACACGGTGAATGATGTGGACTACATGGACGAAATTAACAATCCCACCAACATGAAGTCCATTTTATCCAAACTTCCATTCAAACTGAAAGAAAGATGGAGAAGTTACGCTTATGACATTCAAGAAAGAACAAGAAAAAGAGCCAGATTTCCTGATTTAGTGGAATATGTGTACCGTCAAGCAAAGGTTGCCAATGACCCGCTGTTTGGAGACATCCTGGACTCCACTTCAAATAATCAGAACAACTCAAAAAGGCAACCAAGCATTAAAAAAAGTGAGTCTAAAAGAAGTAGCTTTGCTGTGAATGTGTCTGCTACTGAAAATAATGTCAGTAAAAGCCAACCTGAGAAGAAACCTTTTGCAGTCAAGTCAGCAAGTGTCTTTCAAAGTCCCTGTCTTTACTGCCAGAAGAACCATGCACTAAATGTATGCAACAAGATTCGAGAACAGCCTCTGAAAGAAAGAATTCAGTTCTTGAAAACGAACGGTCTTTGTTTTGGGTGTCTGACGGCAGGTCATATGTCCAAGGACTGTAAAAAAAGGGCCTCTTGTCCAGATTGTTCATTCAAGCACCCAGCTATCTTGCACATTGTTAAGGAAGATGCTTCATCAAAGAATAACAGTGCAGATGACGGCTCACAAAGTACAAGTGAAGTCACAAGTGCTCTCGTGTCTGCAGGGTGCAGAAGAGTTGACCATACTGGGGCCGGGAATAGTGAGTGTATTCTTCCCATCGTACCTGTGCAGATAAAACACAAGAAAGACACAAAGATAATCAAGACCTATGCTTTCCTGGATCAAGGAAGTACAGCGACTTTCTGCACTGAAGAATTGGCAAAGAAGTTGAATATGCGAGGCAGAAAGACAGAGTTCCTGCTTCGTACTATAGCGCAAGAACAGAAAGTGAATAGCTATGAACTTACTGATCTGGAGGTGTGTGGCTTAGAGGAGCAAGATTACATTCAGCTTCCCAATGTGTATACTCAGCCAGATATACCTGCAAAAAAGGCCAACATCCCACAGAGGAAAGATTTGGAGAAGTGGTCTTACCTGAGTCGAGTCCATCTCCCAAAACTTGAAGCAGAAGTTGGTCTGCTCATCGGTGTCAATGCATACAAAGCCATGGAGCCATGGGAGATCATTAATAGCCAGAACAACGGACCATATGCTGTGAAGACAGCTCTTGGCTGGGTCGTCAATGGGCCAATCAGCAGATGCCAAGAGAAGGAATCAGATGATGGCAAAAGACAAAGTTTCCTTGTCAACCGTATTTCTTTGATTAGCGTTGATGACATGCTGATAAAGCACTACAATGCAGATTTTCCAGAAAGAAGATGTGACGACAGACGAGAACAGTCGCAACATGACAAGAAGTTCATGCATACAGTGACAACATCAGCCCAGCTCGTGAATGGTCACTTCCACATCAAGTTGCCTTTGAAGGATGACAAGGTGAAGATGCCGTGCAACCGTGGTATTGCTGAACAGAGGCTTAACTCTTTGAAAAGGAAGTTCAGTAGGAATACAGACTTCTTTCATGAGTACAAGGCTTTTATGGACAACATACTGGAAAAAGGCTATGCAGTAAGGATTCCACAAGAACAGTTGATTCGCAGTGATGGAAGAGTATGGTTCATTCCACACCATGGGGTGTACCATCCAAAAAAGAAGAAACTCAGAGTCGTCTTTGACTGTGCGGCAACTTACCAAGGTGTATTGCTAAATGACCAGTTGTTGCAAGGGCCTGACCTAACTAACACCCTCATCGGAGTGTTGCTGAGATTCAGACAGGAGCCTGTCGCCATGATGGCAGATATCGAGTCCATGTTTTACCAGGTGCGGATTCCAGACACGGACACAGATATTCTATGCTTTCTCTGGTGGCCAGATGGTAATCTGAATGTGGAAGCAGAGGAGTACAGAATGTGTGTGCATCTGTTCGGTGCTACATCATCCCCTAGTTGTGCGTCATATGCATTAATAACCCTCTGGGGTCCGAGGTCATTTTGGGGCCCTTGAGATGTTTTGACATGCCCTGATATTTGTGCTTTTTTCAGCTACTTAAAACATACTATTGACCAACATGTAATTTTTTTTGTATTCAGCACAAACTGTGCTACAATAATATGTGACCAAGATGGATGTACATGTTTGCATTTTTTAGAAAAAAAATATTATGCGTGGTTAGTACGTTTTGGGAAAAAAAATGTAGCTGAAATAAGGCCTTAAAACCCACACTAAATAGTCCTGAATAAGACTTTTGAGTAATCAGTCTTGTAGGCTAGAATATTTACTTCAAAATTATGTGAAAATCATTCTGCTTACTCATTCACAGAAAACAATATATTGATTTAAAATTTTCAAGACATGTTTTGTGATCGAGGGTCTATATGCGAGGGAGTGGTAATGGCCATGAATATTGAGTGAGTCTCACCTGAGAGACAAAGGGCCCTCCCCTATGGGGCCCTAATGGCCCATCAGTGTGACTGTGACTGAGGCAGGTGAGAGAGAATGTGAGGAGACTGAAAAAAAGGGTTTTTTTAATTATTTGTGTTTTATTTACAACACAGTATAATCAAAACATACATAATGAAGGTCAAAGACACATTATTGTGCACACTGATCTAACCACAGAGATGTGAACTGACAAAAGATTCTGTTCAAGTGAAACAAGTAAATCATACCTGATATTTACGTGTTTTATTTAAGTGTTTCTACTTCTTTCCATGCATTCAAGAAGAAAAAACATAATCAGTAGAAAAGGAGCTTGTTTTAACATAGAATATCAGTGTAGTTGAACATCTGATGTTGGTGCAGCGCTCTCAGAGGAAAACAGTTTGAAGAGACATCAGGATACATCTGGTGCTGGTATCTGATTCAATAAAATACAAACAAAAAACATTTGTGAGCATGTTAATATCAGGAGCATCTGTATATATATATATATATAGGTTTTGTAGCCATCGACTCACACATGCTTTGTACTATCATAAAAAAGAGAAAGAAATCTTATATCTGAGAAACTAATTATTATTGTTTAGCAAGTTATTAAAATCTATTTCTGAACAGAGTAGGCTATTAATAATAAACATGTACTAAACATACTTAGACTCGTAGCATTCATCATGTTACAGTGTACACTCATATTACTTTTATAGTTTTATATAGAGCATGAAAACATCATCGCGCCGTAAGAAATTTAAATACAATGAATTGCCCCTCATATTAAAAATGTTTTACACGATTTCAAACATTGTAGTCAGGAATTATAGTTTGGGAAAAACCCAACTATGATTTTGTAGTCATATAGTCTAGTATGTATGATTTTATAGTAGCGTATGACATGACTCTCATGACACAGACTCAAGCATGCTTTGTACAATAAAAGGATGTACTTTGTACTATAAAAAATGCTATTTTATATCTGAGAAACTAATTATTATTGTTTAGCACGCTATTACAATATATTTGTGAACAGAGTATTAATAATAAACATGGTCTAAACATTCTTAGACGCGTAGCATTCATCATGTTGTCGTTTGGGAAAAACCCAACTAACTGTTTAAATCTGTTCAAGTTTATGACACAATAACACGGTAACTAATGCAAAAAAGAAACATAACTTACTCATCAGATCGATCTCCTCTTCTGGATGAAATCGTGTTCTTCCTTCGAGGGAAATCCTTTCTTTACTCAGCGTGAACAGTAACAGTAGCCGCGATGAGGACCTCCGCTCTTTGTTTGTTTTGGGCGTTTACACACGCGCTCACGCACCACATGGCTATTTACATATGAACAGCGCGAGGAGCGCGTGGGCGTGAACTCATTAGAGATAATGAGTCAGACGGGAAAGATTGAACATCGTGTTGGTTTCATACGGATTACTTCATCACAGAATGTTTGTTTTCGATAGGACTTGCTTCATTTCGAAGTAGACACTTCAGGCTTTCTATAGATATAACTCCCATGTCTCTGTGTTGAGTATTTCCTGAGTTACAGTTCATTTTAGTGACGCGTTTCTCAAAACAGTTTGCGGAGACGGAGAAGACAGAGAGCACACCCTGTTTATTTTCTTATTTCTCCAAAAGCACAAAGTTGTGTTGTTATTGTGAGTGTACTCAAAAAAAAGTAGACACTTAACAGTTTCGATTGATGTATAACACTTATTTGTGTGACCAAAATCAACAGAGTATTTTTAGTGTCTTTTGCACTGATCTTAAAAAAAACGAGTTGGTCTCGCCGGCGATACAGCCGACCCCAGAGAGTTAAGAAGAACAGCGGAAGATGCAGCATCAAAGAGTACCCCAGAAGCCACACAGACAGTCCTCAAGAACTTCTATGTGGATGACTGTTTGAAGTCAGTAGCCACAGAAGACAAAGCCGTTGCTCTTGCGAGAGAGCTGATGACGTTGTGTGCCAATGGTGGTTTCCATTTGACTAAGTGGGTCAGCAACAGCAGAGCAGTGCTGGGCTCTATTCCTGACCACGAACGAGCGGCTGAAGTCAAAGATCTCGATTTGGAGTATGATGAGTTACCAGTGGAACGGGCATTAGGCGTACAGTGGTGCACAACTTCTGACAGCTTCAGGTTCAAAATATATCTGCCAGACAAGCAGAAAAGCAAGACGGGGCATTTATCTGTAGTCAGTTCAGTGTATGACCCAATGGGTTTTTTGGCACCACTCCTACTACCGATCAAGCTCATTTTAAGAGATCTCTGCCAAGAAAAGAAAGGTTGGGATGAAGAGATCAACGAAAAATCATGCCGGACATGGATGAAGTGGCTGACAGACTTAGACAAGCTTTCAGAACTCAGTCTGAACAGATGTTTCAAACCCTCTGCATTTGGGTCCACAAACGCTGCTCAAATCCACAATTTCTCAGACGCTAGTCAAAATGGATATGGCGTTGTGTCGTATCTCTTGTTGACAAATGACCGGGGTGAGAAACACGTATCATTCTTGATGCGAAAGTCCAGAGTCGCTCCACTCAAACAGATTACGATCCCGAGAATGGAGTTGACAGCAGCGACTGTTGCAGTCAAGATCGATCGGATGTTGAAAAAAGAACTTGAAGTTCCCCTGATGGAGTCGGTCTTCTGGACGGATAGTACAACAGTACTAAAGTACATCGAAAACGATGCCCTTCGTTTCAAGACGTTTGTGGCAAACCGTGTCTCTTTCATTAGAGAAGCGACCACATCTTCTCAGTGGAAGTATGTCAATACTTCACAAAACCCTGCAGATCAGGCTTCAAGAGGTTTGAAGATCCAGAGCTTCATAGAAAGTAAGAGCTGGTTTCAGGGGCCTAGTTTCCTGCGAAAGGATGTTGAATGGCCGGAACAACCTGAGCAGTGTCCTTACCTGACTGAAGATGACGTTGAGGTGAAAACATCCGCTGCAGTGTCATGCACAAACTCAAACGAGTGCAAAGATCCACTGAACCAACTCGTTGAGTATTACTCCAGTTGGCATAAGCTGAAAAAGGCGGCAGCCTGGATGTTGCTCTTGAGAAGGATGTTGCGGCACCTGAGCGAGAAAAGAAAATAGTTTGAGCAGAACATACAGCAAAATGAGAATGATCCAGAGAAATGTAGATCTATAGTTGAAAAGCAAATGGTGATGTGCAAGAAGAACCTGGAAAAAAGAAAACTCACCGTGGAAGATCTATCCAGAGCTGAAATTGAACTGGTTAAATACAGTCAGAAACAAGCTTACACGGAGGAGATACAAGCCTTGCAGTTGGCAGGCTCACGTGTGAAAAAGAACAGTTCTATCTTCAAACTGGATCCATATTTGCAAGATGATGTGTTGAGAGTAGGAGGACGTTTGAACAGATCGGCGATGCCTGAGGAGGCCAAGCATCCTGCCATTCTGCATAAACAGCACAGAATAGCTCACCTCATTCTCCACCACATCCATCAAGAGTGTGGACATGGAGGTAGGAACCATGTCTTAGCCATATTGCGACAACGGTATTGGATACCAAGAGCCAATGCAGCAGCAAGAAAAGTGATTTCAGAGTGCAACCTCTGCAGAAGACTGCATGCAAAGGCAGGAGAACAGAAAATGGCGGATCTGCCACAAGACCGTCTGCTCCCTGACAAACCACCCTTCACCAACACGGGTGTGGATTATTTTGGACCTTTCGAGGTCAGAAGAGGACGTGCAAAAGTTAAGCGTTATGGAGTGCTCGTCACATGTTTAACTGTCAGGGCAGTGCATATAGAAGTAGCCCATTCTCTTGACACCGATTCATGTATTAATGCCATACGGCGGTTTCAAGCCAGAAGAGGTCAAGTGTCAATTATTCGTTCTGACAATGGCACGAACTTTGTAGGCGCTGAACGAGAGCTGCGTGAGGCATTGGCAGAGATGGATCAGTCTCGTATAAATGAAGTAATGATGAAAAAGGGTGTGCAATGGATTTTCAACCCACCTGCTGCGTCTCACCACGGCGGTATCTGGGAGCGTCAGATTCGCACCGTGAGAAAAGTGCTGAGCTCTGTTGTGAAGCAACAGCTCTTAGAAGATGAAGGACTACACACTCTCCTATGTGAAGTTGAGAGCATCATCAATGGGAGACCCTTAACCACGAACACAGATCACCCAAATGACCTCGAGCCGCTGACGCCCAATCATCTGCTTGCGTTGAAAACACAGCCTAGTTTTCCACCTGGTGTGTTCACTAAGGATGATGTCTACGCCCGCCGGCGCTGGAGACAAATACAATATATGGTAGATCTGTTCTGGCGAAGGTGGACTCACGAATACTTACCGCTTCTGCAAGAACGGCAAAAATGGCTCGGCTTAAGTAGAAGTTTTAAGGTTGGAGATGTCGTTCTCGTCGCAGATTCGTTTCTGCCAAGAAACTCCTGGATATTAGGCAGAGTCATGAGAGTGATGCCTGACTCCAAAGGCGTTGTCCGAAGTGCTGAGGTTCGGACGAAGACCAGCATCATTCAAAGACCAATAACTAAACTTTGTTTGTTGCAGGGAGAAGACTGAAGATAGAAGAGAAAGGCTTGAATAGAGTAGAAATTACCGTTTTGAATAGTCTATGAAAAGTATTTAGTTGTTAAGTATGTTAATACTTGCCAGTTAATGTTTACCTTAAATACTTGCCTATGAAGAGAAGAAGATTCTTGCTAAAAGGAATTACAGAAAGTGTTGAATATAAGAGTATAAATGACTTCAGTTTAAGTTTAGGTTGATAATTGATATGTTAAGGCCTAGTCAATTAGGGACCGGGATATGTTGAAGCCATTTCTATGGAATTAAAAATATTTTAGTATATTTGGTAAAACCTGAGAAAACCTGTGTTGCAAAGAAAACATAGAAATTGGAATGTAAACAGTTAAACGGTGATTTAGTATAATGTAATTTGATTGGCTGTTAGATTTAGTATGAAAGAAATAGAACCCGCGAAACAGTCAGAAGCCACTGGACTTTGGAGCAACACAGTCTTTTGACCTACACGTAACTGTACATTTAATTTGTAAGAAAAGTAAATATCCTAAGTTTTTATTTATTTATTATTATTATTTTTTTTTTTTTTTATGTTTTTGAGATTCATAATTAAACAGTCAAACGAAGAACTCTGGATTCAAGACTTTTATTTGACGTTTCGTGTTGAGTACAAAAGAACTTTGAAGTCCTAAGCTAATGAGTCAGCTTGTTGCACTCACATTTATATTAATATTGCAATTGCTTAAACACCACTTTGATTTACTAAAAGGGTCAAGAGCCCAACTAAAGCAAACACTGATCTCCATGATGGGGGCATCATTTTAACCAATAAAACATCAGCACCTGCTGTTATTGAGAATTACAGAGGATCAGATGTTGATCACTAATGCACAATCATCAAAAGCTTAAAGCTTCATGAGGCTTCATCTGCCCATCACTAGTAATTTGTTAACTTGTGCACGAGCTAGCTGTGCACTAAAAATTGATTTTTGTGGCTGAATATCTGTCTAATATGTAACGTCAAACCAACTTTATCTCGGTTAGGGTTAAAGGTGTAAGATAAAAGGACACACAAAGGAACAAAATCAAATCACAGGTGGGAATGGGTGATGCTGACAGGTGTGTCATCAGAATCTGAAAATTACCCTCTTATTGGGCAATATGCCATGCTATGCTGTGTTAGACTTTAACTACCTTTTTAGAAATATTGAGTAACAAGTTTTTAACAAGAATTTTAGAATGATAAAATTATTATGAGGTTTACAATTGAAAAATATTCTCTTTGTTCTTGCTGTTTTTTTTTTTTTACTACAGACATGGCATCAAAACCCATTGAACTGGCAGCCCTGGGAAGACCTCTGTTTCCTGGTATGCTGTATGACTGCTGCAGAGATTCCTTCATTCCAGGTGCTTTACCTACTGGAAACAAAAAAAAAGCTTTTTGTTTCATTTTTCACCCATTGTGACTTGAAAGGTAACTAGTTATAATATAGCTGGGGACTACTTTCAGGTGCTGCGTAATATCACTGCGCCTGCTGCGCCCATGTTACGGCAGCAAAGTTCCTTGATTATTACGCCGGAATGAGAGTAGTTCCTAATCATATCAGCCTAGAAAATCGCAACTTTTCATTTTCCGCCGATCTTAGTACACGATATAACTACAGAAGAGTCAAGTTTTAAATAGGAAAACGATCGAAACTCTTTGGTCATTTTTGAACGCGATGCTACTGGTCTAATAGGATTCAATGATCTATGCTAAGCTATGCTAAAAGTGCTATCGCCAGACCCGGAGATCAGCTGAATGGATTCAAAAACGGTAAAACTCAACTTATTAACTCTGGGGGAGTTGGAGAATGAGCCTATTTCCAAAAAAAGTGGAGTGTTCCTTTAAGCACTGCAGTTTTAAAACAATGCTATATGTGTGCGCCGTCTTGGTTTCTGTTTCTGTGTGAGAGGAGCGCTCATTTTTTGCCGCTTTATTGGCTTTGAACGATTATAAACAAGTTTGGATTACTGCAACTCACTGTACATTGGTGTTTCTCAGTCATGTGTTTCCCGTCTGCAGTTGGTTCAGAATGCTGCAGCTCGGGTTCTCTATGGGAAGCGCAAGTACGAGTCTATTACGCCTGCCCTGATTTCATTGCATTGGCTGCCAGTCAAATACAGAATTGATTTTAAAATCCTATTGTTTGTCTATAAATCTCTCCATAATCTGGCTCCACAGTACCTATCTGATCTGTTACAACCTTATACTCAGTCAAGAGTACTCAGATCTGCTGATTCTGGTTTGTTGCAAGTCCCTAGGGCACGTCTCAAAAACAGAGGTGATCGTGCCTTTTCTGTTGTTGGCCCCAAGCTGTGGAATAGTCTCCCAATTCATATCAGAACTGCCTCAACATTATCTGTTTTTAAGTCTACTCTTAAAACTTATCTCTTTTCCTTGGCATTTAATATTTTTTGACTTGCTGTGGAATGACTTTATTTTAGTGAATCTCATTCATTTTACATTTTTTGTGTTATAGTCTTGTTTTATTGCTTATAAACTTGTCGACTTGTTTGTGTATGCATAATCTGTGAAGCACTTTGGTCGACTTCGGTTGTTTTAAATGTGCTATATAAATAAACGTTGTATTGTATTGTATTGTATTGTATAAACACACTTATATGCGTCTGAAGCCCTGTCTTTGCAAGTATCCTCATAAACACAGTGATTTAGGTCTTAAGAGAGAGTGAATAGCTGAAAAAGAAAACGCATATGTAGCAGTATATTGGATCCGGACTTTGGTCTTAAAGAGGAAGCTTTTTTAAAGAGGAAGAAATAAAAAAAAATAATGATTATATATATATATATATATATATATATATATATATATATATATATAAGCTTCTATGGTATCAAAGATTTTAATATCATAAAAACCTTTTTAAAAAAAAAAAAAAAAAAAAAAAAAAAAATTATATATATATATATATATATATATATATATATATATATATATATATCGTTATCATGATATAAAATTACTCGTATCGTGATATAAGATTTTGGTCATATCGCCCACACTTATAAGATTTGAAAGTTTAATAACATTTAACGTAAGCATAACATAAGTGTTTTGAATTATGTAAACTAATGATCTGTTAATCAATATGTAATGTTCAATGAGTACATTTACACTCACATTATCTCATCATTAGGTCACTCGCTCACCACATTGACTCTTGCACTACACAAACTGTTGCACATCACCTCATACTACAATTCCCATCATCCATTGCACTGACGACACACACAGCTGATTGCACTGATCACACGCCTTACTTAAGCCATGGACTTCCTCTCTGTCATTGCCGAGCATTGTATGCACTTATCTCTCTCTTGTCAAATCTTAATGTGATCTTCACAGTAAAAAGTGGTCCCTGAAGATGGCGTCCCTGAAGAGTAGTGTGGCAGGAGCTACTCTCAGAACAAAATTAAAACGATCTGATTTTCATAACCCTAACGTATTTAATGCGAAGGATAATTATGCTGCAGCTCTCCTGAATCCCTACAAGATGAAATTCATGCAGAAAACTTTGTTTTACGGATATACAATTGCCCTTCTATATGTTTCGGTTCAGTGTTGTTGGACTACTCACGTACGCTGCAACGAGGCCCAATCGGCAGTTCATCTAAGTGAAGTAGGTCAGTTCGCCTCGTATTCCATTGTTTTAAACCACGGAAAGGCTTCAATACCAACTGTACAAAGGAATTCAACACGTGCGAGATCTACACGGCCTCTGAGAAAAGTGCTGCTTTACTTGGTGACAACGATTCTCCTGGCTGGTGATATTCAGCTCAACCCAGGCCCTGGTGTCGTCGGTGGTGCTCAGTGTGTCGTTTTGGATTGTGGTGCTGCACCTGGAGGCGTTTTGCGGTCCGCGCCGTGTGGTGGTGATCGGGCCGAGATTGATCGCGGCTTGGTTGTTTTGCCGGAATTCGTTGGGGATTCATCTGACATTCATACGATGGCCATTGGTGATCAAGCCGGGGTTAACTGTGGTCTGGATGTGTTGCCGGAGTGTATTAGAGGAGTTTTCACTACGCCACATCGTGAATCAGCCGTGGAGAAGCATCGCAAACTGCAATACTTTCAAACGGTGAACCATTCTAAAATAATTTGGGACCGTAGGGCTAAACCGAAGGGTATTTTAGGAGGACATTTAAATGTTCGAAGTATGTTATCAAAACATGAACAACTTGAAAAATTGCTTATGGACTCAAATTTAGATTTCTTGTGTTTGTCTGAAACATGGTTAACTAAAACTTTTCCCAGTACATCTTTAGAAATGCCTGGGTATAAATATTTCAGACAAGATAGGAAAAAAGGTAGAGGAGGAGGGCTTCTTATTTATGTTAAAGATCATTTTATAAGTAAACAAGTTCATCTTGAATGCTCAAATGATTTTGAATGTATTGCTGTTTTAATTACTTTATCTTCTCAAATGTCTTTCACCATTGTTGCAGTTTACAGGCCCCCTTCGTCTGATATTTCATTTTTTAATCATTTTAGAAAACTTTTCAAAGAAATTGAGATAAGTAAAGAATGTATTGTTTTGGGGGATTTTAATCTTAACTGGTCTGATAAAATGACCAAAAAGAAATTGAAGGAAGTAACTAAATTATATGATTTTACACAATTGGTTGAGGGCCCTACACAAATTACAGCTACTTCTCGAACCTTATTAGATCTTATATTTACAAATAAACCAGATAGAATTATAAAAAATTTTTAACTGGAATATCAGATCATAATTTAATACTTGTTTCTAGGAAGCTGAATAAGAATAGATTTGTATATCATAAAACTAACCAGAGTAACCAGAACCATTCATATAGAATACCAAAAAAGGATATGAGTGCTTTTGAAGAAGAGCTTGGACAAATTGATTGGCAATCACTTTTATCTTCTGAAAACTTGGAAACTGCACATAGAAAATTTATAGAGGAGCTAAAAAATTTAAGGAATAAATATACAAAACTAGTTAGAAATAAGTTTAGAAATAATAATTTAGCATGGATCAATGAACAGGTATGGATACTTATGAAAAAGCGGGATACTGCTTTAAAAAAAAGCTATAAAATCTGGTTTGCAACAAGATCGACTTCTTTTTAATAGTTTAAGAAATAAGGTAGTTAAGACATTACGGCAGGCTAAGTCACAATTTTTTGTTAATATTCTAAATGAGGCTAAAGGCAATAGTAAAAGGGTATGGCAAACCATTAATAAATTGACAAAGAAAGACATTAAAATCCAATTCCAAACATTTATTACATGATTTAAAGGAAGTATAATTGATAAACCTGATGAAATTGTTGATGTATTTAATAATTACTTTGTTGACTCGGTTCAAAATTTGAGTGATAAATTTGGAATAAGACACAAAGAAATTAATTCAGTGAATTTAGTAAAACCTGCACTTCATTTGACAACAGTTACAGAGTGTATAATTCAGGATATTATAAAAGATTTTAAAAATTCCAATGCCAAAGATATAGATGGTTTAGATTGTAATTTCTTAAAAAATAATAGTGATATCTTTTTAGAACCAATTACTCATTTTGTGAATTTATCAATTAAACAATCTATATTCCCAAGTTGTTGGAAAATGGGGTTAGTTACCCCAGTTTTTAAGACAGGTGATTCAACTAATGTGGTAAATTATAGGCCGATCTCAATTTTATCAGTAGTGTCTAAAATAGTAGAAAAAGTAGTAACTGAGCAAATTGTGAATTTCGTAGATACACAAAATAATTTATTGTGTCCTATGCAATTTGGGTTTCGTAAACAGCATTCGACTGAAACTGCTGTATGTTATTTTATTGAGCAAATTCGGTCAAAATTAGATAAGGGTGGGGTTGTGGGTGCTGTGTTCCTGGTTTGACAAAAGGCATTCGATACACTAAATCACAATATTTTATTATCTAAATTATCACATTTTAATTTCTTGGAAGATACAATAAAATGGATTGAGTCTTATCTTACATCAAGGAAACAGTGTACCCGAATTAATGCATGCATATCTTCTTTAAGAGATTGTCCCACAGGAGTTCCTCAGGGGTCAACCCTAGGGCCATTACTCTTTAGTTTGTATTTGAATGATTTTCCAGATGTTTGTCCTGATGTACATATTCAAATGTACCCAGATGATACTGTGATTTATGTACATGATAAAACAAAAGAAAAGGTGGCCCAAAAATTATCTATTGCAATGACAAAAATTTTAGATTGGTTTACTCAGTGCTGCTTAACATTAAACGTTCGTAAAAGTGCATGTATGTATTTTAAAATTAAAAAGAAGGAGGAGGTCCAACCAGATATATTAGTTAATGGTGAAAAATTACAAATTGTATCAGATTTTAAGTATCTTGGAGTTATTTTGGATTCTCGTCTAACATTTGAAAAACATGTTCGAAAAATAGTCTGTGCAGTGACACCTCAACTTAGAAATTTTAAATTTATAAGGAGTCAACTTTCAATAGAAGCTTCAAGAGTCTTTTTGAATTCTTTGATCTTTTCTCATTTTTCTTATTGCATTACTTCATGGTCGCAAGCAGGAAAATCTACTCTTAAACCTTTATATACTCTGTATAAACGTGCTCTAAAAGTATTCGACAAGAAACCTAATAGGTATCATCATTGTTTGATTGTTAACAAGTACAATTTTTTTACTTTTGATAATTTTATTGTGTTTTATAATTGTTGTTTAATGTACAAAATTGTTAACAATCTTGCACCTTCACCCTTGAAGGAATTTGTTTTTTCTTGTACTGAAAATATAAGACAAACTAGAGCTTCGTCTAGAGGTGATTGTACAGTGAATTTTAGAGTTACTGGTTTTGGTCGTTCAGCTTTTTCTGTAAGGGCTGTTAATAACTGGAATAATTTACCAATTAATATAAGACAGTGTTCTACCTTAGCACAATTTAAGCTACATTTAAAAATATGGCTAAAGACGAGTCAGGTATGTGACCATTGAGTATTTCTGTACTTTGAATGAAACTTTGGGGAGTTGTAAAATTTAGGATGATGCTTTGTAGTACTTACAGGGGATATTTTGTAGAAATTTGGATTGTAGTTTTTATGTGGGATTATATGTTTTTTTTTTGTTTTTTTTTTCTTTTAAATTTTGGGGGGATTTTATTGTAAATGGTATTATATTGATGTTTTTGTCATATTTCTATTTTCCTGCCCAGGGACAGCAGATGAAATTTAGCTTTGTAGCTAATTCTGGGGCAGTTTTTTTTTTGACTGTCTATTGTCCCTGTCAAATAATGCATTAAATAAAAAAATAAAAAAATTAGCGATAGCTACTCTACGGAGCCCACTTAGTTGCCATAGTCTTGCCTTGCCTGTTTTTCCCGTGTTTTGATTCTAGCCCGTGTCCTGGATTAGTCCTTGCCTTGCCATTCGGACTCTGTTTGCACCTCTCTTGGTTTATAGCTTGTGTACCTGAATTATCTCTCTGCCTTGCCCCATTGGATATTGTTCGCCGATTGAAGACCCACGTTTGCCCTAGGACTACTCTTTGTCTTGTCCCTGCCATACCTGTTTGCCGTTGTTTGACCCTGCCTGTGATTTGACTATGTTTATTAATAAAAGCTTGCACTTGGATCCGCTCGCATCCATCTCATCGACTCCGTTACAATAATACTCAATTACAAGTAAATTGATAATTGAGATCCAATTATCAATTTAATTGATAATTGAGATAATTGAGATAATGAGAGATCCAAGATGGCGGCGCGCTCAGACGCAGCGGCCTCTCCAGGTCCCAAAGACGGTGCTTTTATGTCTTTTAATGTCGTCTGTTCATCTCCAAACAATGTCAATTCACCGCTAATTCATCGGGAGATCACTCCGGGATACATCTATGATCGCCAAAGCCTTTTGGATATCGACAACACATACAAACACAAACTCTCGCCGGCGGCTACTGAGAAGCTACGAGGCCTTTGTTTACTGCTGGAGCCGGACCTCGAGACCGCGGCCTCGCCTACTGACGCTACCCGCACAAGGCGGCGTCGCAAGCGGTGTGAGAGAGGACAGAAGCGCGGTAAGTGCGGAGGTATACGAGCCAGGCTAAGAGCTAACCCCTCAAGACCGGCTCTTCCAACACTCATGCTCTCAAACGTTCGCTCTCTGGAAAACAAACTGGACTTAATTCAACTCAGTCGGTCTACACAGCAGGAGGCAAGGGATTGTTGTGTGTTTGTTTTCACTGAAACATGGCTAAAGGACAACATCCCGGACTCCGCCATTCAGCTGCACGGGCTAAACTGCTACCGAGCGGACAGAGATTCATCACTGTCTGGTAAGACTCGCGGCGGTGGCTTGTGTGTGTATATCAACAAAGAGTGGTGTAACAATGCTGCGTTAGTATCAAAACACTGTTCGTCGCTGGTGGAGTTTATGTTTGTGAAGTGTCGACCGTTCTATCTGCCGCGGGAGTTCACGGCCATTGTTATTGTTGCGGTTTACATCCCCCCATGTGCAAACGCTAAGGACGCGCTTCGCGAGCTGTACAGCGCCATCAGCGAACAACAAACAAATAACCCCGATGGCTTTTTCATCATAGCCGGTGACTTCAACCACGCAAACTTAAAGACAGTTTTGCCAAAGTTCTACCAACATGTGCACTTTGCAACAAGGGGAAATAACACACTGGACTTTGTTTACACAATAGAGAAAAATGAATACAAAGCTGAACCCCGCCCCCACCTCGGGTACTCAGACCACATCTCTGTTATGCTAATCCCAGCATACAGACCACTTCTGAAACTCACCAAACCGGTTCAAAAGCAAATCACGGTATGGCCAGAAAATGCCACCTCAGCACTGCAGGACTGCTTCCAGGACACAGACTGGAACATGTTTAAAGAGGCGGCCACCTACAACAACCACACAGACCTACAGGAGTACACTGAAACTGTGACTGCTTACATCAAAAAGTGCATAGATGATGTGACAGTCACCAAGACCATCACCACACGCGCCAACCAGAAGCCATGGATGACAGCAGAGGTTCGTGGGCTGCTAAAGACCAGAGATGAAGCATTCAGATCAGGAGATAAAGCAGCCCTCAAAACAGCAAGAGCCAATCTGTCTCATGGCATCAAGAAGGCAAAACATCAGTATGCTAAAAAAATCAACAACAAATTCAGCGACAGTAAAGACACTCGGACCCTGTGGCAAGCCATTCAGACCATCACTGACTACAAGGCCCCGCCACAGGCCAGTGACGATGACACATCCCTACCAGAGGCACTCAACCACTTCTACTCACGATTTGAGATACAGAACAACACACCTGCACATAAACTACCCACATCTCCAAACGACCAGGTAATCTGTCTCTCCCCAGCCGATGTAAGGAAGACCCTATCCAGGATTAACCCACGAAAGGCTGCGGGCCCTGACAACATACCTGGACGTGTACTGAGAGACTGTGCTGCACAGCTGACGAATGTCTTAACAGACATCTTCAACACCTCGCTGAGCCAGGCAGTCGTCCCCACGTGTCTCAAATCCACCTCCATAATCCCAGTACCAAAGAAGTCACATGTGTCCTGTCTGAATGACTATCGTCCCATAGCACTGACCCCCATGATGAAGTGCTTTGAGAGGTTAGTCATGCATCACATCAAGTCCAGTCTCCCAAGCACGCTGGACCCATTCCAGTTTGCATATCGTCCAAACCGTTCCACGGACGATGCAATATCCACCACTCTCCACCTAGTTCTTACCCACCTGGAACAGAAAGACTCCTATGTAAGAATGCTGTTCATCGACTTCAGCTCAGCATTCAATACAATAATCCCACAACAGCTCATCCACAAACTAAACTTGCTGGGCATTAACACCTCCCTCTGTAATTGGATCCTGGACTTTTTAACTGCAAGACCTCAGTCAGTCCGTATCGGCCGCAACACCTCGAGCACTACCACACTGAGCACAGGTGCCCCACAAGGCTGTGTGCTTAGCCCGCTGCTCTTCACGCTGCTGACCCACGACTGCACTGCCAAGTCCAGCTCCAACCACATCATCAAGTTTGCTGATGACACAACTGTGGTGGGCCTCATCAGCAACAACGATGAAACGCACTACAGAGAGGAAGTGGCACAGCTGGCTGAATGGTGTGGCACTAACAACCTGTCCCTCAATGTGAGTAAGACAAAAGAGGTTGTGATGGACTTCAGGAGAAACTCTGTTGACCACCCCCCACTGACCATCGACGGCTCAATCGTGGAGAGAGTCAGCAGCACTAAATTCCTGGGGGTGCACATCACAAAGGATCTCACCTGGACCACCAACGTCACGTCACTCAACAAGAAGGGACAACAGCGCCTCTACTTTCTCCGTCGGCTGAAAAGGGCAAGTCTCCCTCCACCCATCCTCACCACCTTTTACAGGGGCACCATTGAGAGTGTGCTGACCAGCTGCATCACTGTCTGGTACGGGAACTGCAGTGCTGCTGACCGCAAGACCCTTCAACGGACAGTGAACACTGCCGCAAAGATCATCGGTGCCCCTCTTCCCTCCATCCTGGACATTTTCCTTGCACGATACTCCAGCAAGGCCTCCAGCATCGTGAAGGACCCCACCCACCCCTCCCACCACCTCTTCCAGCTCCTGCCATCAGGAAAAAGGTACCGGAGTATCAAAGCTCGTTCTGTGAGATTGCTCAACAGCTTCTTTCCCCAGTCTGTGAGAGCTCTTAACTCCAATCTCCCTGTCCCCGCTCTGAAACCATGAACACCTCAGCCCCCCAACTATAAATAACTATTGACTAATTTCTCCTAAGTGCAATTCTGGGTGTGCTACACACAGGTGAGTGGGCTATACAAACCACCTGTAGTAACGCACTCGTCCCACTATATGCACACTAGACACTTTCTATAAACACTCCCTGCAACAAAGACTCAATAAGATAATATATGTTTACTTGAATATTGCACTACAAAATAATGTTTACTGGAGCATTGCACTACTAACTCTTTTGCACTATGCACTGCTTCCCACAAAATCTCTCTTGTGAATAATTTAATGTAAAAAAATATATATATTTCCTGCACAATTTCATGTACAAATATCTCTTTAGCACTATTTCATGTACAGTATTTATGTAAAGTTCTTGTACAGTCTCAGTTTGTGTATGTGTAGTCAACTAGGTATAGTAGTTATAGTATTTATAGTATATGTATAACCCTATTGTGTTTATTTATTTATTTCCTATATTTGCATTGCTGTATGTGTATCTCATGTCTAACTAGTATGTAGCACCGTGGTCCTGCGAGACACGACATTTCGTTCCACTATATGTCCACACATGTAGCAGAATGACAATAAAGCTCAACTTGACTTGAACTTGAACTTAAAATGTACTGGTGTCAAAACAGTTCTTAAGTAAAAGTACAAATTACTCTTCTCAAAAAACACTCAGAGTACTAGTTACTAGTTACTTTTCAGCCGGCAATATTTAATGATTTACCAAAAAATATTAATTCATACAAAAGATCTATGTGAATAATAGCTGATTTGAACAAAACCCACTTTTAACTTAATAACAAAGTACGTGAATTAGTGGACATGATACAGGTACTTCTACCGTCATAGTGACAACAGCCAATCACATTATTTTCCTCCTGTTATTGAGAATCACAGAGGATCAGATGTTGATGTTTTATTGGTTAAAATGATGCCATCATCATGGAGATCAGTTTTTGCTTTAGTTGGGCTCTTAACCCATGACTCCTGTGTTAGATCTCTCTCTGTAGTAATGCATGCGGTGTTGTAGAGCAGAAAGGTCAGTGCAGTACAGTGAGCAGCTGTTAGCTGCTTCTACATGCTGCAATGCATGTTGGGTAACACCATAGTAAAAACTCCCATCATGCACTGCAGTATGAAAAATTGTCACCACTGTTGAGGATCATATGACAAGTGTTCACGTTTAAAAGCCTGAGCTGATATAGTTATTTTTTCCCAGATATTAAAGCATTATAGTGGTATGTGTTTAACAGGACTTTCTTCGCAGTACAGTAATAGCTGAATGTCAGTCAACAAACCAGTGAGAGACACCTTCATGATGTTTATTCAAATGATTTATAAGAAGAAAGTGTAAGCTAAACTCAAGCGCAACATAATCAAGCCTCAAGCTTTTAATTCAACAATGCACAAATGTTTGCTGTGAAACATTATTGCAATTGCTTAAAAGCAAATTACTTTGAATTATTAAAAGGGTCAAGAGCCCAACTAAAGCAAACACTGATCCCCATGATGGTGGCATCATTTTAACCAATAAAACATCAACATCTGATCTTCTGTAATTCTCAATAACAGCAGGTGTTGATCACTAACGCACAATCATTATTTAATTAGACACTTAATTATCTCATTAACTTTAACTCTTTGAGGACTTGGGATTTGACTCGAAGACTTGCTTGTGTCTTGAAAGGAATGACTCGGTTCCTCCTCTGGTGAAATCAGCAGCTGAGTTCATGGGTGGAACAAACATGTGGCAGGACTTTTACTTTCTGACCCCTGGACTTTACACCTCTGTCTGTAATATATCTGCTTGTTTTACACTCTTTGGCCACCAGGTGGTATTGTGAGCAAATGAAGCCACCAGAAATTAACCCTTTTGTGAACCAAGCTTAATGCTTCACGAAGCTTCATTTCACCATCACTACTCATTAGTGTTCATTCTCTCTGTCAGGTGGACTATATTAGTAAACTCGTAGGGAATAGTGAATGAGTGTGTAGGGTGTGATTTGAAACACAGCCTCTGAGTGTCGACTGAACGCTGTTAAGCAGCTGGCTACTTTCTCAAAAATGACAAATATTACCCAGAATGCACTGTTTTAATGGAAAACAGCAGGTTACTGTCAAAATATGGCCTTTTTTTACAGCGATTTTTAACAGTGTGAATAGATCCAAAATAACTTTTTTTTTTTTTCATTTATTTGTTTAGGTTTTGTATAACCAACCATGTGAAACTAGGTTATAAGAGTTATAGTGAATCTATTGTAAATCTATGTAATTGTAAGGTAATATGTAAAATGTAAAGTAATGTGACGGAAATAAGTCAATTTAACTCAAAGGGAATCATTTATGATTTTATAGGGAATTTGAACAGAATCACTGTTTCATGGCTGATTACTGATTCAGCCAGCGATTCACTGAACGAGCCGTATAACATTAATTCTGCACTGGATATTAAAATCCAAAATATAGTGAGAACACTGTTAATAAGCACAGTAACAAGACATTAACTTGTAAGCACAAAACACAAGATACTTCTCTTTTCAATATAAATAAGACTTTATTTATATAAACCTAAGATATAAACTAATCTAACACACACATTCACACACGTTGCAGGAAGAGAGAAAGTGAGGAAAGGATGAGTTTAAGAGAATGAAAATGTGAAATCCCAAGTTTATAGCAATATGTGCTATCACATAGACCTGAACAACCATCAATCATGTAATTAACCCTCGCATTGAGTTTCTCACTGAGGCTAAAACTTATACTAAATGCACCAGCTCAGTTAGAATCTGGAGTTGTTTTACTTGCGTTGCCTTTGTGTTACAGGGATTCCCTTTTGTCCTAGTCATTGCAGGAAAGGAGGTTTCCTGAGGTTGCTGATTGGCTGAAAGTTCAGTGGTCTTTCGTAGTGAAGTCTTGGGCGTTGACTGAAGAATGGTCTCAGAGTCCGTTGCTAGTTGAAGTTTGAAGCGGGTGCATTTAATATAAGTTTTAGCCTCAGTGAGAAACTCAATGCGAGGGTTAATTAAGTGATTGATGGTCGGAGCTGGCCTTCACGGCGAACTTAACTTTTGAACACGAAACTCAACGGGAAGAAAAGAAACTAAAATAAAACAAAGAAATGATGTAACAAGACTAGGTGTTAAGTAGCAGCTGGCATGTAGACCAGAGCATGCTCAAAGAACGCTAAAAAGCAGTGTCAAAACGCAGTGACAAAAAGAGCAAGAAGAAGAAGAAGAAGAAGAGATTTGATGGTGTCCTGAGTTTTTAAACTCGGCTTTTGAACATCTCCCAACTGGTGTGTTGACCAATTAGATAGGCTATTATCTTAGTTAGGGGTGTTCCTACCATCATAAATCAGCATGTTATCTGGTCAGTCACATGTCTGAACTTTACACGCTCTTGCAAAGTGTACTTTTGGACATGATCTCTGTAACAAGACTATGATGCATTAAACATTTCTTCCAATCAATTCTTTGTCAAAAGCATGATTTTTCAAACTCATACATACCAAACACGAATATAAATCCTTAAAGTCGTTCAATAGTTATTAAAAATCCATACATAATATGTGATTAAAACATGATAGTCTAATGTGTGGGTTACATACATAATATGGAGTTATGCATAGAAATCATTAGTTGCTCACAAGTCCGTTTAATATGATTGTTGGTGCATATGGAAGAGACTCTGTGAAGTTCTGTGTAGGACATAGGGACATGTTCTGTGAACAAAGGAATTTCAGTCTGGTCTGTGTCTTCTATGTGTGGGGGAAAAGTCAATCTTAGGAAGCTCGTGATTTCTCTCGTGGAACACATGTGATGGCCATCTCTTTGACCATCAGTCTTGATTACTTGCCCCAAATTTGACAGTCTCATTCTTTGTCTTAATGTTGCAAGCTGTTCTGTGAAAGAGGCTTGTTGGTTAGGCTGTCTTCAGACGGGCTGGTGCTAGGACCAAATTTATGACGTTGTCCAGTTCTCTTGGGGCCTCTTTGGAATTTCGGCTCCTCATGTTTCGATGTTAAACGCAAATTACTAAAAGTGTCAAGAAAGAAACTAAAGCAAACCTTGACCACAGTTATGGTGGCGTCGTGTGTGTTTTTTTGTTTTTTTTCAGTTGATTTCATTCAAGGTTGAGGCTGAAATCAGTTGTAGTTCTTGTGTTTCTTGTTTCTTCAGTGATGTTGATTGTTTACAGCAGATGCTAATCACTAATGCACAACCATCATTTAATTAATCACTTTTTTTTTCTTTCTTTGGCCATTGTAACCATGTGTTCCTCAAGTATATTCAGAATGCAAAAGCCCACAGAAAATGATCAGTAGTTGATTGTTATATATTTGTAATGATAATCATCTATTAGTAAACAAATGTCATTGAGAATGAGCAAAGACTCATTAAGAATCAGCTTATGAACCTCAACAATGGTGACCATTAAATAAATACATTTTTAAAAAATCACGCAGCAACGCATTGCAGCATGAATTTAAAAAAAATATTTTTTTTTTAATGGTCACCATTGTTGAGGTTCACAAGCTGATTCTTGATGTCTGTGTGAGTCTAATTGCTTCCATAGATTAAAACTTTTATAGACAAACTATTTGGGATGTCCTTTATATTAACTGACTGTCACAGAGATGCTGGCTCTTAGAATCACTTTTACTATAATCAATACAACATCCATTTAATCAGCCAGAGAAAATGAAGAAAAAAAAAAAAACACAGAAGTCAAGGGTCGAGAGCCCAACTAAAACAGACACTGATCTCTAACATGGTTACTTCAAATGAAACAATAAATCAACATCTAAACCTTAGTTAATTCTCAATAAGGTCTTCTGTAGATGTCTGACAAAAATAAAGTCAGTCTGGTTATTATTAAGTGGAGCTGGTGATGCTGTTTGTGGGGTTGTTTAATCAGATC
The DNA here is from genome assembly GCA_036784905.1 of Acrossocheilus fasciatus. Taxonomy (NCBI): domain Eukaryota; kingdom Metazoa; phylum Chordata; class Actinopteri; order Cypriniformes; family Cyprinidae; genus Acrossocheilus; species Acrossocheilus fasciatus. The sequence goes on from CM071959.1 coordinate 32,611,486, forward strand.
TTGAGATTTCATGTATTTTATTTCAGTTGATTTCATCAAAGGCTGTGTCTGAAGTCAGTTGTTATTCTTGTGTTTCTTTTTCTTCAGTGATTCTTTTTGTTAACTACGATGGTGTTTTAGTGCCACGTTAAAAAATATAAATATAAATATAAAATTACGAGATTTAAGTCGTAATATTTTGAGAATAAAGTCGAAATATTATGAGAATAAAGTCGAAATATTTAGAGAATAAAGATTATAGTTATAATATTTTTAGATGGGCTATTCTAGCTTTTTGCGCATGGCGGGGGAAGTCGTGGCCTAATGGTTAGAGAGTCGGACTCGTGGTTGTGAGTTCGAGTCTCGGGCCGGCAGGGATTGTAGGTGGGGGGAGTGAAAGTACAGCTCTCTCTCCACCTCAATACCACGACTGAGGTGCCCTTGAGCAAGGCACCGAACCCCCAACTGCTCCCCGGGCGCCGCAGCATAAATGGCTGCCCACTGCTCCGGGTGTGTGTTCACAGTGTGTGTGTGTTCACTGCTGTGTGTGTGCACGTTGGATGGGTTAAATGCAGAGCACAAATTCCGAGTATGGGTCACCATACTTGGCCGTATGACACTTCCACTTTCAAATGGCCCAGATTATGAGCACCGGGAGATATTCCAAATCTCAGTTTTCAAAATCTGTCAGTTTTATAGCGAAATACAAACAATATGTAGGCTATATTGCAATAATGTGTTTGTCAAGCGGCATGCGAGTCAATCATCTTTCCGATTACAATAACGAACGACGAGACATTTCATTATAAATTAGGCTAAACTGTTTTTTTTTTCTTCATGCCTTATGATGTTCCTTCACTTTATATCTTGCTATAAACCTGAAATAAAGAGCAAAAACACATTTATAATTTATATTTCATTATAAAACTGGCAGAATGTGAAAGCTGAGCTGTGTGTAAAAGCAACAAAGCACAAAATTGTCGTGATACTGGTTGGCTGGCGCGCTACAAATAATGAATGGAAGACGTTAAATATTATGTCCTCATTTACAGTATACCATGAATAAAACAGTTTGTGAATAGTCACTTAACGTTTACAGCAGAAAAGATAACAATATAGCATATGTTAACAGAGTCCACTTCAACCTTTAGAACGTTTTATTGCTGTTTAATTAAACAGGCTGTGTGAGGAATTAAAGTTTGGACGCCACATATGTTTTTGCGGAGTAGGTGGTGGAATTTTCACAATAATTTAATGAATTTATTCACATAAATACAGCGATCTGTCACGCCACATTAAAGATCTTGAAAATCACATTATTGTAAGACACATAAGTTGTATTTCGCTATAAAACTGATTTTGAAAGCTGAGACTTTGTTTTATATTAAAAGCACTAAAAGCACAAAGCTTAAGTTATTGCTATTGGGTGGCTGGCGCACTACAAATAACGAATGCAATGGAAGACATGAAATATTATTTCCCCGTGAGTATGACACATGGTATGATTTCTGCCAATAATCCCACATATATTTGTAGTGTTAAAAGGGTTAAATAAGAGAGCTACAGCGCCCCCAAAGGAATGTCGATTGAGTGTGTGAGCTGATGTTAAGATAGACAGTTGTTCCTGCCTGTTAATAAATATCATATTCTTGATATTAAGCTGTTTCCGCGAGTCCTTAAAACTGACATCCCAGTAAAATGATGCGGCCGCTTGGACGCAACAATATTCAAATTATTTCCAGAGGCCTGGCCACTTCTCCCGGTGCTCTCAATGCGGACCATTCGCATGCGTGATATAGGCTTCAGTCTCAAAATATTATAACTTTAATTTCTACAATTTAAATTCTCTAAACATTTCAACTTTATTCTCATAGTATTTCGACTTTATTCTCAAAACATTTTGACTTTATTTTTGTAATATTTCGACTTTATTCTCGAAACATGTCAACTTTATTCTCGTAATATTTTGACTTTATTCTCATATAGGGGTCCCAGATAGCAAAATGACATCGGATCGGATCCGCCCCGGAGGTACCACAGACTCCGGAACGGATCCGCAAAACGGGTCCGTATCGGAGTCCACTTGCACAGCGCCACGGATCCGGAACAGATAAGGATTACAGATTCGGACTGGATCCGGTCCAGACCCTATCCTTATCCGTATAATTAAGTGTCTAATTAAATGATGATTGTGCATTAGTGATGAACACCTGCTGTTACTGAGAATTACATAGGATCAGATGTTGATGTTTTATTGGATAAAATGATTCCACCATCATGGAGATCAGTGCTTGCTTTAGTTGGGCTCTTGGCCCTTGACTTCCTGTGTTAGATCTCTCTCTGTAACACTGAATGTGCTGTTGTAAAGCAGACCGGTCAGTGCTGTGCTGTGAGCGATTTTAGTTGCTTTCATATGATGAGACAATCATCAGGTGCTGACCTGTTTATATCCAAAATATATGTATTTATATAAAATATGTAAATTAATTTTGTGTAAATTACTGCTGTAATAGTTATAGCCAATGAATTTTAAATCTGTGCAATGCATGTAAATATTTAAACTCCAGTACTATTTAGACACACACAGACATCAAGAACCAGCATATATGAATCTCAACAATGGTGACAACCAACAAAATGCTGCAATCCATGCTGGGTAACACCATAGTAAAAACTCCCATCATGCACTGCAGTATGAATAATTATTGTCACCACTGTTGAGGATCGTATTATAAGTGTTCATGTAAAAAAGCCTGAGCAATATAGTCCTTTTTTCCAATATTCAAGCGTTACGATGGCATTTGTTCAACAGTACATTTTCGCAGTTCTGTAATAACTGACTATCAGTCAATAAACCAAAGAGAGACACCTTCATGATGTTCATTAAAGTGACACAAAAGCCAAAAGTGTAAGCTCATCTGTTTCCTCAAGCTTTTACTGCAGCAATGCACAAATGTTTGTTGTGAAACAATAATGCAATTGCTTAAAAGCAATCAGCTTTCAGTTATTAAAAGGGCCAAGAGCCCAACTAAAGCAAGCACTGATCTCCATGATGGCGGTATCATTTTATCTAATAAAACATCAACATGCGATCCTCTGTAATTCATCAGCGGGTCCGGATCGGATCCGTAATCCTTATCTGTTCCGGATCCGCTGCGCTGTGCAAGTGGACTCCGATACGGACCCGTTTTGCGGGCGCTGCGGATAATCCGCGGGTCGGGTGGGTCGGGTAATAAAATATTGCATTTTGATTATTTGCGGGTGGGTCGCGGGTGGATAAAATAAATAATTAATCATGCAAATATTATCTACATTTTCTAAAATATGAACATGTTTTAAATAGGATACAGAAATTGAATAAACTGTAAATCAACATATTAAAGTTATTCAACAAAACATTATTTAGTCGAGCAGCGAGGGTTTCTTCTGTCTTTTGTTGTTTGATTAACATTAATGACAGACGGCACAGCTTTATTAGGCTGCTGTCACAACACCTGTTTCACGGATCCAATACTTATACATATGCGTTTTCTTTCGCAACTTAAGACAAAACCGACAATGCTTATGAGGATTCTCATAAGGACGACTATTTTGACATTATTTTGTGTGTATTTGGCCACTTAAGCGTAACCAGCTGTGTTTGTTTGTTCGAAGCGCACGCTTTGGACGTGACTGCAACGCACAGAAAAGCGCCTCTGGAGCGCGCGAGTACCGGAAGACGTGCAACATTTCTGTGACGATGCAACAATGACCGATTAGGCAATTGACAATTCTGTCAACTTTACCGAAAAGCGAGCTAAAGTCTTGTATCGCAGCGTGCAGCAGATGTGAAGAGAAGGTCAAAGAGAGGAGACGCGGTGCAGCTGAATCACTCGCGCTGTTTTCAAATGACTGGTTGTGTGGATTTATTTACTCATCTAACCTACACGATATATTGAATACATGTTTTGCAGGAATTTCCCTCATTTTAAAGTCGAAAGCTGCGGGAATATATGCGCAATCCTATACCAAAATTCGGGACCTGATTAAGCATAATTCTACTGTACGTAGAATTGTGAAACATGACTTTTCCAAAACTTTCTGGGTTTATTTATTTTTCCAAAACTTTGATGTTAATGTGACGATCGGGTGCGGATCGGGTGCGGTTATCTAATCAGACAAAAATATAGGTGCGGGCGGGTGGCGGGTGGATAATTTATTTGAAGCTGCGGATTCGGGTGACGTTTTAGCTCATCTGTGCATCACTACGGTGCGTGTACTGAATCGTACGGTTCATGGGGCAAATTCCAAATGGAAGTGATCATCCCTATCCCCTTGGAGTGCGGACTTTGGAGTGAACAGGGCATGTGCATGTCATTATTTACTCGTTTGGAATGCACTTGGCAAAGGGAGCAATCAAATTTCCTCATAATCTTCAGCTGGGCTGTTTCTGTGACAATGCAGCACGGTGTGTGTCAGTAGATGTCGCTGTTTAAGTGATGTTTTATTAACAAATTTCGGGAGGAGCTCGCACAGATAATTAACACGGCCAATTCCTCATCAGCAATCACACCACCTATCCAATATCAGCACGAGAGAGAACCCCTATAAATAATCAAGCAGACTTACCTTCATTATCTCTCGTCTTCCAGCATTCGGTTTGCTCCTTTTGCCATTTCATCACAGACACCATCTTTTTACCGTCCAAACAATGAGACCTATACTCGGGATTTTCGTATCCTCCGCAGCAATCTGCCGGCCCCAGGATTACTACTTCTCCGCCAGAAACAGCTGCTCTATTGCGCCCGTCGCTCTGCTCAACCAGCAATAAGATTCCCTGACACGGGGACTTAACCTCGCCTCCACTGCCGACATTTCCAACTTCCCCGGCATGCTTGTACCATTCGGCCACACCAAACAATTCCTCTGATCGGAAAGTGGACAGTATTTTAATCCAGAGGCAAACGCTGATTAATTCCGACACTCCGTTCTCGTGGAAGATAAACAAATGCATCTGTATGATCTATTTTGTCACCCTGCAAATCAGCCAACCTCACTCCTAAATCCACTCCAGCCTCCAAGGCGGCCAATAGATGGAGCAAAGCACCGAACTCCCCTCGCTCGACACCACCATTGTCCCACACAAGACCCGGCTCTCCGCGAGCGTCGGGTCGCAGTAGCAGGCCTTTAACGAGCCTGGGCCGCGCCCCAGTTCTCACCGCAGCAAAGTCTTACTCGCTTCTCGCTTCGGCTCAGCTCTTCCGGCCACAGCGCAGTATGCAGCCAGGCCTTCTGTTTCCAGATACTAGTGCGAGGCTGCCTCCGCTAGCGGTGCAGGCCGCCAGTATTGCCAAATAATTTTCAGGTCAATATCGCTAAAGGCAGATTATTTGTTGCTAAAAGTTGTTAAATGATGTTGCGACATCATCGGAGGTTAATGTTATGTAACCATGCAAGTGCTTAGAACACACGCTGGAATTACTCAAACTTTCTGTATTTTTATTTTTCACCAGAATTTTACCTGTATTTAATTTACTCATTTTATTTAAATGGATGGACATGTAACCCCGGCTTCAACGTGATATGTCAGGGCTGTATGATCTAATTCTAGTTGTCTAGGTTCATCTGAGGAGCTTGGTTTTATTCCTGTAGGTCAACCACAAAGATGTTAAATTAAATTTTGTTTTGAATATCAGAAGTCAGACAGAAAAAAATAACGTAACACCACACAAAACGTTATGCTAACCAGGAAAAAATGTATTTGAAGCAATTATTTAGAATGCTTTTGTTTCCCGGCACTTAAGGGGAAAAAAAATGAAACCAACAGTGTACAATAACACAATACCCAGAAATAATTACACTTGAAAATTAATAAACCAGTTCAGCACAACTGTGACCCAAAGTAAATGGAAAGTCCAAACTTTGAAAAAAACTCAGTTCCTTGTGATGTGTGTGTAAAAGAAATGTCTCAGTCCTACCGCTCCCTTAGGAATGGCATTCAGTTTATCAAAGATGTATGAATGAAGAACTGATGAGTTGATAGATGATGACGAGATGAAGAGCTGATAGATATCCGTTTGAAAGGAACTCACTCCTGGAGGAACTACTCTGAGAACTCAAGTCCCAGTTTCATCATCCAACGAATAGGTCAAGGAAAAAAAAACAGTCTGAAACAAGTGTACATCTCAAATTAATAACAACTTCATCAGAACATTTAAACCATTCCTAATGAGAGAAATCAAATGTATTTTGTACATTCTGTATGCATGTTTTATCCCTTTCTGATTTAAGCTTTTTTTCCCACACATTGTGACAAAACAAATCAAAATACATATCAAATAAACAAAATTAATTACATCTTAAATCGCTAACAGTTCCACTTAAACATGGGAAAAAAACATACGATTCATATGGGGCATCGGACACCGCGTGCTCACCATGATTAGCAAAGCTAGCACCATATAGCTGCGCTTAGCTGCTCTCTTATCAACTTTACATCACAGTTACTCACCAATTTAACTGTATTTCCTTCAATACAATTACACACTGACTGATATTTTTTTCAGATAGTACTACAATGACAACAAAATAAATATACAAGCAGAATCGACTCACCAGAACGTCTTGGAAAACAAAGAACCACAGAAAGGAATGAGAAGTATTTCTTCAACTTCGGCAACTCTCTCAGCTTGTATATGTAACAATAAAGCATATACTCAAAGAAAATTCTTCACAACAGAAATGCTTAATCTTTATCGAGGAAATAAGACACTCACATGCTGTGCGTAGTCTCTCATCATATTCACTTAATCTGCTATTGCGTGCACTCTTTCCATGCACGCGCTACCCCACCCTCTTAAAGGGGCAATACTAAATTAAAGCAGTGCTGTCTTGAACATACTAAAAGTGTTGAGGGTTACAGACAGGTAAGTCGGATAACTTCAACAGTGGAAGAGAAGTTTCACTGTTGATCACAGTGGACCAACAGTAATGATTAACAATCATAAGTACAAACTTAAAATCAAGGCATATCACAAACAATTATTGAACAAGTGCAACCTACAACTTACTTCTCATATGAAGTGCGTACTGCTGGCACCTCTCAAGTGTCTAACGTTACCAGCCGACGTGCCGCTTAGCTGGCTAGCCATGTCAATACTTTTCATTTTGTGTGGTTAAGAATGGTGAAATTGGTGAAAAATGCATGCCTTTCATCATTATCACTTTTTAAAGACTGCCAAATAAATTTTAAAAATAACTACAATTGTTGCTAGTTGGGGGGTTATCAACGCACCTCTCTGGCTGCTGTCCCATGCTTATTGCATCTTTGGGGGGAACGCTCTGGGTCCGGGCTAAATGCCGAGCTCGGACCCCTCTCCCCAGACAGGGGGAGTACCCTGGGCTTGGGAGCAATTACCGAGCTCGGAGCCCTCCCCCTGGACAGCACGCCAAATACGCATAATCTTTACTCAGTTTATTATAGGTAAGAGTGAACTCGTGAAATGTCATGTTTTTTTATTGTTGTTAGCATGACTGTTGCAAATATACATTTTATATTTTAAAACGTTTTTCAAGTTTTTTGCTATATAATATATAAAAACTAATATGTATACAACTTTTTAAAATATAAAATGTATATTTTTTTATGCTGGTGTCGGTCATCGAATCTGCTGTGCTGCGTGCTGTGCTGCGTAGTCACGGGAACATCCCAGCTGAAGATTATGAGGAAATTTGATTGCTCCCTTTGCCAAGTGCATTCCAAACGAGTAAATAATGGCATGCACGTGCCCTGTTCACTCCAAAGTCCCCACTCCAAGGGGATAGGGATGATCACTTCCATTTGGAATTTGCCCCATGAACCGTACGATTCGGTATGAGTACCGTGCCACCCTTATTCTCATAATAATTTGACTTTATTCTCGAAACATTTTGACTTTATTCTCGAAATGTTTCGACTTTATTCTCATAGCGTTTCGACTTTATTCTTGTAATTTCAACTTTATTCTCAAAAAATTACAACTTTAATCTCGTAATCTTAGATTTTTTAATTTTTTAACGTGGCATATATATATATATATATGTGTGTGTGTGTGTGTGTGTGTGTGTGTGTGTGTCTGTTTTCTTCTGTTTATTGAATGCAATTTCAATTATTCATATAATTATTTACAGGTGAAAGAATATGACATCTGAATGTATTTTGCTTGAAAACGCACTTTGATAAAAATGCATTTTTCTCAGTTTTTTTTTTTTTTTTTTTTTTGTCCAAAATGTTGTATTTCTGATTAAACCTATCTGCATTCAATTGGTGATAAAACATGAACACATGAAGATATATATATATATATATATATATATATATATATATTATTATTATTTTTTTTTTTAAAGCAGAGGCTCATTCTTTATTTTGATATATAATATGTTCATATATTCATAGCAGAAAGGACTATCAAATTTAGGTGAAAATCATATTTAATCATCAAAAATGCTGGCGGTGACTGGCAACTTTTTTTAAAAACGCTGGCGTGGGGAAAGAGTTAATGAAAGTTATTATAAAGTGCCACCAAGCATACTTATGTAAATTTGAGACACAATCAAATTAAGCACACACATATTAAATTAGTTTAAAATTGCCTTACAGATACAGAATGCATTTTTAATTCAGTTGTACACTGTATCCTCACACATACCGTAGCTGATAAAACCATTTCTCATTTCAGCTGTTACTCTGTGGGATGAGACATCACTGAGAGAAGGTTTGGACAGTCGTCCGCAGCCCATGACACATGTGAAGTTCAGCAGCTCTGACTCTCTCTCTAGTAAGTCCAGTCTCCTGGATGTAAGCGCTTCACTGAAGGCCAGTTTCTTGGGGGGGCTCGTGGAGGTGGGAGGATCTGCCAAGTACCTGTGTGACACCAAATCCTCCAACCAGCAGTCCAGAGTAACGATGCATTACAGTGAAACCTCAAGATTCGATCAGCTCACTATGACTCAGCTGGGCCAGATCACCTACACTGATGTGTTTGAGCAGAAAACTGCTACTCACGTGGTCACGGCGGTACGGTACGGAGCTCAGGCCTTCATGGTGTTTGATCGCTCATTTGCAGAAGATGAAAACAAGCAGGACGTTGAGGGAGAACTGAATGTCATGGTCGGGAAGTTAACTAAATTTTCCATTGAGGGAAAAGGAGCTGTAAAAATGACAGATGAGGATAATAAAAAGGCTGAGAATATCACCTGCACATTTTATGGTGATGTCCATCTTGAGCAGAACCCCACCACATACCTGGAGGCCCTAGAGGTGTACAAGAAGCTCCCCACTCTGCTGAAGGAAAATCCACAGAATGCAGTGCCAATAAAAGTCTGGCTCTATCCTTTAAGTTTACTGGATACAAACGCAGCTCGGTTGGAGAGAGAAGTCAGCACATGCTTGATTTCCAACACTGAAGAGATGATGGAGAGGCTGTGGGAGGTAGAGAGGACATGCAATGACCTGTCCAGAAGAACAGAGGTGCATGTTTTCAGTGACATCAAAGAAAGGCTGCGCTCATTTCAGGATTCATTTAGGAATTACAAGATGTTGCTCCAGAGAGCACTGGCCGGGGTCTTGCCTGTCATTCGAGGAGGAGGAGATGTGAAGGAACAATCCCTGGTAGACATCCTGAAGATACACAGCAGCTCCCCTTTCAATGCTGACTTACTTAACCAATGGCTAGATGATGCAAAGTCTGAGCTTTACTTACTGAATAATCACAGCAAGACACTGAATGAGATCAGCATTAAAGATTCAGATGGGCTAAACGCCATCCTTCTGGATCCTGATATTGATGTCGTAGTGTGCTTGACCTTCACATCTCTACAATATAAAGACCCATATCTTTCAACCCTGACAGAGTTTAAAGAGCTAGATGGAAAAAAAACCCTGCTTTCTGTGACGTCAGACAGAAAGTGGTTCAAAGATCCTGATATCATTGCAAAGATGAGGGAGAACTTATGTCTCTTCAAGAGATTTTCAGAGGCCAATAAAAATGAGAAAATCCGATTCATTATTTCTGCCATCTCCAATCCCTCCATTCCAGGCTCCTCCATCTATCTGTATGAAAATGGGAACCTGACAGACACACAGTTCCAGCCCGTGTCCAAGCCGCCTCAGCCAGTAGTGAAGAATATCCTGGATCAAACTGTGACCCTGAAACTGCAGAAGTCCCCAACTGGAGAAGCAGTGAAGTACAGAGTGGAGTACAAGCAGGAGAAAGCAGGTTCTGGAGCTGAGGAACAGTGGCTTGTCATAGACACAGCTGATGAAGACTTCACGCTGACTGAACTGGTGTCTGGAAAGCAGTACGTGATCCGCTACAGGGCAGTGGGTAAAGTGGGAGTGAGTGAAGCCAGTGAGACTGTCAGCCCAGAGTCACTCAATTCAAGTAAGTGTCATCTGCACATTTTTATGAATACTTTCTTTCTTTTTTAAAATTTCCTCAAAACATTTGCTATGTTCAAGCAATCAACATTTAGAATTATGTTAGGGACTGTATTTAACAGGTGTGTATTTAACAAACTGTACTTTTCATACAGCAGCATATTAATTATTTGAACAGCTTAAATATAAATAACCACCCATTAGGTGTATTAGGTACACTGTAAAAAAATTGCTGTCAAATTTACAGTAACTTACTGGCAATTTTGATTGCAAGACTGTAAATTTACAAAATTTCTGTAAACCAATAATTACAATTGTACTGTACAAATACAGCAAACTCTTGCATGCTGTAAAATTGTTGTGATGGTGTCAACATTTGGTAAACTTATTTCATTTGAGTCCACTGAGAAGGAATATTTCTAAATATGCGACCCTGGACCACAAAACCAGTCATAAGTGTCAATTTTCAAAATTGAGATTAATACATCACCTGAAAGCTGAATAAATAAGCTTTTCATTGATGCAATTGATGTATAGTTTGTTGGGATCGGACAATATTTGGCTGAGATACAACTATTTGAAAATCTGGAATCTGAGGGTGCAAAAAAATCTAAATACTGAGAAAATTGCATTTAAAGTTGCCCAAATGATTTTTGGCATAAAAGAAAAATGGATAATTTTGACCCATACAATGTATTTTTGGCTATTGCTACAAATATACCCCAGCAACTTAAGACTGGTTTTGTGGTCATTTATAATAGTAAAGTTACTAAAAACATGAATTTAATTCAAATTGTTGCAGTTTATCATCAGCTATAGCACACATGTATGTGCTAAAGCACTTAACAAAAAGATCACCAGTGTGATTTACTGTCTTTAAATAAAGCAGCAGAACATCAGTGTTTGTGGCTCATCATTGACTGAAGCACAGGCTCTACTCTCCACCACAGAACTACATTAAACTAACAGATCTCTCTTGTGCAAAATAATACAGTTCAGTTTAATATTTACTGTCCTTATAGATAATTCTGCTGCTTTATTTAAAGACAGTAACTGTAGAGTTGCTGATACAGTGATGATCTCTTTAAGTTCTTTATCACATGCATGTGTGCTATAGCTGATGATAAACTGCAACGACTTGAGTTAAAGTCATGTTTTTAGTAACTTTACTATTACAAATGAAGTGTTTGCACTTTTATGTTAAGAAATATTCCTTCCCAGTGGACTCAAAAGAAATAAGTTTACCAAATGTTTACACACATCACAACAATTTTACAGCATGCAAGAGTTTGCTGTATTTTTACAGTACAATTGTAATTATTGATTTACAGAACTTTTGTAAATTTACAGTCTTACTGGCAACTAAAATACAGTGTACATGGTGAGGCAAAACCAAGATGACATCAATCAGCTGTGGGTGATAAGGATGAGAGAGGGTCATGGTTTTGCTAGGTCTGTGTGCTTGCCATGCATGTATCCATTTACTTTGCTGTAGAGTATTCTATTCTCTATTGCTATTCTCACCACCACTATTTTAATATCTAACTGCCAGACGCCAGTATACGTGAGCGCCCTCTCGCTGGTTCTTTCCTAGCTGATGCATGTATACCAACAGGGTTCCATATAATAACACTGACTTTAAGCAGCTTTATCACACTTTGTTGTTTTACCTCAGTTGACCTGCCACAAGTCCAAAGGTGGCTCGAGTTCATCTGTCAACATCTGTAATTTCTTTACATTTTTACTCAAGTGTAGGGTGCAGCTAAACTGATGGGAGATGCTCATTGTGGAGAGATGCTGGACTACTAGAGATAAAGTGCATGTGACATACTGATGGAAGTCTTTAAAAAATACTAATTCTGCCAAGCAGTGATTAAAATCGCAAAATAAATTTTGGAGAATCCGGTGAAATTAATTCCAGTCTATCTAAAATGTTCTTGATATGTTCTGTAGCTGTAGTCGCATTCGCTTTCGGCTGAATATAAACCAGTATAAAAAAAGCTGTGGAAATTCCCTGAGCAGATAAAAGGAGCGTGAAGACACGGCCAAAAGTTCAATGTCAGCGGTGCACAACTTGTCCCTTGCGACAATCGTTGAGCACCAACGTGTGTTTACATGAAAACAAACACCACTGCAACATTGTTTACCGTTAGCTCATTATCTCAGTCAAGTCTTAGATGAATCCCAAAACTATCTATATATAAAGTGTCACCATCATCGTTCTTATTCAGACACGTTTCAGTAAAAGCCAAACTGGAAGCAGTCGTATATCGGTGCATGTGATTCACATTAACTTGCAGTTCATCAATTTGATTGCAAGGAGAATGGACATTAGCCATAATGACTGAGGGAAGCGATTTTTATTTACATTTCTCCCGTTTGAGTATAGCTTTTATTTCTCTCTTTTTCTTTCCCCTCCTCGTTACCTTCTTAAGGCTGTTTCACACTGAGCGTGATGTGAAAAAGCGATGCGAATCGCCGACAAACGGTGCTTTCAAACCGAGTGCGAAACGATTGTTCATCTTCTGCTAATTCACGCCTGCACGCGAGGTGGCACTGACCAGCAATATATTTTTACTCAGATATGTATCTTGTATATTTAACATTGTCCACTGCTCAATTTACAGCATTAAATAAAATAAAAAACAAAGGGGGAAGTTGTGGCCTAATGGTTAGAGAGCCGGACTCGTAACCCAAATGTTCGAGTCTTGGTACTGGCAGGGATTGTAGGTGTGGGGGGGGGGGGGGGGGGAGTGAATGTGCAGCGCTCCACGACTGAGGTGCCCTTGAGCTAGAACCAAACCCCCAAACTGCTCCCCGGGGCCGCAGCAATATGGCTGCACTGCTCCGGGTGTGTGTTCACGGTGTGTGTGTGTGTGCACTTAGGATGGGATTAATGCAGAGCACTAATTCCGAGTATGGAGTATACTTGGCCACATGTCACTTCACTTTAAATTAAGATTTTTAGAGGGCACATTAACTCTATGTTTAGCCGCTTTTCCACTATCGGGCCGAACGGTTCTCTTCGCTTAATCGTTCCGTTCCGTGCCGATCTGGGCCAGTCAGCACGGATACGGTTTCGTTTTCCACTGCGGGGCTGATAACGGATCTCTGTGGAATGCGTCAGTCGTTGCCGTGGTAACACAAGTGTTTACATATGATATGAGGTGTAAATAACCACCGCGTTATGGAGGGAAAACAGAAATTTCTTCAGATTTTATTACTAATTTGTGTTTACATTGCTCAAAATAGCGCGCTTAGCAAGCTACGGAGAAACTAGCAGCCAGGAAACAGACAAGTGACAGATCCAGAGTGGCGACGTCATGCACACGCACTCTACCAGCACGGTTCAGCACGGTTGTCTAACCGTGCCAAGAATTCCGGGCCGAGAACGGTTTGTAATCGTGCTGCGCCGTTCCAGGCTCACGTGGAAATACAACTGGAACCGTACCTGACCGTTCTTAGAACCGTTCGGCCCGATAGTGGAAAAGCGGCTTTTGCTGCATAAAAATATGGGTCGAAATTCGCATTGATCTGAACATAAGTTAGGTACACTGGAAATGCAACTTCACTCTCTGCCATGAGGTGGCGCTTTAGGAGCGAATATAGCAGCTTCTCCGGTAACGGCTGCACACAAAGCAGCACCGCGCTCATAGAGAACACGTTTCTGAGGACAGACGGTTCCCTTCAGAGACACATTCACATAAAGACATCTGCGCCGCATTTTGACTTGAAACGTGCAGCGCTCATATTTATTCAATGACATCATTGCCTTTTGAAGTTTAATCCAGCCGTATCACGATTATTGTCTTTCCGTCCCCAACTGTAAGACCTCTTGAAATTGTAATTAAGACTTTTCTTATATCATTTAAAGTATTTAAAACTTTTTATGGCCTTAAATTTTATACAAGTAAATCGAGAGTTTTTAAGGATCCGTCGGGCAGGACAGTGATACATTTTGGTAGCCCGACTGGAAAATGCAATAACCCCAGGACGTCGGGCTAGCAATTTTGGCAAGCCCTGGAACACTTGAGAATAAATCTGTTCTCAGATATCAATGATAACAAGAGCTCAGCATCACATTTCATACACAGTCCTTCTACCCCTGTTACAATCGAAGCTCCCGCACCATTCCCTCTCGGCCACCAGAGGGAACCATCTCCTGAATATTAACCTCAATTCGGACTCAATTTACCATCTTCCCTCATACCTGGGCCTAATCACCTTGCCACACCTGCACCTCATTTACACACCCATACAAAAGCAGCACACTTCCACACACACTTTGCGAAGTCTTGATTTGCCCTGGCTGTCATCTCTGAGCGTTACTACCCGTGTTTGTTTTCCTGTTATTATCTCTGCCTTGTTTATCGACTCTGTGATCCCTCTCTGGTTGCCCTGACTCGGACTGTTTCCCTGGACTCTGATTGATTGCCGCCTGCCCTGATTATTCTGCCTGTTTCTCCCGATTACATCTCTGCCTTGCCTACGCTGTTACCATTGCTGGTCTATTACCCTGTTCTGCCTGACTATTCTAATAAAGCTGCAAATGGATCCCGATCTGTCTGATGATTCACAACAGAAGACTTTGCCGAACAGCGATCCAGCAGCATTCACACAGCTGACAACCGAACTCACGGCTCAAGCCTCGCAACTTGCTCTACACCAACATCAGCTGCACCGACTCACCACACTCACCGAGGAGCTTGTCACAGCACTGCAAGGTTTGCGCATGGCTCAACCTCAAGCCGCTGTCGATCCGCCACCTATTCCGAACAACCCTCCGGCCATGCAAACTCACTCCGTTAACCCGAGGCTCGCCCTTCCTGAGAAATTTGACGGTGACACCACTAAATGCAAAGGCTTCCTGTTGCAATGCTCGCTCTTCGTCAGCCAACAACCCACACTTTACCCCACTGAATCCAGTCGCATCGCCTTTGTATGCTCGTTACTCACCGGCAAGGCTCTGGACTGGGCTACTGCGGTATGGAGGACCGATGGTTCAACCTTCCCCACCTTTGATTCATTCCTCCAACACTTCAAGGAGGTGTTTCAACATTCCACGGAGAAAGGAAATGCAGGTGAGCAACTTCTAACACTCTCACAGGGCAGGAGAACTGCGGCTGAGTATGCACTTTTATTCCGCACCCTAGCAGCACAAACCACATGGGTAGAGGATACCTTGAAACTGCTGTTTAGGAAAGGACTAAACACTGAATTACAATCTGAGCTGGCATGTCGAGACGAGGGGAGGACCCTGAGTCAATTCATAGAACTTTCCATCCACATAGACAATCTGATTCGTTCTCGACGCACCGTACGATCTGCATCACGCTCACCACCCAAATCTCACAACGCTATTGAACCGATGCAACTAGGGTACACTCACCTCACTCCCGAGGAGAGGGAACGACGCATACACAATCAACTCTGTCTGTACTGCGGCCAAGCCGGCCATATGAAGAACACTTGTCCCGTTCGGCCATCATCAGATCCGCGCTCGGTGAGTGACATTACTCTCTCGCTCAACTCAGCCTCTAGTATTAAACTACCCGTTGAACTGATTTCTCAGGACCAAGTAATTCAAACTACGGCTCTTCTAGACTCAGGAGCAGCGGGAAACTTCATAGACAGTGTATTTGTCAACCAACATCACCTGAAACTAACCCCCTGTAATTCCTCTCTGGCAGTGGAGGCGCTAGATGGTCGTCCTCTGGGCAAAGGAAAGATTCTCCGCCTCACCGAAGCCGTCACGCTGCACATCGGAACCCTGCACTCAGAACAGATTCAGTTCTATGTTATACAGTCACCTAACCATCCATTGATTCTCGGTCTCCCCTGGCTTCGAACCCACGATCCTCAAGTATCCTGGAGAGAGGGGCAGATTACAGAATGGGGACCAGCATGTCAAGAACGCTGTCTTTCCAAAATCACTAAACAGGCCAACACAACCACGACACCTCTCGCCGACACTCTCAAACTACCCCCTGAATATACAGATCTCGTAGAAGTCTTCAGCAAAAAGAAAGCCTCCCAGCTCACCGCTCACCGCTCAGTCGATTGCGCAATCGATCTCCTGCCAGGGACTACACCACCCAAGGGAAGGATTTTCCCTCTGTCCCAACCAGAATCAGAGTCCATGAAGAATTACATCCAGGAAGAATTAGCCAAGGGATTCATCAGACCGTCCACCTCTCCTGCATCCGCCGGGTTCTACTTCATAAAGAAGAAGGATGGGGGTCTCAGACCATGCATAGACTATCGAGGATTAAATGAAATCACTGTGAAGTTCCGTTACCCACTATCACTCGTCCCTTCAGCCCTCGAACAACTGCGGCGGGCAAGATACTACACCAAGCTCGACTTATGGAACGCCTACAATCTGATCCGCATCCGTGAGGGGGACGAGTGGAAAACAGCCTTCTCCACCACTAGTGGGCACTACGAGTACTTGGTTATGCCCTTCGGGCTTGCTAACAGTCCCTCAGTTTTCCAAGCCTTTATGAATGACATCTTCCATGACATGTTAGACAGATGGGTAATCGTATACATTGATGACATCTTGATCTACTCAGATACCCAAGAGGAACACGTACGACACGTCCGATCAGTCCTCAAGCGACTACTACAACACCAGCTTTACGTAAAGGCAGAGAAATGTGAGTTCCACCAGACCAGGACCTCATTCCTCGGTTACATAATCAGTCAAGACGGGGTCGCTATGGATGACAAAAAAGTTCAGGCAGTAATCGACTGGCCACAGCCTCAGACGGTAAAGGAATTACAACGCTTCCTGGGATTTGCTAACTTCTACCGACACTTCATCAGAAACTTCAGTTCCATCGCTTCTCCGCTCACCACCATGACCAAACGCAACACCTCTCGCTTGGTATGGACACCCGAGGCTCTCCGATCATTTAAAGAACTAAAGACTCGCTTTACCTCCGCACCCATTCTTCGACACCCTGACCCAGACCGTCAATTCACTGTGGAGGTCGACGCTTCAAATACAGGGGTGGGAGCCGTGTTATCCCAACGCCATGGTGAGCCTGCTAAATTATACCCTTGTGCCTTCTTTTCCCGCAAACTCTCTCCCGCTGAACGGAATTATGATGTGGGCAATCACGAACTACTGGCCATGAAACTGGCATTGGAGGAGTGGCGACATTGGCTGGAGGGGACTGCACTCCCATTCCTTGTACTCACCGACCACAAGAACCTTGAATACCTGCGTTCAGCCAAACGATTAAATCCCAGACAGGCCAGATGGGCACTGTTCTTCACACGTTTCCACTTCACTGTGACCTATCGACCCGGTACCAAGAATACCAAAGCAGATGCACTCTCCCGCCAAACTGAAAGTAAAGATCTCTCTGGTTCCTCCGAGAATATAATTCCCACCAGAATTCTGCTAGCTCCCGTTCAGTGGGACATCATGACTGAAATTAATCATGCCAATCAACAGCTTCAACCTCCTCCAGAATGTCCCGTCGACCGTACGTTCGTTCCAGAACACTTCCGTAAGCAACTGCTCACTCAGGTTCACACAAGCCCCAGTTCAGGCCACCCCGGGATCTCGGCGACGGCGCAACTCCTACGGAATCGTTTCTGGTGGCCAACGCTTTTGACTGATACCGCCAACTACATTCACAATTGCGATATCTGCAACACCACTAAGTCCCTCAGACAACTTCCAGCCGGCCTGTTACAACCATTACCCACACCACGGCGCCCCTGGTCTGATATCGCTATTGACTTCATCACGGATCTACCCAACTCCCACGGAAACACCACCATCCTCACCATTGTGGACCGATTCTCCAAAGCCTGCCGCCTCATACCATTGCCTAAACTGCCTACATCCCTTGAGACAGCTGAGTTACTGTGCAATCAGGTGTTTCGCTACTATGGTCTACCTGACGACATTGTCTCCGATCGAGGCCCCCAGTTCACCTCACGGGTATGGTCAAGCTTCTTTAAAAGTCTTAATGTCAATATCAGTCTCACGTCAGGATACCATCCACAATCTAACGGTCAGACCGAGCGTCTCAATCAGGAGGTCATTCGCTTCCTTCGCTCCTACTGCCAACAACAACAGACAGAGTGGAGTCGTTATCTGATGTGGGCAGAATATGCTCAGAACTCCCTGACCAAACCAGCCACAGGCATGACCCCTTTCAAATGTATCCTTGGATTCCAACCACCAATGTTCCCCTGGTCAGGAGAGCCCACCGAGTTGCCTGCGGTTACTGAATGGCTTCAACACAGTGAGGAAGTTTGGGACCAAGCGCACACCCACCTGCTACGGGCTGTTAGGCGCCAGGAACTTCAGGCCAACCGACACCGACGATCAGGCCCCGTCTACCAGCCGGGGCAATGGGTTTGGCTCTCGACACGGGATCTTCGCCTCCGACTTCCATGCAAGAAACTCAGTCCCAGGTATGTTGGGCCTTTAAAAATTTCCAAACAAATTACCCCTGTATCATTTCGGTTAGAACTGCCTTCTCATTATCGCATCTCTCCCACTTTTCATGTATCTCTGCTGAAACCCGCTGGTGGTCCGAGAGGGGTATCGGAGGAGAGAGGTGAGCCGCAGACTCCCCCGCCCATTCTGGTCGACGGCGAGGAGGCGTATCGAGTGCATGAACTGCTAGACTCCAGACGCCGGGGCAGCGCACTACAGTACCTAGTCGACTGGGAGGGGTTCGGTCCGGAGGAGCGATCATGGGTCAACTCGGGCGACATCCTAGACCCCACTCTCACAGAGGAATTCCACCGATTGCACCCGGAGAAGCCGGCCCCTCGACCTCGTGGAAGACCCCGGCATCGTCTGCCTGCTCGTGTCAGGAGCCGCTCGCAGGGGGAGGGCTCTGTTACAATCGAAGCTCCCGCACCATTCCCTCTCGGCCACCAGAGGGAACCATCTCCTGAATATTAACCTCAATTCGGACTCAATTTACCATCTTCCCTCATACCTGGGCCTAATCACCTTGCCACACCTGCACCTCATTTACACACCCATACAAAAGCAGCACACTTCCACACACACTTTGCGAAGTCTTGATTTGCCCTGGCTGTCATCTCTGAGCGTTACTACCCGTGTTTGTTTTCCTGTTATTATCTCTGCCTTGTTTATCGACTCTGTGATCCCTCTCTGGTTGCCCTGACTCGGACTGTTTCCCTGGACTCTGATTGATTGCCGCCTGCCCTGATTATTCTGCCTGTTTCTCCCGATTACATCTCTGCCTTGCCTACGCTGTTACCATTGCTGGGCTATTACCCTGTTCTGCCTGACTATTCTAATAAAGCTGCAAATGGATCCCGATCTGTCTGATGATTTACAACAACCCCCATACAATGTACACATTTTACTCTCCTGCAGGAAACACATGTGACCCTGGACCACAAAACCAGTCTTAAGTCGCTGGGGTATATTTGTATTAATAGCCAAAAATACACTGTATGGGTCAAAATGATCCATTTTCTTTTATGCCAAAAATCATTAGGATATTAAGTAAAGATTATATTTCATGAAGATATTTTGTAAATTTCCTACCATAAATTTTGATTAGTAATATGCATCGCTAAGAACTTTATTTGGACAACTTTAAAGGCAAATTTCTGAGTATTTTGATTTTTTTGCACCCTCAGATTCCAGATTTTCAAATAGCTGTATCTCGGTCTAAGAGTTGTATTGTCCTATCATAACAAACCATACATCAATGGAAAGCTTTTTTGTTCAGCTTTCAGATGATGTATAAATCTCAATTTCGAAAAATTGACACTTATGACTGGTTTTGTGGTCCAGGGTCACTCAGAACACCCTAGCAACCATCTAGCAACACTAAAGCAACCATCCAGAAGACAGAGACTGAGTGAGATTAAATGAGTGTGAAACTGTTTTCCAGCGTTTACTCAAGAGATTGAAATCAAATAATTTCCAGATAAAGCGTTCTTGTACATTTTGAAATGGATTGTTTGAAATGGAAAATGCTTTCTCTGTGTTTGACTGTAATCATACCCTTACGAAAATGAACCATGCTTTTACTACAAATATAACCAAATAACCATGCAACCCTCTACAATGCGAGTAAATCACTCGCATATGCGGCTAAATCTTAATGATGTTTAACATTAGCCATGGATAATAAATTCTTAGATTTTACTCGCCAGTGTGTGAATTGGAGGCTAAGTATAAGTTTAGCACAGATATAAATTCACTCATTGCTGGGATAATATGGGTGCTAACTAGGCAGTTGCTAAGGTATTCTAGCTGGTTGCTAGGATAATATGAGTGGTTGATAGGTGGCTTCTAGAGTCTTCTGGATGGTTGCTTTAGTGTTGCTAGATGGTTTCTAGGGTGTTCTCAGTGGTTGCTAGGTGGTTACTAAGGTATTACTAGGGTGTTCATGATAGTTGCTAGCCAGTTGCTGGGTGGTTGCTAACACAATTAGCATTATGATTAACATGTATTTAGCACTTTCTTAGCATGATGCTAGCATATTTTAGAATATTGCTCGTCTGTTTAAAGCAAGTTTTAAAGTCATTTTATATTTATAATATTGTTTTCACAATTATTAGAAGCCAAAATCATAGCTGGAGATATTTGATTAATCACACTGCACTGTGTGTGTGTGTGTGTTTATTTACTGACTGAATGTGACTCTGTTCTTGATTTCACAGTCACCAACTGGACCAGGAACGACTTCCTACAATGTAAGTCACTAAAACAAGCAGGAAAACTTTAATCATATAAATGATGATTTGATTAATGACACACTCATAACACTCTCTCTCTCTCTCTCGCTCTCACTCTCTCTCTCTCTCTCACACACACACACACACACACACACACACACACCGGTGACAGATTACACAACAAGCTCAGTCAGAGAGCTGATGATATAAAACACTTCAGAGTGGTGTAGATGTTGATCTTGATCTGTGATGTGATTTCACAGAGAGATTATATTAGTTTATGATGTACATGAATGGATTCAGACGGTTGAGCATCAGTTTCAGTCCAGTACAGTCGTTACTGTTGCTCGGCAACAGCTGCTGTCACTGTTGCTAGGAGAGCAGGTCAATCATTCAGCGGTGTGTAGCGAGATCTCTGAACATTTCAACACTCCTATATAATATTCTTATAAACATACACATAAAATATCTGAGAATATATATCAGAATGTGTTCTGTGACACAGGTTTAGGTTTAGTGCAGGTTTGGATGATTTTATAGTCATATTAAAGATCATTTGTTTGTGTGGCTGATTTATGAATTGATTGATGATTCCTGATTCTGATGTGTTTTATCTCCATCAGATTCCCGTCAGCTCACTCTGGATCCGAATACAGTGAATAAACTCCTCGTTCTGTCTGAGAACAACAGAGTGGTTACTGCCACTTACCAATTTCGGCTGGATCCTGCTGATCATCCAGACAGATTTGATTATTATCCTCAGGTGTTGTGTAGAGAGAGTGTGTGGGGACGCTGTTACTGGGAGATGGAGTGGAGAGGAGATCATGGTGTGTGTATATCAGTGTCATATAAGAGCATCAGCAGGAAGGGAGACGGTGATGAGTGTAGGTTTGGATGTAATGATCAGTCCTGGAGTTTGGAGTGCTCTCCTGACAGTTACTCTTTCAGACACAATAACATACGGACTGATCTCTCTGTGAAGCCCATCAGCAGTAGAGTAGGACTGTTTAATTATATCTATAGAACAGGAGTGTTTGTGGATGAGAGCGCAGGAACTCTGTCCTTCTACAGCGTCTCTGACACAACGAGCCTCATCCACACAGAACAGACCACATTCACTCAGCCGCTCTATCCTGGGTTTGGTGTTTATTATCATCACTCATCAGTGAAACTGTGTTGATGAATCAGAATAGACTGATGAGAGATTCTACCCATAATGCTTTGAGCTGCGTGTCTCTTCATCACATTAATATGAACATGAATCAGAATAAATGTGTCAGAAATCCTCACAAAGAGTCAGATCAGTCATTCATTCAGAAAATATTCATATGTTATCATGTCATTTTTCTGAATTGTTTTTGTGCACAAATAATAAAACACAACGACAAATCATCTTGAGATCAGATTGTAATTGATGAATATGTAATATATAATCACTGTTTCTAGTGTCTCACTGTAGAGATGCTTTGAATACAATAAAGCTGATTAATCTCAGAAATGTCTGAATGATTTATGAATCATGAATATAATCGATTCCTCACGAGACACAAGACAAAATATAACATTAATCACAGTGTTTAATCAAATATAGTTATTATAACTACAGTAAAGACGTATTACACTGTAAAACCCAACAAGTTAGGGTAACAAACCGTTTGAGCAAACCGACTGCCTTAAAACATTTAAGTTTTTAAAACTAACAATTATGAGTGCTCTGAACTTTGTGGGATTACAAATTTATTTAAATGTTAAATCTAGGCTCCAATGTAATAATATTAGTGGTGGGCATAGATTAATTTTTTAAATCTAGATTAATCTCACTGTAATCTTGGAATTAATCTAGATTAAAATGGCTCATTTGAATTCTGCCAAGTAGATCAGAATAAATTCACTGTAGTAAACAACTAGCAGTCATCAAGAAGCAAACATAATATGGTGGTAATTCGTGGTGTAGTGGTAATTAATAGGCTAATTAATTAAATTAAATTATGCAATTTAATACATAAATAGGATGATTCCAATCCACACCGCAAATAATACAATGAAGATTACAGGGGGGGGGGGGGGGGGGGGGTCCATTTTTTTCCCGACATAAAAATAAAGGGGATTTAATATTGATAATAGCACTGAAGACATTGTATGATTATTCCTTAAAGATAAGGCTTTAATAGTTTTAGTAGTAGTAGTCTATTACCTTCTGCCCGATGTCTTCGAGTGAAACCGAACTTTTATTTTGACGGGTTGCCGTGAATACCTTTACATTTCTGTGTATATTATATGAGGATATTTTTTCTCAAATGAAACGCTCGAGTGCTCATGAAGTGACTCTCAGAGCAGTTCTGGAGATGTTGTTCATGTATTTATGTCCTCATTTAGTGAGACGACAGACCGCATATCACCGCAACTGTAAACAAACCCGCGCGTCTGCGCCATACATTAACACAGAGACACGCAGAAGTCATACTTAAATAGACGTTTTGCGGCTTAATATTTATATATATGTGTGTGTGTGTGTGTGTGTGTGTGTGTGTGTGTGTGTGTGTGTGTGTGTGTGTGTGTGTGTGTGTGTGTGTGTGTTCTCTCTCTGTGTGGAGTGTGTGTGTGTGTGTGTGTGTGTGTGTGTGTGTGTGTGTGTGTGTGTGTGTGTGTGTGTGTGTGTGTGTGTTCTCTCTCTGTGTGGAGTGTGTGTGTGTGTGTGTGTGTGTGTTCTCTCTCTGTGTGGAGTGTGTGTGTGTGTGTGTGTGTGTGTGTGTGTGTGTGTGTGTGTTCTCTCTCTGTGTGGAATGTGTGTGTGTGTGGAGTGTGTGTGTGTTCTCTCTGTGTGGAGTGTGTGTGTTCTCTCTCTGTGTGGAATGTGTGTGTGTGGAGTGTGTGTGTTCTCTCTCTGTGTGGAGTGTGTGTGTTCTCTCTCTGTGTGGAGTGTGTGTGTGTTCTCTCTCTGTGTGGAGTGTGTGTGTGTGTTCTCTCTCTCTGTGTGGAGTGTGTGTGTGTTCTCTCTCTGTGTGGAGTGTGTGTGTGTTCTCTCTCTGTGTGGAGTGTGTGTGTGTGTTCTCTCTCTCTGTGTGGAGTGTGTGTGTTCTCTCTCTGTGTGGAGTGTGTGTGTGTGTGTTCTCTCTGTGTGTGGAGTGTGTGTGTGTGTGTGTGCGTGTTCTCTCTGTGTGGAGTGTGTGTGTGTTCTCTCTCTGTGTGGAGTGTGTGTGTTCTCTCTCTGTGTGGAGTGTGTGTGTTCTCTCTCTGTGTGGAGTGTGTGTGTGTGTTCTCTCTCTGTGTGGAGTGTGTGTGTTCTCTCTCTGTGTGGAGTGTGTGTGTGTGTGTGTTCTCTCTCTGTGTGGAGTGTGTGTGTTCTCTCTCTGTGTGGAGTGTGTGTGTGTGTGTGTTCTCTCTGTGTGGAGTGTGTGTGTCTCTCTCTGTGTGGAGTGTGTGTGTTCTCTCTCTGTGTGGAGTGTGTGTGTTCTCTCTCTCTGTGTGGAGTGTGTGTGTTCTCTCTCTGTGTGGAGTGTGTGTGTTCTCTCTGTGTGGAGTGTGTGTGTGTTCTCTCTGTGTGGAGTGTGTGTGTGTGTGTGTGTTCTCTCTGTGTGGAGTGTGTGTGTGTTCTCTCTCTCTGTGTGTGTGTGTGTGTGTTCTCTCTGTGTGGAGTGTGTGTGTGTGTTCTCTCTCTGTGTGGAGTGTGTGTGTGTTCTCTCTGTGTGGAGTGTGTGTGTGTTCTCTGTGTGGAGTGTGTGTGTGTTCTCTCTCTGTGTGGAGTGTGTGTGTTCTCTCTCTGTGTGGAGTGTGTGTGTTCTCTCTGTGTGTGGAGTGTGTGTGTGTGTGTTCTCTCTCTGTGTGGAGTGTGTGTGTGTGTGTGTGTGTGTGTGTGTGTGTTCTCTCTGTGTGGAGTGTGTGTGTGTTCTCTCTCTGTGTGGAGTGTGTGTGTGTTCTCTCTGTGTGGAGTGTGTGTGTGTTCTCTCTGTGTGGAGTGTGTGTGTGTGTGTGTGTTCTCTCTCTGTGTGGAGTGTGTGTGTTCTCTCTCTGTGTGGAGTGTGTGTGTTCTCTCTCTGTGTGGAGTGTGTGTGTTCTCTCTCTGTGTGGAGTGTGTGTGTTCTCTCTCTGTGTGGAGTGTGTGTGTTCTCTCTCTGTGTGGAGTGTGTGTGTTCTCTCTCTGTGTGGAGTGTGTGTTCTCTCTCTGTGTGGAGTGTGTGTGTTCTCTCTCTCTGTGTGGAGTGTGTGTGTTCTCTCTCTGTGTGGAGTGTGTGTTCTCTCTCTGTGTGGAGTGTGTGTGTTCTCTCTCTCTGTGTGGAGTGTGTGTGTTCTCTCTGTGTGGAGTGTGTGTGTGTTCTCTCTGTGTGGAGTGTGTGTGTGTGTTCTCTCTGTGTGGAGTGTGTGTGTGTTCTCTCTCTCTGTGTGTGTGTGTGTGTGTGTTCTCTCTGTGTGGAGTGTGTGTGTTCTCTCTCTGTGTGGAGTGTGTGTGTGTGTTCTCTCTGTGTGGAGTGTGTGTGTGTTCTCTCTGTGTGGAGTGTGTGTGTGTTCTCTCTGTGTGGAGTGTGTGTGTGTTCTCTCTGTGTGGAGTGTGTGTGTGTTCTCTCTCTGTGTGGAGTGTGTGTGTTCTCTCTCTGTGTGGAGTGTGTGTGTGTTCTCTCTGTGTGGAGTGTGTGTGTGTTCTCTCTGTGTGGAGTGTGTGTGTGTGTGTTCTCTCTCTGTGTGGAGTGTGTGTGTGTTCTCTCTGTGTGGAGTGTGTGTGTGTTCTCTCTGTGTGGAGTGTGTGTGTGTGTGTTCTCTCTCTGTGTGGAGTGTGTGTGTGTGTGTGTTCTCTCTCTGTGTGGAGTGTGTGTGTGTTCTCTCTCTGTGTGGAGTGTGTGTGTGTTCTCTCTCTGTGTGGAGTGTGTGTGTGTTCTCTCTGTGTGGAGTGTGTGTGTTCTCTCTCTCTGTGTGGAGTGTGTGTGTTCTCTCTGTGTGGAGTGTGTGTGTGTTCTCTCTGTGTGGAGTGTGTGTGTGTTCTCTCTGTGTGTGGAGTGTGTGTGTGTTCTCTCTCTGTGTGGAGTGTGTGTGTGTTCTCTCTCTCTGTGTGTGTGTGTGTGTGTGTGTTCTCTCTGTGTGGAGTGTGTGTGTGTGTGTTCTCTCTGTGTGGAGTGTGTGTGTGTTCTCTCTCTGTG
This sequence comes from Acrossocheilus fasciatus, assembly GCA_036784905.1. Classification (NCBI taxonomy): domain Eukaryota; kingdom Metazoa; phylum Chordata; class Actinopteri; order Cypriniformes; family Cyprinidae; genus Acrossocheilus; species Acrossocheilus fasciatus. The sequence goes on from CM071959.1 coordinate 32,637,691, forward strand.
TGGAGTGTGTGTGTGTTCTCTCTCTCTGTGTGGAGTGTGTGTGTGTTCTCTCTCTGTGTGGAGTGTGTGTGTGTTCTCTCTCTGTGTGGAGTGTGTGTGTTCTCTCTCTGTGTGGAGTGTGTGTGTGTTCTCTCTGTGTGGAGTGTGTGTGTTCTCTCTCTGTGTGGAGTGTGTGTGTGTTCTCTCTGTGTGGAGTGTGTGTGTGTTCTCTCTCTGTGTGGAGTGTGTGTGTGTTCTCTCTCTGTGTGGAGTGTGTGTGTGTTCTCTCTGTGTGGAGTGTGTGTGTTCTCTCTCTGTGTGGAGTGTGTGTGTGTTCTCTCTGTGTGGAGTGTGTGTGTGTTCTCTCTCTGTGTGGAGTGTGTGTGTGTTCTCTCTGTGTGGAGTGTGTGTGTGTGTGTGTGTTCTCTCTCTGTGTGGAGTGTGTGTGTGTTCTCTCTGTGTGGAGTGTGTGTGTGTGTGTGTGTTCTCTCTGTGTGGAGTGTGTGTGTTCTCTCTCTGTGTGGAGTGTGTGTGTTCTCTCTCTGTGTGGAGTGTGTGTGTGTTCTCTCTGTGTGGAGTGTGTGTGTTCTCTCTCTGTGTGGAGTGTGTGTGTGTTCTCTCTGTGTGGAGTGTGTGTGTTCTCTCTGTGTGGAGTGTGTGTGTTCTCTCTGTGTGGAGTGTGTGTGTGTGTTCTCTCTGTGTGGAGTGTGTGTGTTCTCTCTGTGTGGAGTGTGTGTGTGTGTTCTCTCTCTGTGTGGAGTGTGTGTGTGTTCTCTCTGTGTGGAGTGTGTGTGTTCTCTCTGTGTGGAGTGTGTGTGTTCTCTCTCTCTGTGTGGAGTGTGTGTGTTCTCTCTCTGTGTGGAGTGTGTGTGTTCTCTCTCTCTGTGTGGAGTGTGTGTGTTCTCTCTCTGTGTGGAGTGTGTGTGTTCTCTCTGTGTGGAGTGTGTGTGTTCTCTCTGTGTGGAGTGTGTGACGAGTCTCCTGCTCTTCCCGCTGTTGCCGGCCAGTGGGTGTGGCTGGGAGACTCATCAAGGAACTGTGTACACCTGTTCTTCTCTCTATAAAGAGCCTGGGCTTTGTTGGTATAGGGAGGCCTGCTCTTGGTTGCGTTTGTGTTTTTTGTTTGTTTTGGACTTTGTTGTTACTTTATGCTTAGTTCTGCCTGATGCTTGATTAACCATGTGTCTGACAGAAATCGTGTTGATTTCTTATTTTATTTCTTTATATTTATGTTAATAAATATTTACATTGTAATCAAACCATCCAGACTAATGTCCTCCAATCTTTTGTCACGGCTTTGAGCCGGTCGTGACAAATGTGGGGCTCGTCCTTAAAATTTGAGTACTTAATTTAAATAGTTAATTTCGTTAAGGTGAGGATTATTCCGTTCAATATAATTTTTTTGCGGACATTATTTGTTGAGAAAATTGTTTTGAAAATCTTTTGGAGGACCATAGCGGTTGGTTTGAATTTGTTCTTTTTTTCTCTCTCTCTTCGTGACCTTGCTGGAGTTTGGTAAGTAGGCTACTATTTGTGTGCTTGAGGAAATTTTGGGTTATGCTCTTCCCTGTTGAGGTTTAGCGGGGTGTCCTTATTGGAATGCTCCGAGTTTTTTTATTTTAGTTTATTTTTTTTGTGCGGTGAAAGCAGTTAGAGCGTTTGTCTCGGGAACACGTCCGTGTTTTGTACTGGTGACTCGTTAATCGGTTGCTACTGCAAACGCTGGTTTACAGCGTACAGTTACTTGCAGTGGGTTCTTATACAAAGATTAGGGTTGAGTTAGAGAGTTTAAAATATTAAGTTAGAGGGAATTGCTAGCCCAATCTTTTTTCCTCAAGTGTTTGTTTTTGGAAATATAAGTAGCGTGTATTTGTCTTTGATTATGGCCTCGAAGGTTGAGGAATTTATTAGTGCTCCGTCTGAAGAGTTGTTAAATGATTTGACTAAAGATCAGCTATTAGAACTTGCGAGTCATTATGAAATCAGTTTGATAAGTCAAGATAAGCGTCTAAAAGATAACATTAAAACCCTGATAAAGACCGAGGTAATTGAACGTAAAATTTTAGCATCTCAATCAGTAGAAGATACTTCAGCTTTCGTTAATGGTACATCTACAGTGTCTCATTTAACGTTTGAACAACAAAAACAATTGTTGTTAATTCAGGCTGAGATGAAAGAAAAAGTGTTAGAAGCGCAAAATCGCATCGAGTTGTCTAAAGTCCAATTACAACAACAATAGCTTGAACTTGAACGATATTGTTTGGATTTAATAAGGGATGGTAAGCTCGCTGTTGGTGGTGGAGGGGAACGTGCTTTGGCACTTTGTAAATTTGATGTTGTGGGGAATATGAAGTTGATTCCTAAATTTGATGAAAAAGATGAGCGTTTCTTTTTACTTTTCGAACGTGTTGCGGATGCTCGAAATTGGCCAGATGAGGAGCGCACGCTTATGTTGCAATCTGTCTTCACAGGTAGAGCCCAAGAAGCGTATTCTTCTCTTAGTGTAGAGGATGCTGCTGATTATCAGGTGGTTAAGGCTGCAGTGCTGAGAAGTTATGAGCTTTGCAAATAATAAAAGTGAATGGGGCTGTCAGGGCCAAAAAACAATCAATCAATCAAAGTGTAATAGAATTTTCATATTTGTATAATTTTTCAGTATTTATACACTACCATTCAAGCGTTTGGGGTCAGTAATTTATTTTTTAAGAAATTAATTATTTTATTTAGCAGGGAGGAATTAAATCGAGTAAGTTCAGTAAGGATGCTGAAAATTCAGCTTCACTTTTATATTACTGTTACGATTGTTGTTATTTAAGATTTTCGGATTATAGCAACACTGTAAAAAATTGCTGTAAAATTTACAGTAACTTACTGGCAATTTTGGTTGACAGTAAGACTGTAAATGTACAAGAGTACTGTAAATCAATAATTACAATTGTACTGTAAAAATACAGCAAACTCTTGCATGCTTTGATAAACTTATAACATTAAAGTGTGACGAACATGCTAAAAAAATTAGGAAGGGGGCCAACACTTTTTCACACCACTGTATACACACACACACACATCACACATACATATGGTACATGGGGAGGGTAAGTGAGACTGGATGAATGAAACCGGACAGAAACAGGGGAAATGAGGCTGAGTTGACCATCTGAGAGAACCATCAGTCTCTAATTCAAAGCACAGTATACGATAGCTGGGTGTAAAATGGGGCCTGTTGGCACTGTGGCCGCAATCCGTAGTTGAAGCTGCAGACTGCTGGGAGCGGGGAGAGAGAAATGTCTGAGCAAGGGCCTTTCCATGATGTTGAGTGAAGATGAACTCCAGTGGTATTAAACTCCAGTGGTCAGGAGCCATCTCCCCAGGCTGGGGAGACCGCACATGGCTCTATATGTTAGGGCCTGCCGGGTACGCCCGCATCGGCTCAGGCTCTCTGTGAGTCCAACCACACAGGCAGCAATCAGAAGATTTTGCAGAAGAAGGCGGACCTGTGCGTGTGCCCTTTAAAGTCAGGGAAGAGTCACAGCTTTCAGGATGGGCTTGACCAATGAGAAAGGCTGAATTTCCAAGCGGGAGGCTGGAAATATTGGGGGGTTTTATGATCCTTTGTCTGAGAGCATGGTTCGAAAGGCTCTGGCAGTCTATACTTTGATTAAATTACAGACACACACCTGGCATTCTATGAGAAGGTGGTGTACACCAAAGTGTGCGTCATCAAATGAGCATTAATTTGGTAGGAGACACGATATAGGTGGGGTTACATTAACTAGCACTTCACTCATAAAGCATGCATAAAACAAAATACAGTACAATGCAAGAGACACTATACAAGATAGTTAAAATCATACACACAATGACCTGGTTTGCATGTTTATCTGTAGAAAGGTTTGTCTATGAGTGACAAGGAGGAAAGTTTTGTTTGTATGGGCATTGCGTGGGTTTCAGAAGGGTCCGTTCTTATCAGATGGTTGCCCTGGTAACTGAGCCCTTTAGGGTGCTCTTTCGGGGAAGGGTTCATAGACCCTCACAGATTGTTTGTTGAATGAGAGGGTTTACTGGATTATTCATTAAATATAATGAATAAATGTGTGTCTGATTGGTCCAAATGATACACAGCCTTCTGCCATATTATATATCTAAATGGAAAAATGATATTAGATTGATCCGACATCTTAATATAAATAATAAAACCCTGAGCACCCATACAGTATCTCTGATCATTCATTATATCTTACATTATTTCATCTGTCATACATAAGCTACCTAATGTAAAAAATAATAATAGCCTGTTATACATATTATCTTTATCTTATATCTTTAATATTCATATCCAACTGGGCTCAGCAGATGAAATATTACATTTTTTTGTAGAATATCCTCAGACGCACTGCTTTGGCTCTTGGGGCCCAATAACCTCATCTTTGATGACTATTTTTGTCCTTTTGAAAAGCACTACTGCTGCCCAGATAGAAAAAGATAATGAAATGATGCAGATGCAGATATCAGCTTTACTTTGGCCTGTTGTTTACTCGAGATATCTGAGTGAGAGCTGAGGCTCCTGTCATATAAAGATGTTGTGCTCGTGGAGACATAATAAAGCAGAAAAGACAATCATTTCAGAAGAAGAGAAGCTGATGAAGATTTTCTAGTGATCAACCAGCATATTGAAGCTCTGAAGCTCCTGAAAGACTGGAATTACAGCGAGATCAACTGTGTTCAGCAGCGATACTGTGAGTGTTTGTACAGAATTAATTTGGTGAACTGAGTGTTAAATCAGCACAGACAGAAAAATAAAGCAGACGATCAGGAGACGGATTCATTCTGCTGATCTTAATCACATTCATCATTATTCACACTGTCATTAGTTCACATCAGATTCAGAAACCACTTCATCATTAAATCAGTCACTAATTAGTCAGAAGGAGCAGAAGAACAGCAGAAGAGAACAGCAGTTTGTAAGTGTTTTATCTTGTTTTCTCATTAGATTTCAGCGCAGTTGTTGTTACTAGGAAACTCTGTTTTTGCATATACTGAGTTTTACCGTAGTAAGTGAAGTCTCGTTTGTTGTCGTGGGGGAAGTTCCCAGTTTCGCTTGGCTAAGTAGTAAGGCGTGGTCAGCTGACTTCTATAAGGAATAATTAAGGCTAGTTTATTACTGGATTCTATACCGCGGCAGCGGTCGCGGCAGCCCTCGTGTGAAGCCCTCCTCATGTGAAGACCGACGAGTGTAAAGACGATCGACTCTACCTTGCGCGACTCCACCGAGCAAGAACACCGACAAGGCACTTGAGTATTGCTCTTTCCCCTTTCCTTACTTTTTGCACTACTTGTTCGCATTTACTTATTTTAGTCAATTGTACACACTATGTGCTTTCAAATCTCCACCATTACTACTAACACTCGGAAGGCACGCACTATACATTGGAGGCAGGCTAATCCTACTAACCTACGGCCTGTCCCTCGGTCTTCTAATACTTTACTCTCTATTCCAATTGGTCTCTGGAACTGCCAGTCTGCTGTAAACAAAGCAGACTTCATTCCTTCTATTGCTACTCATTCCGGTCTCAACCTCATGGCCCTAACTGAGACTTGCATCAAACCTCAGGACACTGCCACTCCTGCAGCACTCTCCACTAACTTCAATTTCTCCCACACCCCTCGCACACTTGGGAGGGGTGGAGGCACGGGCCTCCTTATTTCAAATGAATGGAAATTTGATCTTCTACCATCTCTTACAGGCAACAGCTCATTTGAATCTCATGCAGTTACTATCACACACCCTGCTAAAATCCACGTTGTAGTTGTGTATCGTCCCCCAGGTCAACTGGGAAACTTCTTGGATGAGCTGGATGTATTACTGTCAAACTTTCCTGAGGATGGCACTCCTCTGGTACTGCTTGGCGACTTCAACATCCACCTAGAAAAACCCCAGGCTGCTGACTTCAACACCCTTCTCACTTCATTTGATCTCAAGCGAGTGACAACCATGGCTACTCATAAATCAGGTAACCATCTGGACCTCATCTACACACGCTACTGCTCCACTGACAACACGTTAGTTACTCCACTGCACACCTCAGACCACTTCCTCATCACTTCTAACCTCACACTAACTCCGGTCATAACACACACTCCCCCACAGGTCACCTTTCGCCGTAACCTACGCTCGCTTTCTCCCTCTTGCCTCTCCTCATTGGTTACATCTGCACTTCCTTCACCCTCTCAGCTTTCAGCACTGGACGCAAACAGTGCTACTGACACTCTTTGCTCCACTCTAACATCTTGCTTAGACATCTTTTGCCCCCTTTCATCCAGACCAGCACGCTCTACCCCCTCTGCCCCCTGGCTGTCTGATGTTCTCCGTGAACATCGCACTAAACTAAGGGCTGCAGAGAGGAAATGGCACAAATCAAAAAACTCTACTGACCTTAGTGTGTATCAGTCACTCCTCTCTTCCTTCTCTGCAAACGTATCCACGGCTAAAACGAATTACTACCACAACAAAATCAACAATTGTTCTGACTCTCGCACACTTTTCAAAACTTTCTCTTCTCTTCTCTGTCCTCCTCCCCCTCCTCCTTCATCAACTCTTACAGCTGATGACTTTGATGGTTTTTGTTTTATTTGTGAAGAAAATTGCAGTGACCAATTCCTCACACCACAAACTGATAACTTCATACCGACTAATACACACTCCCTCACCTCCTTCTCCTCCTCTCCCTTTCTAATCATCCCAGTACTTGTCCGCTAGATCCTATCCCCACTCACCTCCTTCAGGCCATTTCTTCTTCGGTCATACCTACGCTTACTCACATTATCAACACCTCTCTTCACACTGGTACATTTCCAACAGCTTTTAAGCAGGCTCAGGTAACCCCACTGCTTAAAAAACCCTCTTCAGAAGTGGCCACTCTACTGAGACTGCCCTACTCTCGGTTACAGAGGCCCTGAGACTTGCAAGAGCGGCTTCCAAATCCTCTGTACTCATCTTATTAGACCTGTCTGCGGCTTTTGACACAGTTAACCATCAGATCCTCCTGTCCACTCTCAGAAAGATGGGCATCTCGGGAACCGCGCTCCTGTGGTTTGAGTCTTACCTCTCAGGTAGGTCCTTCAGGGTATCTTGGAGGGGTGAGGTTTCAAAGTCACAACTTCTTGCTACTGGAGTTCCTCAAGGCTCAGTGCTAGGACCACTTCTCTTCTCCATCTATATGTCGTCATTAGGATCGGTCATTCAGAAGCATGGCTTTTCTTATCACTGCTATGCTGATGACACTCAACTCTACTTCTCATTCCAACCAGATGATCCGACGGTAGCTGCTCACATTGCAGCCTGTTTGAGCGACATCTCTAACTGGATGAAAGACCATCACCTTCAGCTCAACCTTGCCAAGACAGAACTGCTTGTGTTCTCAGCCAGTCCATCACTTCACAACAACTTCTCTATACAGCTAGGTTCGTCAACCATAACTCCCTCCATGACGGCCAGGAACCTTGGAGTTGTGATCGATGATCAGTTAAGCTTCACAGACCATACTGCTACAATGGCCCAGTCCTGCAGATTTGCCTTGTATAACATTAGGAAGATTAGACCCTTCCTGTCAGAGCTTGCCGCACAGCTCCTTGTCCAAGCTCTTGTTTTCTTCAAACTGGACTACTGCAATGTTCTCTTGGCGGGCCTTCCCGCATCTACCATCAAGCCTCTGCAACTGATCCAGAATGCAGCAGCCAGAGTGGTCTTTAATGAACCAAAGAAAGCTCATGTTACCCCTCTCTTCATCAGGTTACACTGGCTACCAATAGCCGCTCGCATCAAATTCAAGGCACTGATGTTTGCCTACAAGACAACAACTAGCACTGCACCAATATATCTAAACTCACTTGTTCAAACTTACGCACCCTCCAGAAGCTTGCGGTCTGCAAGTGAACGACGCCTTGTGGTGCCATCACAAAGAGGTACCAAATCTCTCTCGCGGACCTTTTCCTGGACTGTGCCCAGCTGGTGGAATGACCTCCCGATCTTAATTCGAACAGCTGAGTCTTTAGCCATTTTCAAAAATCATCTAAAGACGCATCTTTTTTGCCACCACCTGACCAACTAATACTAACACTTTCCTATTCCATCTATTTATTTAAAAAAAAAAAAAAAAACCTAGCTATATGTACTGTGCTGTGCTAACTGAAACTTGTCATGGCACTTGTATACTGCTGCACTCTCGATGGTCTAACTGCTTCTATTGTTCTCATATTGTACGTCGCTTTGGATAAAAGTGTCTGCCAAATGTTTAAATGTAAATGTAAATGTAATTAACTTATTACTAATTATTTACTAATCACTTTACAATATAAATTTTAAAGCAGCCTTATTACTCTGTTTATTAAAGATTCAGAACAGTATGTGTGTCTGATCTAGATTTATAACTTTGAAGGACAGTTAAAACAATCAAAAATGAAAAATAATAGTGTTTAATTCATATAGCACCTTTCCCAGGCTCAAGGACACTTTACCAAAGCAGTAACACAATGGACAGTCATTTCACATAGTCATAAACAGTCAACTCAAATAATCAATGAATTTGGACAGTAGACATTTGCCCAGTCCAGAAACAAAATGAAAACAAGATGAATGCAGTTGCATATCAAGATACGGCAAAGACACAAAGAAACAACATAGCAATTCATAACAACAGAAAATGGATAGTATTAACAAACATAAGCCCCTTTCACACTGCACGTTGGTCCTGGAAAACTGCCGGAGTGCCTTGTGTGTGAACGAAAGCACGTCCCGGGATTGATCCCGGGTTGGGGGCCTAGTAACATTGCCGGGTTCAGTCACGGAACGAGCGCGGTGTGAACAAAAGCCGGATCAATGCCGTAAAGGGTGTGGCGTAGTGATGACGCACGTTATCGTATGACTGTTTTACCGGGTGTTTTGAAGGCAGATCAATGTTCACGACAAAAAAATATGTGCAAACTCTAATGAAGCAGAGATCAGGGAGCTCCCCATTATCTGCGCAGAAGCTGAGATCGTTCGCCAGCTTCAGTGAAACGGTACGCATCACATTACCCGTCACATCGTAATGTCACGTGTCTTTACGGGATCTTAACGGGATGTGTGTGAACGCACACACATATTCCGGAAAATCACTGGCAGTGTGAATGAACCAAAATCAAACGACAAGTCTGTGTATTTTCCGGAATCTCTGTGTGAAAGGGGCTATAAAGAGCAGCAAATGCAGGACAGATACACAACAAAAATACTTGGAGAAAGCATTACAACTGGTAGTGCAGAAGTTGGAAAGTGTCTAAAGTAACATAACTATGACTGGTAGTATTGGGTAAAGAAGTAGGCTTTGACTTGTGTTTTAAATTCAGAGAGTGAGGTTGTTGTCCTTAGTGCCAGCGGCAAAGAGTTCAATAGCTTAGGAACCATGACAGAAAATGACCTGCCACCCATTGAAGACGGACAAAATCCAGGTACAGTCAGAAGATTACACCCTGAAGATCGAAGCGATCGAGATGGAATGTAAGGAGAAAGTAAATCAGAAAGGTAACAAGGAGCAAGGCCATTGAGTGATTTGAAAGGTAAGCAGTAGAATATTATAATGCGAGATGACACAGGTAACCAGTGGAGATTACTAAGACAGGGGTGATATGAGCAGATTATTTAGTGTGGGTTTATATTCTTGCAGCAGAATTTTGAATGTATTTTAACAGAGAAATTGAGTGTGCAGGTAAGCCAGCAAAAAGAGCATTACAGTAGTCGATGCGCGATGTAATAAAAGCATGCACTAATGATTCTGCATCTTTTGGGCTAACATAGGAACGAAGTCGGGCTATACCGCGAAGCTGGAGAAATGCAACTTTGGAAAGTTTATTAATGTAAACATCTAGGGTTAGTGAAGGATCAAGAGTGATACCCAAGTTTCTAATGGTGGCTCATGGAAAAATTGTTGTGGCATCAAGGTTAAAGCTGGGAAAATTAGTTATATTTTTTGTTGGGGGGCTAGTAATAAAAATCTCTGTCTTGCTCAAATTCAAACTTAGAAAATTGGAATTTAGCCATGTCTTTAACTCATTAACACACATAGATAGTGATGTGGTTTGGTGGATAGAATCTGGATGGCAAGCAGTATATATCTGAATACCATCAGCATAACAGTGATAATGAAACCCATAACTACGAATAATATGTCCAAGAGGCATAATGTAAATAATAAACAGTAATGGGCTGAGAACAGAGCCTTGGGGATGTAATGATGTGAGATTTGATGAGTTTGTGTGCATGTGAACATCAGAAAGAGGATTTACAGAGAGTCTCTCTATCGTTTAATATCACACAGAGACACTGAGGAATCATCATAAAGTCTAAACCCAGCGTAGAGGGGTTCAGTGAATGTCGTGTTGAATGTGTGTAAGTGTGTGAGTGTGTGTGTGTCAGAGACGCTATAGAAGGACAGAGAGCCGGTCGCCACGTCCACATACACTCCTGCTCTATTAGAGGATAAACAGGTGTCAAGTATATCAGTGCTGTTATTATTGTGCCAGACACTGAAGAAACCGTTACCACAGCAGCTCAGACTCCAGGATTTATCATTTAATCCAAAGATACAGTCATCACTCTCTCCTTTCTTGTTGATTCCTTTATATGACACTGATATATCAGCATAATCTCCGCTCCATTCAGCCTCCCAGTAACAGCGTCCAGTCAGACTCTCAACACACAGAAGCTGAAGAACATCATCAAATCTCTCTGGATGATCAGGATACGGCTGATTCTTATACACACTTGTGATCTTCCTGTTCTCATCAGACAGAACAAGTCGAGTGTATGCCGTGTTTGGATCCAGTGTGAGATCACAGGCATCTGAACACAAGAAGAGAGAAACATCAAGAACAACACAGCGAAGATGTCTGTGTGTTTTCAGCTTTGATTATATTTGCAAAGCTCAAACTGTCCTCACTATTCACAAATGTCCTCACTAATATAGTGAAAGCTGTTTTTAAATGTTAAAGTGTAATGATAGCAGGTTTCTGCAGCAGCGGCTCGGTTCGGTTCCCGCTGACAGATGCTGCTTTCAGACGATCTTGTGTGTGTTTGTGTGTCTGTGAAGAGCATCAACGCTTTCTAATTACAGTGTGTTTCTGCAGCGTTGATCATTGTAGCCAATCACAGATGTATTTGTTGAGCACGTGAACACAATGGCCAATCAGAGGCGTTTATTCAGAATCCGCTCAATACGCCAGAGTTTGTTCAGCGTGAGCTCTCCCATATGGCAAAAATATATATTTTTCATGGCCAAAATATATTTGAAATATATGCTAAATATATGTTGCAAACAGAGAAGCTCAATTAAATATATTTTTGAAATATGAAATATATTTAGTCTCAACCTTAATATACCAAAATATATTTATAAATGTATTTCTGGGGCTAGGTTAGGAGTGTCCCCGCCTAAGGATTTACATAGTCGAATTGGAATTTTTGAATCTTGCCGATAGTCAACTGATAGTCGAATTATATGTTTGGGGGTGGGGAAAAAATACATTATCAAAAGTCAAGTAAGACATTGGACAGTCATAATTACTCACACTGGTGGGTGTGGGAGTAAGTGCAGGGTACAGGTGGGTATATCGATGTGGGAGAAGTGGTTTGGGTGAGAGGTAGTTGATGTTAGGGGTGTGGGTTGGGTGTAATAATAATATAATATATTATTATTAAAATGTGTAACGGACGTCTCGCAGATACAAAAATAATATTTTATGTTTTGATTAAAAGATAGTTAACATTGAAGTCAGCGAAACCCTAAAAAGTCACAACATTTTTTACAATAGTGCTCTCATTATAACGTTATGTATTTGACAGAAGTTATTAATGTTCTGCATTTCTGTTTTGAGCTGTGCGTGCAGAAGATGACCAGTTTCTCCCATTCATAAGGAGTGAACCGTCTTTGTATTTCTATAGTCTGTTTTAAATAAAACACTTACTAATGAAATATTTTTATTTACCTGCATGCCATGGGATCATTAATCAACATCAAATAAACCGTAAACACACAAATGTGATACTTAATTACTGAAATATTTATTTTAAAATCTCAGGGGTACTTAATATAGCAAATATATTTGATGAATACGGTTTAGATGACAAAAAGTTTTGGAATACCTGCATAACATGTAACTAAGAAATAACGTGAATATGTGCATTTTAATTAGTTATCATTAATAATACATGATTAAAAAACCTACAGAGTAATAATTCAAATAAAAATGAATGTGTTCATCAGTAGTTGATGCAATGTTGAAACCCTTCTTAAACCTGAAATGATTTTTGTAAATCCAGAGGTCACATGCTGTCTCCAACTGACTAATGACTGATCTTTGTGTGAATGTCCACAAAACTGGACTATATATACATATATAATATTGTGGCGAGTGGGGCGGGGCCGAGAGCCATGGGAATGGAGAGAGGCCGGTGGAGTTAATGATAATGAGCGATACCTGCGCCACTCACCGGTCTCGAGTCCCATGGAGGAGCTTCGGAAGGATAAAAGGAGGAGCGACAACAGTGCAAGACGAGAGAGGACCAGGCCTGGACTTTGTGTACAGTCGTCCACGCGGGGCTGCCGCTTGATTTTCAGTTTTGTGTTTATTTTATTATTAAAGTGTTTAAATGTTCGCCGGTTCCCGCCTCCTTTCCGATCTACGAACTGTGTTACAAATATGTATATAATCGGTAGGCTAATTTAGAAAGGAAAATCTAAAAGATGAAAAAGAGAAATTAGGGAGAATCAATGAATGATGAATAATTTATTGCTATTGTGTGAATACTATGTAATCATGTAATCCTAAAAAGTAACCGTAGTCTGATTACGAGTATTTTAAAATGTAAATTACTCTAATTACAAGTACTAATTTTTTTTAATCTGAATACGTAATCCAGATTACATGTAATCAGTTATCCAGCTCTGCTTATAGGCTATCTGCACAAAATGCCCTGAATGCACATGAACGTGTCTGCGTGGCTTTTCGGCATTGTTGTTTGTCCTGCTCTTGCTGCCCGCTGAGATGATCACAGTAGTACTACAATTAAGCGCTTTACTGCAGCGCACTCAACCAAATGCATCTTATACGAGATAAATAATATATACACAATATATATAAACCGGCTGAAGTGTTTTGAAATCACTCATACCCTATCTGATCTAAAAAAAAATCCAGTCTTTCACTCTGCCTGTGTTAATTTGAATCTTGTTAAAGTTTTAAATTCCTGCCGCCAAGATGCTCCTCTGTCAGTCACGTATTATGGAAAGTGAAACCTAAATCTATAGGGGTGGTTAGATTTATTTTCGCACATTAACATATTTATTTAAAGTTTCTTTCCTTTCAAATTCTTATTTACAGCATTATCTTAATAGGCTGTATATTAACTTATTGGGAGAAAACCGGTACTTCTTTGTGAAATCAGACATTTGAGCACCCCCATATAGCCAAAATGGCACGGTCATAACACCTCAGCGAATATTCGACTGTGAGATTGGGAGTCAAATCAGGCTCCTCTTATCGAAGCATCGAATATTCGGGGCCATCCCTAGGCTAGATAATGAATTTTCTTAGCCTGAAGTATATAGAGGTCAAAATATATTTTTAAAAGTTTTCATTTCTATATTTAATGTACATTTTCAAAAATATATAATATTTCTTACAGTATATTTTTTATGTATTAATATAATTTCAAAAATGCATATTTTATATATATATATATATATATATATATATTGTGATGGATCGGTGGCCCTCCCCCTCATCATCATCACCACCCCGTCCCTCATTCGCCGCCCTTCACCAGGCTCCCGACTGGAGTGGGTGGATGAGAGGAGGGGCGTGGGACTAACGTGGGCTGGCGGCGTGTGATGAGGCACAGCTGGTCTGAATTAAGCCTCATCACCGCCGCCGTTAAATGCCGAGCGCGTCTCTCCTCGGGAGACCGGTCTCTTCCCCCGTGCATGCACGCTGGTGTCCTCGTGGGGTCCAGGAAGGGTGCGTTGAGGGACATCGCGCCGCCGAGGATGTGAGCCGCGGAACCTCCAGAGTCAACGTGTAAGCCGCACCCATATTACGGCCGTCGGGCCAGGATGCCGGGCCGTCCATCCCGCCAATGGCCCAGTAAGGTACAGGAAGAGCTGGCGCTCCAGAGAAGCCGCCGCCCCTCGTGCCCCGGACCGCGGGAGCGTGTGCAGCCACCAGACTCCGCCCCTTCCCTGGACCCCTTCCCTTTCGGAACACTGCCCTCCTGCACAAGCCCCGAAGCACGACGAGGACACCAGATCCCCCCCTGTTTTGTGGACACTTCTGCCCCCTGGACACTTTATTTTATTATTTTTGTTTAATAAAAACCTCTCCGAGGCCTGACGCCACACCCACTGTGTCTGTCGTTGGCTCCTCCCGTCACAATATATATATATAAATATATAATACTTTTTTCTTTTTTTTAATTACAGAAAATTATAAAATACGATCATCCCCCCCCCCCCCCGGTTTTAATCATTTAAATTGTTCTGTTTTCTTAAATTGCATGGAAATGTATGTAAAATTACAAAAATAATGGTGATAATAATTCATGAGATCACCACCAGATGGTGCAAATGGCACCATTGCTCACACTGTAAAAAAACAAAACAAAACAAAAAAGAAAAACACGACAACGGCTGCCAAACAAAAACTGCAATTTTACTTAAGTAAACTATCCTCATTTAAACAAAGTGCAAAACTTTATTTAAACTTTAACAAACACTGCTATTTTACATGTATTTTTACAATCAAACACCTTCACTAACCAACTAACTAAATAAAGTCAAATGACTTTAGAACATTAGACCAACAGAACATTAAACACACTGACAGTTCTCAAGATCTCAGTATCTTTATTTATTACTAACCATTTTGACTTAATTTCATATAAAAGTTCTTGTTGAGAATTAACAGAGGTGTAGATGTTTAAGTGAAAATAGTAAAGTTCGATGTCACCATGATAGAGATCAGTGTTTGCTTCAGTTGGGCTCTTGACCCTTCATTTCTTAAGCATTACTTTTTCTTTGGCAGCTTTCACTTTGTGTTTCTAAATTTGTTAAAAGAACAAATGCGAGAGGAAATCTGGTCAAGTAATGTTGATTACTTATTGCTGGTGGTATAGTCATCAGCAACGTTTTCTCTATTTTTTTTTTTTCTTGCGGAGCAAAACTTTTCACTATTGGGAAGACATTTTGGCCACCTGAGCAAAAACATTCTTTAAACCAAAGTTGTACAGCGCAAAAGTGTGTAAATTTTAACTTTAATGTGCTATTTATATTTGATGTGACCCTTGATGTAACTAAATGATGCACGTTTTAGGTTACCTGAGAAAACATTTTCTACAGTGCTGTTACTATGAAACATAATAATTAAAAACATATTTAAAAAAACCTCATGCAGAACAGTTAATTTCTTTATAATAATATAATATAGCTAATATGAAAAAATTAAGCATTTCTTGCTCATGAATTCACTTTTTGAGGTCAATTATTTATTAGGCTTTAATATAATATAATATAATATAATATAATATAATATAATATAATATAATATAATATAATATAATATAAAAAAACTCAATCAAATTGCTTTCCCAACTCATTTTTGTGTTGGCATATTATTTCTTCTGCACACAGCTTAGAGGGAACATTGGTCATCAGCAATAAATTATTAACAGGCTAGCTTTCATTAAATTATGTTTTTGAATTATTTTCTGCAAGTTTCTGATATATTCCAATAAAATGTTGAGGTTTTTTTTTTAGGTCAATATAAATAAAATGCATTGAACTATGTGTTTTAGATCCACAGAGACATTAAAAGTTATTTATCAATTTTACATGGCAGTGCTGTGATGTTTTGAAAGATTTTGCAATTATGCAGAAAATATTTTGATAGGATCATTCAGACACACATAAAATCAAGACATATCAAGAATCAGCGCAGGAATCTCAGCAACAGTGACAATCAACAAAAAGCTTTTTGTGTGAATCTAGTTGGTTGTTCCCTCTCAAGCTTTCACGAGACATCACAGAGAAATTCTCCGTTATGGGAACTCCTTCCCTTCCAACCTTTCCTGAAGTCCTATTGGCTCACGCCAGTCCAAATGACTGGCCAACTGTCGCGAACTATGCAAATACTGACGAGCTGAGAGCCAGTATAAAATGCGGTGCGCCAATTACGTCAGATTCTTCTCCTTCACTTTGCTGAACAACCTAGATTATGGCACACAACCTAGATTATAGCTATTACAGCTCACAGTTGAGGTTCGCTCATCAGAGGGCGGGGCCTGTAGGGCCGCTTCTCTGCAGCGTTCAGACGAGTATGACATTTTTCTTCAGATGAGTCCGTCTGCCCTCTATCAGTGGTGGACCTTAAGAACTCTGGTGATGAGCTCATGCAGACTAAATGTCCGCATTCCTCTCACCCATCGAACCAGCAGGACAGGACATCAGCCCGGCTTCTCACGTCCCCCTTCCATGGTGGAGCGGAGAGCCGAGTGCAGATACCGGAGCTAAGGGTGCCTATGTCGCTGCAGATGCCGTGCGGCCCACTGTCTAAGCATGCAGCCCCCGCCTCAGAGCGGCGTTCTGCCGTGTGCAAAGCACAATCGCTTGGCTTCCCACTCATTCACACGATACCAGCCCCTCATCAGCGGCTGCCGTGTTTGGGAGACACTGCTCTCTTATTCACACAGTACCAGCCCCGCATCAGCGGCTGCCATGTGTAGACTCGCTCTCTCACTCATTCAAGGCGATATGGAGCCCCCAGTGCGGCGACCTGCTATGAAGCGCTTCAGTCGCTCATCCACTAGCTAACAGTAAAGCGGTCCCCGCCTCAGAGTGGCAGTGAGTCACAATATGCCCCGGCGTGCGAAGGCAAGGAGTCACCTGATGCCTCTGCGCAGAAAAGCACGCGAAGACGAGGAGTCACCTGATGCCCCGGCGTGCATCCTATCAGCCTTCCAGATTTTGCTGGACTATTACGTCAGTTGTTCACGCCCCTATGAAGCAGTGTTCAACTAGGTCATACAGCATAGTCACAGTCTGTAGTGAAAAGTGCAGATGCTGCTGCAGCTCTGCACAGGGATCGTGCGCTGCTCGCCCCGCTGCCCACACCGGTTAAAGAGCAGCAGACCACAAGATCAAGGTCTTCTTTGGCGCATGGTTCATCGCAGTGCAGGGTCGCCAGGCACGCAAGCTCGCCAATGCCCCTCGCCAGGACAGATGTGTGGGAAAAAGTGTAAGAGACCTGGGAAGAGGCGCCACGGCCAGCGGGGGAGCCCGCAAGCTGTCTCAAATTATTCAAATTGGTGTGATAGTGTATGTTCATTAAAATGCATACATTTGCGCAAAAGAGCTCTTTCCTCCTCACTCAGTCAATACAGCGCCGCTCGCCCCGCCTCAGAGCGGTACAGAGCCGCTGCCCACACGGGTTATAGCACTCGCTGGCGCATTCATCGACCGAGCCGCTAAAGCCTCTATGTCAGTTCCTGAGCACGTGAAAAACTATTCCGAGAATCTCGCGCTGGTTACTCGATGTGATGGAGTGTGGGTACGCCCTTCAATTCAGATGCAGACCACTCTGTTTCAGCGGCGCAGTGCAGTCTCTTAACATTTTCTTAAAATGCCCTGGTCCTGAGACAAGAGCTGTGCGAGCGAGCTGGAGAGCGGCTTTTACAGCTGCTATTTTGTGGAGCCACAAAAGAGATGGAGGACTCCGCCGATTCTAGATCTCAGGCCCATCAACAGAGCGCTCTGCAAGCGTCCGTTCAGGATGATATCGCTGGAACAGATCCTGGCACAGATTCGCCCCAGGGACTGGTTGCGTCCATGGAATTAAAGGACGTGTACGTTCACATTCAGATAGCACCGCATCACAGATGCTTTCTGAGGTTTGCTCTCGAGGGCACAGTGTACCAGTACCCTGTTCTTCTGTTTGGGCTGGCTTTGACCCCGCGCACTTTCTCGAAGTGCATGGACGCAACTTGATTCTATGTGTGTCTGAATGACACTGTCAAAACATTTTCTGCATAATTGCAAAATCTTTCAAAACATCACAGCACTGCCATGTAAAATTGATAACTAACACAAAATAATTGAGAGATCATACCCTGATTGGGTGATGTTGTCGTCATATAGTGGCTGATTCAGAGTTTCCCCAGCTTATTTTGCTTTGCCGTAACAAATGTGCTTCAGAAACACAGTGTTAAAATGTTGGAAAAAAAAAAATAGAACTTATGATAATAAACGCCGTAAACAGCAACTGTTTTAAACCTATTCTTTTTTTGTATAGGGTCCTTTCTTAAACAATAATAGGGCCTATAAAATGTTCTTAATTCTTCTGGTAATCAGATGAAGGCATAAAACATTAATGTAATTGATCCTAATCAAATGAAGATTAAACCCTTTTATTTTTTGGCAAACAAAGTGCTGCACAACAGAGGTATACTGTTAAAATTAAAAAGAAAACAAATGTGATATTCCTTTAAAAATAAAGATTTATTAATATTTATTAGTAGTAGTAGCATTGAGTCTTATGACTGCTCTTAACGTTAAACTAAACTTTTATTTTGACAGGTTGCTGTGAGGAACTTGCAGCTGCTGTGTATCATGTGATTATGAGGGTAGTTTCCTCAAATTAAACTGTAAAATGCTAATGAAATGACTCTCAGAGCAGCAGTGTGTTAATATCATCATATAGTGAGACGGCAGAAGATGAAAACACTGCGAGCGTCGTCCGCGCTTTAGTATGTGTGTGGTAAACAAAACAGTGCGTTGCGTCATCCGCCATTCTTTCATTCATTGCGAAAATCATGGCGCCTTATGCGTGATATCAAATGCTTCCACAGATTTATAGTATTACTATAGCGTTTCACCTGAGCATTATGAATCACGCGTATGGCTTTGTTCTTGGTTCAACAGTATCTTTTTTTTGCCCAGCCCTACTCAATATTAATATTAATATCTTTAACTTTAAACTGTAACATAGGCAGATTATTCTTATAGATCGAAAAAGAAGTGCTTCCGCCAGGATAAAGATGTAGATGTGTAGATCTTTAGCGAAACAGCGTGGAGAGCCGCTTATGGGAGGGTTCTGAAACGTGCCGCAGCATGGCTGGTTTAAACCCAAGCATTGACTAGAGTGGCCATGATCAGCTCTGGTGATCGTGTTGGAGCCGTAATAAAGTGTAAATAAGGACTTATCCAAGCATTAATGCTACAAAAAGCCCCTCATGCTTGAAAGCGGTCACATATGAGGTGTGTTTCCATTTGGCGTATTTTCTATTCGCAATTTCAATTTCCGCAATTTGAAGGTTAATGGAAATGCAGCTAGTGACAAATACTGTAACATATTTTGAAATATCGGAAATGTGTTTAAAAATCATTTCACCATTATTGAAATTATATCACTATATATTGATGTTGAATTATTATCCAGTCCTAAGGGAGAGTGTTTTGAAAAAAAACAAAAAACATTTGAGAGCCGTTTTCAAATGGATCTGAACTAATAGTCATGTGTCATTCAATAAATATAAATCCTTATGTATTAAAAGAAAGATATTTCTACATGACTCTAAAGTTGAATCCACGCTCTTATGTAGTGACACACTACTTAAATCATCTTTGTGAGCAAAGGAACCCCTGCAGGTGACCGGCACTACTAACTAGTTAAAAAAGACTCAAACTACAAAAAAATAATCTTTCTCTTTAAATCTAGTGTTTTGCACAGGTTACTGTGATGTTTGTTTAAGGTACAGAAGAGATCATTAATCTGAGAGAAAAATAATGAAAGTCTATGAGATGAGTTCACACAACCAAGTGTGTGTGTGTGCGCGTTTTTGTGAAAAGTCAGCACATAGATTTGTATAATGACAAAGGTATGACAGGTATTACAAGGTGAAGGTGACATCTCAGGACATTGACCCATGTCCCCACTTTTCAAAACGCTTATAAATCACTCAGAGTGAGGTTTTTTTGGGGGAAAGTTGAAATGCACAGAGTCTCCTGTAAGGGGTAGGTTTAGGTGTAGGGTTGGTGTAGGACAATAGCACATACAGTAAGTACAGTATAAAAACCATTACACCTATGGAATGTCCCCACTTTTCACAAAAACGAACGTGTGTGTGTGTGTGTGTGTGTGTGTGTGTGTGTGTGTGTGTGTGTGTGTGTGTGTGTGTGTGTGTGTGTGTGTGAGTGAGTGAGTGAGTGAGTGAGTGAGTGTGTATTTGTAGACCTACACTTTCGTAGTCCTGCTGTCATCCTGATATCTCCTCCATGATCCATGCTATAAACACAAACACACATTAATGTAGATCTACATCATTCACATTCACATTCACACTCTCACACACACACACACACACACACACACACACACACACACACACACACACACACACACACACACACACACACAGTATGTCAGTATTAGTCGTCAAGTCACCTTTATTTATGTAGCGCTTTTAACAATACAGATTGTGTAAAAGCAACTTTCCAATATCAAAATTGGAAAATAGTGTCAATAATGTAAAATGACAAGATTAAACGCTCAATTTTCAGTTAAAGGCATTTCATTATTGAATTCAATGATGTCATCGTCCAGCTAGGTTCAGTTTAAATAGTATCTTTGCAATCATGTAGACGATATTGCTGGAAAATAAGTGTCCCCAACTAAGCAAGCCAGAGGCGACAGCAGCAAGTGTTTGACATACTTGAGTATCTGCAGTTTATTGTTTGGATCCTCCAGTTTGTGTTTGAGCAGCTGGGTTCCTGATTGTCCTGGGTTATTGTAGCTCAGATCCAGCTCTCTCAGGTGTGAGGGGTTTGAACTCAGAGCTGAAGACAAATAACCACAGCCTTCATCTGACACCATACAGCCAGACAACCTACAGACACACACACACAGTCAGATAATCTACAGACACACACAGTCAGATCATCTACAGACACACAGTCAGATCATCTACAGACACACAGTCAGATCTTCTACAGACACACACAGTCAGATCATCTACAGACACACAGTCAGATCATCTACAGACACACAGTCAGATCATCTACAGACACACAGTCAGATCATCTACAGACACACACAGTCAGATCATCTACAGACACAGTCAGATTCTGTACAGACACACACAGTCAGATCATCTACAGACACACAGTCAGATCATCTACAGACACACAGTCAGATCATCTACAGACACACACAGTCAGATCATCTACAGACACACACAGTCAGATCATCTACAGACACACAGTCAGATTATCTACAGACACACACAGTTAGATCTTCTACAGACACACACAGTCAGATCATCTACAGACACACAGTCAGATTCTCTACAGACACACACAGTCAGATCATCTACAGACACACAGTCAGATCATCTACATACACACAGTCAGATCATCTACAGACACACAGTCAGATCTTCTACAGACACACACAGTCAGATCATCTACAGACACACAGTCAGATCATCTACAGACACACACAGTCAGATCATCTACAGACACACAGTCAGATTCTCTACAGACACACACAGTTAGATCCTCTACAGACACACACAGTCAGATCATCTACAGACACACAGTCAGATAATCTACAGACACACAGTCAGATCATCTACAGACACACACAGTCAGATCATCTACAGACACACAGTCAGATCATCTACAGACACACACAGTCAGATCATCTACAGACACACAGTCAGATTCTCTACAGACACACACAGTTAGATCCTCTACAGACACACACAGTCAGGTCATCTACAGACACAGACGAATCTTACTACAGAAGTGTGAAGTGTGACATAATATACCTCTGTAAATAAATAAAATTTAAATTCACATCTCGCACACTTCAAGGCCCTTTGAATGGAACATATATGTTCGCTTCGAACTGGAATCATGGCGGAATATCCTGTGATGTCCACTTCGTAGGGCACTTACAGTCGAATAGTACCTCTGAAGTGATAAGAGAAACATACAAAATGTGCAGAGCTGGAATTGAGAACCGCTGCACTAAAGGGACATGGTTAGCGGCTTGCTAGCAGCCTATTATTTACAGTACATGAAAGTTCTTACCACATACACAGAGTAAGGAAAGATGACTGATAGGACAATGGCGAATGATTTGCAGATACTGAGCACCACTGACAAACATCTAATCTTGTAAAATGTATGGTACTGCTGCTCCGTAGTAGAGTTTGTGTGATCGCGATTCTCAAAAGTGAAAGTGAAAGTAAAATAAGAGCGTGCATTCGAAAGCGCTTTTAGTGCCCCGCACATTAGTAGCGGCTCCCTGATGTCCACAATTTATATACACTATAATTTACCCTTATACCCTTATACCATTAGGGGTTCCCTAAAATACTTAATTTCCTTTCGGAACATGGAATTGGGATGCGGCAGATTGCGGAAGGGGGGGGGGGGGGTTGATCACGATGCCGGCTCAACATCATGATGTCTGTCAGCCATCGGCGATGGACGATGGCATCGTCTATCGTTCCAACCCTACTACAGACAGACACAGACATATCATCTACAGACACACACAGACAGATCATCTACTGAAACACAGACAAAAAAACTAAAGACACAGTCAGATCATCTACAGACAGACAGTCAGATCATCCACAGACACGCAGACAGATCATCCACAGAAGATCATCTACAGACACACAAACAGATCATATACAGACACACAGTCAGATCATCTACAGACAGTCAGTTCAACTACAGACACACACAGACAGATCATATTGAGACACACACACAGTCAGATCATCTACAGACACAGTCAGATCAACTACAGACACACAGACAGACAGACAGATAATCTACAGACACACACACACACAGACAGATCATCTTCAGACACACAGTCAGATCATCTACAGACACACACAGACAGATCATCTACAGACACACAGTCAGATCAACTACAGACACAGTCAGATCCTCTACATCATCTTCAGACACACACACACACACACACACACACACACACACACACACACACACACAGTCAGATCATCTACAGACACACAGACAAAAAAACTACAGTCAGATCATCTACAGACAGACAGTCAGATCATCCACAGAAGATCATCTACAGACACACAGACAGATCATATACAGACACACAGTCAGATCATCTACAGACAGTCAGTTCAACTACAGACACACACAGACAGATCATCTTGAGACACACACACAGTCAGATCCTCTACAGACACAGTCAGATCAACTACAGACAGACAGATAATCTACAGACACACACAGACAGATCATCTTCAGACACACACAGCCAGATAATCTACAGACACACACAGACAGATCAACTACAGACACAGTCAGATCCTCTACAGACACACAGACAGATCATCTACAGACACACACAGTCAGATCAACTACAGACACACACAGTCAGATCAACTACAGACACAGTCAGATCCTCTACAGACACACAGACAGATCATCTACAGACACACAGTCAGATCATCTACAGACACACACACAGACAGATAATCTACAGACACACACAGACAGATCATCTTCAGACACACACACAGACAGATAATCTACAGACACACACAGACAGATAATCTACAGACACACACAGTCAGATCATCTACAGACACACAGTCAGATTCTCTACAGACACACACAGTTAGATCCTCTACAGACACACACAGTCAGATCATCTACAGACACACAGTCAGATAATCTACAGACACACAGTCAGATCATCTAGAGACACACACAGTCAGATCATCTACAGACACACAGTCAGATCATCTACAGACACACACAGTCAGATCATCTACAGACACACAGTCAGATTCTCTACAGACACACACAGTTAGATCCTCTACAGACACACACAGTCAGGTCATCTACAGACACAGACGAATCTTACTACAGAAGTGTGAAGTGTGACATAATATACCTCTGTAAATAAATAAAATTTAAATTCACATCTCGCACACTTCAAGGCCCTTTGAATGGAACATATATGTTCGCTTCGAACTGGAATCATGGCGGAATATCCTGTGATGTCCACTTCGTAGGGCACTTACAGTCGAATAGTACCTCTGAAGTGATAAGAGAAACATACAAAATGTGCAGAGCTGGAATTGAGAACCGCTGCACTAAAGGGACATGGTTAGCGGCTTGCTAGCAGCCTATTATTTACAGTACATGAAAGTTCTTACCACATACACAGAGTAAGGAAAGATGACTGATAGGACAATGGCGAATGATTTGCAGATACTGAGCACCACTGACAAACATCTAATCTTGTAAAATGTATGGTACTGCTGCTCCGTAGTAGAGTTTGTGTGATTGCGATTCTCAAAAGTGAAAGTGAAAGTAAAATAAGAGCGTGCATTCGAAAGCGCTTTTAGTGCCCCGCACATTAGTAGCGGCTCCCTGATGTCCACAATTTATATACACTATAATTTACCCTTATACCCTTATACCATTAGGGGTTCCCTAAAATACTTAATTTCCTTTCGGAACATGGAATTGGGATGCGGCGGATTGCGGAAGGGGGTGGGGGGGGGGTTGATCACGATGCTGGCTCAACATCATGATGTCTGTCAGCCATCGGCGATGGACGATGGCATCGTCTATCGTTCCAACCCTACTACAGACAGACACAGACATATCATCTACAGACACACACAGACAGATCATCTACAGAAACACAGACAAAAAAACTACAGACACAGTCAGATCATCTACAGACAGACAGTCAGATCATCCACAGACACGCAGACAGATCATCCACAGAAGATCATCTACAGACACACAAACAGATCATATACAGACACACAGTCAGATCATCTACAGACAGTCAGTTCAACTACAGACACACACAGACAGATCATATTGAGACACACACACAGTCAGATCATCTACAGACACAGTCAGATCAACTACAGACACACAGACAGACAGACAGATAATCTACAGACACACACACACAGACAGATCATCTTCAGACACACAGTCAGATCATCTACAGACACACACAGACAGATCATCTACAGACACACAGTCAGATCAACTACAGACACAGTCAGATCCTCTACATCATCTTCAGACACACACACACACACACACACACACACACACACACACACACACACACACAGTCAGATCATCTACAGACACACAGACAAAAAAACTACAGTCAGATCATCTACAGACAGACAGTCAGATCATCCACAGAAGATCATCTACAGACACACAGACAGATCATATACAGACACACAGTCAGATCATCTACAGACAGTCAGTTCAACTACAGACACACACAGACAGATCATCTTGAGACACACACACAGTCAGATCCTCTACAGACACAGTCAGATCAACTACAGACAGACAGATAATCTACAGACACACACAGACAGATCATCTTCAGACACACAGTCAGATCATCTACAGACACACACAGACAGATCATCTACAGACACACAGTCAGATCAACTACAGACACAGTCAGATCCTCTACATCATCTTCACACACACACACACACACACACACACACACACACACACACACACACACACACACACACACACACACACAGTCAGATCATCTACAGACACACAGACAAAAAAACTACAGTCAGATCATCTACAGACAGACAGTCAGATCATCCACAGAAGATCATCTACAGACACACAGACAGATCATATACAGACACACAGTCAGATCATCTACAGACAGTCAGTTCAACTACAGACACACACAGACAGATCATCTTGAGACACACACACAGTCAGATCCTCTACAGACACAGTCAGATCAACTACAGACAGACAGATAATCTACAGACACACACAGACAGATCATCTTCAGACACACACAGCCAGATCATCTACAGACACACACAGACAGATCAACTACAGACACAGTCAGATCCTCTACAGACACACAGACAGATCATCTACAGACACACACAGTCAGATCAACTACAGACACACACAGTCAGATCAACTACAGACACAGTCAGATCCTCTACAGACACACAGACAGATCATCTACAGACACACAGTCAGATCATCTACAGACACACACACAGACAGATAATCTACAGACACACACAGACAGATCATCTTCAGACACACACACAGACAGATAATCTACAGACACACACAGACAGATAATCTACAGACACACACAGTCAGATCATCTACAGACACACAGTCAGATTCTCTACAGACACACACAGTTAGATCCTCTACAGACACACACAGTCAGATCATCTACAGACACACAGTCAGATAATCTACAGACACACAGTCAGATCATCTAGAGACACACACAGTCAGATCATCTACAGACACACAGTCAGATCATCTACAGACACACACAGTCAGATCATCTACAGACACACAGTCAGATTCTCTACAGACACACACAGTTAGATCCTCTACAGACACACACAGTCAGGTCATCTACAGACACAGACGAATCTTACTACAGAAGTGTGAAGTGTGACATAATATACCTCTGTAAATAAATAAAATTTAAATTCACATCTCACACACTTCAAGGCCCTTTGAATGGAACATATATGTTCGCTTCGAACTGGAATCATGGCGGAATATCCTGTGATGTCCACTTCGTAGGGCACTTACAGTCGAATAGTACCTCTGAAGTGATAAGAGAAACATACAAAATGTGCAGAGCTGGAATTGAGAACCGCTGCACTAAAGGGACATGGTTAGCGGCTTGCTAGCAGCCTATTATTTACAGTACATGAAAGTTCTTACCACATACACAGAGTAAGGAAAGATGACTGATAGGACAATGGCGAATGATTTGCAGATACTGAGCACCACTGACAAACATCTAATCTTGTAAAATGTATGGTACTGCTGCTCCGTAGTAGAGTTTGTGTGATTGCGATTCTCAAAAGTGAAAGTGAAAGTAAAATAAGAGCGTGCATTCGAAAGCGCTTTTAGTGCCCCGCACATTAGTAGCGGCTCCCTGATGTCCACAATTTATATACACTATAATTTACCCTTATACCCTTATACCATTAGGGGTTCCCTAAAATACTTAATTTCCTTTCGGAACATGGAATTGGGATGCGGCGGATTGCGGAAGGGGGTGGGGGGGGGTTGATCACGATGCCGGCTCAACATCATGATGTCTGTCAGCCATCGGCGATGGACGATGGCATCGTCTATCGTTCCAACCCTACTACAGACAGACACAGACATATCATCTACAGACACACACAGACAGATCATCTACAGAAACACAGACAAAAAAACTACAGACACAGTCAGATCATCTACAGACAGACAGTCAGATCATCCACAGACACGCAGACAGATCATCCACAGAAGATCATCTACAGACACACAAACAGATCATATACAGACACACAGTCAGATCATCTACAGACAGTCAGTTCAACTACAGACACACACAGACAGATCATATTGAGACACACACACAGTCAGATCATCTACAGACACAGTCAGATCAACTACAGACACACAGACAGACAGACAGATAATCTACAGACACACACACACAGACAGATCATCTTCAGACACACAGTCAGATCATCTACAGACACACACAGACAGATCATCTACAGACACACAGTCAGATCAACTACAGACACAGTCAGATCCTCTACATCATCTTCAGACACACACACACACACACACACACACACACACACACACACACACACACACACACACAGTCAGATCATCTACAGACACACAGACAAAAAAACTACAGTCAGATCATCTACAGACAGACAGTCAGATCATCCACAGAAGATCATCTACAGACACACAGACAGATCATATACAGACACACAGTCAGATCATCTACAGACAGTCAGTTCAACTACAGACACACACAGACAGATCATCTTGAGACACACACACAGTCAGATCCTCTACAGACACAGTCAGATCAACTACAGACAGACAGATAATCTACAGACACACACAGACAGATCATCTTCAGACACACACAGCCAGATCATCTACAGACACACACAGACAGATCAACTACAGACACAGTCAGATCCTCTACAGACACACAGACAGATCATCTACAGACACACACAGTCAGATCAACTACAGACACACACAGACAGATCAACTACAGACACAGTCAGATCCTCTACAGACACACAGACAGATCATCTACAGACACACACAGTCAGATCATCTACAGACACACACACAGTCAGATCATCTACAGACACACACACAGACAGATAATCTACAGACACACACAGACAGATCATCTTCAGACACACACACAGACAGATAATCTACAGACACACACAGACAGATAATCTACAGACACACACAGAAAGATCATCTTCAGACACACATCAACATTGTGACCAGCTGACTGTAAATTATCTCTTATGTGTTCTTAAATACCTCAGTATCTGCAGCTGACAGTTTTGACTCTTCAGTCCATCAGAAATAAACTTTACACCAGAGTCCTGCAGGTCATTGTTACTCAGATGCAGCTCTCTCAGGACACAGTTTGAGGATTGAAGAGCTGAAGACAAACTCTCACAACACTGAGCAGTGAGATTACAGCCATCAAGACTGAAAGAGAGCAGAAAACACTATTGGTCGACCGATATTGTTTTTTTGCAGATATATTGGAAACCAGGGTGGCCCATATAAAGCCGATATAATTGTATTTATTTTAATTAATAATGAAGAAATTTGAAATAATTTGTAAATGGATTAAAAAATACACTTGTAAAACAAACATACTCATAGTTTAGATGACAAAGTTATTCATAAATAAATATTTAATAAAAATATAATTAAAAAGGAAGTAAACATTGAAACCAACAAAGCACTCAGTATTCTGGGAAGTTTGTCTGCATTGGGAATCATATTTTTTCAAATAAAGCCAAGGTAACACCCATTTTACATACAGCACACAGTGAAAATGACACAAATATGACAGTGGGCCATACCCTTCCCAGCTCCACCATTGTCCTCAGCCCAGAACCTCCGTCTATGGCTCATCCAAGTCCGCCGCCGTCCGCGGCTCACTCAACTCTGCCATCTGTGAGGAAGTCAAGCCTGCCGTCCGTGACCACTATCGTCAAAGATGATTGACAATTAGCATGTAGTTTGGATTGGCGGAATGGTTCTACTCTGGGCAAGAACTCCCTGCGCATCCATGCAGCCTAGCATGGATGAGAGCAGGGAGAGCAGCGATAACCCCCAGGGTAAACAGAACAGAACCAACAAAAGTATTGCAGATTTGTTAAAAAGTTCAGTAATTTTATGTACACATTTTTGAATTTGTCTGATTCAAAGAGAATCAGAAGGCTGGATCCTGACTGACAGAAGAGGAGTTGGGGATGGAGGAGGATAACTAGCTATTGAGCAATGCGAAAACTGCTGACAATACTGATGACCTTATATGTAGGGGGTGAGATTATTTCCTTTATGAAAATAACTCCTCGTGAAGCCAAAACTTAGGAACACTTACAATGCAAATGTCAGGCCACAAAACAAACTCTTCAATCAGGCTTTGATCTCTTTGTGAAGCCAAACACCCAGAAACCCTTACAATGCAGATGTCATGCCACAAGACAATAAACTCTCTAATCAGACAAGAAGATCTGAGAGAAAGACCATCTGATCATTGGTCCACTCACCCATCCTTCCCCCCTGGACTCATGGTACTGGTCACTGAAAGAACTCAAGTTGCTACTCTTACATAAATATTCACTATATCTTAAGAATTAATGATCTTAACCCTTTCATGTTTGGTATCATTTTAAAGGTCTCAGTGCGATGGGTAAACTGGTCTCAATTTCACAGCAGTCACTTATATTATGGGAAATATTGGAAACTTCAGTTAACTCTGTGCTTCTGTTGTGTGGGCGGTCTCCCTTCAAAACCTGATAAACATTGCTCTACAGGTGTGACCATTTGGGGCACGAGAACATCTCCTGCTGAGGCTTCTCATCCCCCATACACAGATCTAATCTGTTTTGGGGCAGAGAATAAATGTTTATGGGTCTTTTGTTCTGGTAGTATTTAAGGGTAAGTTGCAAATCAGTCGGCGCGATTCTGCAGCCAGAATGAGCCCATAGTGTGGTGTGTCTCTGCACTCCATACTATGTATTTTCTGAGGTCTGGTATACATCATTTACTCTTAGATTAATCTTTGAGAATTTGATGTTCTTTATTGAGATGATTTGATATTTTTGAATTTGTTTTATAATTGGCGTGATACAACTTTACCTGACCAATAATAAATTGTTATATTTGATTTATTCTGCTCTCTTCTGAAATCCTTTTTTCAAGTAGATTAATGTGTAGGGGTATTTCCGCAAATCTGCGTTCAGGACAGATCACACCAAAGCACTCATGGATGAACCATGGGGAGCGCCATGAAGGAGACTCTGGATTTCTGACAGTCGCTGGCTTAACACGGTGTAGCTCTCGTGGTTATAGAGAAAAATACACTTTTTGTTATGAGCATGCAGGTGCAGCTCACGTAAAGGTATTATAACCGCTCTGAACCCTCTGAGTAAGTTCAGAACTGACGAGTTTGTGTCGTGGATTCACTAAAAAATCGGCGGAAGTGTAATTCCTATGCGATACCTAGTCCCTAATGAACGAATAATTGAAAGTATAGGATTTTCAGAATAATCAAAAATTAATCTATCTAAATTAATATATAAGCTATATTTGTGATCAGTTTTTAATTGGTCTAAATTTAATGATCACTTGGAATTGAAGTCAGATCAGAATTGGAGCTAGATCAAAATTGAAACTAAATCCTGATAAATTCAGAAGCGCAAACAAAAGACCGAACATGCATTAAACCTTCGACCAGGCCGCTGGATTCCGTTGTTTGGACTAGCGGGTGGATCCTTACATATATATGAACACTTAGATAATTGTCGTATTCCTATAGGTAGATGGGGATCAGCTGAGAGTCAGCTGATGCAAGCTTGACTAACGTGACCTGCCAGAACTAACGCTACACTTGTCAGGACCACTATCGTCAAAGATGATCGACAATTAGCATATAGTTTAGATTGGCGAAATGGTTCTGTCCTGGGCAAGAACTCCCTGCGCATCCATGCAGCCTAGCATAGATGAGAGCAGGGAGAGCAGCGATAACCCCCAAAACAAAACCATATGCTGATATCCCCCAACACAAACTGATAGCAAAATCTCAAGCCTTTAGCAACAAGAATGTTGCCCTTAACCAATGACCAAAACAAATATTTTGCAAAACCAACATAACCTGTAGCAACAAGCATGTTGCCTTCAACAGATGGCCTAATGAATGTTACCAATACCTTAACCCTTTAGGCGCCAGGGTTTTTTTTTTTTCAAGATTTCAAAAGCTTGTGGCTTGAAAGGGCTTAAAGATAGAGATCTACTGTAAATAGGGCTGTGACGGTGGCAGATTTTTACCACCGCGGTGGTAATGGACGAACTACCGCCGGTGGTGCGGTGTTGTGTATATTTATATATATATATATATAATTCTGAATCGCAAAAATAAATAAATGAGGCTCAATCGTCTATTAACAAACGTGCGTGTTTACTTTAGCACTTCCGTCAGTGAACACTCAGCCTGCAAAACACTAAAATAAATATCAAAGAAATACAGTTAAATAGGAAAGTAACCTTAAATAAGAGTTAAATACACCCTGCCTACCTCACGCGAGCGGCGCGGCGAGAACCCATTATAATCAGTGATGCTGTCTACACTAGATGCGGCGCAATACGACACGACAAATCCCTCACAGTAAACTGCCTCGTCCTATTTATGATGTACTGACACGAAGTTCAAATGTCCTGTAGACAGACTCGACCTGTTGTGCTGCGACGCGGCGTCCGGTTTAGACACGGTTCACTGTTCCGCCACCAAGCGCGCGGGCGCGTTAACTCCTCGTCTGCACGTGCTCTCTGTGGAATAGGAATCGCGGCGTATGTTGCCACATTACTAGGGCTGTGACGGTGGCAGATTTTGACCACCGCGGTGGTAATGGACCAACTACCGCCGGTGGCGCGGTGTTGTGTATATTTATATATATATATAATTCTGAATCGCAAAAATAAATAAATGAGGCTCAATCATCTATTAACAAACGTGCGTCTTTACTTTAGCACTTCAGTCAGTGAAAACACAGCCTGCAAAACACTAAAATAAATATCAAAGAAATACAGTTAAATAGGAAAGTAACCTTAAATAAGAGTTAAATACACCCTGTCTACCTCACGCGAGCGGCGCGGCGAGAACGCATTATAATCAGTGATGCTGTCTACACTAGATGCGGCGCGATACAACACGACAAATCCCTCATAGTAAACGGTCTCGTCCTATTTATGATGTACTGACACGAAGTTCAAATGTCCTGTAGACAGACTCGACCCTTTTGTGTTGTGACGCGGCGTCCGGTTTAGACACGGTTCACTGTTCCGCCACCAAGCGCGCGGGCGCGTTAACTCCTCGTCTGCACGCGCTCTCTGTGGAATAGGAATCGTGGCGTATGTTGCCACATTACTTGTTAGCATCTTCCATTTACCGCTGTCTCGTTCGTATTTGACCAGTTTGGAGAAAGCCTCACCAATACAAACCTGACCAGCCAGGCGTTTGCGATCACGTGAACTTGAAGACGCTTGTACAAACGCGGATGGGTGACAAGAATGGAAATGATTCCAGATCTCCCAAAAAGGTTCATCGCTCATCACGAAATAAATTTGCTAAATGCAGAATAAACTGTATTTTCCTGCGCTCAAACCTGCCAATCTAAAGGAAATGGATTGGCATGGCGTTTGAGGTAATTAGTGAATTAGCATAAATTTATAGTCTAAATAAAACAATCTGCAACTGTATATTATTACACTTGTATAGAAAACTTTGTGTTATGCTTGTTATATAGTGTGTGACGTCACGTGCACTACCGCCGGTGGCAATAGACAACCGCGGTGACAACCGACCATCGCGGTGATGCGGTTGTCACGGTGACCGTCACAGCCCTAACTGTAAATTAGAAAAATGTTGGGCATGACTTAAAGTTTATGTGGGTTGTAAATATGCTCATCAATACTCATCTAATTTGCATATTATGATGTCATCAGGGGGCGGCCCTCTTGAATTTCATAATATTCAGGAAATAGTAGATATTGAATTGATATTTGAACTTATTTGCATGTTTATTTTTATTTTTGTCTTTTTATCCTCATTCCAAATGATCAGAAAAGAGGAAACCAACAATAAAGCAGGATAAAATAAATTATTACTATATTACTATACTATATAGTACTAAAACGCATGTGAACAGTAGCCTACTTTTTGATCAGGTCATCAGTAATATTCAGGAAATAATAGATACTGAATGGATGTTTGAACTTATTTGCATGTTTTTTTTTTTTGTTTTTTTTTGTCTTTTTATCCTCATTCCAAATGATCAGGAAAAGAGGAAATCAACAGTAAAACAGGAGAAAGTAGTAAATTATTACTATATTACTGTGCCATAGTAAAATACATGTACCTATTTTTTGATCAGTTGACCAGTTATCTGCCCAATCAGGTATCTAGGTGTCAGTTTATAGTTCTTCAGAGTATGGTACCTCTCATTGCATCGCACAGCGCACAGACCTACCCCACACTGACTGCACCTGTACTGTCTGCCGGCGGCCCTTTGAGCACGCGATCAGAAAAAAAAAGACGGACTCTGGCTGATCATCAGCAACGTGATGCCTCTACTATGGACACTACGACCACGTCCACCCCTGCCACCCCTGCCACCCCCGCCACCCCCATCCCCGTTGAGCAAAGGCTCGAAATGCTTCGTGAACACTCTCGCCTTTTACGGTGGCGCCATTGCGCATAGATGTACCGGGAGATGCGTGATCATTAGACGACCGATCGTCATTTCCAAAAGGCAAATATTCCCCTTCAGAGTCAGAATAGGCAAATAACATTTGCAACACATCCTCACGGTACAACTTTTTATTAGCCATTTGACGATTTTCTCTCACAAATCTCACAATATACTCAGACGCTATGAACTGAACTGCTTCCGCATCAATGACACGATAGCTCACTTGCTCTGCTATTTCCTCGAAGAATTTTGGTCTAGAATCAAAATAGTACATGTCTGCCATCTAGTGGTAGGGAATACAAATGAGATATTACACTATATTAGGAACTACAGTCTATTTAATTAAGTATGACGTCTTGTCACAATTTTGCAACTTTGGCGCTTAGAGGGTTAAAATGCTTTAAAAACAAGCATGTTCCAAATAATGACCGGATTGCTCCAGAACAAGCATGTTCCCAATAACGACCAGGCAGCTTAAGAACAAGCATGTTCCCAATACAACTACAGCTTTTAGAACAACCATGTTCCAATAACAACCAGATAGCTCTGGGACAAGCGTGTTCCCGACAATACAGCTTTAACTAAAAACAAGCATGTTCCCAATAAGAGCTGGGCGATATGAGCAAAACGTTTTTTTGAGGGGTTTTTTTTTGTTTTTTTTGGCTGATTTGCAGTATACGGTATATGTGTCACATTTGATTGTTTATTAACTACAAATATTTCAACAAAATGCATATTTTAGTCAGAGTTATTGCGCTCCTATTTCATTGCGCTCTGTCTGTTTAGCGTGCATGCCCGCGGCGGCGCTCGTTCCAAATGAAGTCTGTGAAGTTTAGTGGATAATGCAAAGCAAAAGCTCATGCACTTCTGACAGTAAAATGGAAATATTGCCATGGCTTTCTAACATTTGCAGATGGAGAATACCTGTGAAATATTAGTTCCAAATGAATTAAATATTAGTCTTATCTGTATGAGCAAAAATGACGGCGTAGGCTACTTCAAGTTGTTTCCACTGTTATGAAGAACAAAATGAAGTGATTGCGCTGGTGCCTCCATGCATTAAGCACGCTTCAGCTTCCACTCTCTGCTCAAACGCTTAGATATACGCCTAACAGCGCAATTTTAAATGTTTAAACTAACACTGCAATATACTTTGTGTTTTATATCTACCGATTTTAATTTAAGCAAGTCGTGATGTTTTGGGAATGCTAAATTGATCAAACATGATCAACTCAGCTGTCTGCCACGATCCGCTTGGTTGTCACTCAAAAATAAAAAAATTAAAATAATTTAACAAACAAAAAAATGTTCCAAACATTTTTCTAAATTAATGAAACAATAAGAAATATAACTTCTCAATTAAAAATAAAACTGAAATATTTTAATGGCTGCAACAGCAGCTGTGTAAGAGAGAGAGAGAGAAAAGACACAGGCTCCAGTTGGACTCGGGTGAGGATACTGGTGATACTGGTATCAGCCAAGGGCTGGCTATATGGCCTAGATCTGAGGCCCGTGCAGGGCTTTGCCTGATTTCTGGGTGAAATGACAAAATTCTTAAGTTGTACTGTGTTGTCCAATTCATTTTTTCCTTTTTTCCATTTTACAGATTCCCCCAATCTCCCGCATGACCAAACTCTGTATTCAAAACTGTATTATTATCAGTATTAAATATTATTGTTGTTTATTATTATTATTTTTAAAAATAGTTTCATTGTTATTTAAACACGTTTTAATTAGTTCTGTCAATCGATTTAAAAAAAAAAAAACTAATTAATCACAAATTATTTTTTTTTTTTCTGTAATTAATTGCGATTAAGCCATTAATTAAAGCCAGACATTAAAGCTTTTAAATATACTTTTATATTGCAATAATTTCACATTCAATCTTGAAGGCCAGTATCACTGATATCAATAATACTGGTATCTCTATAGAATTGCCCCCCCCCCCAATATTTAACAATTGACTAAAGCCATTCAACATTACAGTTTATTTGACATTTAATTGACTTGAAAAATCGAAAAATAACTTCTAATTTAAGTGAACTTAAAACAATGTTCACATAAACCCATTATTAAAAATGTCATACAGTATTTACCTGTGCCCTTCAGCAAAAATATACAGAAATTGAAATTGAAGTTATCAAACTCTAAATTCTAAACTAAATACAGATTAATCCTTAAAGCTATAAAATTTACTGATTTCCTCTTTTTTTCTTTTGTTCTTGATGAACAGACATCACAGCAGCTGGTTATTAGGTTATTTCTTTAAGAGCTGCCACTGCTGAACATGACGCAGATCTGACATGCATTGTATTTTCTCTCAACTCTCTTCACCTTTTCTGACCCACTTCAGGTCTTAAAGTCTCTACTAATGAACTGACGAGTTGAATCGGGTGTGTTAGATGAGGGAGACAGTGCTGGGCTGCTCCAGGACAGTTTGGAATACCATTTCAGAGACGGGAATAAAATGTGTTAAAGAAAGGCCAGATGACAAATAAGTATGTGTGACCTGTTGAATTAGGCTACACATGTCAAGCCTTTCATAATCTGTGACATTAATGTGACTATAGTGCCAAATATGTGTTAGAACTAGGCCTAGCCTATAACACTCAACAATAAGCCACCTTTTCAGTCGTTTTATTTTTTATGGTATAATGCACACCTTGAATGTTATCTAAACATTCCAAGTTAATATTGTACTTTTTGTACGATTTCTAGTTTCTTCCAGTTTTAGCCTAATATGCATGATTTCATTTTATGGTGTGAGTCAGAGTAAATTGCGACACAAATAGAGTCTCATGAAAATGCAGCCTTGTACACGGGGCCAAGGTCAGGATTTTTACTTTCATTAGCCTGTAGATCAAAATGAAAGCCCCTTAATACTACATAAGGAAATTGTGTAGTTGTACAGGTTTTCGTAATGACTGTTTAATAACCATAACATGCAGTAAGAGCCTTTGTGTAAATTTAATTTTTTTTTTTTTTTTGATGCATTAGGCTGCCACCTATGACTATCCCATGTTTTAAAATGAACTTTTCAAAAAATAATTTTAAATTAATTTTCTACTGATTCTTAAGGATGTTATAATGTTATTGTTGTTTTATTTTGTTATTTGATCTCTGTTTACAAAACAAAATATAATTCTAGTCAGTTTGCAAAGTGTCCCTTTGTGCCACCTGGCGGTAGTTTCGTGAACGACTTTAACATGCGACTGACTTGCAGTTAACGCCGTG
The DNA here is from genome assembly GCA_036784905.1 of Acrossocheilus fasciatus. NCBI lineage: Eukaryota > Metazoa > Chordata > Actinopteri > Cypriniformes > Cyprinidae > Acrossocheilus > Acrossocheilus fasciatus. The sequence goes on from CM071959.1 coordinate 32,674,880, forward strand.
GCCCTGCGGCAGCAGTACACGCGGCGGTAGTAGTCATTTTGGTTGTCCACCTACTGTAGTTGTACAGCGTAAGCTATACATGAAGACTCTTGCTTTAAAGGGTTACTCCACCCCAAAATGAAAAGAGTATTTGGAGAGTATCCACTGAACGCAAACAGCACGTAGAAAATAAACGTAGAAAACCTATCCGCGTGGCACAGCTGACACAGAACAGCATGAAATGTTTCTGAAGACAGATACAGTAATATAAATTTGGGGCAGTCGTGGCCTAATGGATAGAAAGTAGGACTTGTTTACCCTTTTACATACTGCTTTAAACCCAGAATTGTTATATCCAGTTTACACTGGTTCATATATCCCACAACAATTACTGGGGCCTCTGGATGCTACTGCTGTAGCATATGAACACAATCTGCCACAGCAGTTGACTTTCCACTGAGAGGTACATAAACAACCACCACCAGAACACATCCAAATTCCCTGGGCAGGTAGAAATGTCTCAGAGTCAAATACAAAATCTCCACGTCTGTTTCACAAATCCTCCCATTTACTTTATACTGACGACGCCATAGATCGTTTATATAGATAGATCCCACATTATTGCTTATATTATTATTAAATACCTCAATATCTGCAGATGACAGTTTGGACTCTTCAGTCCACCAGAGAGCAGCTTCACTCCTGAATCCTGCAGGTCATTGTTACTCAGATCCAGCTCTTTCAGGACAGAGTTTGAGGACTGAAGAACTGATGACAGACACTCACAATTCTGAGCAGTGAGATTACAGCCAACAAGACTGAAAGAGACCAGAACACACAAACAGTCAGATCATCTACAGACACACATCAACATTGTGACCAGTTGACTGTCAGAATGATCCCTTATATGTTCTTAAATACCTCAGTATCTGCAGCTGACAGTTTGGGCTCTTCAGTCCATCAAAAATAATCTTTACACCAGAGTCCTGCAGGTCATTGTTACTCAGATCCAGCTCTCTCGGGACAGAGTTTGAGGATTGAAGGGCTGATGACAAACTCTCACAACACTGAGCAGTGAGATCACAGCCAGAAAGTCTGGAAGAGATAAATAATGATAATAACGCCCTCAGGAACATGGGATGACATAATCTGAACACTGAATCACAATAAGAAGAGCTCTTTACTGTTTCTCCAGCTAATGAATATGTAAAAATTTGCAAAATGTAGCAAAGCTTTCTGAGACTGGGTTTTTCCACTGTTAACCCTTTTAAACCGGCTGTGTCGGCGCCGACACATCAGACCAAGCTGTATTCATGTTACCATAACTCTTCTACCGTTTGCACTATCAAAATCATTCAAATTGCTCCTGACAGCAGACAACATGCGCTTTTCGGCAATATATGGCTTATTACGGTAATTTCTTGCGCTCCGTCAACAAATGACGGCAGATTTCCGGGAGAGCGGGAAGGGAGAATTTGAATAGAGAGATAGGGAGCGCGGAGTTTTGGATTGCATAAACAAATTAACAAATAATGAACAAAATGAACAAAAACATGGTCAAGGAGGAGTAAACAGCATAAGAGTCGATTAGGATGATTTTTGATGAGACTTTGGGAGCAGGCTGAGTGAGACTTTTTCACATGTGGTGTGTGCGTCGCTATAATGAGTCCGCGCATGTAAATGAATGGGTGCACGCATGTACATGCATGTGTACATGTGTGCGTGTATGAACAAAAATGCCTCCTGAATGAAAACTGTGCAACCCAGTGTCCCAAAAATACTTGTATATATGTATTATAGTTGAATTTTGAAGTAAGAAGTGTTGGATTATTTCGATCATGATTTTTCTCTTTTTTTTCTAAATAATAATAATAAAAAAAATTCAGTTTTTTAAATTTTTTTCTATTTAAATTATGTTTACAAACTCAAAACACAAAATTAATGGTCAAAAACTGTACTTTTTTGAAAGCCATTTGTATTCTGAAAAAAATGACACCTTGCACTTGAAAATAGCACATTCTGTTAGAATTTTACAGTCAAATAAACAAAATGTGTGAAAATGACCTATTTTACCCTTAGGTTTTAAAGGGTTAAAGAGGCAGTGATGTTGAAGTAGGCGTTGATCATCTTCTGCAAAGGAAAGCTTTCATTGCACTATTACATCATAATGTGACAAATTCCAAAACGAGTCATTTTAAAATCTTGGTTTCAATAAAAGCTGTTTTTAGACTAATGAGAAAGTTTTGAGTTCTGAAACTTACAGGATTTTTTAATAGTTCAATGACCTCTTATATGTTGAAAAATCAAGGAGAATTTGATTTCTCAATACATGACCCTTTAATTTGAACACAAAGAGTTGGGATAAGTGGGCTTTTCTACATTCTTTTTATTTTAGTTATTACTAAACTCAGTGAGATTTACAACACAGTTTAGAGTTCTCTAGAACGAGTGGCCAACTAATACATATTCCTGGTGTAAATGTAAATGCATGTGCCTGTAAATTGTGACCTTTTATTCGTTTCTTCATTTTTTTTTAGTTAATTCACCGGACTCACCTTAATTCATACAAAGGAACGGTTTAATGAAAAAAATGATCAACATTTTCTTAATTCGTGGACATTATATATATTTTTAGCATGTCATGAGCAGGGCTGTTTTGTATAACAGAATAGATGTGTCAAAAATGGGCAGATAACGAATAAGAACATGCGTGACCTGCTGAAATGCATCAGCAAATTATTAAATGCAAGTTTCAAACCTTTTTTGTATTTATTAATACAATGTATAGTATGGGTCTATACCCAAAAATGACTAGACCCAGTAGAATTACACTTCATTGTGTCACTTTGATTGACAACATATTTACAAATTATATTGAAAATAATACTTTGAGTGGATTGTTAATCAGTGACATTAGTGATCAACTACCAGTTTTTACAGTTTATGACAACAACTATAAGATAAGTTAGATGTAAAACAAGATTAGAGACGAGTGAGGACAGAGAAATATATGAATGCATTTAAGAGTGACTTATTAGTACAGGATTGGGGAGTCGTAAATAAGGAAAATGACGTTGACAATGTATATAATATATTTTTACAAATATTTATAACATTATATGAAAAAAAACTGTCCAATTATACAATATTATTGAAAACAAAAACATATAGATCGACTATGGATCACAAAGAGTTTACACAATGTCTGTTAAGGAATACACTCTATGGTAGGGGTGGGCGATATGGAAAAACTATCATATCATGATTTTTTTTTTTTTTTAGAAATATCACGATTCACGATTTTATCACGATTCTTTGTCATGTTGGTTTTACTATTTTGCAAGTTGTCTGAGCATTACAGCCAAAATAATTTCCCTATTATAAAGACAAAGTCTTTCAAGGTAACCAAAAAAAAAGGAAAAAATAGATATTAGAATAGAATTTTTGTCATTATTTTATCTTCCTTATTAAAAAACTAAGAACAAAGATGCACATTACAAATACACATAAATAAGTAACAGTGCTTTATTTTCAGGTACAATAGGTGTATTTAGCGTGAATTAACAAATATAATAATAAAACACTATATAGACTGATTCCTAAAGCAATTGTATTAAAGTTTTTCAGTCAAGAGTAGTGAGTGATTTTTCTCTTTGCGTTTTGTTGTTTTATTAACGTTAAAGGAATAGTTCACCCAAAAATAACAATTCTGTCATGTCTGTCAATTCTGTCAAAGTGTTTTAATTTTATACCATCATTTACTCAAAAGTTGTTTTAAACCTGAGCGAGTTATTTCTTCTGCTGAACATAAATGCTATTTTGAAGAATGTGGAAAACCAAACAGTAGGTCTACAGTGACTTACATAGTATTTTCATTTTCCTACTGTCAAAGTCAATGTGGACCAGCAACTTTGGTTTGGTTACCCACATTCTTCAAAATATCTTCTTTTGTGTTCAGCACAAGAAAGAAATTAATAGGGGTTTGGGACAACATGTGAGTGAGTAAATAATGACAGAAATAAAATTTTAGGGTGAACTATCCCTTTAATTACAGTCAGCTGTCCCTTTAAGAGCTGAACGCATCTAATATACAGGCATGCATCCGTTTCTCTCTCATCTGTTTACTTTAATTTTAGACATAACCAACTGAGTCTATATGTAAACCTTGTGTGTTTTGACAGTATTAGCGCAAAAGATAACTTAGTTTAGTAATCAGGCGCTATTATTAGACAGGCTTTTTAGCGTGCGTGCTTCTGGTGTATGCGCTCAGAAAAAACGGACGTCAGACCTGCGCGTGAACAAAACCAGCAAGGCGTGTATGCAAATAATGTACTTTTGCAATCGCGAATAAGTGCAGTGTCCTGCCAGAGTAACTCTACCGCTGTATGTGGTGTTGTACAGTATATAGAGACGGACATGCCAGAAATGAAGTGTTAGCGTTAGTTCTGGCAGCATCCCTTCGCTGCTACTCTCTTCCGGTAAGGGGCTTTCTGCTCTTCTTAGCTGCTTATAAAGAAGAGCACCCCTTCACTGCCTTCTCCGTAAGGGGCTGCTGCCCCAGTCTCTGCTATTTCAGAAGGATATGCTTCTTTCAGAATGGCATCAGTTGTGGTTTGGGTGGTTCTGGCCTATCGTTTGTGTTGGGGGGGTTATTATTGTTGCTCTCCCTGCTCATTCATGACAGGCTGCATGGATGAGCAGGGAGTTTTTGCACAGAACAGAACCATACTGCCAAACCAAAACTTTATGCTAAGTATCTATCTTTTGACGATAGTGGTCCTGACAGAAATGAAGCGTTAGCGTTAGTTCTGGCAGGTCACGTGAGTCAAGCTTGCATCAGCTGATTCTCAGCTGATCGTATCTACCTATATGAATATAACACCTATGGCGGCATTCCTATATAAGCTCTATTCCGTATAAATCAGCAGCTTTTTCCACTTGCTCAGGAGCAAATCACCCTCCTCCATCCCCAACTCCTCCTTTCGCATAGTCAGGACTTGTCTTTCTGATATTCCTTGATGAATCAGACTTAAATACACTTAAATATCATTAAGTACATTAATGATATCTGCTTTGTTCTGTTCTGTTTACCCTAAGGGGGTTATTATTGTTGCTCTCCCTGCTCATTCATGACAGGCTGCATGGATGGTCAGGGAGTTTTTGCACAGAACAGAACCATACAGCCAAACCAAAACTTTATGCTAAGTATCTATCTTTTGACGATAGTGGTCCTGACAGAACAGTAATTGATAGAATATACGCTGTAGCATGATACTACGATATTTCTTCAAAAGCAGATTGTGGGTCCACGATCAAAAATCGTCATATCGAACACCCCTACTCTATAGAGAATTTATAAAACAAAGAAATAAAGAGGCACTTAATAAATATAAAACATGTAAAAATAAGTTAACTGGTATTCTACGGGTTTGTAGAAAGGGATACTATAGTAAAATATTAAGTAATAACAAAAATAATATTAAAGGAATATTGAGTGTATTAAATAGTATTATTAAAAAAGGTACAGGACAACAAAGTCATTAATAGATTTAACAATTTTTTTGTGAGTGTTGGACCAAAATTTGCAGAAGAAATTCAAGATCCAGTGTCATCGGAAGATTGGAATGAAAATTTAATTGAAAGAAATCCCAACTCAATATTCCTTACAGAGGTGGAAGAAAAAGTAGTAATACATATTGTAAATAATTGTAAATATAAAACATCTACTGATTGTAATGACATTGATATGAAAATTGTGGAAAAAGGTCAATGAGGGGATCTCTAAACCAGTAACATATATTTGTAATCTATCATTTCAAATAAAATGAAAATAGCTAAAGTGGTTCCACTGTATAAAACTGGGGTAGACACAACTTCTCAAATTACAGGCATATTTCTCTGCTTCCACAATTTCCCAAAATTCGAGAAAAATTATTTAATAATAGATTCGATAAATTTTTAGATGGATATAAATTAATTTCTGAAAGTCAATACGGTTTCAGACCAAACAGTTCCACATCAGTGACACTAATTGATTTGGTTGAAGAAATTACAAAAGCTTGAGATCATAAGCAGTTTGCAGTTGGAGTTTTCATTGACCTTAACAAAGCTTTTGATACGATTGATCATAATTTATTAATTAATAAACTGGAATTAATAAGGGGGGTAGTATTGGACTGGGTAAAAACTTATTTAAGAGACAGAAAACAGTTTGGGGAATTTGGGGGAATATTCATCTTTGCTTTATATAAATGATATCTGTAAAGTATCTTAGGAGACAGTGTAATTTTAAGCATCTTTATGTATGTACAACATTAAGAAGCTTTTGTATTTCTGTATGTGGAGTGAAATTGTGGAACAGACTAAGTTTAGTGCTCAAGCAATGCCCAAGTGTGACCCAGTTTAAAAAGCAGTATAAATGTATGGTTCTCAGAATGCATATGGAGGAAGAACAGATCTGATTAGGTGTTCATACAGATTATTTAGTCATAGTTTTTATTTAGGTTCTGTTTGTATATATATATATATATATATATATATATATATATATATATATATATATATATATATATATATATATATATATATATATATACTGTAAATATATGTAGGAAAGTCAAAAGAGTGTATTAAGACAAGGATGAGATGACAGAGTTATGAAGTTAATTAGATGATTATTGTTTCTGATTATTATTATCAACATGGAGTGGAGAAATGGTAGGATTAAATAAGCTTATGCTTCTTCCTACTCCTTTTTGGACATGTATACGTTAAAATGATTTTGTATTGTGTTGTATTGTTTTGTTTTGACTATATTTATTTACATGTTCGAAATAAATGTTTCAATTAATCAATCAATCAATCAATCAATCAATCAATCAATCAATCAATCAATGATGAAACACTCACAGAGCTTTTCTGCAGTTGATCACAGCTGGTATCAGTCTTATTCTCCCCTCATATGATGTGTTGTATTTCTTGAGCTCAAACTCATCCAGCGGCTCCTCTGACATCTGAAGCATGTAGGCGATTGTTGAGCAGTGAGCAGAAGTGAGATACTTCTCTGAGTGTTTGTCTGATTTTACAAACTCCTGAATCTCTCTGGACAGAGTCTGATCTTTCACTTCCAGCAGACAGAGGAACAGATTGATGGATTGACCAGCTGAGAGATGATAATGATCATTATCATCATAATCATCATCATCATCTTTGATCTTCTCTTTAATGTACTGTGTGGTTCTCCCGATGTTCTCTGAGGTTTTCTCTGTGTTTATCAGTAGATCCTGTAAGAGTCTCTGATTGGACTCCAATGAGACGCCCAGCAGGAACCGCAGGAATAGATCCAGACGTCCATTCTCACTCTGGAGTGCATTAATTACTGCTGATCTAAGTAGATCATACAGAGAGTCTTTATTAAATCTGTAAGATCTGAATTCATGCAGTGGCTCCTTGTTCTTTATTAAATGGCAGTAAAGCAGATAGAAAGCAGCGAGAAACTCCTGAACGGTCAGATGAATGAAGCTGTAGACTTTCCTCTGATGAATCACAGACTCCTCCTTAAAGATCTCAGTGCAAATCCCAGAATACACAGAGGCGTCAGTGACGTCTATGCCGCTCTCAATCAGGTCCTCCTCATAGAACATCACATTGCCCTTCAGCAGCTGTTTGAAAGCCACTTCAGCAAGTTTCACAATCACTTCTCTGTTGGACTGCAGGAGTTTCTCTGGATCTCTCTCTTCATACTTCTGGTTCCTCATGTTGATCTGAATCAGCAGAAAGTGGATGTACATTTCAGTCAGAGTTTGAGGGATTTCTGCACTCAGATCTTCTTCCAGGAGCTTCTGAAGCACAGTGGATGAGATCCAGCAGAAGACGGGGATGTGGCACATGATGTGGAGGCTTCTTGCTCTTCTGATGTGTGAGATGATTCTGCTGGCTTGATGCTGGTCACTGATTCTCTTCCTGAAATATTCCTCCTTCTGAGGCTCAGTGAATCCCTGAATTTCTGTCAGAAGGTTGATGTATTTGGAAGGGATCTGATTGGCTGCTGCTGGTCTGGAGGTGATCCAGATGAGAGCAGAGGGAAGCAGCTCTCCTTTCATGAGCTTTGACATCAACACACCCACTGATGAAGTCTCAGTCACATCACAAACTTTCTGAGCGTCTGAAAACATCGGTGTGATTCTGCTTTCATCCAGACCATCAAAGATGAACACAACTTTACACTCCTCATAAATCTTTGAGTCCAGATCTTGAAGTTCAGGATGAAAGTCCAGCAGAAGTCTGTGAAGACTGTACTGATGATCTCGGATCAAGTTCAGCTCTCGAAATGGAAGCACAAACATGAAATCTACATCCTGATTGGCTTTTCCCTCGGCCCAATCCAGAATGAACTTCTGCACAGAGACAGTTTTTCCGATTCCAGCGATGCCTTTAGTAAGAACAGTCTTGAGCTGGTCTTTCTCCTCACATCCTGGTTCAGCTGAGGCTTTAAAGATGTCATTGCAGTAGATTGGAGTGTCTTGTGAGTGTTGTGTTCTGGCTGTTTTCTCCATCTGTAAAACCTCATGTTCTTCATTCACTCCTTCACTCTCTCCCTCTATGATGTAGAGCTGTGTGTAGATCCTGTTCAGGAAGCTTTCATTCTCCTGGAGTTTCAGTCCCTCAAATAATCTCTCATACTTGTTCTTCATACTGGTTTTGAGCTGGTCTTTGACTCTCTGTAGTTCATCATTCACTGGTTGATCACATTTATTCAGAGACGCTGTAACACTCGTGTTGTTCAGACAGAAGACAGAGGCTCCTCCAGAGATGCTTTGCTCTCCATCTGATCTGCTGAAATATCACAAGAAAGAACAGATAAAAATCTCAAAATAAAGGATGTATAAATTAAAATCTAAACCAATAGAGATGTCAGTCTTGTATTTTCTGCATAATTTCTCATGGTTTCACAACAGTTCACAATCAGTGAATAGAGCACATTTATGCCAGATAATTGCTTGTGATGGTGTGGATATTGTAACATGTTAGATGATTGTAAGATACATATTTTATCTCCCTCATCTTTTTTGAATGAGCAGCCAACAATAGAAAAGCAGGCATTTCAAAATACGAGTCCACTGTATTTCTGTTTGTTTATAATTAAAAGTCCCACATTATGGATAAAGTTTTTTGCTGTCAGAGAGTCACAGTCACAGCCGCCCACAGCAATCACCAGATCACAGTCACCTGAGTTCTAATCACACATCATCACATATCTCACATCAAGATACTCACCCACGTCATTCTCTTCACATTCCAGTCATCCGTTCAATCAATAACCTCACTGTCATTCACTCACATGTGGTTTCCGTCTTTGTTTGTGACAGAAGACCGGACCAACACCGTTAAACCCATGGATCCCCGGCCTTCATCACCATCAGAGATCTTGGAGGAGCTGGTCAACACTCTTCGGGCTTCGCTTCTGCCGACACCACCTCCCCAATCTGCCTCTGCCAGTCCCATGGTGTTGCCGGCTGCCTATGCGGGTGATTCGGCTGAGTGTGGCGGCTTCCTCCTACAGGTGGCTTTATATCTCAAGATGCAACCACAAAAATTTCCCACCGAGCGCTCCAAGGTGGCCTTTCTAATCTCCCTTCTAACCGGGCGAGCGCTGATATGGGCGAGAGCCATATGGGACGCCAATACTGCCATAATCAACTCCTATGAAGCCTTTACTCATCATTTCAAAGAAGTGTTTGGATCTTCCTCTGGAGCGCTCTCGGTGTCGGATCAGCTTCTACGCCTGCATCAGGGTACTTCCTCTACCCACGAGTACACACTGCAGTTCCGCACGCTGGCAGCTTCTAGCAGATGGAACAAGGCTGCGCACATCAGGGCGTTTCGACAAGGGTTGGAAACCACCATCCGTACGCAGATGGCCATATATGATGATTCGTTGGGATTGGAAGGTTTCATGCAGAGAGCCAATCGAATCTCCCAATGTTTATTAGGCTGCCAAACTCCCGAAGCGTACACCAGCCAGTCTCACCCAGGGAAAGAGTTCGCCGACTGACATCAGGCCTCGGTCTCTACTGTGCTTCGGTGGACCATTTCATCAGATCCTGTCCCATTCAACCCCCACGTCCAGCGGTGAGTACCCTTCAAGTAGATCCTGTCATTTCCAAGTTGTCTATGATCACGGTACAACTATTCACTCCAGCCCAATCCATTTCAGCCTCTGCCCTGGTCGACTCGGATTCCTCGGGCAACTTCATCTCACAAGACCTAGCAACTCGTCTATGCCTATCCCTTCAACGGTGAGCCCGGGAACTCCGAGTCGAAACCATCAACGGAATGCCGCTAGGACGTGGGTGTCTCAGATTTGAGGCTCCTTCGATGAAGCTTAAAATCGGAAATCTGCACGAGGAGGAGATCAAATTTCTGGTACTGGAGGGATCCACTGTTGATATCATCCTGGGGCGCCCCTGGCTTATTCTCCACACACCAGAAATCAGATGGGAAACCAGTGAGGTAATCCGATGGAGTGAATGGTGTCTACAAAATTGTCTCAAGGAAATTCCACGACAGCCTCTTAAGAACCCCAAGGCTCAGGTCGCCTCCACGTTGGTTGAAAGCCCCGAGTCTGATGAGACTCCCACGATCCCATCTGATTACCAGACGTTCCAGGATGTTTTCAGCAAACAGGCAGCCACGCAGTTACCACCTCATCGGCCATGGGACTGCGCTATAGATCTGCTGCCTGGATTCAAACTCCCCAAGGGTAGAGTATATCCGCTGTCCATCCCGGAGCGCAAGGCCATGATGGAATACATCAAGGAGGCTCTTAAACAGGGGTACATCCGGCCATCCATTTCTCCAGCGGCATCAAGCTACTTTTTTGTGGGTAAGAAGGACGGGGGCTTGAGGCCATGTATTGATTATCGAGCGCTGAATTCCCAAACAGTAAAACTCCCATATCCACTTCCCCTGGTCCTGGCCGCTCTCGAGGAACTCCGTGGGGTCTGCATCTTCTCTAAGCTGGACCTGTGCAGCGCGTACAACCTCGTTCGCATCCGGGAAGGTGACGAGTGGAAGATGGCATTCATTACTCCCTGTGGCCACTACGAATACTTTGTAATGCCGTATTGCCTTGCCAACGCCCCTTCTGTGTTCCAAGAATTCATGAACGAGGTGTTCCGGGAATTCCTCCATCGCTTCGTTATAGTCTCTATCAATGATATCCTGATCTATTCCCAGAACCTGGCCGACCATCGCCATCACGTTGCGCAGGTCCTCCAGAAACTCAGCCAACACCATCTATACCTAAAGCTAGAAAAATGCGAATTCCATCGCACCACGGTGCAGTTTCTCGGGTACATCATAGGAGAAGATGGAATCCAGATGGACCAGGAGAAAGTAACTGCCGTCATCGACTGGCCAACTCCTCAGTTTGTTAAGGAACTCCAGAGGTTTCTGGGATTTGCATATTTCTATCGCCGGTTCATCAAGAATTTCAGTTTGCTCACAGCACCACTCACCAGCCTGCTCTGGGGAAAGCCCAAGTCCCTGTCCTTCGATTCCAGCGCCTCAAGACCGCATTCAGCACGGCTCCCATCCTTCGTCATCCAACCCCCATGTGCCATTCGTGGTGGAAGTCGATGCCTCCACCACCAGGGTCGGGGCCGTGCTGTTCCAGCAGTAGGGTGAGCCTCCTCGCCTCCAGCCTTGCGCTTATTACTCCAAGAAACTGACCCCAGCGGAGCAAAATTACGACATCTGCAACAGGGAGCTATTAGCCATCAAGCTGGCCCTGGAGGAGTGGCGGCATTGGCTGGAGGGAGCCAACCCATCCCTTCACATTTATCACAGATCATAAAAACCTCCAGTACCTCAGAGAAGCTAAGAGACTTAACCCCAGAAAAGCCCGCTGGGCCCTGTTCTTCACCAAGTTTAATTTCACCATCACCTACCGTCTCGGAAATCGTAACTGCAAGGCGGACACCTTATCCCGTCTCCACTCGCCTGACTCTCCCACAGACCCGGAACAAATTCTCCCTCCAGCCCTCATAGTCAACCCCATCATTTGGGACCTGGACAAGGACATCAGAGCTGCCATCCTCACAGAACCTACTCCGCTGGGAGGTCCAGAAGGGAAAACTTACGTTCCATCCACCCTGCTGCAATCCCTTCTGGGCTCAGTTCATTCGGTACCGGGCTCTGGACATCCAGGCAGCCAACGGACCCTCTCGCTCCTCCAAGCTCGGTACTGGTGGCCCAGTATGTCCCGTGATGTCACCAGGTACATCCGTAGCTGCTCAGTCTCATTCATTTCCCACGTATGGAAAGCCTTCTTCCGCCTGCTTGGAGTCACAGTGAGCCTATCTTCCGGATATCATCCACAAACAAATGGCCAGACTGAGCGGAAGATCCAAGAGCTCGGACGGTACCTCCGGGCATACTGCCAAGAAGACCAATACAGCTGGAGCCGTTTCCTCCCGTGGGCCGAGTATGCACAAAATTCCCTCCATCAGAACACCACAGGCCTCACGCCATTCCAGTGCATACTCGGCTACCAACCACCGCTCTTCCCATGGACGGGAGAGCCATCGGAGGTTCCAGATGTGGACCACTGGTTCCGAGTGAGCGAGAGAGTGTGGGACTCAGCGCACATCCACCTGCAGCGGGCAGTACGGAGAGACAACGCCTTCATGGACACCCGGCTCGCTCCAAACCCCAGATACCACCTGGAGACCGGGTGTGGTTATCCACCCGAGCACATAGTCTTAGAGTTCGTACTTGACTAACTGGTGCCCAGGTCAGGAAGCAGACAGACTGGCTAAACCGACCGTCTGCTAGCTGCCTCACGTCACAAAAGTCTGTTAACTCTCAGCACATAGAGACTCCTTCACCTAGATATCACTCTATAGAGACTGTGTCTGTTCCCCGAACTAGAAAATACAGAAAACATCCAAACCAAAGTAATAGTAACAATTTAATTGATGTTCAACAAATAAAGAACAGATATAATACAGATAAACACATGATAAAGCTTGGCTTATTGAATATTAGATCATTTTCTTCAAAAGCACTTTTTGTAAATGATATGTTCACTGACCATAAACTAGATTTGCTTTGTTTGACAGAAACCTGGCTAAAAACAGATGATTACATTACATTAAACGAGTCTACACCACAAGATTACTATTACACACATGAACCGCGACCAAAAGGTAAAGGGGGAGGTGTTGCTACAATTTATAGCAATATTTTCAGTATCTCTCAGAGGTCGGGTTTCAAGTATAATTCGTTCGAAGTAATGGTGCTTCATATAACATTATCCAAAGAAACAATTATTAATGATAAATCCCCTGTGATGTTTGTACTGGCTACTGTATATAGGCCGCCAGGGCACCATACAGACTTTATTAAAGAATTTTCTGAATTTCTATCAGAGTTAGTGCTGACTGCAGATAAAGTCCTAATCGTTGGTGATTTTAATATCCATGTTGATAATGAAAAAGATTCGTTGGGATCAGCATTTATAGACATTCTAAACTCTATTGGTGTTAAACAACATGTGTCAGGACCTACTCATTGTCGAAATCATACTTTAGATTTAATACTGTCACATGAAATTGATGTCAGTGGCATTGAAATTTGGCAGCAGAGCGATGATATCTCAGATCATTATCTAGTCTCCTGTATATTCCATATAGCTAAAGCTGTAAATCCAGCTCCTTGTTACAAATATGGTAGAACCATTACCTCTACCACAAAAGACTGCTTTATAAATAATCTTCCTGATCTCAGTTCCTCAGCATATCCAATAGCTCAGAACAACTTGATGAAGTAACAGGAACTATGGACTCTGTCTTTTCTAGCACTTTAAATACAGTTGCTCCTTTACGCTTAAGGAAGATTAAGGATAAGAGTCCAACACCGTGGTATAATGAGCACACCCGCGCCCTAAAGAGAGCAGCCTGGAAAATGGAGCGCAGCTGGAGGAAAACTAAACTAGAGGTATTTCGTTTAGCTTGGCGGGAAAGTACCCTATCCTACAGAAAAGCATTAAAAACTGCTAGATCTGATTACTTTTCGTCTCTTCTAGAAGAAAACAAACATAACCCTCGGTTTTTATTCAATACAGTGACTAAATTAACGAAAAATAAAGCATCAACAGGTGTTGGCATTTCCCAAGAGTATAGCAGTAATGACTTTATGAATTACTTTACATCCAAGATCGATACTATCAGAGATAAAATTGTATACTTGTAGCCGTCAGCTACAGTAGCGCACTATAGATCCCCTGAGGAACAATTCCATTCATTCTCTACTGTAGGAGAGGAAGAATTGTATAAACGTGTTAAATAATTTAAACCAACAACATGTATGTTAGACCCTATTCAATCTAAACTTCTAAAAGAGCTGCTTCCAGAAGTCATAGATCCTCTTTTGGCTATTATTAATTCATCATTGTCATTAGGATATGTCCCCAAAACCTTCAAATTGGCTGTTATTAAGCCTCTCATTAAAAAAACACAACTTGACCCCAAAGATCTAGTCAATTACAGACCGATCTCAAATCTCCCTTTTCTGTCAAAGATACTAGAAAAGGTAGTATCCTCACAATTATATTCCTTCTTGGAGAAAAATGATATCTGTGAGGAATTCCAGTCAGGATTTAGATCGTATCATAGTACTGAGACTGCTCTCATTAGAGTTACAAATGACCTGCTTCTATCATCTGATCGTGGTTGTATCTCTTTATTAGTTCTACTGGATCTTAGCGCTGCGTTCGACACTATCGACCCCAACATTCTTTTGAATAGACTAGAACACTTTGTTGGCATTAGTGGAAGTGCCTTAGCATGGTTCAAATCGTACTTATCTGACCGCCATCAGTTCGTAGCAGTGAATGAAGAGGTATCATATCGATCACAAGTGCAGTATGGAGTACCTCAAGGCTCAGTACTAGGGCCGTTACTTTTCACGCTTTACATGTTACCCTTGAGAGATATTATCAGGAGACATGGTGTTAGCTTTCACTGTTATGCTGATGATACTCAGCTCTATATTTATTCGCGGCCCGGTGAAACACACCAAATTGAGAAACTAACGGAATGCATAGTCGATATAAAAAACTGGATGACGAGTAATTTTTTACTGCTAAATTCTGAAAAAACAGAGGTGTTAATTATCGGACCTAAAAACCCCACATGTAATAATCTAGAACATTATCTAACACTTGATGGCTGCTCTGTAAATTCTTCTTCATCAGTCAGGAACCTAGGTGTGCTGTTTGATAGCAATCTTTCATTTGAAAGTCATGTTTCTAGCATCTGTTAAACTGTGTTTTTTCATCTCAAAAACATATCTAAATTGCGACTTATGCTCTCAATGTCAAATGCAGAAATGTTAGTTCATGCGTTTATGACCTCAAGGTTAGACTGTTGTAATGCTTTATTGGGGGGTTGTTCTGCACGCTTGATCAACAAACTACAGTTGGTCCAAAATGCAGCAGCTAGAGTCCTTACTAGAACCAGGAAATATGACCATATTAGCCCGGTTCTGTCAACACTGCACTAGCTCCCTATCAAACATCGGCTAGATTTTAAAATCTTGTTAATTACTTATAAAGCCCTGAATGGTTTAGCTCCTCAGTACTTGAGCGAGCTCTTATCACACCTCCACGTCCACTGCGTTCTCAAAACTCTGGCCGTTTGATAATACCTAGAATATCAAAATCAACTGCGGGTGGCAGATCCTTTTCCTACTTAGCACCCAAACTCTGGAACAATCTACCTAACACTGTTCGGGAGGCAGACACACTGTCAGTTTAAATCTAGATTAAAGACCCATCTCTTTAACCTGGATTACACAGAACACACTAATACGCTTCTATTATTCAAATCCGTTAAAGGATTGTTAGGCTGCATTAGTTAGATCTGGAACCGGGAACACTCCCCAAAACACGGTGTACTCGTTAAATCGTAAGTAGAATGGCATCTACGCTAATATTTGTGTTTCTTTCTTATTCTGTTTCTCAGTCCGTATCCGATCAGATGGTGGATCAGCACCAAGAGATGATGTCTACAGCCCTGATCATCAGAGGAGACCAGGACACCCAGATGAGCCCCAGAGACATATCCCCAGTGATGACCTTGATTAAAATACAATAAAACTAAAAATATAACAAAATAACTAAAAATACAATAAAATACCTGACTACATAATACTATTATTGTTAGAAATATCAACAAAATGAGTGAGGAACCAAGGGAAAAATACACAACTTAAATACACTGGGGGAAACAAGGCACATGTGAGCTGGATAACGTTAACAAGGCCACACGAGGAAGAACTAAGGCAGAGGAGAACACAGGGGACCTCTAGAGGCACGGAGACAAACTACAGGAGGAAGGATGCTGACAGGACCCCCTTCTCTAGGAACGGCTCCTGACGTTCCTTCCAGAACACCCCTGCCTCCGGGTGCGAAACTCCCGGATCAAACTTGGGTCCAGGATGTCTTTGGCTGGAACCCAGGAGCGCTCCTCCGGCCCGAAGCCCTCCCAGTCCACCAGATACTGCAGTGAGTTCTGGACCCTCCGGGAGTCCAGTATCTGGTGGACTGTGTAGGCTGGTTGGCCATCAATGATCCTGGGAGGTGGAGGGGGTCTGCGTGGGGGGGGCGTATGGAGAAGACAAGACAGGTTTTAGCAATGAGACATGAACGTGGGGTTAATTCTAAGTGAACGGGGAAGAAACAAACGATAGGAAACAGGGTTAACTTTCCTTGCTATGCGAAAAGGGCCAATGTATTTCTGGGAAAGCTTCCTTGATTCGACCCGGAGGGGCAGGTTCTTGGTGGCTAACCAGACTCTTTGACCACCTCGGAAATTAGGGGCCGTCCGGCGGCGGCGATTGGCCTGACGTTGGTATCTCTGGGAGGTCTGAAGAAGGGCACGCCTAACCTTCCTCCAGGTCTGCCGACAGCGTTGGACAAAACGCCAGGCCGAGGGAACGTCAACCTGTGACTCTACCTCAGGGAACAATGGGGGGGTATACCCGAACTGGCATTCAAAGGGGGATAGCCCAGTGGCCGAGGACTGGAGGGTGTTGTGGGCATATTCTGCCCATATGATGTAGGTAGCCCAAGAGGTGGGGTTATTGGCCGCCATACACCGCAGAGTGGTCTCCAGATCCTGGTTAATTCTTTCTGTCTGGCCATTAGACTCTGGATGGTACCCAGACGATAGGCTGGCTGTGGCCCCAACCAGCTTGCAGAAGTCCCCCCAGAACCGGGATGAGAACTGGGGCCCTCGGTCGGAGACAATATCGAGGGGAATTCCAAACACCCAGAAGACATGGTTCATGAGGAGCTCTGCTGTCTCTTTGGCCGAAGGCAATTTGGGCAGGGGAATGAACCGTGCCGCCTTAGAGAACCGGTCCACATCCACCAGGATGACAGTGTTGCCCTGGGATGGTGGGAGTCCCGTGACAAAGTCAAGAGAAAGGTGCGACCATGGCCTATGGGGAACAGGTAAGGGATGGAGCAGTCCCTGAGGTCGCTGACGTGTAGACTTTCCCTGGCTACATACGGGGCAGGTCTCCACATAAACTTTAACATCTCCCTTGATGGATGGCCACCAAAACCGCCGCTGAAGGAAGTCAAGAGTGTGAGCATTTCCCGGATAGCACGTCAAAGGAGACTCATGACCCCACTGCAAGACCCGGGCCCGGGCAGATTGAGGGACGTACAGGCGTCCTGCGGGACCACCTCCTGGGTCCGGCTCTTGGGCTTGAGCCTCTTGCACCACCCTCTCCAGTTCCCACTGAAGGGGTGCGACAATCCTAGACCTCGGAATAATCGATGCCACAGGTTTCTCCTGTGTCTCGGGAGAGTAGGCTCGGGACAGGGCATCCGGCTTGAAATTCTTGGTGCCGGGTCTATAAGACAGGAGAAACTGGAATCGATTAAAAAACAAGGACCATCGGGCCTGCCGAGAGTTCAGCCGCTTAGCCTGCTGGAGATATTCCAGGTTCTTGTGGTCTGTGAGAACCTGGAAAGGGTGTTGAGCCCCTTCAAGCCAATGATGCCACTCCTCCAAAGCAAGTTTAACGGCAAGCAACTCTCGATCCCCCACGTGGTAGTTGCGCTCCGCATCCGACAGGCGACGAGACATGAAGGCGCAAGGGTGTAATTTTCCATCCTCACCCCTTTGCGACAGGATGGCCCCTACTCCCACCTCCGAAGCGTCCACCTCCACCACGAAAGGTCTTTCTGGGTCGGGGATTGAGAGAACGGGAGCGGAAGTGAAGTGGCGCTTGAGCTCCTTGAAAGCCCCTGCTACCTCCGGACCCCAGTGAATCTTGCTTCCTCCTCCTTTGGTCAACGCCGTCAAGGGGGCCACCACAGAGCTGAAGTTCGTAATGAACCTCCTATAGAAGTTTGCGAAGCCGATGAAACGTTGAACCTCCTTAACTGTGGCAGGAATAGGCCAGTTGAGGATAGCTTCAACCTTCTTAGGGTCCATCTCCACGTGGCCAGGAGTGATGATGAACCCGAGAAACTGAGCCTGGGTAACATGAAACTCACATTTCTCGGGCTTCACATAGAGATGATTGTCAAGGAGTCTCTGGAGGACCCTGCTGACATGCCCCTCATGCTCCTCCAATGACCCCGAGAAAATGAGGATATCGTCAAGATACACAAAGACGAATAGATTAAGCATGTCCCGGAGAAAGTCATTTATCAGTGCTTGGAATACAGCGGGGGCATTGGTAAGCCCGAACGGCATCACCAGATACTCATAGTGGCCCGTGGGGGTGTTGAAGGCCGTCTTCCATTCGTCCCCTTGTCGGATCCGCACGAGATGGCAAGCGTTGCGCAGATCCAGTTTAGTAAAAATGGAAGCCCCCTGTAGTAGCTCGAAAGCAGTGGCCATGAGAGGAAGGGGGTATCGATTCCGAACCGTGATCTTGTTGAGGCCCCGGTAATCGATACATGGCCTAAGACCCCCGTCTTTCTTCCCCACAAAGAAGAAGCCTGCCCCAGCCGGGGAAGTAGAGGTGCGGATGATGCCGGCTGCCAAGGATTCCTTAATGTAGGTATCCATAGCTGTGCGCTCTGGGGAAGACAAGGAGAAGATCCGACCCCTGGGAGGGCAAGAGCCAGGGAGTAGCTCAATGGCACAATCATAGGGGCGGTGAGGTGGTAAGGAGGTGGCCCGGGACTTGCTGAATACTGCCTTGAACTGATGATAGGAACTGGGGACTCGAGACAGATCGATGGACTCTTGAAACTCGGAACTAGGGACTGAGGGACTCAGGCAGGTGAGATGACAAGTGGAACCCCAGCTAAGAATGGTGCCAGCGGACCAGTCGATGCAGGGATTATGTCTGCACAGACAGGGGTGGCCCAGGATAACCGGATATTCGGGAGAGTCAATAAGATAAAAGGTCTCCTCCTGCTGGTGTTGATGGATGGTAAGTCGCAGGGACTGAGTGGCCTCTGTTACTCTGCCCGGTTCCAGAGGTCTGCCACCCAATGCTGTAACTGCCTGGGGATGAGGAAGAAGTTGGGTAGGGATCCCAAGTTCCTTAGCCAAGGAGAGATCCAGGAAGTCACCTGCGGCGCCGGAATCAATCATGGCCTGGACCAGATGCTGGTGGCCCTCCCAGGACAGAGTGGCTGGAACAGCTAGAATGGCGTTAGTAGGAGGAGCTCTAATTTTCCCCATCACAGCCCTCCTACAGCTGGGCGGGGATGACCGTTTCCCGAGAGCTCGGAACAAGTGGAGCGAAAGTGGCCGGAAGCACCACAGTAGAGGCAACGTCGCTCCCTCATGCGACGTTCCCTCTCGCTGGGAGACAGCCTGGAACGACCCAGCTGCATGTCCTCCGGGGAATCATGGAGCTGTTCAGGAGCCGGAGAAGCCCTGGATGCAGGAATACGAACTGGGGAAATGGACCTGCTCACAGGAACTTGGGACTGAAAGTTATGATAAAGTGTTACCAATACTTTTAAGATAATTTTAGCTCAAAACTCACTTTCAGACAGCAGCGATTGTTTGAAATAACTTCTGTTTGAGATCCGATGTGGATTATGAACACCATACAAGGTAGAAATATTTAATGCAAGCCATTATATACTATGCACGCCATTAAATTTACCATAGTAAACATGGTAAATACGACCGCTTGAAGAAATCAGACATCAGCATCTCATTCTCCATCACAATAGTGTATTTATTTAGTAACATATTTTATCTGTCATAAGTCTTGTCTTGAGACATTAGCTCTACGTATGACATAAAATATATAATGGTTTTCGTTCAGGAGCTCCCTCTACTATTCAGGTAGTATTTTTGATGGACAAAATATATAAATTATCATTCTTTAAATGTGATGTATACTGTGACTACAAATAAACAGAAACAGACTCGACTGAATAAGTAGGGTATGTGTCTTCTTCCTTTTGTGAAATGTTTCATACCGCTTTATTTCTGACTAATTTTCAATCCTGATAAATTAATTCATTATGTTCAATGTATCACTTTGTATTGTAAAACATAGACGATTTTGGATTTAAATCTTTAACTAAGCATGCCAACAAATGGACGCTTTTATCATGTTCGTTTTTGTTATCGCGCTAGTTCCAGTGACTTATTTCTTATTAGTTTTCTGATAACTTCTCTTTGTTGGTGAAATGATGGGGTTGCTTGACGTTGTTCCAGAGAGGCGTGTGAAGGGCGGGTTTTAGTGAAGCACAGCAGAGCTTCATGCCTGATGGTGGAAACGCATTGTGATTTTGGGCTCGGTGCTACAGGTCCAAGACTATTAGCCCCTCCTGGCCAGTTTAAAGCACTGGCTCGCACTGGCCCGACAGTGGAAAAGTGGCTAAAGATCCTTGCATAAGTCCCTGATTTGTCCAGATGTTGCAGGATGAAGTGCAGTCCCATGTTGACTGTATCCTGTTTGCTCGGTAAGCAAACTGCAGGGGGTCCAGCAAGGGTCCAGTATTATCCTTCAGGTGGGCCAACACGAGCCTCTCAAATGAATTAATCACCACACACGTTACAGCAACAGTTCTGTAGTCATTAAGTCCTGTGATTTTTGGTTTCTTGGGTACAGGGATGATGGTGGAGCATTTGAAGCAGGAGGGGACTTCACACAGCTCCAGTGATCTGTTGAAGATCAATGTGAAGATGGATGATAGCTGGACAGCACAGGCATTGGGATACACCGTCTGGGCCTTTGGCTTTCCTTATCTTCTGTATCCTGAAGACTCTGCGAACATCATCTTCAAAGATCTTAAGTGCAGGCTGAGAAACAGTAGGGGGGGAGGCAGGGTGAGGGTGTTGATGGCTGTGCTGTGAGATGGTCAGAGTGGGTGTGGGGTGTTAGACCAGGCTTTTGCTTTTCAAACCTGCAGTAAAACTCGTTCAGGTCTTCAGCCAGTTGTTGATTGGCCTCAGTGCTGGGGGATGGGGTCTTGTAGCTGGTGATGGCTTTCAGGCCGCACTGATGTAGGGTCATTGCTTGAAAGCTGTTTTTCCAGCTTTTCAGAGTGGTTTTGCTTTGCCACTCTTATCTCCCTATTTGGAGTGTATTTGGCCTGTTTGTACAAGGCTTTGTCCCCACTTCTCAGGGTTTCTGCAGGATTTGTAAGTTCAAATTTAAGACTTTAAGACCTTTTTTAAGACCTGCACAAATAAAATTAATACCATGAGTGGGGTGAGGCAAAGTGTATTAAACTGTAAAATTACTGTAAAAAGCATAATTTACAGTTCAGATACAAGTTTTCACAAAAACAAAGTTTTATAAAATTATCAACTTCACATTTCAGCCTTTAAACCATTTTTAAGAAAATGGATGAGTCGAAAGTATTAATTATTATACTAACTTAATAGGGATGTAACGATTCACTCATCTCATGATTCAATTCACGATTTTGAGTTCACGATTCGATTCACAATGTTTTTTTGTTTCTTTTTTACAAAATTAGATTTAAGACAAATTATAAATTTATGTCCTTTTATTATTGCTTGGACAAAATGCAGCACGTTTTTTTGTGAAATTGAAATATAAGACTATAATAATATACTAATATAGCACTTGCATATTATTGCTCTTTTGTTGGTTTTGATTTCTTCTGTTGTTCTCATTTGTAAGTCGCTTTGAAAAAAAGCCTCTGCTAAATAACAAAATGTAAATATAATGTAAATGTAAATAACAAAAGTAAATTGAAATTTTAAAACAAGCTCCAAATCAACTAAGTAACACAAGTAAAATAAATATCTTCATATAAACAAAATAAGGCTTTGTATGTTCTCTTTCCATTTAAAATTAGATGCAACCACTGCATTTTAATCATGATACAAACAAAGATGCTGCATACATGCAGAATGAGCAGATTTAATCTAAATTAGACTGTATAATTTCAAAATTTGAAGCAAAAACAGAATGGTAAAAAATATCTGCATGAAACCGAAACGGCAGACGAGCTGAATGAGATGCAGATTCAGTCTCTGCCAGCAGGTGGCGTTTCCTTGGTTTCCGCTGTAAACAAAGCAGCACTGCACTTGTGAACTTTAATATGCATTATACAGAGGCGAGATGAAAAGAAAAAAATACCATCTAAACTTTTCTAAAGACAGTAAGTTCCCCTCAGACATACATCCATATAAACTCCTACCCCTAATTGAATCACGATTTGTTTAGCATCTCAACCGATTTGAATCATCACATATATGAATCGATTTTCAACAGGCTCGCAGTTAATCATTACATCCCTATAAGTTAAACAATTATAATCATTAAATGATTATATCAATTTAATAACTTAAATTAGGGGTGTGCGATATCGACAAAAAAATGATATCTTGATCATTTTCTGGGATTTTATCGATAATGATAATTAGACGATATTTTGCTGAGTGTGTTATTGTGCTGGTATCTTAAAGATTACCGCAGACAGCTGACTCCTGAATTTTCTGATATTCTTCATATTCTGTGTGGTCAGTTCTAGAGATGTTCCGATACCGTTTTTCCCTTCCCGATACCGATTCCGAAACCTAGGCTCAGGGTATCGGCCGATACCGAGTACTGATCCGATACCTGGGTGTGTATCTGGTTATACAGCTGTATGTACTACTAGACCTGTATGAATTGATACAATTATTTTATGGTGTGCTTTACCGTAGATAGATAGATAGAGATAGAGATATATAGATAGATAGTCTGGCGAGTAAACAAAAAAATATAATATATAATGTTTGGAAAATGGCACATCTATTTAAATATCTAAAAGTACACTCGTAACATCAGTCAGTCAAGCATTATAAATGTAGTATTATAATTGAGTATTATTTAATGATATAACTTTAGCCATTAGAATTAAAACTTGGTAACCATGTATGAATACAGTCATTTTAACTGAACTGGTGGTGCTTTTTTTGGTCATTCAGCATTTCTGTAAAATATGGGGGGGGGGGGGAATTAGGGTTAGGAAAATACAACAAAGAATATTATTTACATACCATTCGGAATTGACGAGCTACATGTAAAAGACTCTCTCTCTCTTTGTGTGTGAGGGAAAAAAGCAAAGCGACGGCGAGTCGTGCACTTCACGCTAGTGCTTACGGTAAGTCAAATACAGGTGCGCTGCGCATCCATTCAGATGATCTGAAAAATAGCACAGATCGCTTGACGGAGAGTGAAACTCTGAAGCGCTCAGTCAGAGTGTTCGGCGAGTGACAATATATCTGTGCCAAACTTATACATAGCCTCCAACTCACACACTGGCAAGTAAAATCTGAGCATTTATTAGCCAGTGGCTAATATTATACACTATTTAGTCGCCCAGGGTGAAGATTTAGTCGCATATGCAAGTGATTTACTGGCTGCTAGCACGTTTGTATTTATTTTTCGCTGCTCTAAATAGTTGTTGCTTGTGGCAACACAGCACAGCTTCCTGTGTTCTGAGCAGCGAAGAAGAATTGATTTCCGATTTGCAGCTTTAAGCAAAGCTAGCGCGCATAACTATAGGTCTTGTTTAAAAATGGTATCGGATCGGTACATGGGTTCAAGTACTCGCCGATACCGATGCCATAATTTTTTGTGGTATCGGTGGAATTTCCGATACTAGTATCGGAATCGGAACAACCCTAATCATTTCCAAGAAGTTTTATGGGCATTTTTACCGTTAAGCCATTTTTTCGAAAAGTGTGCACCATCTTTTGAGTCAAATTCTTGAAAATTCCAAGCAAATGAAATCAGTATCAACAACACAGGAGGAAACACAGAAGCTTCATCTGAAGTGATATTTAGATGCATTTACACACTGTTTAATGCAGCTCTGAGGGACATAAAATACTTTAACCTGGAGTTACAAATAATGTTTTGATATTTTAACATTGAAAACTGATGTTTGAAAAAAAGAAAAGAAAGAAAAGGTACTTTAAATGTGAAAATAAAACCACCAGTAGGTGGCAGCAAGTCACTGTTAAATGAGTCATTGCGATTAAAACTAATCATTTAAACAGTTGATTCATTCAGGAACGAAACACTGTCATGTTGCTCAGGAATGCAAAACAGTGCTGTGGCTGTATTTGGAATGATTTTTGTTGGAGAAAAAGAGCAAAAACAGGAAATACGGTGTCTAAAATGTAAGTCTCTTAATATTAACTGCTTGTTTATTGAACTGTTGTATAAAATCAATATCACATTTGTAATCATGCTGAAAAAAAAACAGTACTCTTCGTATGATATTAACTAAATGAAATGACATAAATATATACATTTTCTGCCCCATATCTTGAATTATGTGATCATTCTAAATGCATTTTAAAGGAACACTCCACTTTTTTTGGAAATAGGCTCATTCTCCAACTCCCCCAGAGTTAATAAGTTGAGTTTTACCGTTTTTGAATCCATTCAGCCGATCTCCGGGTCTGGCGAGAGTACTTTTAGCATAGCTTAGCATAGATCATTGAATCCAATTAGACCAGTAGCATCGCGTTCAAAAACGATCAAAGAGTTTCGATATTTGTCCTATTTAAAACTTGACTCTTCTGTAGTTATATCGTGTACTATGATCGGCGGAAAATGAAAAGTTGCGATTTTCTAGGCTGATATGATTAGGAACTACTCTCATTCCGGCATAATAATCAAGGAACTTTGCTGCCGTAACATGGCCCCAGCAGGCGCAGTGATATTACGCAGCGCCTGAAAGTAGTCCCCAGCTACCGGGCACTACTTTCAGGCGCTGCGTAATATCACTACGCCTGCTGCGGCCATGTTACGACAGCAAAGTTCCTTGATTATTACGCCGGAATGAGAGTAGTCCCGGAGATCGGCTGAATGGATTCAAAAATGGTAAAACTCAACTTATTAACTCTGGGGGAGTTGGAGAATGAGCCTATTTCCAAAAAAAGTGGAGTGTTCCTTTAACAGACTGAATCCTGCAGTGAAAGAACGCAATATAAATGTGCACATGCACTGTTTAACCTATTAGACTACATCACATAATGTATGCTTGCACTCCGTAGGTGTTTTGTTTGCTTTTCACGATATACTCGATAATATTAAATCGCACATCATTAAAACAACAAATACGATATTATCGCAGACCATGCATATCACACACCCCTATACTGTTTAGATTTGTATAATACATTGTCTTCTTATCGATCCAGTTCACATTTAAAGCTCTGCATGTTTGCAGGGTAAAAACATGGGTCGATTTTTTGCATTGGTCTGAACTCTGAACAGTTTTATTGAAAATGCACATTCATTCTCTACCAGCAGGTTGATTGTTTGGCAGAATTGTGTTTCCCCGGTAACGGCAGAACACAAAGCAGTGCAGCACCGGACTCTGGATGTGCAGTGATCATGTTTATTTAACGAAATCATAGCCTTCTGAAGTTTAATCATCACATTCAGCCGTATCGCAATTCTGGTCTTTCCGACCCCAAATTTAAGACCTCTTGAAATCATAATTAAGACTTTCTTGTACAATTTAAGACTTTTTCAGGCCTTAAACTTGATACAACTAAATTTTTAAGACCCCGCGGAGACCCTGCTTCTGCAGGCATCCCTTTTGGCCTGGCGAAGAGTTTTGCACTGAACCAAGGTTTGTCGTTGTTAAATGTTAAATAAGTCCTGGTGGGAACATACATATCCTCACAGAAACTGATGCAGGACATCACAGTGTCAGTGAGCTCATCTAGATCAGTAGCTGCAGCCTAAAAAACACTTCAACAGGCATGTGATCAGCTAGAGACAAAAAAGCAGGAAAATCTGACCACGTTCCCAGCACTTATTATTAAAAATATACATTTTAGCACATTAAAAGATATATCTTATATTGTAATAACACATACCTTTGTCCTGTAAAAAGTAAAAAGCAGCGTTTAATAATCATGATTGGAGGTCGACCGATAGTGGATTTTACCGATACCGATAGCTAGGTTGGACCACACTGTCCGATACCGATTAATCAACCGATAGTTTTCAAAATGGATACTGAAAGAGAGCTACTGCTTTACTATTTAAAAAAAAAGCAGCAACAGTACTGAACCATACTTTGTAAATGAATACAAATATTAATATTATTTACTATATTGATTATTAAAGCTATTTCATAGTTTGCTAATGTTAAAAGAAGAAACTTTCAAATTTAAAAATGTAGCCTATTAGTAGCTAATAGTGAATGTTGAAATGAACACACTCTAACAAGGAACAATACTTCTACAGTTTTCATTAATGCTACGAATGGACTCTTATTGTTAAGTATTACCATTTAATTTCAAAAATCATGCTTAAAGATGGCCATCTTTAAATATCTACACAAGGCCATAGCATTAAAATTACATACATATGGATATTGTATGTGTACTCACACAGAGGTATCACACACACACACACACACACACACACACACCAGACGCTTTGCGTTCAAATCAAGTGGCGGTCTAAAACAATTTATTTAATAACCAAATTTATTTAATAGAAAACTATGTGAATGGCGCTCTGTTCCGCGGCAGGCTTTTCTGTCGGCTGTATTTAAATGCGAGTCTGGAGTTTCCCGCTCTGTGCAGTGCAGTGTCACGTGTCAGAATAAACAACACGTGCTGTCAGTGATTTCCGCCTCTAGAGGCCGCTCTTGTACTGTATAATTCCAGTTCTGTATAATTTCTTGTACTGGACCCTTCTCAGCCACTCCAGCAACGGTTGCAAACCGGAAAACTATCGGCATGGATTTTTGGCGATAACTAATGAATCGGTCGACCTCTAATCATGATAACAATATAATCTAATATATTATAATAAAGTATTAATAGAATTGTTATTATTATTAAAGTACCTTCCAAAAGTTTGGAAACATTAAAATTATGAATGATTTTGCTCGTGGAGCGCTCTCAGGACCATTCAGTCCACAATGCTTTAGAAAACTATCTTTTCGCAGTTTATTTAGTTGATTGCTTAAGGCCAATAGAGCGATTTCCATCATCATGCAGTGGAAATAACAGTGGAAACACACTCTTGTTCTGGTTTGTGGATCAGTGTGTGTTTCTCTGATTGAACATGTTGAAGCAGCACTTGTCGACTCGTGGAACGTCTGAGAAATGATGAACTGTGATCCGGTGATTGTTCACGCTGGTCAGTGTTTATCAGCGCAGCATGACTTGACCTTAACACTGGATTATATCTCACCTGGGGTCAGAGGTCACTGGATCATCACTGAATTTAGGAGGAGGACCCATGGATCTGTCACTCTTCAGAGACACACAGCTGTGATCAGGAGATGAAGAGGACTTCCTCTTCCTCCTCCTGAAGATCCTGATAAACACACAGACATCTCTTCCTTTAGTTCTGTCGGCTGTTTCATTTATTACAAGTCAGTCTGTTGTGTCTTATACTGGATTATATCTCACCTGGGGTCAGAGGTCACTGGACCATCACTGAATTTAGGAGGAGGACCCATGGATGCTTCACTCTTCAGAGACACACAGCTGTGATCAGGAGATGAAGATCTCTCTCTGTTCCTCCTCCTGAAGATCCTGATAAACACACAGACATAACTCTTCCTTTAGTTCTGTCGGCTGTTTTATTTATTACAAGTCAGTCTGTTGTCTCTAACACTGGATTATATCTCACCTGGGGTCAGAGGTCACTGGACCATCACTGAATTTAGGAGGAGGACCCATGGATGTGTCACTCTTCAGAGACACACGGCTGTGATCAGGAGATGAAGATCTCTCTCTGTTCTCCATGATGACAAACTGACTTCACACCTGCATATGGAGACATAAGAGCACAAATGACACATAATATTGTGATGATTATTGCAGTAAATCTTAACGCTACACACACGATGAGATTGAAGAGAATGTGGAGCTGCAGCAGGATCCTTTTCTTCTGAATCATAAAGTGCTGGTTTACTGACTGTAGTGAAGAAGATCTGAAGAGTGATCCTCATGAGCATCGTCAGTATCTGAGCTCACTGATGCTCTTGTGTCTTACTGAACATATTTGACTTCAGCAGCAGGAGAAAAGCATCGATCTGTTCAGAGCTTGATGTGTGTAACGTGACGTCACTGACACACATCAACTAACTGATCATGACATCTGATGAGGAGTATTTTCATTGTTGAAGCGCTGCTGAAAACCCCTCAAATCTCACACATGCAGCACATTCTCAAATCTGTGATAGTTAATGTTTCCACCAAACAAACAAGATCAGTAAAACAATTAATAATACAAATCATGTTCACACAAATTTACTGTAATCATATTATTCCAGCACATTTTATTTTTTAAAGTGAAAAAGGTGCCGGTGTTGTGCTGAATTTCAACTGCCTGCCAGAATTCTTCTATTTACTTTTTATTTCATGTAGTTATTGCATCCTTATGTGGATAAACATTGTTAGTTAAATGTATTGAGAACATATTAAACTGTTTTTTTTTTTTTTTTTAATTCTATTCTAAAAAAAAATCATGAATAAAATACATTAAAAAGTTCTGCACTGTTTGCTCTTGAAAGTTTTCTGAAATCTTTTTCACCCAAGTTACACCACAACATCATCAAATGTTCAAGTCTTCGCATTTTCTTCACAAACCAACAGTGCATGAGCCTCAGGTCTTATACTCTGTTATTTGGCTTCAAATAAAGGATCCATGTGTAGGCCTATATGCGAAATAAGTAAAATAAGAATCAGAATCAGAATCAGAATGAGCTTTATTGGCCAGGTATGTTTACACACACAAGGAATTTGTTATAGTGACAGAAACTCCACAGTGCAACAGAAAGACAGCAACAGGACAGGACACAGATAATAAGTAAGGGATAATCAACGGCTAGCAGTGCATTAAACGATTTGAATGCACGACGTGGAGTCGAAGAACTACCCGACGCGCAGAGCTCTGTAGCTTCGACCAGACGGCAGCAGTTCAGAGAGGGAGTGTGCTGGATGTGAGGGTCCAGAGTGATTTCAGCCCTTTTGCTCACTCTGGATGAGTACAGTTCTTGGAGAGTGGGGAGGGTTGTACCAATGATTCTTCTGAGGTCAGATTTGGTAGCTGAGCTGAACCCGATAGTTATTGAAGTGCAGAGGACAGATTCAATGATGGTGGAGTAGAACTGTTTCAGCAGCTCCTGTGGCAGGTTGAACTTCCTCAGCTGACGAAGGAAGTACAGCCTCTGCTGGGCCTTTTTCACAATGGATTCAATGCGAATGTCCCATTTCAGTCTCTGTGAGCTCGTCCAGATCGGTGGAAGCAGCTTCAAAAACAGTCCAATCAGTGAGAGAGAAACAGGCTTGTAAAACCCGCTCTGTCTCATTAGTCCATCTTTTAACAGTCATTAATACAGGTTTAGCTGATTTCAGTTTCTGCCTGTAGGTCGGTATAAGATGAACCAATCAGTGATCAGAGAGTCCTAAAGCTGCTCGTGGAACAGAGTGATATGCGTCCTTTATCGCTGTGTAATAGTGATCCAGTATATTACTGTTTCTGGTGGGGCATGTGATGTGCTGTCTGTATTTTGGCAGTTTGCGGGAGAGATTTGCTTTGTTAAAGTCCCCAAGAATGATTAAAGCAGAGTCCGGGTGTTTTTGTTCTGTGTCTGTGATCTGATCAGCGAGCTTCTGTAAAGCCGAGCTCACGTGCGCTTGCGGAGGAATGTAGACACTCATGAGAATGAACGAGCAGAACTCCCGCAATGAACAGAACTGCTTGCAGTTAATGAAGAGCGTTTCTAGATCTGAACAGCACATCTTCTTTAACAGTTACATCTGTACACTACCTCTCATTGATGTAAAAGCGTGTCCCGCCACCGCAAGATTTCCCCGTTGATTCTGTGTCGCGATCTGCTCTGATCAGCTGGAAATTAGACAGATGTAGCACGCTGTCCGGTATGGCGTCGTTCAGCCAGGTTTCCATGAAACACAGAGCAGCAGAGTTAGAAAAATCCTTGTTTGTCCGGGAGAGCAGAAGGAGTTTGTCCGTTTTGTTGGGTAGAGAGCGGAGATTCGCCAGATGGATGCTAGGCAACGCCGCTCTAAATCAGCACTGACGAAGCTTCCCGAGCGCTCCGGCTTGCTTCCCCCGTCTGCACGCCCTGAAGCGTTTGATCAGAGCTAAGGCTCCACCAACTACACTGTCCAGCAAAATGCCCGAATAGGCAAATTTCCGGTAAAAGATTTTGTGGTGTGTTCTGCCGAATGTTCAGCAGGTCATCCTTGGTAAAAACTGATCATATTTGAGAAGCAAAAAACAGGAAAAACAAACAAAAAAACAGTACAAACACTGAAGAGCAACGCACTGTAGCTGCCACCTGCGGCGCTATCTTAGATCTTCTTCTAAGTAACCGAGTTCAGTGAAGAAATGTCTGATGGGTAATGGGTCTTTGGCAATTGTCAGCAAATAATTCATTAATTTAAATTAACATATTTAATTGTTGACAAGAAATGTAGTATTTCTTGTGAAATGTTTGTTCGATCAGTGACAGGAAAGATTTATTATACATGTCAAAGGATTATTTCAGCAGGTGTGAAGCTGAGAGGAGCAGATATAACTAATGTTTGCTGCACACGTACAGTAGGCATACTAAGTGTCAGGATCCCAGTTTACTCATCTTCTGCTGATGTAACCGGTCCTACTGCGAGCGGGATTCGAATCGCGGTCTCCGGCGTGGGCTCTAACAAGAAGGCTAAAGACCACGGCCTCTAGCATCAATCGCTAGAGCGCCTCATGAGATCAGGGGAGTGAGGTTTACACGCAACACCTCTTACACTGATGCTTCACGTCTTATTGCCTGTATCCACCTTTGTCTCCTTAAATACTTCAGCTTGTTTACTGTACACCTCGTCACGTATCAGCTTTTTGAAAGTAGGTCCCAGATTAATGAAATTGTTAATAAAATGAACATGATTAATGAAATAAAACACACACGTAAACACATTATATATATATATATATATTGTTGTTGTTCAGTTTAGTTTTATGAGTTATATCCATATACTATGGAATCCCGTTTCCGCCACTGAATAAAAAAATAAAAAAGTTATTGCGACTTTTTATCTCAGAATTCTGAGATATAAACTCGCAATTCTGAGATATAAACTCGCAATTCTGAAATATAAACTCGCAATTGCGACTTTTTATCTCGCAATTCTGACTTTTTTTCTCGCAATTGCGAGTTTATATCTCACAACTCTGACTTTCTCGCACAATACCCTGCTGGAAAAACCAGCATAGACCAGCGTAATTCCCATGCTGGTTTATGCTGGTCTATGCTGGTATATGCTGGTTTGGTGCTGGTTTAGCTGGTGGACCAGCAAGACCATGCTGGTCTACCAGCATGGTCTTACTGGTGATGCTGGTCAACCAGCATGGTCTTGCTGGTGATTCTGGTCAACCAACATGGTCTTGCTGGTGGTGCTGGTCAACCAGCATAGTCTTGCTGGTGATGCTGGTAAACCAGCATGGTCTTGCTGGTGATGCTGGTCTACTGGTCTTGCTGGTCTACTTGTCTTGCTGGTGATGCTGGTCAACCAGCAGGGTCTTGCTGGTGATGCTGGTCAACCAACATGGTCTTGCTGGTGGTGCTGGTCAACCAGCATAGTCTTGCTGGTGATGCTGGTCAACCAGCATGGTCTTGCTGGTGATGCTGGTCTACTGGTCTTGCTGGTCTACTTGTCTTGCTGGTGATGCTGGTCAACCAGCATGGTCTTGCTGGTGATGCTGGTCTACTGGTCTTGCTGGTCTACTTGTCTTGCTGGTGATGCTGGTCAACCAGCATGGTCTTGCTGGTGATGCTGGTCAACCAGCATGGTCTTGCTGGTGATGCTGGTCAACCAGCATGGTCTTGCTGGTGATGCTGGTCTACCAGCATGGTCTTGCTGGTGATGCTGGTCTACTGGTCTTGCTGGTGATGCTGGTCAACCAGCATGGTCTTGCTGGTGATGCTGGTCTACTGGTCTTGCTGGTCTACTTGTCTTGCTGGTGATGCTGGTCAACCAGCATGGTCTTGCTGGTGATGCTGGTCAACCAGCATGGTCTTGCTGGTGATGCTGGTCAACCAGCATGGTCTTGCTGGTGATGCTGGTCAACCAGCATGGTCTTGCTGGTGATGCTGGTCTACCAGCATGGTCTTGCTGGTGATGCTGGTCTACCAGCATGGTCTTACTGGTGATGCTGGTCAACTAGCATGGTCTTGCTGGTGATTCTGGTCAACCAACATGGTCTTGCTGGTGGTGCTGGTCAACCAGCATAGTCTTGCTGGTGATGCTGGTAAACCAGCATGGTCTTGCTGGTGATGCTGGTCTACTGGTCTTGCTGGTCTACTTGTCTTGCTGGTGATGCTGGTCAACCAGCAGGGTCTTGCTGGTGATGCTGGTCAACCAACATGGTCTTGCTGGTGGTGCTGGTCAACCAGCATAGTCTTGCTGGTGATGCTGGTCAACCAGCATGGTCTTGCTGGTGATGCTGGTCTACTGGTCTTGCTGGTCTACTTGTCTTGCTGGTGATGCTGGTCAACCAGCATGGTCTTGCTGGTGATGCTGGTCTACTGGTCTTGCTGGTCTACTTGTCTTGCTGGTGATGCTGGTCAACCAGCATGGTCTTGCTGGTGATGCTGGTCAACCAGCATGGTCTTGCTGGTGATGCTGGTCTACTGGTCTTGCTGGTGATGCTGGTCAACCAGCATGGTCTTGCTGGTGATGCTGGTCTACTGGTCTTGCTGGTCTACTTGTCTTGCTGGTGATGCTGGTCAACCAGCATGGTCTTGCTGTTGATGCTGGTCAACCAGCATGGTCTTGCTGGTGATGCTGGTCAACCAGCATGGTCTTGCTGGTGATGCTGGTCAACCAGCATGGTCTTGCTGGTGATGCTGGTCTACCAGCATGGTCTTGCTGGTGATGCTGGTCAACCAGCATGGTCTTGCTGGTGATGCTGGTCTACTGGTCTTGCTGGTGATGCTGGTCAACCAGCATGGTCTTGCTGGTGATTCTGGTCAACCAACATGGTCTTGCTGGTGGTGCTGGTCAACCAGCATAGTCTTGCTGGTGATGCTGGTAAACCAGCATGGTCTTGCTGGTGATGCTGGTCTACTGGTCTTGCTGGTCTACTTGTCTTGCTGGTGATGCTGGTCAACCAGCATGGTCTTGCTGGTGATGCTGGTCAACCAGCATGGTCTTGCTGGTGATGCTGGTCAACCAGCATGGTCTTGCTGGTGATGCTGGTCTACCAGCATGGTCTTGCTGGTGATGCTGGTCTACTGGTCTTGCTGGTGATGCTGGTCAACCAGCATGGTCTTGCTGGTGATGCTGGTCAACCAGCATGGTCTTGCTGGTGATGCTGGTCTACTGGTCTTGCTGGTCTACTTGTCTTGCTGGTGATGCTGGTCAACCAGCATGGTCTTGCTGGTGATGCTGGTCTACTGGTCTTGCTGGTCTACTTGTCTTGCTGGTGATGCTGGTCAACCAGCATGGTCTTGCTGGTGATGCTGGTCAACCAGCATGGTCTTGCTGGTGATGCTGGTCAACCAGCATGGTCTTGCTGGTGATGCTGGTCTACCAGCATGGTCTTGCTGGTGATGCTGGTCTACTGGTCTTGCTGGTGATGCTGGTCAACCAGCATGGTCTTGCTGGTGATGCTGGTCTACTGGTCTTGCTGGTGATGCTGGTCAACCAGCATGGTCTTGCTGGTGATGCTGGTCACCAGCATCTCACCAGCATCCCAGGCAGCCAGCGGAATCAGGCCGAATGCGGCTGAGTGTCGGCTCACTCGGCTGTGTGCTGGCAGCGGCTTGCCAGAATTGAGCCAGGTCCGGCCTGGCCCAGTAATGGTTGCCAGATTTGGCTAAGTTTGGGATCTGTGGATCTGGCCCAATTCTGGTTGAGAAATGGCACATTTAGCCACATTCAGCCCAACTGTGGGCCAGAAGTCTCAGTCCTAAAATGTCAAAAATTCAGGTTTTACTCCTTATCTGAATATTTGGTCCCCACAATTAAAAATTAAAAAAATTCAACCTGTACACACACAATCAATCAATTAGGCTGAATTATAAAATTACAAAAATATATATTTTTAAACAAAATACTTTAGAGTTGTAAACCTTTTGCCTGTCAAAGTTATTTATTCAATTTTATTATTATTTTAATTAATATTTCTATTAATTTTTAGGCTGACCTCAAATGGACTTTGCTTATAATTTAAAAATATTCCCTTAATCTAAATTGACACTTTCTGAATGTGTGTGATTGCAAAAACTGATACCTCAGTAATAAGTGGTAAACTTTTACAAAATATGATTTCAGATGTTATAATAGTGATTTTATTATGTCCAAATAAAAGTACCACAGCAAAACTTAGGCTAGTGGGTAGAATGAGCCAATAAGTGATTCTCTGCTGCCATCTTCTGAAATCAGTGAGTGAAACTTTATTATTAATAACTGTAACAATATATATATATATATATATATATATATATATATATATATATATATATATGTATATATATATATATATATATATACATATATATATGTATATGTATATATATATATATATATATATATATGTATATATATATGTATATATATATATATATATATATATATATATATATATATATATATATATATATATGTGTGTGTGTGTGTGTGTGTGTGTGTATGCATGCGCCTTTGTTCTGCAGTGAGGGGCTACTGCATTTTTGTGACAAATCAGGACATAGATGTGTATAATGACAAGGGTATGACAGGTATTACAAGGAGAAGGTGACTTTTCAGGACATTACTCCATGTCCCCACTTTTCAAAACGCTTATAAATCACACAGAATGGAGTGTATTGAACATCCGAAATAGCAGAAAGTTTCCTGTAAGGGGTAGGGTTGGTGTAGGACAATAGCACATACAGTTTGTACAGTATTAAAAACCATTACGCCTATGGAGAGTCCCCACTTTTCACAAAAACAAACGTGTGTGTGTGTGTGTAATTTATTTTATTTTATTTATTTATTTTGCCAGGAAAAATATAACATGAGGTAATGATTTAAATGTAGCCTACATCTTAGATTATTAAAAAAAAAAACCAATCAATAGATATAAATTTAACTATTTTACACCTCACGTGCAAAGCCCGCGAAAGAACCGGAGGTTATATAAGCTGCGGTCGTCACGTGACGAGCACAGCCGGACTATGACGGACATTGCCTGACGGGAGAGCTTTCACGAGGTAAAGTATTTTTTGTGTACACAAGTATAAAATCGACGGCCTGTCATTTAAATGTACCATAAGCCTACTGTTGACTGTTCAAACGAGTCTTTCCGTCTTTATTTTGTACGGCCTGCTCTTCAGCGCCGTTAATTACCGATAATGCCGTTATAGCTGTGTGACGTCATTTGCGCAGATCTGCTAGAATTGAGAAAACCTCCTTTCGTTTCACATTCATGTCGGTCAAGGTAACGTTAGTTTAAAAAAATGTAGCCATTTACAATTAATATTTTCACATTTAAGCAGTGTTGCCTCACAGATTTGTCTGAGTGAGAGCGCGCGACACTGACGCACACTGAACGCTCTCTCTCTCTCTCTCTCTCTCTCTGTCTCTCAGCGTGTGTGATCGAGCGAGCGAGAGACAGAAAAGACTCACACGAGCCAATGTAGCCTATCATTATGATAATAATAGTAAAAATAATAATATTTTTGCTTTTTAATAACAAATAATTACAATAAAAGTAAAACATGTATGCATGTGTGTACACCAGGGAAGAAATGGTGTTGAAGTCATATTCAAGTAAAATTATAATTATTTTCAATAATGAAAATATTTATTATTTTTTTCTTTCCTTTTTCAGATTGACATCCGATTGTTGTAAGTCATCAGTCAAGCAGTCATCCTGCATCTTGGATTTGCCATGTTCAGTTTGTACAAACATTCTTTTTCTCCCCTTTGTGTGTGTGTCAGTAGCTGCTGAACACCAAAGCCTCCACAGCA
Source organism: Acrossocheilus fasciatus (assembly GCA_036784905.1). NCBI lineage: Eukaryota > Metazoa > Chordata > Actinopteri > Cypriniformes > Cyprinidae > Acrossocheilus > Acrossocheilus fasciatus. Next base: position 32,711,344 of record CM071959.1, read on the forward strand.
CAGCACAGCACAGCACAGCACAGCACAGCACAGCACAGCACAGCACAGCATAGCTCACCACACCACACCACAGCACACCACAGCACACCACAGCTCAGCTCAGCACACCACAGCACAGCACAGCACAGCACAGCACACCACACCACAGCACACCACACCACACCACAGCTCAGCACAGCACACCACACCACACCACACCACAGCTCAGCTCAGCACACCACACCACAGCACACCACAGCACACCACAGCTCAGCTCAGCACACCACAGCACAGCACAGCACAGCACACCACACCACAGCACAGCACACCACACCACACCACACCACACCACACCACAGCTCAGCTCAGCTCAGCACACCACACCACAGCACACCACAGCTCAGCTCAGCTCAGCTCAGCACACCACACCACAGCTCAGCTCAGCACACCACAGCTCAGCTCAGCACACCACACCACAGCACACCACACCACAGCACAGCACAGCACAGCACACCACACCACACCACACCACAGCACAGGTCACCACACCACACCACAGCACAACACAGCACAGCGCAGCACAGCGCAGCACAGCACAGCACACCACACCACACCACAGCACACCACAGCACAGCTCACCACACCACACCACAGCTCAGCACAGCACAGCACATCACAGCACAGCACAGCACAGCACACCACACCACAGCACAGGTCACCACACCACACCACAGCACAGCACAGCACAGCACATCACAGCACAGCACAGCACAGCACACCACACCACACCACACCACACCACACCACAGCACACCACAGCACACCACACCACAGCACACCACAGCACAGCACAGCACAGCACAGCACAGCACAACACAGCACAGCACAGGCTTTGGCTTTGTAAGTATATATATTTTTAAGCTGACTGTCAAACATTTTCTAAATTTTTTTATTTAGGTTCATTAAGTATATGTCATGCAGCAGTTATTTATTTATTTATTTATTTAACAGGCTTGCATTATCTGATCTGTTTTAAAAGTTATGTATTTTGTAGTTTGTTAGTGAATTTTAATTATTTAATTACACAACATGTTATGTGAATAGTGTAATAATGTTCCTGCTACATTTCTTCTAATATTTTTGTGATTACTTTTTCTTCCTACCTGGTCTTTATGCTAAGTTAGGAAAACCAGCTTCATGTTTAAATAGGCAAACTTGTGCCACATATACCAGACTGACACACACACACACATATATATATATATATATATACCAGGACAGCCAGGCACAAGAACAGTTTCTTTCCCCAGGCAATCTACAGAACAGTTAAATGCCTTTTTATTCTCATCTTATTTTTATTGTCTGTGTCGTTGTTGTCTCTGTGAACTGGAAGCTTTTGACACTAAAAGAAATTGTTTGTATGTGCAAGCATACTTGGCAATAAAAGCTCTTTCTGATTCTGCTTCTGATATATATTTTTTATAAATATATATTTATTTATTTTTCTGCAAATACTGCAGTGTGCTGGATGGAGAAACTGAGAAGTTTATAAACAGAAGGCATGGAAGAAGAGAGCAGGTCCTACAACAAAGAAATTCTTCTTAAGGTATGCTCCAAATTAACCATTTACCATTGAGTTCACTGAGATCTGACTAACTATGTGTCTATATGTGTCCCCTCTTTATCTCTCTTTCCTTTTTTCTGTCCTCTTTTAGGATAAACCTGGGTCCTGGGAGTTCTTAGAGGTTCTAAAGTGTTTTTATGCATTTGTTGATGTCAAGTTTTCAATAATAAATTCAAATAAATTCTCATAGTTTTTACATTTATATGGTGTCATTCCAACTGGGGGGTATTGAAGGGGGAACTGCACGTGTGTGTGTGTGTGTGTGTGTGTGTGTGTGTGTGTGTGTGTGTGTGTGTGATATTTGTGGAAACAATTGTTAAAAAAATACTGGCTTTAATAATACATTTTTTGTGGTTTTTAGAGAACCAATTAATTACATGAACAGTTTTTTTTCCATGTAGGCTATATATATATAATATTGTTTTGGTAAATTTAGTTGTTGTTATTAATTAAATTAATATTGGTTTGTATTTCATATACATTTCCATTTGGTATCCAGACTCGGGCCAGTACCGGCTAATTGTATAATCTATGCTGGCGTGATTGTGGCCCGATGCCGGCAGTGTCGGCTCAGTTTCGGCAACCGGACTCGGACCAGCGTACTCGGGCCGGATTTGAGCTGTTATCGGGCGGATCATTTTGGCTACCTGGGATACCACCAGCATCCCATGCAGGTCACCAGCGTACCACCAGCATCCCATATTGATCACCAGCGTCACCAGCGTACCACCAGCATCCCATGTTGGTCACCAGCGTACCACCAGCATCCCATGTTGGTCACCAGCGTACCACCAGCATCCCATGTTGGTCACCAGCGTACCACCAGCATCTCACGCTGGTCACCAGCGTACCACCAGCATCCCATGTTGGTCACCAGCGTACCACCAGCATCCCATGTTGGTCACCAGCGTACCACCAGCATCCCACGTTGGTCACCAGCGTACCACCAGCATCCCATGTTGGTCACCAGCGTACCACCAGTATCTCACGCTGGTCACCAGCGTACCACCAGCATCCCATGTTGGTCACCAGCGTACCACCAGCATCCCATATTGGTCACCAGCGTACCACCAGCATCTCACGCTGGTCACCAGCGTACCACCAGCATCCCATATTGGTCACCAGCGTACCACCAGCATCCCATGTTGGTCACCAGCGTACCACCAGCATCTCACGCTGGTCACCAGCGTACCACCAGCATCCCATATTGGTCACCAGCGTACCACCAGCATCCCATGTTGGTCACCAGCGTACCACCAGCATCCCATGCTGGTCACCAGCATACCAGCACCAAAACACAACATATGCTGGTCTTGCTGGTATGACCAGCTTGCTGGTATATGCTGGTTTTTCCAGCATTGTAGGAAACTCCGTGTAAGGCTTTGCAGTGCTTTGTTCGATTTGCACTATCAAAATGAACTAGATGAATGCTGCGTCCGAATATGATTTTTGAACAAACATACAAATGACTAATTTTTCTCCATTTCCGTGTTTTGCGCTCGTGGTTGGACTGTACCATTACCGCCGGGCAGGAAGCGGGAGGGGGGACGGCGCGCACAGCTTTCAGACAAAATATTCTTCATTTCTTTATATTTCTGAGTTTGAGGCAGCTTCTATCGCGTTATTTTAACAACAGCTGTCAAGTAAAGAGCGTATTATTGTAACATGAGAGTGAATATATGAATGCACGCAGGTGGATTTCCTTCACTCTCTCATAAAACGCGCTTTCATCTCTATGTTCTTGCTCTAGCATTATCTTATCTCCTGTATGTTGTAAGATATGGACCAAGCAAGGCATCTCCGATTAAAATTGTAAATAAATTAAGGATTCATTATTTATTAGTTAGTAACCTATTAGTAATTATTTTAAGTATTTTATTATTTAGTCAATTATATATGAAGGGTTCAGATGCAAAAGCCTCTAAGTGCTATCTGAAATTTTCTTCTAAAATGAGAGCATTTTTCTCAGGTACAGCTTCTTTTCATTGTCATTAAAGTGAAATAACTGAACATAAACATAGGAGCCTGAGAAAAATGCTCATTTTAGAAGAAAATTTCAGATAGCACTTAGATGCTTTTGCATCTTCATATATAACTGACTAAATAATAAAAATATATATTTAAAATAATAACTAATACAAACTAATAAAGAATCCAGAATTCTGATATAAAAAGTCGCAATAACCTTTTTTATTTTTTTATTCAGTGGCGGAAACGGGCTTCCATAATATACAGTATTTTGTTCTAATGGCACAAATAATCTCAAACTTTACAGGGTTTTAAATTATTCTTTTAAACTATCCTATTCGAGGCTTATCGCTCTCAATAACTCTTTTAATATGAATTAAGTTCTGTACTAATATTCTCATTCCTGCATGTTCCTTTCGAAACCGAAACCGAACCTCAGACGCAGGTCTTTGCTTCCCTCTGCTGGAGAAAACCTAACAGATAAAACCTTCTTCCATACGGACAAACACGACTGTTTCAAATTAAGGACAGATTTAGGAAGGTAGACCTCTCAGAAAACAAACAAACAAAGATAACTGTAGCTGTTTAATCTCTGCGAGGAGCGCCGAGTTCGCTAGATGATGAAATAATGAACTCGTTGTTGTGAATCTCACTAGAATCACTAAAACTGATCGTCTGTGAATCTGATCTACAGAAGCTCGTGCTTTCTGTTTAAACCTTTATTTCCTTCTTTGGTCGCCTATATTTCCGATGGTAAAGAACCTCAGCTAAAAGCAGAATCTCTAGCTCGATATCATTATAATCTTAAAGATGAACTTGTGCAGCTTCATCCATTTCTACAAGCGACACACATCACTGTAAAGATCGGATTTAACACGACAGAGACGCAAATGTGAAGAAAAACTACAATAATATGAACTTATATCAGAAGCCGATAATGAACTTACCTTAATGTGATGTTTATGGCGGTTTTTAAGTCTTAGTTTATTCCTGAGTTTGGTTTCGTTATCAACACAAGGGAGTCACCAGTGAAGAAGAATTCTCTTCTTCTCTGGATTTAATGGCGGCTGGCAAAACACCGTCACCTACTGTACTGGAGGGAGGAGCACACTTGGTGAAAGCTGATTCACAAACAAAACTAAACTAAATGCTTAAATTCAATTACCAGTTTCAAGCTTCCGTTTTATGCAGATTATGATTTAATGCTGAATGAAACGCTCAGACCCGAACTTGAATGGGGTTTCTTTCTTTGTCAGTCTCCTCGTGGTTCAGTGACTGATGAACCGGCTGCTATATCCCACCAATCCCAAGAAGCTTTGTACCTCCGATGCACTCTCTGGCACTGATCACATCACGAGCCCTTTCAGCTGTTGGGCCAATCTCTTTTTCTGAGAGCAGCATTCCCACTAACACCAGCTTGTTCATATTACATTGACACTTTTCTCCAAAGTGTTCACGAGTCTCTGTCAAACTGCATGTAGTCTCTGATCGTGTGTCTCTTGGGTAGGAGCTTGTATAATGATGATGTGGTCAGAAGTGTTGATTCTGGCGAGGACTGAAGCCTCTTCATGCTGATACTGCTCGCTGGCCGACGACACTCAGTCTCTTATATCTATAAGCACCATTGTGTACAGCAGCTCTAGTTTGGAGGTAACCCCACTTAATAGACTCAATCATGCAGTGAAAGAACACACTCTAAACACACACACACACACACACTAATCTAACCTAATAGGATAATATGCTGTAATAGGATTAGTCAAACAATCCTTCGGTTTGTAATGCGTACCGAACCGAAAGCCTCGTACCGATATAAATATATATAAAATGTATATAGTGTGTATACACGATTAACCCTAATAAAGAAAGAGAAAACAAATTTTAAGAATCTGACCAAAAAACAAAACAAAACAAAAAATTTGTCATTTATTAGGCAAATTATAAACCGGAGTGAGTAATGCCAAATTAAATTAGCATTTTTACAGAGTCGGCACATTAACCAGAAATTGATCAACTGTAACATTCAACCATTAAAACATTATTATTTTATGTAACGACTGCAAGTAAATAACTGTATTTGGGCATCTAAATAATAATAATAATAATAATAATATGCTTTATTTTTTCTGACTTGTAAAACAGTAAATTAAAAAATTCATAGATAATAATAATTATATTTTAGCATTAGAGTTACTACTGCGACTGAAGAGCTTACACACAGCCTACTGGTGGATTAAGTATTACAGAAAAACAGAACATATCCTGGAGGTCTCTAGGCTATTGCATATAGATACTGGTCTTATTTCTTTGGACCAGGAAAGGCAGTTGAGCGGGTTGAGCACAGCTATCTCTGGCGTGCGCTGGAGGAGTTTGGTCTCAGCTCTAGTTTTATTGGCATGATTAGGGTTTTGTACCAGGATGTTGAGAGCGTACTGAAAGTAAATAAAGGTCTGAGCGCTACTTTTAAAATCTCTAGAGGTATTAGACAAGGTTGTGCTCTTTCTGGAATGTTGTATGCTCTTGCCATTGAACCTTTATTGGTTAAAATCAGAGAAAGCATTGAAGGTTGGACCATACCGTGCTCTGGAGCAAATTTTAAGCTGTCTGCATATGCAGTTGATATTATTGTTCTGGTTAAATGGCAAAGCGATGTTGATATTCTTAAAGAAATTCTTAATAATGTTGGTATAATTTCCTCTGCCAAGGTTAATTGGTCAAAAAGTGAAGCTGTAGCAAGTGGTAAATGGTCTCATGGTTTTCCTGAATTACCACAAGGTTTGTCCTGGAAAAGGAATGGGCTAAAATATTTAGGAGTATATATTGGCAATGATTTAATGTTAAGTAAAAATTGGGAAGGTGTTCTAGAAAAAGGTGTTCATTTGCCAAAAATGTATTTTAGAGGGAGGGTTATAATAATTAATAATCTGGTGGCTTCAGTTTTGTGGCATCGTTTGGCCTGCGTTGACCCTCCAAATGGACTTTTGAGTAAAATTCAAGCCATTCTAGTGGACTTCTTTTGGAGTACTTTTCATTGGATACCTCAGAATGTACTTTTTCTACCCAGAGGTGAAGGAGGACAAGGGCTTATTCACCTGCCAAGCAGGGAGGCAGCTTTTCGACTTCTTTTCATTCAAAGGTACCTCACAGGACCTAAGGATCTAGTCTGGAGAAAGGTGGCGGACGTTATTTTTAATCAAGCTGGAAGACTGGGTTTGAACTCTGCTTTGTTTTTGATGGACTCAAGCAAGCTGTAGTGCAGTGGACTTACTCCATTCTATAAAGGTCTTTTCAAAGTCTGGGACTTACTTGAAAAACGGAGGTTGGAGGTGACTTCTTCGCCGTACTGGCTTTTGGAAGAACCTCTTGTACATGGAGCTTGTTTTGATGTCACTTGTGAAGTTACACCTGGACTGCTTCATTGTTTAGTTCACACTAAGACATTAAAACTGTATCATTTGTTGAATGCTGCTGGTCCTGGTTTAAATAATGCTCAGTCCTTGGCCTCACAACATTCCTGGACAGTTTTAAACAGAAACTCACAGAGGAAGAAAACAAACATGTTAAATGACTTTTATAATGGGACACTGGTTCCTAATAATACAGATCCCTTTCCAAGTATTTTTTTTAGTCCCAATCTCAAAGGACTGTCTGGACCTTTTCTGGACCTGAGGGGGCTAGAAGATTTAAGTTTGCAGGAAGTTCAAAGTAAAGTTGTATATTGTTGTGCTTATATACCGGTTAAAAGATCCTAAGATTCATGAATCACATCTTATTCACCCATGAATACACGTCAAATAGAGAATGCATAGTTACCTCTTATCTGGATGGATGGTGTTAGAAGCCTTGGATGCACTCCCGCCGGTGACCGTCTCAGCTCAGTCAAGTCCGTGCCTCTTGAGGCTCGATTATAATATATTCAGGTTCAGATAACAGGTTATTATTGTTAATTAATTACTCAGAGGCTTGTTTAAAAAAGTCAACGAATCACCAAAACATTGGTTTCGTTTTATTAAAAAACAATTAACTCATAAGCAAATAACAAAATAACAGCGGATAGTCTTCACCACGAAAATCGGCCCTGACCAAGAGTTTCACAAATGTTTATATAGTTTTCTCTGTCTCTCTTTACACTTGCCTCCCCCCCCCCCCCCTCTAGGGGAGGAAGCCTTGCCTTTTTTGTCTAAGTCTGCACAAAGCAATGTCAAAAGTTCAAAGGAAAAAATATAACATCTCTAAATAGCGAAGGTGTCTACATCTGCTCTAAACTATAGGAAAAAATTGTAACACCTTCTTCTAGCATAAACAATACATAAGTCTATATGTCTAAACCGCAATATAACACCTCTAGCAGGTGTGATGAGCATCTTATGCCCCGGTTTAGCTAGAAATTCCACCTTGCACCGAAGTGCATCTTCTTGCTTTTAACCGTTCTGTTACAAAGATAAGCATAGCAAATACATAACAGTTAAACCCACAAAAATTATCATCATCTGCCATAGCAATACAGGATACATTTTTGTACAGCTTTTAATACTCATACTTCAATAACAGAATTCTGGAGTTTTACTGTCTCCAAATCGTTTGTTAACTTTTGTAATTCAACAGAGAAATCACATAGCCCAATCATCTCTCTCATCAATTTCATTATTCTCTTATTCATTGATTCCTGTTTCCTCATTAATTTTAGAATTGCCTTCATTTTGAAGATGATCTTCTGGTCTTCTCGCTCTCTCTTGGGCCCATCTGCGACGTTCCTTCTTCTCTTGTTTATTGACTTCTCTACTCCAGTTTCTTTGTATCCCTTGAACTAAAAAATCATCAAAATCAACTTTTATTTTATCCGATCTCTTTTTTACGGTTTTGTTAGAGGGTTGGTCGGGAAATCCCATACCAAATGGATTAAATAACATTACACCCTCTCTTGGGGTTTCCTGACCTAAGTCTCTAGTGAATTGACCATCTACCGGCAGTCTATCTTCAACACATTTCATAAAAGTTGTGCCGAATTTATTGCTTGTAAATTTTTTCTCAATATATACATCATAAATGTTGTTCCACTTCTTTAAAAATGTAACTTCTACAAATCTCCTCATTCCCCATTCAGGAATAAGGTCTAGTTTTCTAGGGTTATCGTGCATGAAGCATTCATTGATGTTCTCATCTCTATCCACAAGGACCCGCAGTGCCGCCAGGGAGAAATAGACTCGTTCTGCGATCCTGGGCCTATACCAGGCCTCACAAAGAAATCGCCCTACGGTCTGTCCGATTAATTTACTCCCCGGTATTTGAATCATCACTGCAGAGGCCTGTAAAAGAAATTAGGACCATCAATAAAGCCCAAGCCGAACACACCTGTACTCACAATCATTTGAACTATTTTAGATTCTTTTCCGTTCCATATTTCATTTTCATCCCGTTCTAAGAACTCGAATAATTGAAATATCATCAATGACCGTCCCGATCGGGACCTTGGTTTTTCAAATTGACGTCCTAGTACACAAAATTTAACCCACCAGGGCATATGGTACATCCCATTATCGCCTCTTTGTAATATTACGTCAATAAAACCATTCATTTTCAATTGCCATCTAACACATAGTCCATGTCTTGCAGTCATGCTATGCACTTGTGTTCAGATGGGCACCATTTTTTCCAATCCATTTAAAACATTATTACCAGGCACTTTCATGCATCTAGGGCAATGCCGTTGCCCATTGATTAACTCAAAAAATAATTGTCTTGTGGAATTGCCACACCCGTAACAAATTTGTCTTTGCCTATGGCTCTTCCTTTCTCTTTCGGTTCTGCAGGAGGGTTAATATATTATCTGATTCAGCTCTCTCCATCCTGCCAGTTCCTGCAAGTTAGGTAGAGAATGGATCGGCTGAGTTCACATCTAATATTCTCCGACAACACCTTACACATTCATTAAGTTTCTTTTTCATTTTATCCCATCTGTACATCAATATCATTATACCCATTAAAAGAACATGTTCGTTGTTCAAATAACATCCCAGTAAAAATGCACTTAAAGTCATAACTCCTATAATTATCCAAAGGTTAGCTTCTTTTCCATACTTAGCAAATAATACTCCCATCAGATATATAGCATCAACCACAATAATTGCTATTTCACACCATATGATAAAATCATTTCTTCCCGTAACTTTCATAGTTATATCTATACATAATTTGTATATACTGGTCAGAGTTAACGCTATCAATCCTCTCGTACCAAGTATTTTACTCCATCCTTCTGATACCACAATTAAATGGCAAACCAGAATAATTTTACTAAGCCTTTTCATTATTATTATTCTAATTAATTGAAAACATCCAGTTACCATGTGCCACCAGAGATTTTTTTTTACTCCTTGTATCAACATCCATAAAAAAATATATGCCATATTCACAAACCTGAATAAAAGTTTCGGAAATTGCCTGAGGAAATTCTCCAACTTCATCAGTTGTTCCGTTTGAGGTCAGGTTGTTTGTCCCGTTGGATGCCATACTAAGCCTTATCAATATTAGATCTCTGTTGGTCTTACCACGAACAATTGCTCTCAATATTATTTAGTTTGTTTGGTTTATTTTAATTTCGATATGCCTAATGCATATATCTTAAGGTCTCTAAGTTACCCGTTATCGGATGCCCCCCTCAAAGATGAGTGGTCTTTTGTTCGTTTGTCATACCCTATATTTTCTATACATTCACAACTCCACCTATTTCCTCTCTAACGGTCATCTATAGCAGGTGTTTTTCCACTCAGCTATCTGCTATCTATGACAAAGGATGTTCTGAAACGGTCTTTTTCCGCTTTCTATAACGTTTGTGCCCCTTTGTCTGAAAGTCAATCAGCCTCTCTATAACTGCCAATTCGTCGACACTTCGTACTGTTTTAGCACAAATTCGTGTCCCCATAGCAGCACAGGAACATTTTATAACAATGAATAACAAAATTAATCCTAATACTATTAATCCTCCATACAGAGCATACCATCCTACCTTAATCAAAAAGCTTAATAATCCATTCCAAATATCTTTGGTAACGAAGTTAAAGACTGCATTTGCAGCTGTTTTTATTCCTTTAATTCCTGTTCTCACAAACTCTCCAGGTGCCTCATACCATCTTGGACCGCCTTGAATTCGTTCACCTAAAATCTCTATACTGGTGTTACAAAAACTGTCTTTCATCCACTCTAAGCCTAAATAATAAGTTTCATCCTTTCCTTTGCACCATTTCTCTTTCCAATGTTTTCTCTGGATAATATGAGATAAATCATCAATAGCAATAGCGTCGAGACTTGTCAACGGTACATTCTTTCCCCTTTGGGGACTCTATACCTAATCAGGCTATTGCCAGCGATCTGAGCTGGAGCGTGTATCATTTTCCATTTTGAATTTTTATCTATAATTCTGATAACTCCTCCCGCCCCATAACTCATCTCATATCTGTTAGCTATATTACTCCTTTTAAAGGTCCAGGGTAAGGGGACCAGGCCATTACCCCAGTAACATAGAACTGATGCCATTTGGTTGACTGTTATGGGATCGTGACCCACAGCACATATTCCTAATACTTCGCTGCACTCATGTCCTGACACTCCATATACGGCATCTTCTAAGAAGATTAATTTATACCTAAAAACTCCTTCTTCATCATTTCTCCTGAGAAGGTTTACCCGTTTCATATATAATTTCCTCCTTATACTCAAAACTTCCTTTGTTTTATTTCCTGTAACAGGGTCTGTGCCATTAAGAAAATCGTCACAGTTCATTTTGTCTTCCTCTTTATCACAAAAATTGGCATAAGAAAAATCATTATAGTCAGTTTTTGTGTAAAAATATTTCTTACCATGCCTCTTTTTGCTCAGCTCTTCCCTTATGCATCTATCTATCATCTTCACATTGTTTTCGTAATATTCTTTAATTTCCTTTTCTGTTTTTAGTATCTTATTTAATTCCATTTTAATTAGATACAAATCCGTTTCCCATTTTGTGTTATCTATCTCCCAATAACCTATTCTAAAATTAAATTTAACTCTTGGTAAGATCATTCTCTTTTTCCAAATCCAGGGATACGTTTTGTTTAATTGTAAATCGATTTTTGTCTCGGTCCTGGACTGCATTTCAGCATAACCTGTCTGTCGCGGGCCTACGTATCTATCCTTGGCCATGGTTAGTAGAATGAATTCCCCTGCAGGATTAATGATTCTACTATCTCTTATCAAATCTTCTACATTCTTTTTAATTTTCATACCAGAGTTATATTTATCTTTTTCTTTGTCCCTTTTGCTTCTTTTTACTGTACCTTCTTGCTTGCACTGACTTATCTTCCACGGGTTAAAGTGTTCTCGTGATCTACATATCCAACACCCTCCTAAATCTCCGTCATAGCTAGTCCTATAAGTTGGTCCGATAAAATATCTGTTTTATTCCCTTCACGCTCTTTAATGAAACTATTTTCTTCATAAATCTCCACTTCCTTTTTATGCCAATGTCTAATCTTTATTGTACTTTTAAGCTTCACTTTCGGCTTCCGTACCATTTAATACATTATTTTGTTTGTACTAATGTTGTTTAACCACTTCCAAAAATGGGTGGTATTCTTTTCTATTTCTTCCTTTCTTTCTTCAATTGTTCCCCATACAGTTAAATCGAAACCAGAAACATTTTGCCTTTCTACCTGTACTTCGGCCAATATAATCTTCCCTGTCATGATTTCCCATTCTAAGAGATAACTCACTCTGATTAATATCAACAATAATATTCCTAATGTTATAATTATCCAAAGTATGATACTCATCCACTTCCAGAGTTGTCGCTGAGTCCTCAGCTTCTTAATGGTGCCTTTTGCCTCCGTCAGCTCCTCTGTCAGGCTTTCCACTGACACCGACCTCTGCATCTTGTTCTGTAACACATGTTAGTTCTGAGGCTCAACTGCGAGCCGTCTCACCTTGCGTAACACTCCCCTACGCACTACCTTTATCTTTGGTTGCTTCTCATGCAGTTCTACCTCAATTCCGCCGACCCAGTCGTAGTCTGGATGCGAGCACGCTAGTACATTCAATTTGAAATGCATCACCACCGTGAACATATCACTTGGCGCTTCAGTAATCTGCTCGTTATTATAAGGTATTCCTGTGATATATGTGCCATCTTCTGCACACCAGACCTTATGTTTGTCTAGATCATTCACCAGCGACACAGTCAGCTGCACGAACTTCTCCTTGCGAGCACTAGGCCTTTTCTCTTTTGTAATATTGGAGCGTGGTTGAGACCCTCTGTAATCTTTATCATAATGAGAGGTATCTAACCATCCGCCTCCCTGCGCTAGCTCGATGGCTAGGTTTGCCCAACTCCTAACCTGCCAGCGCTCATCGATTTTCACATAAATCCATGCCACTTTCCCTCGTGACCCTTGTTTAAGATCAGTCTCAGGGAAGCATCTCAAAACTGGCTCGTGCCATAGAGTGAAATTCCACTTTGCGGATTCTATGTCAGTAAGAGTTAAGTCCTTTTCTCGGTCTCTTCTTTTTATATCTCACATGTGTTCTTCCCTCTCTCGGAGAACTCTCTCCCTTATTTATTTTCTATCCCATGGCAACAGGGGGAACCTAGCGTCTAGCCACGCGTTCCGCTCATGTTCTCTTAAGCCCAAAAAGGGATGTCTTGAAAATTTGGGCATTATTCCATCTTTAAAATAGCCTAGAGGTTTAGTAGCCCTCAGACTCTCCCACATTGTTCGGGAAGACATTAACCCTCTGGGGTCCGAGGTCATTTTGGGGCCCTTGAGATGTTTTGACATGCCCTGATATTTGTGCTTATTTCAGCTACTTAAAACATACTATTGACCAACATGTAATTTTTTTTGTATTCAGCACAAACTGTGCTACAATAATATGTGACCAAGATGGATGTACATGTTTGCATTTTTTAGAAAAAAAATATTATGCGTGGTTAGTACGTTTTGGGGGAAAAAAAATGTAGCTGAAATAAGGCCTTAAAACCCACACTAAATAGTCCTGAATAAGACTTTTGAGTAATCAGTCTTGAAGGCTAGAATATTTACTTCAAAATTATGTGAAAATCATTCTGCTTACTCATTCACAGAAAACAATATATTGATTTAAAATTTTCAAGACATGTTTTGTGATCGAGGGTCTGTATGCGAGGGAGTGGTAATGGCCATGAATATTAAGTGAGTCTCACCTGAGAGACAAAGGGCCCTCCCCTATGGGGCCCTAATGGCCCATCAGTGTGACTGTGACTGTGAGGCAGGTGAGAGAGAATGTGAGGACATTGAAAAAAAGGGTTTTTTAAATTATTTGTGCTTTATTTACAACACAGTATAATCAAAACACATAATGAAGGTCAAAGACACATTATTGTGCACACTGATCTAACCATAGAGATATGAACTGACAACAGATTCTGTTCAACAAGTGAAACAAGTAAATCATACCTGATATTTACGTGTGTTATTTAAGTGTTTCTACTTCTTTCCATGGATTCAAGAAGAAAAAAACATAATCAGTAGAAAAGGAGCTTGTTTTAACATAGAATATCAGTGTAGTTGAACATCTGATGTTGGTGCAGCGCTCTCAGAGGAAAACAGTTTGAAGAGACATCAGGATTCATCTGGTGCTGGTATCTGATTCAATAAAATACAAACAAAAAACATTTGTGAGCATGTTAATATCAGGAACATCTGTATATATATATATATATATATATGTATTGTAGCCATTGACTCACACATGCTTTGTACTATCATAAAAAAGAGAAAGAAATCTTATATCTGAGAAACTAATTATTATTGTTTAGCACGTTATTAAAATCTATTTCTGAACAGAGTAGGCTATTAATAATAAACATGTACTAAACATACTTAGACTCGTAGCATTCATCATGTTACAGTGTACACTCATATTACTTTTATTGTTTTATATAGAGCATGAAAACATCATCGCGCCGTAAGAAATTTAAATACAGTGAATTGCCCCTCATATTAAAAATGTTTTACACGATTTCAAACATTTTAGTCAGGAATTATAGTTTGGGAAAAACCCAACTATGATTTTGTAGTCATATAGTCTAGTATGTATGATTTTATAGTAGCCTATGACATGACTCTCATGACACAGACTCAAGCAAGCTTTGTACAATAAAAGGATGTACTTTGTACTATAAAAAAATGATATTTTATATCTGAGAAACTAATTATTATTGTTTAGCACGCTATTACAATATATTTGTGAACAGAGTATTAATAATAAACATGGTCTAAACATTCTTAGACGCGTAGCATTCATCATGTTGTCGTTTGGGAAAAACCCAACTAACTGTTTAAATCTGTTCAAGTTTATGACACAATAACACCGTAACTAATGCAAAAAAGAAACATAACTTACTCATCAGATCGATCTCCTCTTCTGGATGAAATCGTGTTCTTCTGTCGAGGGAAATCCTTTCTTTACTCAGCGTGAACAGTAACAGTAGCGCGATGAGGACCTCCGCTCTTTGTTTGTTTTGGGCGTTTACACGCGCTCACGCACCACGTGGCTATTTACATATGAACGGCGCGAGGAGCGCGAGGGCGTGAACTCATTAGAGATAATGAGTCAGACGGGAAAGATTGAACATCGTGTTGGTTTCATACGGATTACTTCATCACAGAATGTTTGTTTTCGATAGGACTTGCTTCACTTCGAAGTAGACACTTCAGGCTTTCTATAGATATAACTCCCATGTCTCTGTGTTGAGTATTCGCTGAGTTACAGTTCATTTTAGTGACGCGTTTCTCAAAACAGTTTGCGGAGACGGAGAAGACAGAGAGCACACCCTGTTTATTTTCTTATTTCTCCAAAAGCACAAAGTTGTGTTGTTATTGTGAGTGTACTCAAAAAAAAGTAGACACTTAACAGTTTCGATTGATGTATAACACTTATTTGTGTGACCAAAATCAACAGAGTATTTTTAGTGTCTTTTGCACTGATCTTAAAAAAAACGAGTTGGTCTCGCCGGCGATACAGCCGACCCCAGAGAGTTAATGTGTTCACCAGAGCTGCCCCCATGGTAATGTCATTAAAACCGAAAACTCCGCCTGATATTATAGGCATTGCCACTGTGCGATAATTATTTTCTCTGGATAACAAACATATTTTGTCTATTATCCCGTTTAACGTAAGCATCGCCCTCAGTTCTTCTTCAATATCACTTCTATGGCCTCTGTCATGTCCAATGGCATGAATTACTGGTTTTCCATTTGGACCTCATATCTTTTGCAATAATACATCACCCGTTTTAATAGGGTTCTTTCTCCGTTGTACTATCTTATACGATTCCTCCTGGAATCTCGGTCCGGCTCGCTCTCGAAAAGCGCCGGCCGTTCCAACCCCATGATGCAGGAATTTGTTAGAAGCGCATACCAAAACACACGGTTCTTCCTCATCTTCTAAACGCCCCTCTTTAAGAACGATTAGATTTCTTCCTTTTGCAAAATACCCGCTATACGGTTCTTCTCTTCTCGAATCGAACTCGCCATTTGGGTTTTCGGGATTATTTTGTGGTGGAGCACTCGGATCTACACTTGTTTCCCCCTCTCTATGGGGTGCAAAACTTGGAGCAATAGATTCTCTTTCGGATCCTTCTCCTGGATCACTTTCGTCTAGAGAACTCCAACTTTTCACCGGAATGTTTTTAATTTCTCCTCCGGATTCATCAAAGACTCTCACTTTCGGAAATCCTTCTTTACCTCCCTTACTTGAGTATATAAAAGGAGGGACTTCCACGCCATCTAGAACTCTGATATTCACTATGGACGCGGTCACTCTTATTTCTTCCCATGGAATGGGACCAGATCCGCATTTTGCCTGCGTGGGACTGGTCCAAATCAACCGTCCGCCTAGGTCTTGCGAAATTAGCGATATCGTCGCTGTCTGCCCCATCGATTCCTTATGAATGTTCATCTGGGACACTTCAATATAACAGCGGTGCCTTTCTTCTAAGCTCCTTGCTGTTTCTCTTTATTTCTTTTAGGTCTTTTCAAGCCTGCGAGCGCGTTTTCTTAAATCCCTCTGGATTATTACAACAACTGCAATGTGTAAGGACTTACTATTACTCGCTTAACTGTTATCCCTGATTTCTTATTATTTAATATTCGAGCCCCACACGTTGGGCGCCATGTTGTGCTTATATACCGGTTAAAAGATCCTAAGATTCATGAATCACATCTTATTCACCCATGAATACACCTCAAATAGAGAATGCATAGTTTTTTTGACCTAGTTTCCTTAGTTCCTTAATGTATCAATGATTAATTTTTAGCATCCTTATGACATAAGTCTCATAAATAATTAACTATATCTACTGGGTCAAACTGTGCTTTTTATAAAGGGTTTAACTGCCAGCTTAAAAGGGGTCCTTGGGATATGACCTAAAGAAAGTTAGTAATATTGTGAAGAGCAGCGTTTCTCAACTCTAGCCCTCAAGGTCCCCTTTTCTGCAAACTTGAGCTTTCAAATAGAGTGAAAGTGAAACTGTAAGTGAAAGTGACGTGACACACGGCCAAGTATGGTGAGACATACTCGGAATTTGTGACCCATCCAAAGTGCACACACACATCAGTGAACACACACACCGTGAACACACACCTGGAGCAGTGGGTAGCTATTTATACTGCGGCGCCTGGGGAGTGTTTGGGGGTTCAGTGCCTTGCTCAAGGGCACCTCAGAGCACTGTACATTCACTCACCCCACCTACAATTCCTGCCAGCCCGAGACTCGAATTCGCAACCTTTGGATTACGAGTCCAGCTCTCTAACCATTACGCCACAACTTCCCCCATGGTAGAGCTTTGTGTTAACTGTTAAACTAAAAATGCTTGTGTGTAATGGATTAATAATAATACAAATCATATAATTATATATATCATATAAAATAATTAGCCTATCATTAAAGCCAGACATTTTTTTTTTTTAGTACAAGTGACCTTTAATGTGGAGCAAGATAAACTGGGAGAGTGACTTTTTGTGTGTCAGACATGTGTCACTTCGCTCATATCTGATTGATCCAATTTCAGTTTGCGATCTCTAACTAAGAACATAACCTGCACCAGAGCAGGTTAGCCTTGGAGTGTAAGTTACTATGGCAATGAACGCAGCTAAAAGCCAAGCCACTTTCATGGTACCTAAAACCCAGGATTGGTGCAAACTAAACTGAAACTTACCTGGCTAGCCAACTAATCCGGCTTCATGGTACAGGCCCCAGGTGTGTTTGATTAGGGTTGGAACTAAACTCTGAAGGATAGGGGTTTCAAGGATCCGAGTTGAGAATTTCCGAAAGGTGTATTGGGACAAGTAGGACAGTGGCACTTCAGAGCAGGTTTGGACACCTCTGGTACGGGATCAAGCATACATGTTGTTGATTTTGATGCATTATGTACCTATTGTTTTGATGTCTGTTGTATTGTGTTATTAAACTGGGGATAACTTTTGTTTGTGTTTTTCACCTTAGACCTAATGGCATTGAAAAAAGAGACAGAAGTACTCAATGGCATTGAAGAGAAAAATCAAGACGAGAATCTGCATGATTTCACAACTGGAAAAAAATATTTTAGGTGTTCACAGACTGAAAAGATTTCCACACGAAAAAAAGCTCTAAAGAGTGGAACAACTAGAAGTGATTTCACTAGCTCTCGGTTTGGAAAGAGTTTCAATCAACAAGGAAACCTTAAAGTCCACACTGGGGAGATCCCTTTCAGTTGCCAACACTGTGGGAAAAGTTTCACTTGTAAAGGAAGCCTTAAGACGCACATGAGAATTCACACTGGAGAAAAGCCTTACACCTGCAAACAGTGTGGAAAAAGTTTTGCTCAACATGGAAACCTTAATGTCCACATGAGAATACACAATGGAGAGACTCCCTTCACTTGCCAACAGTGTGGAAAAAGTTTCAGTCAAAAAGGAAGCTTTGACAGGCACATAAGAATGCACGCTGGAGAGAAGCCTTACACCTGCAAACTGTGTGGAAAAAGTTTCAGTCAAAAAGGAAGCTTTGACACCCACATAAGAGTTCACACTGGAGAAAAGCCTTACACCTGCAAACACTGTGGAAAGAGTTTTGCTCAACGTGTAAACCTTAAAGTCCACATGAGAATACACACTGGAGAGACTCCCTTCACTTGCCAACAATGCGGAAAAAGTTTCAGCCATCAAGGAAGCCTTAACCTCCACATGAGAAATCACACTGGAGAGAAGCCTTTCACCTGCCAACACTGTGGAAAGAGTTTTGCTCAACATGGAAACCTTAAAGTCCACATGAGAATACACAATGGAAAGAGTCCCTTCACCTCCCAACAGTGAGTGTGTTTTGTTGTGTTTCTATACCGGTTAAAAGATCCTAAGATTCATAAATTACGTCTTATTTTCCCATGAATACACCTCAAATAGAGAATGCATAGTTACCTCTTATTTGGATGGATGGGATTAGAAGCTTTGGATACTCTCCCGCCGGTGACCGTCTCAACTCAGTCAAGTTCGTGTCTCTTGAGGCTCGATTATAATATATTCAGGTTCAGATAACAGGTTATTATTGTTAATTAATGACTCAGAGGCTTGTTTAAAAAGTTTACGAATCACCAAAACATTGGTTTCGTTTTATTAAAAAACAATTAACTCATAAGCAAATAACAAAATAACAGCGAATAGTCTTCACTACGAAAATCGGCCCTGACCAAGAGTTTCACAAATGTTTATATAGTTTTCTGTCTCTCTTTACACTTGCCTCCCCCTCCCCTTCTAGGGGAGGAAGCCTTGCCTTTTTTGTCTAAGTCTGCACAAAGCAATGTCAAAAGGAAAAAATATAACATCTCTAAATAGCGAAGGTGTCTACATCTGCTCTAAACTATAGGAAAAAATTGTAACACCTTCTTCTAGCATAAACAATACATAAGCCTATATGTCTAAACCACAATATAACACCTCTAGTAGTTGTAATGAACATCTTATGCCCCGGTTTAGCTAGAAATTCCACTTTGCACCGAGGTGCAAGGTGCATCTTCTTGCTTTTAACCGTTCTGTTACAAAAATAAGCATAGCAAATACATAACAGTTAAACCCACAAAAATTATCATCATCTGTCATATCAATACAGGATACATTTTTGTACAGCCTTTAATACTCATACTTTAATAACAGAATTCTGGAGTTTCACTGTCTCCAAATCGTTTGTTAACTTTTGTATTTCAGTAGAGAAATCACATAGCCCAATCATCTCTCTCATCAATTTCATTATTCTCTTATTCATTGCTTCCTGCTTCCTCATTAATTTCAGAATTGTCTTCATTTTGAAGATGATCTTCTGGTCTTCTCGCTCTCTCTTGGGCCCATCTGCGACGTTCCTTCTTCTCTTGTTTCTTGACTTCTCTACTCCAGTTTCTTTGTATCCCTTGAACTAAAAAATCATCAAAATCAACTTTTATTTTATTCGATCTCTTTTTTACGGTTTTGTTAGAGGGTTGGTCGGGAAATCCCATACCAAATGGATTAAATAACATTACAATATAAATGCATTGTACATAAATTTTAACTTTGATAAGGATTTTTTTTCTTCAGATTAGCAGTACAGCTATAGATTAGCTACGATTTTTGCAACCAATTATGCTAATTTGTTTATGGGATATTTCGAACATCGTTATGTATTTCATTCTCAAAAAAAATCCTTTTTCAAGGACAATAAAATGTGGCGTTACTATATTATATTATTAGAATTTAATTTTTCAGTTCATCTGAATGGATGCGCAGTGTAGCTGTATTTGACGTGCCGTAAACTCTAGTGTGAAGCACGACTCGCCGTCGCTTTCTCTCTCATACACGCACGCAAAGAAAGATACAGAGCAAGAGAGTCTTTCATAACATGCAGAATTGAGCGCTACATGTAAACGATATTCTTTGTTGTATTTTCCTGTCAAAATAACGGATCGTTCCTTTGGAATTCTTCAGCTTTTAAGAACTGCCGGGTTCTCTGGTAGTGGGCGGAGCTAATGCGCAAACGACAATCTCATTGGCTGGCGCTCACCTATTATCATCACTGTTTTGATTTCAGCAAATCAATTCGAGCGAACTCAGACAACGTGATTAATATTCATTAACCCAGCAGCTCATTAATCCTTAGTGCGTTTTATATTGATGACAAATATGCATTCATACTTGGTTATTCTAATTACTAAAGTTCTATCATATAATATTAAATGATCATAATATTATATTATAATGCTTGACTGACTGATACTAAGTGTCAGTAGATAAATCGTGTAGATTAATGTACAATGTTTAATGTACAATGTTTTATAATAATAATTTATTCTTTTTAGTGTCCATTTCATTAATTTAACATAGTTAATATTGGGGGCATCCAAAGTTTTTTTTTTTTTTTTTAAAGTAACGCAATAGTTACTTTCCCTGGTAATTAGTTACTTTTATAATGATGTAACTCAGTTACTAACTCAATTACTATTTGTGAGAAGTAACTAGTAACTAGAACTAATTATTTTTTTAAAGCAACGTGCCCAACACTGTTCATAAGCTCAACAGCATCGTGTGTGATTGGTTATAATGTTCTGCGCTGTAAAAACGCGTCTGTGTCTGGCTCAGCGCCAGACAGTGAACGCAAATTTGAATTTAGCAGCTGATGATATGATGCACTGAACGTTCTAATCACACCGGTGTTATTGTATTAAATATAGAAAATATGAATCGGCTATTTATTGTCTTTTGGAAGCTACATTCAAAATCCACTTGGCTCAAAAATCTGAGGGGGCACTCACTTTGAATTGGTATGATGCCTCTGGGGAGAATGGAAAATAGTGTGTGTGTGTGTGTGTGTGTGAGAGAGAGAGAGAGAGAGAGAGCCCAAATAATCAGCCAAAGTGTTGATTATTTGTCTAAAGCAGGGCTTATTTAAAAAATGTTTATTTGTTTGTCTTGTCATATCATGTTATGTACTTTTCATTTAAACAATATTGTTTAGCACAATGGTCAACCGTTGTTGTTGTATTGTGCTTTATAAATAAAATGAACTGAACTGAACTAAAGCATAATTCTGTGCACATCTATATGAGTGAATGCTGTAAAGCCATTAACACAAGCACAAAGAGGATACTGTCGTCCGCTGTCAGTCAGACCCACAATCACCTTCACTGTCAGAAGTAAACGGATAGCTGGTGGACTGGTGGATAGTTGGTGGTTTGAATAATTTTTAACTTAAGACTCCTAAGAGGTGTTAGCATACACACGTTGAGATGATAAAGAAAAACATGCCCGGACATAGCACCTTTTTCAGACGCATATAGAAATTTTCATCAATTGGTGAATTCTTTAATTCTATGTTTCAGTTTTCATACAATCAAAACAGCGATGTCTTAGCTATCAACATTTATCCTACAGATCAAGCAGAACTGAACCGTTTAGGAGTTTGACATTAGACACGTGTTTGGATGCCTTCCATCCCCCCAAAAACAAAGAACAACCCTCAGACATGACACCTTTCTTTTATCCCCAACTTGGAAAGGTAGACGTCCGGACAACCTTCCTTATTCAGAGGTGGATGTAGACGGGCTGGTAGGAACAAATTGGTGACTAAGCAATAACATACACTGTAAAAAAAAAATTCTGTAAAAAAACGGATAATGTACTGGCAGAAAATTACCAGGACATTTTCTGTTAAATTTACGGACATTTCCTTCAACATTAAAAAGGAAAATTCCGTAGATTTACATTTTCTTCTGTACCATAAACGGACAATCCGTTTTGCAGAAATTTCTAAAAAATTATAGCATAGGCCTATCTTCAGTAGCAAATAAATCCAGCACAATATATACAAATTGAGCATGGTTTATTTTTATCCTCATGTAAACATTCTTAAAAGTGCATTCATTAGCTTTTATTTGCCTTTAACAGGTGAAGACAAAAATATTATTACATCAATTAATTTAACAATGTGTTTTAGTTTTAAACAGCACCAGGCAGAAAAAAGAAAACATAAGCAGCTACTTGTACAATATTGGTGTTGCACCCAATAGTGGTCACAAAGATAAACTTCACTGTGAAACAGTCAAGATTCAAAACATTTTCAGATACATGGGAAAATATTAATACAAAGACAGGGCTGTCATTAATAACAATTGCTACAGACTTCTACTCAATAGTCAAGTGAAATGTTATTTAAAAGGACAGTTCACATCAAAAATGTGAATTCTGTCATCTACAATTGACATGGTTCTGCAAAAAAAAAAAAAAAAAAAAACTCTTGTACATCCTTTGAAAATAAAGAACAAAGATTCATGCACTCATGCCTAACATTTCAATGTGAAACTAAGAGAACTATACAATCTAAATTAAGTGCGGGGCTCCAAGTGTTTGTGTGCTTTTAGTATCTCTTGCCATGTGCCAGCTTGGGGAAACTACTTCTATTTTCCTTTTGCTGCATGTTCAGTCCAAGTTCCATGTTGAGATTTGAAAAACGCTCAAATTGTACATGGATTCTCGAAGTTGTTCATACATGAGTCTTGGAAGCGTAGGTTCCCTTCATCTGAACCGTCGACCCTCGTTCAGGATTTCTTCACAGGAAGTCTGGAAATGACAAGAAATGAAATGAATGAAAGTGAAGTATAGAGTAACGTGCAGAACAGGTTGAGATTGAATTATCAAGTTCCAGTTCAAACATTCTTTATAAAATGCTAAACATTTCCAGTGGTCTCCAATTGTATCCATCATGTGATCTTGTCAACAATGTTTTATGATATACTTAAAGTATTACCCCCCCCCCCCCCAAAATGAAAATTCTGTCATTAATCAACCCCCCCCCCCCCCCCCCCCATGTCGTTCCAGACCTGTAATAGCTTTTTTCGTCTTCAGAACACAATTTAAGATATTTTGGTCCAGAAAAGTATGAAAAGCATCGTCAAAATAGTGCATCTGCCATCAGTGGTTCAATCTGAACTTTATGAAGTGATGAGAATACTTTTTGTACACAAAGAAAATAAAAATAGCGACTTTATTCAACAATTCATCGCATCTGCGTCACAGTAGCGCCATTTTGGAGAATATCCGCTGAATGCAAACGGCGTATGCTGTTCTGTGTCAGCCGAACCACACGGATACGCTGTTTTTGTTAAATAACGACTTGAAAAAAGTTTTTTTTGTTTTTTTTTTTGCGTACAAAAAGTATTCTCATCACTTCATAAAGTTCAGATTGAACCACTGATGGCAGATGGACTGTTTTAACGATGTCCTTATTTCTGTGCCTTGACCGTGTAAGGACCCTTGCTGTCAATGGAGGGTCAGAAAGCTCTCAGACTTCATCAAAAATATCGTAATTTGTGTTGCAAAGATGAATGAAGGTCTTACAGGTTTAGAATGACATGAGGGTGAGTAATTAATGACAGAATTTTCATTTTTAGGTGAACTAACCCCTTTGATTATTTTCGACTAAACAGCAACACAACAAAATGCTTTATACACAGTTTCATTACATATGTTCCTTACATTTGTATGAATTCCAACGTAGGTGCCATCTCCTCTGGATGTTTTATGTTTAAAATAAAATGAAGAGAATGTGTAGCTCAGCCACAATGGGGGAGGAAATGATAAGTTCTTGAATGACAGCAATCTGGAATCACCAATAACAATAAAAAAATAAGAAATTATAAACACAATGTAAATTCAGAAAGCCACTCCAAACATTGATTAAATCTTTCCTACACAAACAACTTCAATAACAAAGTCAACTGAATAAACGACTCAATTACTAATTTTTGTCAGTATTGAACATCCCTAAAGGTAAATAAAAATGGAAGCATATGGGTAGCAAAATTCAATTTGAAATATGCAAAATGGCAATGCATAAAATGGCAATGTAGTTCTGTATTTTTATTTACATTTTGCCATACGTGTCCAAATTTTAGTGTAAAATGAAAATTCCGTTATATAATTTACATTTGCCATTTTCTACACTAGTTTTAATATGCAAATTAAAAACATTTTAACACTTTATAAGTTAATTATTCACAATATTAAGTTAATTAAAACAAAAATTATTACCCAAATTGATTAGATGTGTTTAACATGTCCAAGCAAAAACTGTAGCAAAATTATCATTTAAATGCTGTTTTTCCTAAATGCATTTAGACTTAGGGGTAGGACACTTGGGATTGCATCTCCATCATAATACCGCATGGTAATTGTAGCAAAATGCAGTGAGAATTTGAGGATGCATTCTGCGCCAAAGGTGCCGCAAAAGGGTAGCAAAATGCTGATTTAAATGTATTTTATTTTTCTTAAATGCATTGACACTTACATATAAGACATTTCAATACCATTTTCATTTAATACCCTGCAATGAATAAGTCAATGTGGAAAGCGTTTGGTTGATGGTGGATATTGACCTATTGTGCGTCCTGTTGCTGAGCCCCACCTAACGATTGACAGGTCAGTGGTGTGTTGCATTTTCAAATGCATTTCAAATCCACATTGACTTCAAATTCATAGCGAGGTATTAAATGAAAATGCAACTGAAACGTCTTATATGTAAGTGTCAATGCATTTCAGAAAAATAAAAGACATTTAAATCAGCATTTTGCTACCCTTTTGCTGCACCCTTGGCTCAGAATGCATCCTCAAATTCTCACTGCATTTTTCTACAATTATTATGCAATATTATGATGAAAATGAAATCCCAAGTGTCCTTAAGTCTAAATGCATTTAGGAGAAACAGCAATTAAATGATAATTTTACTACAGTCTTGGCTTGGACATATTAAACATATCTAAACAATTTGTGTAATACATTTTCATTTTGCAACTTATAAAGCGTTAAAATATGATTTTATTTTGCATATTAAAACTAGTGTAGGAAATGGCAAACATAAATTATATAATTGAATTTTCATTTTGCACTAAATATTGCACATATGTATGGGAAAATGTCAATTTAAATACAGAAATGCATTGCCATTTTATATATTGCATTGCCATTTTGCATTTCAAACTGAATTTTGCTCGCCATATGCTTCCATAAATAAAAACTGTAGTATTAATAAATAAAACGGAATACAAACCCTTGATAAGAATGCAGGGGGTACTTGGGATGCACAATACAGCAGCAATTACGACCTGTCATTAGAAAAGAAAACTGAAGAAACAATGAATGGCATGAAATGCTGTCCCTTTAAAACATGACTCACATCCCAACTTTACGTCAGTCAAGACTTTTTAACTTATTTAAAACTGTCACTAGCCAAAAATGGTCATTTTGACACAATTTTGTGTGCTTTTGTCCGTGTAAGAACTCGATGCGCTCCTGACGCGCTGTCTGAAGCGTGTGCTTTCAACGACAGCGTGCCAGTAACGTTACCGAACAAACTTCTCGTGTGTATGTGTGTGTGTGAGACAAACAAGACAATAACATGTCTAAACCTACCTCTTTTGGCAGAAAAGTTGCGTTATCCTTGAAGAATTCCGTGATGTCAGATCTTCACCTAGTCGTATAATCTCTTTTAACAAAAAAAAAGTCGTAATGGTATCTTCTTTTCTTGACAATTCCTCTGCCAGCTTCTGTTGGAGGCACACAGCGCTCTAAACACAGTTGTACGACACTTTAGATTTAACGTTATCACAGCTGCTTAACATCACCTCAGTAACATTAACATGCCGGATGCTTCACGGCACGCGCAGTAACAAATACACCGCATCAACAACAATTAAAAGTTAATAAACTTGCTTATAAAACTGAAAGTGAGCACACTGTAACACGTAACTTACCTCCACATCGAGTGAGATGTGACGGTGTGCTAAAAATGTCAAATGCGACGGCTCCGACATTCATTTGGCAAACAAGGAAGACAGCAACTAAGTTAACGTTACAGTTTGTTACATTTAACAAAATATAATTTACCACGGAAGTGTAAAAACGGTTCCTCAAACCCGAAATCCGACTTTAAAATGAAATTTTTACCGAGACTATCTCTGTGAATAATGGCGTCTGCTCAAGTACTGTTTTCGCCCCGATAATCGACTGAGCTTCTTGTTCCCACAATGCAAAGCGTAATTAAAAGAATACGGAAAAACACCTGTAAAAACCAAATACGGAAAATTCCCTCAAATTATTACGGTACATTGTGCTGTATTTTTACGGATTTTTTTACAGTGTATACCATACAAATCAAACAAACGTTGATGACACTACATCACCCTTTGCTCAGCCATTTTTTTCCATAATCAGGAAGAACCCAACACCTCCAGGCTGGCCGTTAGCAATGGGTCAGGAAGGAACACCATAAAAACCCCATGGCACAGGTGAAAGGTAAGATCATAAATCCAGTCATAAATATGTCAAATGTCAAATCTAACATCTGTTTAGATCTTTTGATTTACAGTCCCCTACTGTCATGTCAGTCAGGGTTGACAGGACCCCGGTGACGTGACAGTCAGGGCGACAGAGGGGTCACATAGCCATAAATCAGGTCAGAAATCTATTCACGTACACATTTGACAAATGCCAACCTGTCAATCAACGCAGACAGGGGTCATAAATCAGGTCATAAATCATCAAAGTGATATATCATATTGGTTATAACAACTTACTACAAATACATACGAACATCATCAATGTGTCTGTCACATGACTCTGTTCCATTTTCAGACTTGAAATGATAAAACTAACTTCAAAGCTGAAGCTCACGATTATGGTAAGGAGTGTTACATTTCCGACACGTGCTTGTAGTGTTTGGCCAATCACAATGCACTGGATCAGCTGGCCAATCAGAGCAGACTGCGCTTATCGGAAGGAGGGGCTTTGTAGAAAACGACACGTTTGAGAGAGGAGGGGCATAGAGGACCTACAATAATGTACAGTATTTGAAAAGTAATGTGTATTTTGAACTTTAAAGCATGTCAACATATCCTGTTATACCAAATACACAAAATAATGATATTTAATATTGCATCATATGATCCCTTTGAGAGAGCACATACTCACCCTTGAACGCCATGGCCAAGAAAAATCACCATGTAATTTCCTCATCTGGAAAGATATCCCTTATACTAAATAGACCCAGGTGTGGTCTTCCTTCAAGAATTATTGTCTTCACTTTGCAGTTTGGATTTCTGCGTTCATCATTCACCAGTTGTCCAAGCAAGCCATTCTCTTTTGAAGCATCTACGCTGTGAGAAAAATAGAGCATACTTGAAACACTCCTAAGTGGAACACGAGGTACTAACTGTCAAAAATTCAGGCACGCAAACAGAGCAGTGAACAGCCAATGCTGCAGCGTCTGGGGAGCAGTTCGTAGTTCAGTGCCTTGCTCAAGGGTTTCACCTCAGTCGTGGTATTGAAGGTGGAGAGAGCACTGGACATTCACTCCCCCCACCGACAATTCCTGCCGGACCTGAGAGTCGAAACTTTGGGTTACAAGTCCTACTCATGGCACGACTGCCATGACTTCCCAGTTAAAAACTGTGCTAATTAGCAAATCCAAGTGATTGGAACAAAATACTGAGGAGGACTTTTACTCTCTGAACCTGGATTTTCCACCTCTGAATGTCAGGGCATGTCAAAACTTCTCCAGGGCCCTAAAACAGAGGGGGTTAACTCTGCTTCAGTGTTACTTTAACACTGTTTAAGAGAGGGACCAAATGTTCTCTGAATAGAGTTGCTGTGAATGAGCAACCCAGTCATTTTTATAGATCAGTGGTTACAATTCAATTAGGGGAGAACTGATCATTATTTTTCATGACCGATTGCCAATTCTAATGAGTTTTCATACTAGCAGAAGACACTCTCATTTCCTCTTGAAAACCAGTTTCACTTGTGCTGAAATGCTCTAATTAAGAGGGTTGTTTGTCTCTTCTGTTCTCACTTGTGTCCTCACTTGTTTTGATGTATGTGGTGAAGTGGGAAGCATCGAGTGGATCTGAGACAGTCAAAGATCTGGCAAGTACTTTATATAATTTTATTTAAAGCCATAACTGATGATAATTCATAAAGTATAACTATCTTAAACTTACTGTTACGGGACTGACGAGACGTGAGACGTGCAGATCCATATGCAAATGACACAACACTAAAAATTTCTTGGAATGACTATTGTTACACTTCTGGCATTAAAGCAAATATTCACAAACTTGTAAAGCAACTTCTAAGTTCAGCAGTGTTTCCTTTCATTTTAACTGATAAAGCAGATGAGAGTTTAGATAACTGACTGCCATTCTTTTTCTCACATCACATCCTGGTAGAAGCAAAAGAGATTTCAGATTTGCTGTTCAAAACGACAGTTCAGAGGAAGAGCAACACAGATATACAAACACACAGGTGAGTGTTTCATCTTTCTTTCATTGCTTTCATGTATGTGTGTCATTCTCATTGCTCACTTTGTGCTTCTGAGACTTTAATGGCAAGGCAAGGCAAGTTTATTTATATAGCACATTTCATAAACATTGGTAATTCAAAGTGCTTTACATAAAAGAAAGAGATATAGTCATTAAAAAATAATAATCACAGCAATAAAAAAAAGGAATTAAAACTAATAATAATAATATAATAATCACAACAATAAAAACAAAGAATGTATATATACAAATTGATTTAAAATTAATTTAAAACAGTTAAGAATAGAAAAATACATAAAATACAGTGCAATAAGTTCGGACGTAGCACAGTTCTCCTTCAGTAAATGCACAGCTAAACAGATGAGTTTTGAGTCTGGATGTAAAAGTGGCTAATGTTTTAGCAGATCTGATCTCTTCTGGAAGCTGGTTCCAACTGCGGGCGGCATAATAGCTAAAAGCAGACTCCCCTTGTTTTGTGTAAACCCTTGGTATTTCTAACTGACTCGATCCTAATGATCTGAGTGGTCTGTTAGGTTTATATTCAGTGAGCATATCTCCAATGTATTCAGGTCCTAGGCCATTTAGAGATTTATAAACAAGTAAAAGTACTTTAAAATCAATCCTAAATGTAACTGGGAGCCAGTGTAAGGACCTGAGGACTGGTGTGATATGCTCAGATGTTCTGGTTCTAGTCAGAATCCTGGCAGCAGCGTTCTGGATGAGCTGCAGCTGTCTAATGCTCTTCTTTGGAAGGAGACCATTACAATAATCCACCCTGCTGGTGATGAAGGCATGAACAAGTTTCTCCAAGTCTTGACTGGAAACAAAACATCTAATTCTTGCAATGTTTTTGAGATGATAGTAAGCTGATTTAGTTACTGCTTTGACATGGCTACTAAAACTAAGGTCTGTCTCCAGAATCACCCCAAGATTTTTGACTTGGTTTTTAGTTGATTGACGCCTAGAGTCAAGGTATGCGTTCACCTTGATAACTTCATCTTTGTTTCCAAATGCAATGACTTCAGTTTTCTCCTTGTTTAACTGAAGAAAGTTCTGGGACATCCAACAGTTTATTTCATCAATGCATTGGCAGAGGGAGTCAATGGGGCTGTAGTCATTTGGAGATAAGGCTAGGTAAATCTGGGTATCATCAGCATAGCTGTGAGGGCAATTTGGTTCTCTCTCATTATTTGACTTGACAAGAATTGAGCCTTGTGGGACTCCGCATGTCAGGATGTCCACTTAGACTTATGCTCTCCTATACTCACATAACAACCTCTCCCTTCTAAGTATGACCTGAACCATTTGAGTACCATCCCAGAAAGCCCGACCCAGTTTTCCAGTCTCTCAAGAAGTATGTTATGATTGACAGTGTCAAACGCAGCACTAAGATCTAGTATGCTAAAGTGAATTACAAGTTTCATCTTCCGCCACATCTGCTCAGCTTTTCTGCATTGTCTTTTCATACTCTGAACTGCTGTTGATTTTCTCCATGGTGATTTTTGTCTGCCATTCTTCTTGCAGACCCTTGTCGGAGCAATATCATCAATAACATTCCTAACTTTTGAGTTAAAAGAATCCAGGAGAAGATCAACAGAGTCTGCAGGAATGCTTGGTGTTAAAGATATAGCCTTCATAAATAGTGCACTAGTGTTCTCGTTAATGCATCTCTTTCTGACAGAGACAGATCTAGATTCAGTGGTAACAGAGATCAATATATCAAAGAAAATACAGAAGTGATCAGATAGTGCAACATCCTTAATAACAATGGATGAAATGTCTAGACCTCTACTGATGAGTAAATCTAGAGTGTGTCCACGATTGTGTGTGGGTTCATGCACATGCTGGATCAGATCAAAAGTGTTTAAAACAGTTATAATTTCTTTTGCAGTTTTGATTTCTGCATTATCTATGTGAATATTAAAATCCCCTGCAATAGTAAAACAGTCAAACTCTGAGGAAATCATTGATAACAGTTCTGTGAACTCTTCCACAAAGGCTGGAGAGTATTTTGGAGGCCTGTAAATAATTATAAACAGAATGCGTGGAGCACCTTTCAGCACATTACCTAGGTATTCAAAGGACAAATACTGACCAAATGACACTTGCTTGCATTGATAAACATCTTTAAATAGAGCAGCTACCCCTCCACCTCTCCTAACAGTCCTGCAGACACTTGTAAAGTTAAAGTTAGGAGGGGCTGTTTCATTGAGGACTGTTGCACTGCAGCTGTCTTCAAGCCATGTTTCATTTAGAAACATAAAATCCAGGTTGTTTGTGGTTATTAAGTCATTCATCAGAAATGATTTACTTTTGAGTGAGCGAATGTTTAAAAATGCTAACTTGATGGAATTGCATTTTGTCTCTACAGCAATCTTAGATTGATGAATTGTAGGCCGCAGATTAGATGGGTCAGCCGTACGGCTTGAGAAGGCCTTAGACTTTCTATCACGTGATAAAACAGAAATATAGAAGGCTACAGGCACACAGGGTTCCCGCTTGTTCTGTAAACATTTGTGAGTGTTGCTGCTAATATAGCGGGGACCCGACACATATCACTGAGAGCTGTTATCAGTTGTTAATGCTGCACTCAGAGGCGCCATAACAATTTCAAGGGCCCGATGAGGGAGAGGGTCCCAGAACATGATATTTCAATCTAGGGGGGCCCAAGTCAATATGTTGTTCAGGGTCCCAGAAAGTATAGTGCCGCTGAAGTCATTTTGATGGTTTTATTTAACCCTTGTATTATGTTCCGGGTCAATTTGACCCATTTTGATTTTCAAGATGTCGGAAATACCACTTAATCTGTGATTTTATTTTTGATATGTTGTGACTTTTTCTCATTTAGGGTCATGAACATGCATGCTTGTGTGCACTTCAAAAGTGTTTTGAAGTGCACACAAATAATTTTCTGACAATTTTGATGTTCAAAGGTCAATTTCACCCACATTATTTTGTTGTTTCAAGGCAACTGTACAGACCCAAATCAAATATATTTCTTGGGTATATGTTGTTATATTGGTATTTTACTACCCTTGAAAGGGGGGAAAATTAGCTTTTTCTCATTACTTTCAGTGCTGAAAAAGACTTTCTCAGACTTGGATGGTAAAAGTGAGCTTTAATTTCTATTTTCAATGTATATGAAATACTATTTAACTTATCTTTTTCTTCAGAAATTGTGTAACTTTTTCTCATGAACATGTCTAAATAAGTTGTGTTCCAAATCTGAAGTTGATATAAAAAATTGAGGTTCCTATGCAATTTTGTTTAGGCGTTATACAAAAACTAGTCACCGGGTGCCATTCAAAATCCATTGATTCTTTTTTTTTAATGCAGTTTTTCTGTCACAAATGTATACATTTTTCTCTCAATATTACTTCTATCACAAAATAACCAAAAAATATTGAATCTTGAGAGTCAGACCTCTCCAACGATATATATTTTGTCAAGATTCTAAAAAGTTTTGATTCTAAAAGGCCGTAATAAATTTTCTAAAATAGCACCCCCCACTAAGGGGGAGGAGCCCGCTAAAATATTTTAAATTACCATTTCCATGTTAAGGCAAAGTCCAATTTCAAAATGGTTTTCACAGGGTGTATTTTGAGGTAATTTCTGATATAATACAACAAATTATATAATTTCTGATGATTACTAAAACATGTTATAGGGAAAAATGAAACTAATTTTTTTTTTTTTTTTTGTGACAGAGGTCAAAACTCCTATTATGATGTAGTATATGTTTTGAGGTGCACTCTTGTCATAAATTAATCTATTAGGGTTCCTACATAATTTGAAACAAAAAAAAGTGATAAAATATCTATTTAGAAGTCTTAGACCTTTCCAACTATATATAGTTTGTCATGATTAGATTAGGATTTAACTGTAATATAGTACCAGCGGGACGGTAAGAGTTAAGTGGTTAAAAAATGTGGTTAAACACATTTATAAAAAAAAAATCATACTTTTAGATATGAATTGTTTGCACTGTGTGACAAATACTGATATATTAAAAAAAAAAATCTGTTCATACCTGATTCCTTCTTGTTTTTAATAATGTGATATTTAGGGAATTGCACTGAAGTCAGTTAGGGTCAATCTGACCCGCTCCATCAAAATCGTACCCAGAAATCGAACATACAAGGCTCTTGATGAAAGCCTTTGATCAGAGACCAAAAGGTGCTTTCTGTAAACCCCTCCCACTCTAAACGTCAAACCGGTTTCATTTGTTTTCCTGAAATGGTTCTGGTTAAACAGGTTCTGATGATGAACATTTTTCTGCAGTGGTGACAAACTGCAAAACTATTACAACAAATCATTTATATTTCCCCACAAATAAAGTAAACAGAAATATTAAAAGCAGTTAGTTATATTCATAGATCATTTCTACTCATTCTTTCCATTTCACCATGTTTCACTAAGTTTTACTATGTTAAGCTGCTGTGCTTCATAGTGAAAAATGGTTGGACAGTGAAATGCTGTTAAGGTACACAGCAAAAAACCCCAGTGCTAAATTAACTCTCCTCAGGCCTTGTCCTTTTGTTTGAAAACTCATATTTTTCTCTCCATTTTGGCCACACTGAGACAGCGTTTTTTTGTCAAGGAAAACAGTTTTTTTTTTAAATGCTCTCCAAAGTGGGAAATGGAATGCGCATGAAAACGATGGCGCATGTTAAGTCATGTGACACATATTGTACCAATAGATATCTGCTTTTACTGGTATTGTGCCTGTTATGTGCTATTAACTTTCACACTGTTGCTAAAGATATTTACTTTGTACACTCAAACTGTTCATATTACAGTCCTAAAAATATGATGTGGTAAAACATAAGGGCAGTTACATTTTAGATCAAACATGAGTGAGCGTGACACATCATACAGAAAAATCCCCAGTGTCAAATTAACACTGCCAGGTGTGTATACGCCCACACTACAGAGTGTTAAAAATAACACTGAAGCAGTGTTGAAGTGAAAGAGATAATTAAGTTATTAATTAAGTGATGATTGAGCATAGTGATGAACACCTGCTGTTAACAAACAGAATCACTGAAAAGAACATAAGTCAGACTAACCGAAATAACCTGGCTTATTTGGTAAACTTGTTTAACGAAACAGCCCCCAAGTGATGTTGACTGCTAGATGCTGACAAAATAATCATGTAGTGTCTTGAGTCACTGATTGTTACATTTTATTTTGTTGATTGAAATCGCTTTTTGTTTTCACAGATTGTGTTTTTGACCAAGTGAACAATTCTATAAAGATGTTGTGCACAGTATTTTTTTTTTCTTTATGGCATACATAGACATGAATAATCTGCACATGAATCTCAACAATGGTGACAATCAACAAAATATTCTGATAAACGATAAATGAAGCTTTTTGAAGTATTTTTACATAACATAGAATCAGGCCATTACACTACAAATAACTAAACCTGCCAACACCATCTTAAAAGGGTTTTTTTGTTGTTGTTGTTGTTTTGCTATGGCTTTTTGCCATAATAAATGTATTAAACATTAGATTTAAACTTCTGTTAATTCTCAATAAGAACTTCTGTAGACCTCTAACAGAAATAAAGTCAATCTGGTTAGTAATGAGTGGAGCTGGT
The DNA here is from genome assembly GCA_036784905.1 of Acrossocheilus fasciatus. NCBI lineage: Eukaryota > Metazoa > Chordata > Actinopteri > Cypriniformes > Cyprinidae > Acrossocheilus > Acrossocheilus fasciatus. The sequence goes on from CM071959.1 coordinate 32,745,904, forward strand.
GATGCTGTTTGTGGAGTTGTTTAATCCTCCTCTGTTGAGATCTTCAGAGATTTAATGTCTTTTATATTCAGCTGAATTCATCTAAGGTTGTGGCTGCAGTCAGTTGTAGTTTTTTCTTGTGTTCTTTTTTTTCCTTCAGTGATTTTGTTTGTTAACAAGCTTAGACAAGATCCCAGATCTGGCAAACAGGTGCCATCATTCCACGCTACATGTGCCAGATGTGGGCCGGATCTGGGCCGATAATATGTTGCTATCTGGGTCCACACAGAGACATTTAATAACTCATATTTTATACTGCTGCTACATTTTATTTACTTGTTTAATTTCAAATAGTTCCTTGTTTATTTTTGGAAAGTGTCTGTTGACAGAGGAGCTTTTAAAAGCTTTTTTCTTCCTGTCCAACAGCAGAGTCAGTGAAGAATGATGGCATCTGTTGAGCAGCATTGTGACACACTAGATGAGCAGGAAGAAGGAAAGCTGAAACAAGGTAATGAAAAACAGAATATCAGTAATGTTAAAGTTGTCATTCGGGAAATGTGATTAATCTCTCTGTCTGTTTTCCAGTCCAGATGAGCAGCAGTCCTCACGCTGAAGTCAGTGTTGATCTGAATGCTCAGTCGGGATCAACTGTAAAAAGTCCTGTAATTGCTGGAAACACCATCAGATCATTAATCTTCAACTGGAACCCTGCAGAACACGGTACTGTCACTATAACTGTGCTTACTGAGACACGCTGCTTATTAGCAGTCAGTGAAATAATGCTGAGTGATTGTGAACCCTTTTCCTATTTCTCTTACTCACACTCTCAAAAAGGATGTGTTAAATAATAACACATTTTGTGTAATTTTAAGTTGGTTTAAGAGAGAGAGAGAGAGAGAGAGAGAGAGAGAGAGAGAGTCCAACACAAGCAGTAAGCAGCCCAGCTGCAATTGCTTTGGCAATACAAATGTATATATTTTGCCAATAAAGCACCCTTGAATTGAATTGAATTGAGTCCAACACAATATGTGTTAACTATCATCCAATCACATTGCTGCCTACGTCACTCCACAAGCTGTTAACCAAATTCACGCCTCTATTTTTCATTGGTGGATGATGTGGATGCACTCATGTCAGGTTTATGTATTTCCCTGCTAGAAATGTAATGTTCCCAGAGCATCCTCAGAGCATCCCGCTGGTGTCAGTGACATTCCCAGAACGTTTCCCGAGATGCTCATGATGTGGAGATCTTTAAAGGGTTGGGGGACGTTATTTGGAGGACCTTCAGGGATGAACACTGCTCAGTGTGTATTTGGTCCCACAATACAGAGTGTTAAAGAAACACTGAAGCAGAGCTGAACTCAATGAGAATGGCGAACAAAAACACAACAGCAACTGACTTAGTCACAGCCTCAGATGAAATCAACTGAAATAAAACACATTAAATCTCTCAAGATTTCAGCAGAGGAAGATTAAACATCTCCACAAACAGCATAACCAGCTTCACTTACAGTATTACTAACCAGTTTGACTTTATTTCTGTCATACAAAAGTTCTTAATGAGAATTAACAAAGGTTTAGATGTTGGTTTAATTTCCCAAAACTTCACCATCACTGTGATCAGTGTTTGCTTCGGTTGGGCTCTCGACCCTTAAGTTTGTATTACTATTATTTATTTTTAGGTTTTTCTCTTTCTGCTATAATTCTGTTTACAGAGCAGATTATTATAGCAAAATAAAACCCACGAGAAAACGTCATCAGGTGATGCTGTTGAGTTGATGCTGAAAGCAGTCATCATGTAGTGGCTTTATTCACTGATTGTTATGGTTTACACCGTTGAATATAGAAGCGTTTTGTTTCTGTAGGTTGAATTTTAACAGTGTCTGGACAAGTTACGCACAATATGTTTTTGTTTATGGCACACATAGACATGAATAATCTGCATATGAATCTCAACAATGGTGACAATCAACAAATTATTCAGATAAACAGATCTTTGATCATCACAAAACAAGCTACTAAAAAGTCACAACAAAAATAGAAAAAATTAAAGCGAATAGTAAGAATAAAAGAAAATACTAAGATAATTCAGGTGCATAATTTATTAAAGTTGCAAAGCATTCTGGGAGCCATGAATGAGATTTGATTGGTGCACCCAGAATGCACTGCAGCACGAAGCTTTTTGTTTATTGTCACCATAGTTGAGATTCATATGCTGATTCTTGATTAATGTTTGCGTCAAAATTATACAGTTGTTGTGCATGTTTTGTGTGCAAAGTGTTTTAAAATCCATAAAATATAAAAATGTATTTTAGTCAATACCACACCTTATTTTCACGTTAACATCAAATAATCACACATTGGGACTCTGGATGAGATCAGTGAATCAGGACCTTACTCAACACAAGTCACTATTAATGACCAACCAAAATCAACAGATAATGTTTTTTTCTGGCTTTTTTGCCATAACGAATGTGTTTTGCGAACACAGATTTACAGCAGTTAGAGAAAAAAAAAACTAATGTTACAAAGTCAAGGGTCAAGAGCCCAACTAAAGCAAACACTGATCACATTAATGTGAAAGTTCAAATGAAACAAATTCAACATCTAAACCTCTTGTTTTTTAGACAAACTGGTTAGTAATAAGTGAAGCTGGTGATGCTGTTTGTGGAGTTGTTTAATCCTCCTCAGCTGAGATTTTCAGAGATTTAATGTTTTATTTCAGGTGATTTTATCTAAGTCTGTGACTGGAAGTCAGTTGTAGTTGTTTCTGTATTTTTATTATTTATTTATTTTTTTGCATTCATTATTGCATTCAGTATTCAGTATTGCATTCATTCTAACTGGTTAAGAATAGCACATCTATGACACAAATTGTGTTATTTTTGACACATTAGTGTGTTAAATATTTTAACACATTGCCTGTGTTAAAAAGAATAACACACTGGTTGTGTTAAAATTGAATGAACACAAAATGTGTTGTCCTTAACTAGACACACAGGTGTGTTAATATATAACACAGGTTGTGTTGTTTTTACCACATCTGTTTTTTTAACACACTAATGTGTCATAAATCACACAATTTGTGTCACACTAATGTGTCATAATGACACAAATATGTTAAATATTTTAAGAATATCAACCTGTGTTAAGAAGAATATAACACTTAACTTGACACACAGGTGAGTTAAAGTACAACAGCTCAGGCATCAATGGTCAGCACGGATGTGTGAAGAACTGTCACATAAACACAGTCATGTCTAAATTTTCAGTCTTTATTAAGCAGTTTATACTTTTTTTTTTTTTACTTTGTATAGAAATATTTTGTCGCCCCAGAGAGTGTACAGAGATAAAACCATAAAAAGAATATTTTCTTACTTAACACAGTTGAGAAAAAAACAAAACAAACAAAAAACAACAACAACAACAACAAAAAATGGAATATAAGGACAAGAAGCATACATCACATGAAAAATAACTCCTAAAAAAATACAAAGGAGGCCATATGACATTTCTTCACTGATGCTTGTTTCTATGGTGACTGAACATAAGGAAAGTGAATGCCCAGATAGCAAGAGAGCAGGTGAAAACCATTGAATCAACATTAAAAATAGCTGATTTGTCAATGTAAATGGCATTGAATTAATATCACTTTTGCACCTGCAATTAATGTTGAAAAAATGTTAAAATTTCAACAAACCACTATTATTGTGATCAAACCACTTCTTGTTTTAGTTGGGCTCTTGACACTTGCTTTTCATTTTATTATCTTTTAGTGTTTACAATATCTTTCTATTAATGCATACATATTTATATTAAAACACTGTTTTAAAGTTAAGTTAAGATGGGTGTCAAGCAAAGTAAAGTTGAGAAATACTATTAAAAAATGTTGAAGTTACTATCTTTCATATGTAAAGCTTTCATTACTAATATACACGTTCTGTTTCACAAACGAAAAGATAATGTTGCAAAACACACACAAAAATGTATTGACACACTTAAACAGCAACACTTATAATACAAACGTCAGCAATGGAGACAATCATCAAACTAATTTGGATAAACAGTTCATCTGCAATGCATGCTGGGAGTCATGAATGGGTTTTGTACTAAGTTGATACCCAGCCTGCATTTCGGCATGACATTTTCTTTTGTTGATTGTCACCATTGTTGAGTTTCATATGCTGATTATTGATGTCTAATTGATACAGCAATTCAGTCTTTTTTTTTTCTTTCTTTCTTCTTTTAATTCATGTTGCATAACAGTTGGTAGCCATACTATTGTTTTATGCTCACACTGTAGTACCACACATAAACAACACAATACACTTGTGATCAATTACTCAAATAATCTCACAATGATTATAGTCACCATCATATGATCTCAATGGATCTTTGTTTTCATTACTTCAACAAATGTATTTTAGCACATTGTTACAACAAACAATGAAACCCTATCATTAAAAGCACAAGAGTCAAGAGTCCAATTAAAGCAAACACTGATCACAATAATGGTGGTTTGTTTTATTTTCAACATTTTTTTCAACATTAATTGTGGGTGCAAAAGTGAGTTTAATTCAATGCAATTAACATTGACAAATCAACAATTTTTAACATTGATTCAATGGTTGCTTGTTATCAGGGTGGTGACTCATGATATGCTCAGGAGGAGAATAACAGGGAAGCCTGTGAGAGACTCTAAGGTACAGTTTTACTAAACAGGGCAAATTAGCATGAGAGTGCAATTCCAAAACATCGCAGATGGGTGTGGAAATTTCTGTGGGTGATATACTGACAACGTGCAAATTAAAGAACACAGATACAACATCTCATTTACATATCAACCAACGCAATATACCAAGTGCAGCGCAAATTAGCATAGTCGAAAAGAAAGAATAAAGAAATAAAGTAGCCACAGAACATTGAAAAGAACCAGAGGCCAAAAAAATGAAGAGTTGCAAGAAGTTTTGATAGACCTGGCATTGCGTGACTCCTAGTTGAGGGTTCCAAGTCCTCGTTTATTTCCTGAGGCAAATTAAAAATATCATGGCTTGGCAAACAATATGTTCAGATAATGTGTTCTTCTGGCATTCCAAATAAATTAATACATGTGGAAAAAATACTCTCCCTTCTACCACTCTCTGTTCTCTGCGGTGCCTCCTCTAGCAACAATAATTGCAGCCATTTCACAAGCAAAGTAGTTTAAGACGTGCTTTCTTGGGTGTTAAATAATGGCACAAATGCCAGTAATTTGATGAGTGCAAAAGTTAGTAAAACACGTTGTGTGATTCATTTGAATACTCTCCTCCCATAAATTTTGCATCTGAAAGGGAAACTCCAACAAATGCATATTCAGTAAGGTCAGGTGCAAAAATAACTGTGTCCATGCCTTTTCAATGCTGATTCGTCACTGTGTGTCTTTCTTTAGTAAATCTTGAAAATACTATTTTAATTCCACAAGATGGTTTGCGTTGGTGCAAGCTTTTAGTAAAACTGGACCTAAATCTCACAGTTCATTTATACTCATATTGTTCATAAGTAGACATACTTAAATTTAAATATTTTCTTTCATGTATATGTATATTTTGTCACACATTTTTTACTTCTGTCGATCGTCTCTCTTCACAGAGCCACAACAATTCTCAGAGACAGAAACGGCAGAGAAACACACCAAAGAAGAAGGTGCAGTCTTATCGTCATATTCTAAACTACGCTTTTTTTTCTTCACAATTTTCACTGTATAAATCACAGAGTAAGAATATCAGTGACAATTACTAAACACTGCCATGCAGTGGCATTGTTCATAATGAGAATGAGAATGAGACACTAAGTAATGTTGCAACTACATGTCAACAAACTCTCATAAGAGTATTAGTAGACTGTCTGCTTCATATCTACTCACTCCTTATTGTGTTGGTCTCCCAACAGATATTCTACTGACTATAAGTAACTTAGCAAGAACGTGTCAACTTAATCTAACCCTAACCCTACCAGTCAACTAATACACTACTAACACTCTAATGAGAGTCAGGAGAAATGTAGGTGCAGCATTACTTATAAACAATAGAATGTGTTAAAGGGACCATCAGAATAAAGTGAAACCGGAATTTGTTATAATGACAGAAGCTCTACAGTGCAACAGAAAGACAGCAACAGGACAGGACACAGATAAAAAAAAAAGAATAATATACAAATATACAAATAGGCAATGTACAAAATAGCAAAAAAAAAAACAAAACAAAAAAAAACAGGTCTGATATGTGCAAATTTGAAATGAAAAAATAATAATAATAAGTATGTGTGATGAATAAATAATTATAGTGTTGTGTGTTCCACGTTTAATGTTAAGTGTTCATGAGATGGACTGCCTGAGGGAAGAAACTGTTCCTGCGCTGGTCGTTCTGGTGCTCAGAGCTCTGTAGCGTCGACCAGACGGCAGAAGTTCAAAGAGAGAGTGTGCTGGATGTGAGGGTCCAGAGTAGAGGTCGACCGATATTGAATTTTACCGATACCGATAGCTAGGTTGGACTGTACTTGCCGATAACCGATTAATTAATCGATAGTTTTTAAAATGTATACTGGATAAAAAAAAAAAAAAAAACATAACACTCCATGTAAAATAGTACTGAACTGTATTACCAAAAAAAATAAATAAATAAAAAATCCAGAACTGAATCATGAAAATGTGCTATTTGAAATAAATATGAATATATTAATTATATTAAGAAATATTGAGGTAAATTAAAGACATGCATTCAAACTGAAACAAAAAATAACATCCAAAATGAATTAAAAAAAAAGAACACTCCAAATAACAACAAATTTGAACTTGTGAAACAAGAGAAACTTAACTAGTCCTGTTAAAGAACTGCAAGAGATAACATGTAACATGGTCCATTTCTAGTTCTAGTTCTATTTTAATATTCAAAGAAGCCTCAAATTATAATGGAGAAAGCAGAGCTGGTGTGTGGTGTCCAGTGAGTCGGCTCCTCCTGGCTTCATAAAGTATGCCCACTTCACTGAACACCCTTTCACTAGGCACAGTGGATGGTGGGGGGCACAGGAATTTCTTTGCCAGATGTGCAAGCGTTTTAAATCTTGTTTCATTTTTCTGCCACCACTGCAGAGGCATGTCACTTCTTTCAATGACAGGCTCTAACAAATAGCACTCAAGCTCAGTCTCAAAGCTGTATGTCCCATGAGACACAGCTGTAGCACCAAGGACCCTGGCATACAGAGTGTCCACTAAAGTGGGCTGATGGATTTTCTGCTTCTTTGTCTCTGGATCCAAACCCTCATCCTGCTCAGGTCCTTCTAGTAGAGGGCATGGATCATCTTCTCTGAGCATGGCAAGCTCTTCAGCTTCCTCTTTTAGCCATTTTTTTTTCCTTTCTCAAGTGTTTATTCAGACGCAAAGGCACGGGCCTTGTATCTGGGATCAAGGAGTGTTGCTAGGACAAGAATTTTTGTCTCCTCTGCCTTGGAGAACCGCTTTGTCAGACTGTCAAGCATGGTCTTGCGCAAAGTTTTGATGCCTGCTGAGGATGGACCCTCTTCCTGCAGCATAAGCTTCAGAACAGACACACTGGGGATAATGCATGCTGCTGAAGACTCAGAGCTGCTCATCTCCATTGTGACTTCTTCGATGGGAACCAGTGTGTCAATCAGGTTGCAGACAATGTCCCACTGTGTGGCAGATAAGCAGCTGATGTGGCCGTGTTCACCACCGTACGCATTCAGTGCCCGTCTCTGTTCATACATTCGTTGAAGCATGTGAAGCGTTGAGTTCCAGCGAGTTGGGACAGCCTGGATGATGTTGTGCACTGGCACACCCACCTCCTCCTGTATGGCTCTTAGCCTCTGTTTTGCCAATACAGAATGGCCAAAGTGAGTTGCACAGCTTTTCAATATGGCAATAATGTCCAGAACAGCTCTCTGACAAGATAGGCCCTCATTTACAATGAGCTGAAGAGTGTGAGCAGTGCAGCTTAAATCAGGAAGTTCAGCCAGCCTCATTCCTTTTACCTTGTTTGCTCCCCCATCTCTTAAGACAAGAACAACACGTTCTGTTGCGATATCCCAGTCTCCTAACATGTTAAGGAAGGTTTCTTGAATATAACTGGCTGAGTGTGATCCAATCTTAGGGTTGACATTGAGCACTACTTGCCTTCTCAGCTAGTCCTCAGAAATTAAATGCCCAGTTAGGCTCATCAGAGACTCTGTAGCTCCAGACCAACAGTCAGTTGTGAATGCCATAAATGGGGCCTTGTCCATCGTCACTTCACTTTTGATTTTTGTCAAAACCCTGGAGTAGGTTTCATCTATCATCTTTGTTCTGTAGAACTTCTCATTTTTAATTCTGTACCTGGGTTCCATATGGGGCATGAGTCTCTTAAATCCAACATCTGAAACCACAGAAAATGGTTGGTTGTCAATGGCAATCATTTCAATGATAGCTGCATCAATTTTGAGAGACCTTGGATCTGTGTCCTTCCACCCTGTCTTGCTTTCCAAAAGTTGAGACACTGATAGCTGAGAAGGATCTTTCTTGTCCCTTTTTTTCTTTGCTTCTTCACTGACTTCTGGATGGATGTGCTTTAGATGAGACCACATGTTTGTAGTATTTTTATTTGTAGATGTTGATGCCCCCATGCTGATTATTTTGTCACAGTTATTACACTGTGCTTTCCCTGGTGATACTTCAGTAAAATACTCCCACAAATACTTTCTTCAAAGCCTTTGCCATCTGAAAATAAGGTAAATATTAAAATATTGAAGGTCAAATGTGTGCTTTTTTAGCTATAACCTAGAAACATGTATGTCAATTTAATAGGTAACACTTTGCAAGTCCCATTTGTTAACAATAATGTATTAGCTAGCTTACATGAACTGTGCATTATGCAATATACATTTTTACAGCATGTATTAATATTTGAGCAATACAATTGTACCTCATTCATGTTAGTTCATAGCGCATTAAAGTTAACAGATAAAATGCAAATTAACTTAATTTAAAAATGTATTAGTAAATGTTGAAATTAACAAACAAACAATAAACAATACTTTTAATGCATTTATTAACTTCAGTTAAAGTTATAAATGGAATTTTACTGTAAAACGTTAAGCATTTCACACAAATCCAAAGTCATGCCTAAAGTGGCCAATTTAAATGTCTCCACAAAGGCCAGAGTATTAAATAAATGTTACATAATTACATAAATGTATATTATATGTATAGTCTCGCACTTTATTTGCTTCTATTTTAGGACACTTGATTATTACCTAATCAAAATAGCAAAATACGATAAAAAGACGATAAAAATAACCAAAATCAGACTCATTTCTAATTTGTGTTTCTGCCCGCTGCATGAGTGGCATGTAATTTGCTCTCTATAGTCACAGGCTTTAAATTTGCAACTTCGTTGGCTAACAATCATGACATTAAACATTTGGGTTGGACTTGCCTGTATTTTTGCCACATTAATTTATCCGCTTGAGGTACTGCTAATGTTAGCGTCCTCTCAGCCTTGTCGGCAAACATACTGCTGTTCTTTCTCCAATGCAGCATCTAGTCAACAAATTAATTACTTTATATTGACATGAAGACATGTACTGGAGTGTACTGTATACATACCTTTTCGCTGTCTGTGTTTTAAACGTGCATCTGAAATGTCAGCGCTGTCCGTGCACTGCGCTCTCTCCAGGCAGCGTGCGTTCTCTGTGCAGCGCGCAGTATCACGTGTCAAAACAAATGCACGTGTTTTCAGTGATTTTTTGCCTCTAGAGGCCGCTCTCGCTATATATATGTTGGCTCTCGCACTGTATAATGATAACAGACCATTCACAGCCGCTCCAGCAGTGGATACAACCCGGAAAAACTATCGGCATGGATTTTTGCAGATAACCGATAGTTCTGGGAATCGGCAAAACCGATACATCGGTCGACCTCTAGTCCAGAGTGATTTCAGCCCTTTTGCTGACTCTGGATGAGTACAGTTCTTGGAGAGTAGGGAGGGTTGTACCAATGAATCACTCAGCAGTCCGGACTACCCTCCGTAGTCTTCTGAGGTCAGATTTGGTAGTTGAGCTGAACCAGACAGTTATTGAAGTGCAGAGGACGGGTTCAATGATGGCGGAGTAGAACTATTTCAGCAGCTCCTGTGGCAGGTTGAACTTCCTCAGCTGCACAGCAAAACCCCCAGTGTTAATTTAACACTCTGAGTGTTGACTCACTGGACTCATATAAACACTGAAGCAGTGTTAAAGTGAATGAGATAATTAGGTGATTAACTGAGTGATGATTGACCATTATTGAAGACACCTGATGTTAACAAGCAGAATCACCAAAGAAGAAAATCAAAATTTGTATGTCACCATTATAGTGGTCTGTGTTTGCATTAGTTGGGATCTTGACCCTTAAATTTTTAACATTAGGTTTTGTTTGTTATAATTGAATTATAACAGCCAGACAAACCAGAGGAAAAATGATCATGTGGTGTTGATTATGTTTTGAACTAGTCATCATTTAGTGACCTGAATACCTGAGTTAGGTTTTCTTTAGTGATTAGGTAAACAAGGTGAAAAATACAAGAGCTGGCATTTTTGGCATAATCACACAGATGTTTTCAGAAGTTACTCCTACATAAAATAAATTTTAAAAGAAAACTTTAATTTAGACACACAAACATTAAGAATCAGCGTGAGAATCACAACAATGGTGACCATCAAAAAAGCATGTTGTAGCCAATAAAAAGTCATCATTGGCTCCCATCATGCATTGCGGCATGAATAAATTATGAGCTGAATTGTCTTTGTAACTTTTTATTCTCACTACACCGTAGTTGAGATTCATACACTGATTCTTGATGTCTGTGTCTGCCTAAAACAAAGACTTTTTTTTTTTTTTTTTTTAAATCAGAACAGCTTGCAAGAAACCACTACAAAATGTATAGAAAATACAGTAGCTTTCACTGTGGAACCACAGAGCTGTTGCAACCAATAAAGATAATATAACTCAGAGATCAGACTCTAAATAAGCTCAATGACTCAAATCAAACAATGACTATGTTAAAACACAACTATCCCCACTTGATGACTTTTGCTCTTGGCTTGTCTGGCTGTTATAATTCAGATACAGCAGCCAAACAAAATTTAAAATGAAAAAGTCAAGGGTCAAGATCCCAACTAATGCAAACACAGACCACTATAATGGTGACATACAAATTTTGATTTTCTCCTTTGGTGATTCTGCTCATTAACATCAGGTGTCTTCAATAATGGTCAATCACCACTCAATTAATCACCTAATTATCTCATTCACTTTAACACTGCTTCAGTGTTTATATGAGTCCAGTGAGTCAACACTCAGAGTGTTAAATTAACACTGGGGGTTTTGCTGTGTGGTGAAGGAACCTCTGCTGGGCCTTTTTCACAATGGACTCAATGTGAGTGTCCCACTTCAGGACCTGAGAGATGGTGTTGCCCAGGAATCTGAATGACTCCACTGCAGTCACAGTGCTGTTCATGATGGTGAGTGGGGGGAGAGGAGGGGGGTTTCTCCTGAAGTCCACGATCATATCCACTGTTTTGAGCGTGTTGAGCTCCAGGTTGTTAAGACTGCACCAGACAGCCAGCTCTTTAACCTCCTGTCTGTAAGCAGACTCGTCACCATCCTGAATGAGGCCGATCAGTGTGGTGTCATCTGCAAACTTCAGGAGCTTGACAGAGGGGTCAGGGAGAAGAGCAGTGGTGAGAGAACATGAATGCTTAATTCCATGAGAGACATGATATATTTAGTTAATTAAATCGAAAACCTCAGGACTTTACTATCAAATTCCCTTTAAGGCAAGTCATTTCACTCGGCAGCCATCTTTGAAATGCCTCTCGAGCAGCTATTTCAGTAATGCAAGTGCAGCTCCTTTGTCTCTATATGAGGAAGCATCAAATTCACCAGTTGTTCGCCGAACTTACAATTACATTTGAAATCAACAATGAAATCTGACAAGTGTCTCTGGAGCTCATCTAATTGTCCTCGTCTCTGCTGACGTTCAGGGCTGTAGAGGTCATCTCTAGGTGCTGATCCACCTAGATCCACTCGTCAAAATGAGCGTGCGGACAGAAATCGCGTGTACACGTCTCATTCAGATGTGAAATATATGAATTGCAAATTATCGTAAACTTGTGTGCAATTGAATGGTTTCAGCTCTCTGCCTTGTAAACGACTCATAATTAATGACATCAATTTAGAACAGCGAGCTGCAAGAACATCTTACATTTTAACCCTCTAAGCGCCAAAGTTGCAAAATTGCGATAAGACGTCATACTTCATGAAATAGACTGTAGTTCCTAATATGGTATAATATCTCATTTGTATTCCCTATCACTAGATGGCAGACATGAAGTACTTCGATTCTAGAACAAAATTGTTTGAGGAAATAGCAGAGCAAGTGAGCTATCATGTCATTGATGCGGAAGCAGTTCAGATCATAGCGTCTGAGTAAATTGTGAGATTTGTGAGAGAAAATCGTCAAATGGCTAATAAAACGTTGTACCGTGAGGATGTATTGAAAATGTTATTCGCCTGTTCTGACTCTGAAGGGGAATATTTGTCTTTTGGAAATGATGATCGGTCGTCTAATGATCGCGCATCTCCCGGTACATCTTTGCATGCGCAATGGTGCCGCCTAAAAGGCGAGAGTGTTCATGAAGCACCATCAAGTGATCATTTGGACCCTTTGCCCAACGGGGATGAGGGTGGCAGGCGTGGATGTGGTCGTAGTGTAGGAGAGGCCCTGCGTTGCTGATGATCGGCCAGATTGCATCTTTTTTCTGATCGCGTGCTCAAAGGGCCGCCGGCAGACAGTACAGGTGAAGTCAGTGAGGGGTAGGTCTGTGCGCTGTGCCATGCAATGAGAGGTACCATACTCTCAAGAACTATAAACTGTCACCTAGATACCTGATTGGGCAGATAGCTGGTCAACTGATCAAAAAATAGGCACATGTATTTTACTATGGCACATTAATATAGTAATAATTTACTACACAGTAAAATCCCCAGTGTTAAATCAACACTGCTCAGAGTGTATTTGGTCCCACTCCAAATAGTGTTAAAGTAACACTGAAACAGAGTTAAAGCTAATGAGATAATTGTGTGATTAATTAAATGATGATTGAGCATTAGTGATGAACAGCTGCTGTTAACAAGCAGAATCACTGAAGAAAAAGAGAAACACAAGAACAACTGACTTCAGCCACAGCCTTTGATAAAATCAACTGAAATAAAATACATTCAATCTCTGAAGATCTCAGTAGAGGAGGATTAAACAACTCCACACACAGCATCACCAGCTTCACTCATTACTAACCAGACTGACTTTATTCCTGTCAGACATCTGCAGAAGATCTTATTGAGAATTAACAGAGGTTCAGATGTTGATGTTTTATTGGTCAAAAATGATGCCACCATCATGGAGGTCAGTGTTTGCTGTAGTTGAGCTCTTGACCCTTATCAAACTGCTGAATAATTTGCTTCTAAGCAGCTTTAATAGTGTTTCATTGCAAATGCTTGAACATTACTGAGTCAGAAGCTTGATGTAGCAGATAACACTTTCTGCTTATGAAACGCAAGACTAATCAACACAAAGTGGTTTCTTCTTCTTTCTTTGGTTGACTGAAATTCATTCACTAATAAACACTAAAAAAAAAGTTATTAAATGCGTGACATCGTAACACTTCATTAATGAAGAGATTCAAGTCAGGCTTTTGGACATGAACACTTATCATACGATCCTCAACAATGGTGACAATAATTATTCATACTGCAGAGCATGATGGGAGTTTTTACTATGGTGTTACCCAGCATGCATTGCAGTGTGAAGCTTTTTGTTGATTGTCACCATTGTGGAGATTCATATGCTTTTTCTTGATGTCTGTGTGTGTCTATATGATGCTGTAGTTAAAAACAAAAATTTGCACATGGATTTAAATAATTAAAAATGATTCATGGCTACAACATTTTATTCTCACACTGTAATATCAGCAGATTAGTTGTGCAAACCCTAAATATATAAATGGTACAACAAAAAAACCCATCTGGCCAGTTCACAATGAAGCATCTCGTCACATAGAAGCATCTACTATGTGCTCAGTGTGAAGCATTGATCTCTCTGCTTCACAACAACATATGTATTGTTGCAAAGAAAAATCTAAAACATCAAGTCAAAGGTCAAGAGCCCAACTAAAGTAAATACTGATCTCCATGATGGTGGCATTGTTTATAACCAATAAAACATCAACATTTAAACCTCTGATAATTCTCAATAAGAGCTTCAGTAGTCATCTGACAGGAATAAAGTCAGTCTGGTTAATAATGAGTGAAGCTGATGATGTTGTTTGTGGAGGTGTTTAATCATCCTCTGCTGAGATCTTCAGAGATTTAATGTCTTTTATTTCAGTTGATTTTATCAAAGGCTGTGGCTGAAGTCAGTTGTAGTTCTTGTGTTTCTATTTTTCTTCAGCGATTCTGCTTGTTAACAGCAGCTGTCCATCACTAATGCTCAATCAGCACTTAATTGATCACACAATTATCTCATTAGCTTTAACTCTGCTTCAGTGTTACTTTAACACTATTTGGAGTGGGACCAAATACACTCTGAGCAGTGTTGATTTAACACTGGGGATTTTACTGTGTACTTTCTCCTGTTTTACTGTGGATCTCCTCTTTTCCTGATAAAAAAAAAATAAAAAAAACAACAACATCCAAATAAGTTCAAACATCAATTCAATATCTATTATTTCCAGAATATTACTGATGAACTGATCAAAAAGTAAGCTACTGTTCACATGCGTTTTACTACTGTATAGTAATATAGTAATAATTTAGTACTTTCTCTTGTTTTATTGTTGGTTTCCTCTTTTATGATCATTTAGAATGAGGATAAAAAGACAAACCAAAAAAACCAACAACATGCAAATATGTTCAAACATCAATTCAATCTCTACTATTTCCTGAATATTATGAAATTCAAGAGGGCCACCCCCCTATTGATGTCATAATATGCAAATTTGATGAGTATATTTACACCCCACATAAACTTTCGGTCATGCCCAACATTTTTCTAATTTACAGTAGATCTCTATCATTAAGCCCTTTCAAGCCACAAGCTTTTGAAATCTTGATGTCAAAATCCAGCATTTTTCCAAAAAAAAAAAAACCCTGTCGCCTAAAGGGTTAAAAAACCTGCAATACTCTGACAATAAAAAATGCGTACATCTGCTCAGACCCTGAAGTGACACTAAGCACTTTTCCATGTCAAAGACAGTTATTATAAATATGATCATTGCCGTGGATTTAACCGTATGCACACTCTAATCTGCGCTTCATAAATGAGGCCATCAACGCATTAATTAATATTTCTGCATTGTACATTGAGAGCATAGGTCGTAATTTATATATATTTTTAAGATGGAAAAATGCAGTTTTACAAATGCTAGAAACACGTTTTTCAAAGGAAAGATTACAATCAAAAAGTACGCCTAGGTTCCTAACTGATGACGAATAATTTACAGAGTAGCCATCAAGTATTAGACAGTGATCTAGATTATTACATGCAAACATTTTTGGTCCAATTATTAACACCTCTGTTTTTTCAGAATTTAGCAGTAAGAAATTGTTAGTCATCCAGTTTTTGATATCAACTATACATTTTGTTAGTTTTGCAAATTAGTAAGTTTCATCAGGTCACGAAGAAATATAGAGCTGAGTATCATCAGCATAACAGTGAAAGCTAACACCATGTTTCCTAATGATAATGATCCCAAGGGTAACATGTAAAGCATGAAAAGTAAGGGGCCTAGTACTGAGCCCTGATCAGTGCCATACTGCACTTTTGATCAATATGATACCTCTTCATTTACTGCTACGAACTGATGGCGGTCAGATAAGTACGATTTGAACCGTGCCAGTGCACTTCCTCTAATGCCAACATAATTTTCTAGTGTATTCATAAGAATGTTGTGGTCGAAAGTGTCAAACGCGGTGCTAAGATCCAGTAGCACTAATAGAGAGATACAACCACGATCAGATGATAAGAGCAGGTCGTTTGTAACTCTAATGAGAGCAGTTTCAGTACTATGATATGGTCTAAAACCTGACTGGAAACCCTCACATATATAATTTTTCTCTAAGACGGAACATAGTTGTGATGATACTACCTTTTCTAAAATCTTTGACAGAAAAGGGAGATTCGAGATCGGTCTGTAATTAATTAATTCTTTGGGGTCAAGTTGTGTTTTTTTTAATGAAAGGCTTAACACTAGAACCGCCACAGGGTAAATTTTACCCGTGGCTGTTTTTCAAATATACACAGCAGATTTTCAACAAAACATTCTCCCAGTCATTGACTTTTACTAAAATTATGTAATTTACAATCCGACGTTGTTGTAATGCGGTCAACGAGACGTGAGACGTGCGGATCCATGTGCAAAGCTTTTAATATACAGAGACGTGGTCAAAACACAGGCAGGGTCAAACAATGGAAAACAGGTATGGCATGGGCAAGACACAGAGTAATCCTAGGGCAAGCGTGGGTCTTTGATCGGTGAACAATATCCAGAGGGCTAGACAAGAGGATTTAATCCAGGTACATGAGCAATGGTCCAGGCAGGGGCAAACAGAGTCCAAATGGAAGGCAAAGGGTTAATCCAAGATACAAAGGCAGGAGAACAGCAAACAGAAAAAAGGCAACACAAAATGACTAGACTAAACTAGAACCAGACACTGAGACTAGAAACTAAGACAGGGAAAAGGCTCCGTAGGGTGCTATCACTTGGAGAGCGATAAACACAGATAATAAAGGAATTAAATAGAAAACACAGAATGGCTCAGTAACAGGCAGCTAACACTAGGGGAGTGTAATACGCAGAACAATACTCGGCGATCTGTGCAAGGAAGTCCATGGTTTATGTAAGCTGTGTGATCAGTGCAATCAGCTGTGTGTGTGTGTGTGTGTGTGTGTGTGTGTGTCATCAGTGCAATGGATGATGGGTATTGTAGTCCGTGGGTGATGTGCAACAGTAGTGTAGTGCAAGTGGTGAGCGAGTGACCTCTGGTGGCGAGTGGACGGAAGACCACGAACCAGATTCGTAACAGAGCCCCTCCCAAGGAACGACTTCCAGACGCTCCAACTTAGTACAATCCAGGAGGGCGGTGGAGTGGAGGCGGAACAGGGGGAGGGACGGAGGGCCAGGTCCATGAGGAAATGGAGAGTCCAGGGACTGAGGAAAAGCCAGGAGAGCAGGGTCCCAGGACAGATCTGGCAGTATCGGTGGAACTGAGGACCACCACAACAGAGCAGACGGAGCAAGAGCCCACTGGGGCGGAGCAGATGGACTAGAGGACCTCCATGGCGGAACAGAAGCCCACCAGTGCGGAGCAGACAGGGCAGAAGACCACGGCAGAGCAGACAGAGCAGGAGCCCACCAGTGCGGAGCAGACAGGATAGAAGAGCACCATGGCGAATCAAGAGAGTACCACGGCGGATCAGGACAGCACAGCAGAGATTGGAGCCTAGGAGAAACTGAGACACAAAACTTTGAGAGAGCATATACGGACCGGGGCAGGGAACACAAGTCCATCAATATTTTCCCTGGTGACAACTGAGAGGGTAGACAGTTCATAAGCAAGCTTGCTGATTGAATCTAGACATGCAAACAATTCACCCACAGGTTCACTAATTGAGACGGTGCAGGCAGACAATTCTGAATCGGATTTAACTGCAGAGTATAAACCAACAGATAGTTCACAATTAGATGCATTGACTGACACTGGATTGACAGACAGTTCAGTGATCGAGGCCAAGTAGACAGACTGTTCAAAAATGGTCTCTATGGCAGTGACAGGATTAACAGGACAGACATAAGGTGCATTTATAGTTTCCTGGATCAAAACAGGCAGTTCAATGTTAGACTCCCTTGGGAGCAGGGGACTGGCTGACAGATCAAAACCAGGTGCACTGGCTGAGACTAACCGGATGGACAGTTCAAAATCAGCCACCATGGCGGATTTAGCACAGGACGAGAGTTCAGAGATGGCCTCCTCGGCCGGTTCAGAACAGGACAAAAGTTCACAAGTGGCCTTTGTAGCCACGACAGGACGGGATGAGGATTCACAGATGGCCTCCTTAGCCATGACAGGACAGGACAAGAGTTCAGGGACAGCCCTTCTGGCTGCGACAGGACAGTCAAAGAGTTCACAGATGGCCTCCTTAGCCGTGACAGGACAGGGCAAGAGTTCAGGGACAGCCCTTCTGGCTGCGACAGGACAATCAAAGAGTTCACAGACGGCCTACTGTTTGTAACGGTAGTCTTGGGAGGAAGACTCGTTTAAAGTAATGTAATCATCTGGTTTTAGCCAGGTTTCTGTCAAACAAAGCACATCAAGTTTATGGTCAGTGATCATATCATTTACAAAACGTGCTTTGTAGAAAGGGATTTAATATTCAACAAGCCAAGCTTTACCATTTGTTTATATGTATTATATTTGTTTTTTTTATTTGTTGAACATCAAAAAATTGTTACTCTTAAATTGGTTTGGACATATATATTTTTTGTATTTTCTAGTTCAGGGAACAGACACAGTCTCTATAGTGTGATATCTAGGTGAAGGAGTCTCTATGTGTTGAGAATTAACTCTCTGGGGTCGGCTGTATCGCCGGCGAGACCAACTCGTTTTTTTTAAGATCAGTGCAAAAGACACTAAAAATACTCTGTTGATTTTGGTCACACAAATAAGTGTTATACATCAATCGAAACTGTTAAGTGTCTACTTTTTTTTGAGTACACTCACAATAACAACACAACTTTGTGCTTTTGGAGAAATAAGAAAACAAACAGGGTGTGCTCTCTGTCTTCTCCGTCTCCGCAAACTGTTTTGAGAAACGCGTCACTAAAATGAACTGTAACTCAGCGAATACTCAACACAGAGACATGGGAGTTATATCTATAGAAAGCCTGAAGTGTCTACTTCGAAATGAAGCAAGTCCTATCGAAAACAAACATTCTGTGATGAAGTAATCCGTATGAAACCAACACGATGTTCAATCTTTCCCGTCTGACTCATTATCTCTAATGAGTTCACGCCCACGCGCTCCTCGCGCCGTTCATATGTAAATAGCCACGTGGTGCGTGAGCGCGTGTAAACGCCCAAAACAAACAAAGAGCGGAGGTCCTCATCGCGGCTACTGTTACTGTTCACGCTGAGTAAAGAAAGGATTTCCCTCGAAAGAAGAACACGATTTCATCCAGAAGAGGAGATCGATCTGATGAGTAAGTTATGTTTCTTTTTTGCATTAGTTACCGTGCTATTGTGTCATAAACTTGAACAGATTTAAACAGTTAGTTGGGTTTTTCCCAAACGACAACATGATGAATGCTACGCGTCTAAGAATGTTTAGACCATGTTTATTATTAATACTCTGTTCACAAATATATTGTAATAGCGTGCTAAACAATAATAATTAGTTTCTCAGATATAAAATATCATTTTTTATAGTACAAAGTACATCCTTTTATTGTACAAAGCATGCTTGAGTCTGTGGCTTCAGAATCATGTCATAGGCTACTATAAAATCATACATACTAGACTATATGACTACAAAATCATAGTTGGGTTTTTCCCAAACTATAATTCCTGACTACAATGTTTGAAATCGTGTAAAACATTTTGAATATGAGGGGCAATTCACTGTATTTAAATTTCTTACGGCACGATGATGTTTTCATGCTCTATATAAAACAATAAAAGTAATATGAGTGTACACTGTAACATGATGAATGCTATGAGTCTAAGTATGTTTAGTACATGTTTATTATTAATAGCCTACTCTGTTCAGAAATAGATTTTAATAACGTGCTAAACAATAATAATTAGTTTCTCAGATATAAGATTTCTTTCTCTTTTTTATGATAGTATGTGTGAGTCGATGGCTACAATACACATATATATATATATATATATATATATATATATATATATATATATATATATATATATATATATATATATACAGATGTTCCTGATATTAACATTCTCACAAATGTTTTTTGTTTGTATTTTATTGAATCAGATACCAGCACCAGATGAATCCTGATGTCTCTTCAAACTGTTTTCCTCTGAGAGCGCTGCACCAACATCAGATGTTCAACTACACTGATATTCTATGTTAAAACAAGCTCCTTTTCTACTGATTATGTTTTTTTCTTCTTGAATCCATGGAAAGAAGTAGAAACACTTAAAATAAATATCAGGTATGATTTACTTGTTGAACAGAATCTGTTGTCAGTTCACATCTCTGTGGTTAGATCAGTGTGCACAATAATGTGTCTTTGACCTTCATTATGTATGTTTTGATTATACTGTGTTGTAAATAAAATACAAATAATTTAAAAAACCCTTTTTTTCCAGTCTCCTCACATTCTCTCTTACCTGCCTCACAGTCACAGTCACACTGATGGGCCATTAGGGCCCCATAGGGGAGGGCCCTTTGTCTCTCAGGTGAGACTCACTCAATATTCATGGCCATTACCACTCCCTCGCATATAGACCCTCGATCACAAAACATGTCTTGAAAATTTTAAATCAATATATTGTTTTCTGTGAATGAGTAAGCAGAATGATTTTCACATAATTTTGAAGTAAATATTCTAGCCTACAAGACTGGTTACTCAAAAGTCTTATTCAGGACTATTTAGTGTGGGTTTTAAGGCCTTATTTCAGCTACATTTTTTTCCCCAAAACTTACTAACCACGCATAATATTTTTTTTCTAAAAAATGCAAACATGTACATCCATCTTGGTCACATATTATTGTAGCACAGTTTGTGCTGAATACAAAAAAAAATTACATGTTGGTCAATAGTATGTTTTAAGTAGCTGAAAAAAGCACAAATATCAGGGCATGTCAAAACATCTCAAGGGCCCCAAAATGACCTCGGACCCCAGAGGGTTAACTGACTTCTGTGACGTGAGGCGGCTAGCAGATGGTCGGTTACTCTTTTCTAGGGGTGTAACGGTACGCGTATCGTGTATCGAACGGTTCATGGGCAGTTCCAAATGGAAGTCATCATCCCTATCCACTTGGAGTGGGGATTTTGGAGTGAGCAGGGCACGTGTGTGTCATTATGTAGTAGATTGGAATTCACTTAGTGATGGGAGCATAATTTCCTCACTATCTTCAGCTGGGATGTTCCCATGACCACGCAGCACTATATCCGTCAGCAGATGTCGCTGTTTAAATGTCAAATGTCTTTTTATTGTTGTTAGCATAACTGTTGCCAGAGGCGGACAATCCAGGGGTCAGAAAGTAAAAGTCCTGCCATATGTTTCTTCCACACATTAACTCAGCAGCTGATTTTACCAGAGGAGGAACCAAGACATTCCTTTCAAGTCACAAACGAGTCTTGAGTCAAAGAGTCCTCAAAGAGTTAAAGTTAATGAGATAATTAAGTTACTAATTAAATGTTAATTGTGCGTTAGTGATGAACACCTGCTGTTATAGAGAATCACAGAGGATCAGATGTTGATGTTTTATTGGTTAAAATGACGCCACCATCATGGAGGTCAGTGTTTGCTTTAGATGGGCTCATCTATATATCAATCTAAAGGTCTAAGCCTCAAGCATCAACAATTGATCGCTGTTTTTTGATGAAAAGCTTATAAAGAATGTATTTGCTAAATTTGTGTAAGCAGTACACATCAAAACAAAACATTAAAAATGCAGACATACCATATTCATCTTGAGTAGGAGTCACAAACGCATCCACTGCTGTAAATCTCGGTTTAGTTAGAGAGATAAGGGTCCATGGAACAACATCCCATAGAGAACTTTAGTCCAATGAAACGATAACATTGTAATATGGTGTAATGACGGAGAGGCTGATGCTTTGTCAGAATCCATATGCAGAACTTTAATTAGGAATCACACAACAATCCAAATTGTGATGCAAAAATCAGAGTTGTAGTCACAGGCAAGGAGTCGAAATAACAGTACACAGTCCAACTGGCAAACAAACAAGAGGGCAATCCAAAAGGCAAAAATCCAGAGAAACAGGCGAAAAGTCATACACGTAGCAAACAATACTAGTCAAAGGAAAAGCTCAGCAAGGCAGTGAAACTGGCAATACTTCGCAAGGTCTGTTAGCCTGGCCATGCTTAAATAGCTGCCAAACAGGAAGTGGTCACAGAAGCAGCAGAGGAAGTGGTACCAGTCAGTACTCGGGCGAGGGTTCCCTCTGCTGGTGTGGCGTTACATATGGATGGATATTCCTTTGTTTACATCTCATTTCTTCAGGGAGAGTTATTGTTTGTATCCGTTAAGGAATAACTCGCGCTCCAAAAAAACTGTCTTGGTTGTAAAAAACAAAACAAAACATGGTTTTGTAGCATACAGTGTTACACATAGAATGAAACCATCCAAAAAAACAAAAAAAAAGTGGAAAAAAAAGAGGAAATTATTTATTTGAATTCTGTTACTCTCTCGCGATGGCTGTGATGGGGGACCTGTCATCTGATGGGGGTGGAACTTAGCAATCGGCTTTTTGGACAAAATAAACTTTTTTTTTTTTTAAACATTTTTAATTCATGTGTGTTTTGTGGGGAATGTGGCTGTATCTGTATGATTAGCATCTGTGTGGCTGACTACTCTGACTGAATGACAGCTATCAGTATGAATGCTGATCGGCCATTATGGACTATATGGCCCATATCTGTATGATTATCATCTGTATTACTGCACATCAGTGTGTGATTACTGACTATTACCAACAATCAGTGTGAATGTCTGGTAATATCTGTGTATGTCTGGCAATCAGAGTATGTACGTGAGTATATACTACATACAAAGCAATTTTTTTTTCTCTTTCTTTCTTTTTATTAGATATAGTCTCAGAAAAATCTAATTTTTCATGGTATCTTCTTCAGATTTGAAATATAAACTCATGAGACATTCATTACTTTTCTGGATTGCTCCAAGACTTATTTCATGTATTTTTTTAAAAAAATCAAAAATTCAGTGTGGTACAAATTTTTTCAAGGCACTTCAGTCTCTATAACATTATCAACTCTGGATGATGGATAGTAAAGCCAAAAAGGTATTCTTTCCAAAGATACCAGATTTGTGTGTGTAGCACACTGAAGTCAGCAACTGTTATAATTTTAAGTTAGGTAGATCATTTTCAGCTGTGCGTCCCAAAATGGGGAGTGCTAGCTAACAGGTTAAAATGATGCCACCATCATGGAGATCAGTGTTTGCTTTTTAATAAATGTCTATTTGACATCTGACAAGAAATGTCTTAGAGACGTATTGCAGATAAGCAAGCACCCTAAAAAATATGTCTTGCATATGTAAATGCAGACATCAAATAGACATTTTTGAGATGTACATGTGCAATTAGGGTGAGTGTTTTATTGGCAGGTGCTGGTGCCACCTTCTGTAGAACTTAATGGTGCTGGTGTTCTCAAATGTTAGTCTGGAGCCCTACGATGGTTCTCGAAGTCAGAAAAGTTATAACAATGTTAGAAGAATGTTGTCCATGCTATATTTTCACTGCAAAACAATAAGAAATGCCACAAATATCACAGCAAATTTTGAGAAAAGCTGCAGCAAAATCAGTCATTTTAGGCCTCAAAAATCCGAAAAAAGTCCCGCAAAATCCTGAAGGGACTGACTAATGCACGATCATCATTTAATTAGTTACTTTATTATCTCATTAACTTTAACTCTTTGAGGACTTGAGATTTGACTTGAGACTTGCTTGTTCATGGTTGGAATAAATATATGGCAGGACTTTTACTTTCTGACCCCTGGTTTGTCCACCTCTGTATATATATATATATATATATATATATATATATATATATATATATATATATATATATATATATATTGTGACGGGAGGAGTAAACGACAGAAACAGTGGGTGTGGCGTCAGGCCTCGGAGAGGCTTTTATTAAACAGAAATAATAAAATAACGTGTCCAAAGGGGATAAAGTATCCAGAACAAACAGGGGATCTGGTGTCCTCGTCGGGCTGCGGGGTTTGTGAAGGAGGGGCAGTGTTCTGAAAGGGAGGGTCCAAGTAAGGGGCGGAATCCGGCGGCCACACGCTCTCCCCTCTAAGGTCCAGGGCGCGAGGGATGGTGGCTTTTCCAGCGACTTCGTCTACCTCTTGGCCCATGGCATCACGACAGGACTTGGTTGGCCCGGCAGCCGTAACATGGGTGCGGTTTCGTCCAGACCGCGGGTCCGGCAGCTCACGTCACTGGTGGCACGGAAGTCCCTCCACGCTCCCTTCCTGGACCCACGAGGACACCAGTGTGCATGCACAGGGAAAGAGGTGATGAGGCTCCATTTGGTTCAGGTGCGCCTCATCACATGCCGCCAGCCCTAGCTGTTTCAGCGCTCCTCCTCTCTCACACACCCACTCCGGTTGGGAGCCTGGTGAAGGGCGACAAATAAGGGACGGGGTGGTGATGATAATAAGGGGGAGGCAAACAACTCGTCACATACATATATATATATATATATATACACAGGTGCTGGTCATATAATTAGAATATCATCAAAAAGTTGATTTATTTCACTAATTCCATTCAAAAAGTGAAACTTGTATATTATATTCATTCATTACACACAGACTGATATATTTCAAATGTTTATTTCTTTTAATTTAGATGATTCTAACTGACAACTAAGGAAAATCCCAAATTCAATATCTCAGAAAACTAGAATATTTACATTTGAGTTTCAATTAATGACCATCCCTACAGTATAAATTCCGGGTATCTCTTGTTCTTTGAAACCACATTAATGGAGAAGACTGCTGACTTGGCAATGATCCAGAAGACGAACATTGACGCCCTCCACAAAGAGGGTAAGTCACAGAGGGTCATTATTGAAAGGTGTGGCTGTTTACAGAGTATTGTATCAAAGCATATTAAATGCAAAGTTGACTGGAAGGAAGAATTTGGGTAGGAAAAGGTGCACAAGCAACAGGGATGACTACGAGCTTGAGGATACTGTCAAGCAAAGCTGATTCAAACACTTGTGAGAGCTACACAAGGAGTGAACTGAAGCTGGAGTCAGTGCATCAAGAGTCACCACGCTCAGACGTCTTCAGGAAAAGGGCTACCAAGCCACTTCTGAACCAGAGAAAACGTCAGAAGCGTCTTACCTGGGCTGTGGAGAAGAAGAACTGGACTGTTGCTCAGTGGTCCAAAGTCCTCTTTTCAAAGTAAATTTTGCATTTCATTTGGAAATCACGGTCCCAGAGTCTGGAGGAAGAGTGGAGAGGCACATAATCCATGTTGCTTGAAGTCCAGTGTGAAATTTCCACAGTCTGTGATGATTTGGGCTGCCATATCATCTGCTTGTGTTGGTCCACTGTGTTTTCTGTGGTCCAAGGTCAACGCAAAAAGGAAGTTTTAGAGCACTTCATGCTTCCTGCTGCTGACCAACGTTTTTAATTGGCCAGCAAACTCGCCTGACCTTAACCCATAAAAAATCGATGGGGTATTGTGAAGAGGAAGATGCGATATGCCAGACTCAACAATGCAGAAGAGCTGAAGGCCGCTATCTGAGCAACCTGGGCTCTCATTACACCTGAGCAGTGCCACAGACTGATCGACTCCATGCCACGCCGCATTGCTGCAGTAATTCAGGCAAAAGGAGCCCCAACTAAGTATTGAGTGCTGTACATGCTCATACTTTTCATGTTCATACTTTTTTTTCAATTGGCCAAGATTTCTAAAAATCCTTTCTTTGTATTGGTCTTAAGTAAAATTCTAATTTTCTGAGATACTGAATTTGGGATTTTCCTTAGTTGTCAGTTATAATCATCAAAATTAAAATAAATAAACATTTGAAATATATCAGTCTGTGTGTAATGAATGAATATAATATACAAGTTTCACTTTTTGAATGGAATTAATGAAATAAATCAACTTTTTGATGATATTCTAATTATATGACCAGCACCTGTATATATATATATATATATATATATATATATATATATATATATATATGTGTGTGTGTGTGTGTGTTTTATTTATTTTATTTTTTGCAACTTTTTTAACTACATGCACTTGACACTGTGTTCTCCATGTTTTGATGTAGTGTCTAATGAATGATCTGTAATGCATACATTATTGACTAATATTTCTATGATTTGAAAGCTTTGTTTGATTTTTGAGTACATATTAAATGATTTTGAAGCGATTGTTTGATTTTGCCAGAAGAGTCAGGGTCCTGTGAATTTAGTTTAAGGATTTGGATTTGTGTTTAAGGTTTTGAGAAAATGAGTGATGGTTTCAAGAAATGTGTTTTAGCAATTCAGAAAAACTGTAATCCAGGAAAAACCTGTAAAATAAAAAGTGTTTTTTTTTTTTTTTGTAAAACATTTAAGAAAATGTTGGATATTTGCATGTTTGAATATTTTACCTAAATTTTACATTATTGTTTGGCAGCTGCTTCTGCCAGTCTTTGACCATTTTAAATAATAATAATAAATAAATAAATAAATAAATAAATAAATAAATACATAATGGTAAATGTTTGGCACCCTGTGCTGCCATGAATTTCACTATTTTTTACATTTATTTTATTTTTTTTACAGTGTACAATATTTTGAATTAATTCTGAAAAGACCATGCTGATGCAAAAGCTTTGTAAACTTTCTTTAAAAAAAAATGAAATGTTTTTTTTTTTTTTCTCTATGTTTCATTAACTTCAGCATCTTTTATAACAGCAGATTTGATTCTGAAAAAATTCTTGAAAATTCACAAATCCAAGATGAAGAATAAAGCAGAACATATTTTTGAGTGCAAGAAAGAAAATGAAGCACATCTCCAGGCTGTTTACACAGAACTCTTTATCACAGAGGGAGATATGAAAGATATCAATCAGGAACATGAGATTCTGAAGATTGATGATGCTTTCAACAAGAACAAACAAACACAGGACAAACCAATCAAATGCAATGATATATTTACATTATTAAGGGAAAATAAATCAAGGGAAAAGATTGTGCTGACCAAGGGTATCGCTGGTATTGGAAAAACTGTCTCTGTGCACAAATTCATCCTGGACTGGGCAGAAGGAAAAGCCAATCAGGACATACACTGTGTGTTCCTGCTTCCATTCCGAGAGATTAACTTCATGACCAATAAAGATTTCAGTCTCCATGAGCTTCTGCTGGAATTTTATCCTGAACTGGAGGACCTGGAGAAAACAAAGTTATATAAGGAATGCAATCTAGCATTTATATTTGATGGACTTGATGAGAGTCATCTGCCTTTGAATTTTAAAAATAGAACATCAACAAGAGCCATTGTAGAGAAAAGATCATCTGTAGGTGTGCTGTTAACAGGTCTGGTCAAAGGGAATCTACTTCCATCAGCTCTTGTCTGGGTGACCTCACGACCAGCAGCAGCCAATCAGATTCCTCCAGAATATGTAGGTTTATTCACAGAGGTGCGAGGATTCACTGACCAACAGAAGGAGCAGTACTTCAGAAAGAGAATCACAGATAAGACTCTGGCTGACAGAATCATCTCACACATCAAGACGTCTCGTAGTCTCTACATCATGTGCCACATTCCTGTGTTCTGCTGGATCACGGCCACAGTACTTCAGAATATTCTCATCAAGAACAGTGACAAGAACATCACCACAACACTCACTGAAATGTACATTCACTTCCTGCTGATACAGATGAACATAAAGAGCCAGAAATATGATGGAAAAGAAGAAAGAGAATCTACTAAGCACTTAGATTTAAACAGAACAATGATTTTAAAGTTAGCCAAGCTAGCATTTGAAGAGCTGAAGAAGGAACACATTGTGTTCAGTGAGGAAGATCTGAAAGCATGTGGTATTGATGTGAGTAAAGACACTGAGTTCACAGGAATGATCGCTGAGATATTTAAGAAGGAAAATGGACTTCATGAGAAGAAGGTCTTCTCCTTTGTGCATCTGAGTGTTCAAGAGTTTCTCGCTGCAGTGCATGTGTTCATCTGTTACCTGAACAAGAACATGCAGGAGCTTTGGTTTTTCTTAGATAAGCCAGAAGAAAATATCACATTGCAGAAGCTACTGCAGAAGGCTGTTGATAAAGCCATGAAGAGTCAGAGAGGACATCTGGACCTGTTCCTGCGGTTTCTGATGGGCATTACACTAAAATCAAGTCAAAACCTGCTCCAAGGTCTAATACCACACACTGAAGACACCACAGAGAGCATCAAACAAACAACTCAATACATTAAACAAGTACAAAATGAGGATATCCCAGATGAAGCTTCAGTCAACCTATTCTACTGCTTACTTGAGCTCAAGGATAATTCATTATATGAGGAAATCCAGAATTACCTCCGTTCAGATGCACATCCAGGAAGAAAACTCTCATCCTCAATGTGTTCAGTGCTGACCTACGTACTGCTGATGTCAGAGAAGGTGCTGGATGAGTTCAACCCAAAGAAGTTCACATCATCACAAGCAGGCTACAAGAGACTCATTCCAGCTATGAGATGCTGCAAAAAAGCCTTGTGAGTAATTTCACTGACTGCTGTTTGACCAAATATTTTATTCTACATCACTAAACAATTGTCAAAATATTATGTAAAATATCTTGTTGTCCTGAATATGACGGGTAAAGTAAGTTAGTGCAAAAACATCAGAGAATAATCAGGATAAACCTTATGTTTTGGCAGATTTGACAGCTGTGGTCTTGATGAAATATGCTGTGAAACTGTATCTTCAGCTCTCCAATCATCAAACTCCCATCTGACAGAGCTGGACCTCGGTAGCAATCACCTGCTGGATTCAGGAGTGAAGCTGCTTTATGATGGACTGAAGAGTTCACACTGTCAGCTGAACAAACTGAGGTTTGACATTCACTGAATCACTATGTTACAATATGTGAATGAATTGGCATTTCATAACTATAGCTAGCAGATTTTCCCATTTATATTGTAGAATGAATGTATCAGTGATTCTTCTCCAAGGACACAAGGCAGGCAATGTCTACTCAAAAAACAGAAAACAATCAGGGTTTCCAAGCATCCTGGATAATGTGGAATTTTGTAATGCAGGTTTCCAATTATGAGAAATGAAATAATACCTAAATATCTTAAGTGATTGTTTTGAACAGTTTGTGTCAACTAACCATTTCATGTCAATTTAAAACATGTTCCCTTTATACATTTGTTACAGTCAATTTATTTTCATGTTGCCTATCAAATCCACTGCACACTGTGCTCGAGGATTATATTACTTTTTACATTATATTACTTGACTGATTACAATAGGACAGATTCCGTGTTGATAATGTGAACCGCTGTGAACAGATCAGTTGAACTGGATCAAATTGTTCATGAGTCAGTTTCATTTGCTGCAGGGTTGAGCAGAAATGCACAGATAAGTTATGAATTTAACACTCAAGGAGTTGATCCTGAGAGATTTTAGAACATTGGAGATTTTTTGACATGCCCTGACATTTGTGCATATTTCTGTTACTAATACCATTTTACTAGAAAAGTCTGATTACATTGTATTTTTGACAAACGTGCGTTCCAGATTATAAACTTGATAAACACATTAATATGTCTGTTCTTTGTTCTCTTCACAGGCTATATGGCTGTAATCTCACTGCTCAGTCTTGTGAAAGTTTGTCATCAGCTCTACAATCCTCAAACTCTGTCCTGAGAGAGCTGGACCTGAGTAACAATGACCTGCAGGATTCAGGAGTGAAGCTGCTGTCTGATGGGCTGAAGAGTCCAAACTGTCAGTTGGAGATACTGAGGTTTTATTTCAAACATATTAATTGTTTTTTTTTTGTTTTTGTTGTTGTTGTTTTGTTTTTTGTTTTTCATTAAATGAATCATTAAAAGACTTATTCTGTGTGCAATTACTGTGTTTTTCTCATTTAGATTTTCCACATGCAGTCTCACTGTTCAGTCTTGTGAGAGTTTGTCATCAGTTTTACAATCCTCAAACTCCCTTCTGAGAGAGTTGAACCTGAATAACAATGACCTGAAGGATTCTGGAGTGAATCTGCTTTCTGATGGACTGAAGAGTAACTGTAAGCTGGAGATACTGAAGTAAATTGTTCTCCATAAATTAATTAACACAATTCTACTATATTATGTTTGAGTCAAGTATGACACATCATTAACAAGCCCAGTCTCTTGAAAATGCATATCAATAGCACTTTTTTTTTAATTTTTTATTTTACATGCTATGTAAATGCAGAAACTGACATTGGCGTCCATACGATACGCACGTTACTGCACCAAACATCTTCCCTTATCTGTAATGAGAATTTATATGAATCTGTTTAAGCAACAAGGAGCTTTAATGTTTCCATTGGTTTTACAAAATATTATAAATGACTTTATAAAATGACTTTATAAAATTAATCAAAGCTCTATGGTTTAATAGTTGAAAGCAAAGATATCAACCCTTAAATGCATGAATGTTTCACCAATCATTTTTACATATTCGGGTCTTTAGCGACCCAGACCTACATATCCAGCATGGATGAATATCTAACTGCTGCAATCTTGATATTTTAAGAAAAAATACAGAAGAATAAGAATAAAATAAAGCATATTTTGTTACCTTTTGAAACTTAAAAAAGTAAAAAAATAAAATAAAAAATAAATAACTTAAAAGGGTTCAATTTGCACACTTCCACTGTACATTCTGCAACTGCCTCATTTTCACGATCTCAACCATATTCTCAAAACGATCATTTTCAATGACTTCATATTCAATATTTTGATCACTGGCAGCTTATTCACCACATCCAGCATCAAATGGCAGTGGCAGTGGCATTTATATTTCATTGTGTAAAGCCATTCAAACCAGTTCAGTTTTTGCTGATGATATTCATTTGTTTTATGCCTGTGGTAATTATGAATTACCAGAATTACCATCAGAATTGTGTATCAAACAATGCCACCATGAGGAAAAAATATGCATTGCATGTATTGAGCCATCAGATATGTAAATATAGTTGCACAGAAAAAAAAAAAAAAAAACACTTATACATTTACATACCTCTGGTCTCTAGTGACCTTATACACTTAACACAAAAAAACAAAAAAAACAAACCACAAAACAGGCATTATATTATATTTTACTATTTTTTTTTCTTAATGAATAGATTGAGAAATACTAAGAAAGTATTGATGTCTAACTTTAAATATGAAGGAGGAAAGGGTAGAGAATGATGTACCGGGTAGCTAAAGACCCGAGGTATGCATTTAAGAGTTAAGACAATTAACTCTCTGGGGTTGGCTGTCTTGCCGGCGAGACGAGCTTATTTTTTTTCTTATCAGTGCGAAAGACACTAAAAATACTCCTTCGATTTTGGTCATACAGATAAGTGTTATACATCAATCGAAACTGTTAAGTGTCTACTTTCATTTGTGTACACTCACAATAACAACACAAATGTGTGCTTTTGGAAAAATAAGAAAACAAACAGGGTGCGCTCTCTGTCTTCTCCGTCTCCGTGAACTGCTTTTAGAAACGCGTCACTAAAATGAACTGTAACTCAACAAATAAGCACACAGACATGGGAGTTATATCTATAGAAAGCTTGAAGTGTCTACATTGAAATGAAGCAAGTCTCATCGAAAACAAACATTCTGTGATGAAGTAATTCATATGAAACCAACACGATGTCTTTCCCGTCTGACTCATTATCTCTAATGCGATCCCGCCCCCTCGCGGCTCGCACCGTTCATATGTAAATAGCCACGTGGGAATTTGCAAATGCCCAACACAAGAGGAGATCCTCATCGCGGCTATTGTTCGTTTCTGGAAGAATACGCGCTGAGTAAAGGCAGGATTTCCAACATGTATTTTTTTTTTGTATTCAGCACAAACTGTGTTACGATAATATGTGACCAAGATGGATGTACATGTTTGCATTTTTTAGAAAAAAAATATTATGCGTGGTTAGTAAGTTTTGGGGGAAAAAATGTAGCTGAAATAAGGCCTTAAAACCCACACTAAATAGTTGTGAATAAGACTTTTGAGTAATCAGTCTTGTAGGCTAGAATATTTACTTCAAAATTATGTGAAAATCATTCTACTTACTCATTCACAGAAAACAATATATTGCTTTAAATTTTTCAAGACATGTTTTGTGATCGAAAGACTATATGCGAGGGAGTGGTAATGGCCTTGAATATTAAGTGAGTCTCACCTGAGAGACGACGAGCCCTCCCCTAATGTCCCATCAGTGTGACTGTGACTTTGAGGCAGGTAAGAGAGAATATGAGGATATTGAAAAAAAGGGTTTTTGAAATTATTTGTATTTTATTTACAACACAGTATACTCAAAACATACATAATGAAGGTCAAAGACACATTATTGTGCACACTGATCTAACCACAGAGATGTGAACAGACTTTGAGTCATTCCTGCAACAGATTCTGTTCACAAACAAGTAAATCATACCTGATATGTATGCGTGTTATTTAAGTGTTTCTACTTCTTTCCATGGATTCAAGAAGAAAAAAACATAATCAGTAGAAAAGGAGCTTGTTTTAACATAGAATATCAGTGTAGTTGAACATCTGATGTTGGTACAGCGTTCTCAGAGGAAAACAGTTTGAAGAGACATCAGGATTCATCTGTGGTGCAGGTATCTGATTCAATAAAATACAAACAACCACAAAAAAAAAAAAAAAAAAACATTTGTGAGAATGTTAATATCAGGAACATCTGTGTATATATATATATATATATATATATATATATATATATATATATATATATATATATATACATATATATATATATATATATAGGTTTTGTAGCCATAGACTCACACATGCTTTGTACTATCATAAAAAAGAGAAAGAAATCTTATATCTGAGAAGCTAATTATTATTGTTTAGCACGTTATTAAAATCTATTTCTGAACAGAGTATTAATAATAAACATGTACTAAACATACTTAGACTCGTAGCATTCATCATGTTACAGTGTGCACTCATATTACTTTTATTGTTTTATATAGAGCATGAAAACATCATCGCGCCGTAAGAAATTTAAATACAGTGAATTGCCCCTCATATTAAAAATGCTTTATACTATTTCAAACATTGAAGTCAGGAATTATAGTTTGGGAAAGACCCAACTATGATTTTGTAGTCATATAGTCTAGTATGATTTTATAGTAGCCTATATGATTCTGAAGCCACAGACTCAAGCATGCTTTGTACAATAAAAGGATGTACTTTGTACTATAAAAAAATTATATTTTATATCTGAGAAACTAATTATTATTGTTTAGCACGCTATTAAAATCTATTTGTGAACAGAGTATTAATAATAAACATGGTCTAAACATTCTTAGACGCGTAGCATTCATCATGTTGTCGTTTGGGAAAAACCCAACTAACTGTTTAAATCTGTTCAAGTTTATGACACAATAAAACGTTAACTAATGCAAAAAAAAGAAACATTACTTACTCATCAGATTGAGCTCCTCTTCTGGATGAAATCGTGTTCTTCTTTCGAGGGAAATCCTGCTTTTACTCGGCGCATCTTCCAGAAACGAACAGTAGCCGCGATGAATGCTCCTCACTCTTTGTTTGTTTTGGGCGTTTGCACGTGCGCACGCCCCACATGGCTATTATGAACTGCGCGAGGGCGGGAACACATTAGAGATAATGAGTCAGACGGGACAGATTGAACATCGTGTTGGTTTCATACTTCATCACAGAATGTTTGTTTTTGATAGGAAATTTAACTGCTGGTTCGTCTGGCCAGAGCAGAACTGGCTCCCCGACTGAGCCTGGTTTCCCCCAAGGTTTTTTTCTTCATTCTGTCACCGATGAAGTTTTGGTTCATTTCAAAGTAGACACTTCAAGCTTTCTATAGATATATTTCTCATGTCTCTGTGTTAAGTATTTGCTGAGTTACAGTTCATTTTAGTGACGTGTTTCTAAAAACAGTTCGCGGAGACGGAGAAGACAGAGAGCACACCCTGTTTGTTTTATTATTTTTCCAAAAGCACAAAGTTGTGTTGTTATTGTGAGTGTACACAAAAAAATAGACTCTTAACAGTTTCGATTGATGTATAACACTTATTTGTGTGACCAAAATCAACAGAGTATTTTTAGTGTCTTTTGCACTGATCTTAAAAAAACCGATCTGGTATCACCAGCGATACTGTCGACCCCAGAGAGTTAAATCAACACTCCCAGTGTAAATATAATCCACACTCAGACTGTTAAAAAAGTAACACTGAAGCAGTGTTAAAGTTAATGAGATAATTAGTTTAGTAATTGAGTGATGATTGAGCATTAATGAAGAACACCTGCTGTTAACAAACTGAATCACTGAAAGAAAGAGAAAGAAGAACAGAAAAAAAGAGACGAGACGAGCAGAAATACAAGAACTACAACTGACTTCAGCCACAGCCTTAGATGAGATTAACACAAGATAAAAGAAGACATTAAATCTCTCAAGATCTCAGCAGAGGATGATTAAAAAAACTCCATAAACAGCATCACCAGCTTCACACGTTACTAACCAGATTGACTTTAGATGTTGATGTTTTAGTTTTGTTTGAGTTACCATTATCGAGGTCAGTGTTTGCTTTAGATGGGCTCTTGACCCTTAACTTAAAACATTATAATTATTTTGGCTGCCATAATTGTGTGTTTGTTTAGACATGTTAGTTATGGCAAAAAAAAAAAAAAAGCAGAGAGAAAATGTGTCATGTGTTGGTTATGTTTCAATAAAGACATAATCAGCATATAGTGGCTTGAGTAACTGATTAAATTTAGAGCATATTCACTGGTAGATTTATTAGTTAATTTTTTTTATTGAGTTTATGATATACATAGTTTAAGATACGGCAGTTTTAAGAGAAAGACTTCTGAAATGGATTCTGTACTGAAAGTTTTACTTTTCTTCATCAAGCAGACTTCAAGAATCAGCGAATGAATCTCAACAATGGTGATAATCAACATAAAGCTCCATGCTGCAGTGCATTCTGGGAGCACCAATCAAAACTCATCCATGGCTCCCAGCATGCAATACGACATGAATAAATTATGCAGCTGTTTTAGTATTTTCTTTTATTTTTACTATTTCCTTTTGTTTTGTTATTTTGTTGTGACTTTTAGTAGCGTGTTTTGTGATGTTCACAGTTGATCTGTTTATCTGAATATGTTGATTGTCAACATTGTTGAGATTCATACGCCGATTATTGATGTCTCTATGATAATGCAGCTTTAAGCTTCTAGTGCGGATTTACTTTTAAATGTCTTTCAGATTAATCTTAAAACTGATGGATCAAGCTTTATATTTTATGTGAACAAAGTCAAAAATTGTAACCAGTTAATGACGATGCTCTGAATGAAATCAGTTATGAAAGTCACTAAATGAATAAATAAATTTCTTTATTGAAGTCTAACCATCAACACCCGATTGCCATAACTTACACGTCTAAACAAACACACAGTTATAGCAGCCAAAGAAATTGTAATGTTTTAAATCAAGGGTCAAGAGCCCAACTAAAGCAAACACTGACCTCGATAATGGTAATTCAAACAAAACTAAAACATCAACATCTAAAGTCAATCTGGTTAGTAACGTGTGAAGCTGGTGATGCTGTTTATGGAGTTTTTTTAATCATCCTCTGCTGAGATCTTGAGAGATTTAATGTCTTCTTTTATCTTGTGTTGATTTCATCTAAGGCTGTGGCTGAAGTCAGTTGTAGATCTTGTATTTCTGCTCGTCTCGTCTCTTTTTTTTCTGTTCTTCTTTCTCTTTCTTTCAGTGATTCAGTTTATTAACAGCAGGTGTTCTTCATTAATGCTCAATCATCACTCAATTACTAAACTAATTATCTCATTAACTTTAACACTGCTTCAGTGTTACTTTTTTAACACTCTGAGTGTGGATTTAACACTGGAGGTTTTACTGTGCAATGATAAACATCTTTAAATAGAGCAGCTACACCTCCACCTCTCCTAACAGTCCTGCAGACACTTGTAAAATTAAAGTTAGGAGGGGCTGTTTCATTGAGGACTGTTGCACTGCAGCTGTCTTCAAGCCATGTTTCATTTAGAAACATAAAATCCAGGTTGTTTGTGGTTATTAAGTCATTCATCAGAAATGATTTATTTTTGAGTGACCGAATGTTTAAAAATGCTAACTTGATGGAATTGCATTTTGTCTCTACAGCAATCTCAGATTGACGCATTATAGGCCGCAGATTAGATGGGTCAGCCGTACGGCTTGAGAAGGCCTTAGACTTTCTATCACGT
This sequence comes from Acrossocheilus fasciatus, assembly GCA_036784905.1. Lineage (NCBI taxonomy): Eukaryota > Metazoa > Chordata > Actinopteri > Cypriniformes > Cyprinidae > Acrossocheilus > Acrossocheilus fasciatus. The sequence goes on from CM071959.1 coordinate 32,782,235, forward strand.
GATAAAACAGAAATATAGAAGGCTACAGGCACACAGGGTTCCCGCTTGTTCTGTGAACATTTGTGAGTGTTGCTGCTAATATAGCGGGGACCCGACACATATCACTGAGAGCTGTTATCAGTTGTTTTTGGTTCACCTACAGCCGATGGAGGAGGGTTTGGGCCTGGCGTTGTGGCAGCGGTCGGAGAGCTCTCACAGGAGGAGGAGGGAGAGCTGGGCCTAGTTTTTTAGTTGATATCTCCCACTCGTTCGGCTTGCAGCGAACGAGTGGGAGAGTTTGGTCCCAGCATACACCAGTTCCTCCATTTTCTGTGAGAAGCTTAGAAGTGGAGATTCTGGAGAGAGGGATAGTGTGTCTGGTGAACAGGGCTCTGGCTCTGGTGTTTCCGGGGGCTGTGATATGTTGTCCTGGCTTCCCTGGCTGTTTTCCAGATAGTTATCCTTGGGTGCTGAGTCTTGGAGCTGTTGTAGTACGTCACAGTCTGTCTGTGAAGAGCTCGTTGGGCAGGGCTCAGCTGGGATAGTTTCCATGAGGAAAGTTTGTTTTGGCTGCGTGGCGTTATCAGTGTCCTTGTGGGATGTGTGAACCACAAGATGACTCTGAGGCTGACATGAAGTCCTGTGGTCACTCATATTCTGTCCAGGTGTGTGTGTGCCATTGAGGCAGAGTGGATTGGTATACACCAATGAAGGATGACGGAGGGAGAAATAGATATTGTCCTTTAGGACTCTTGCACCAAGTTTGTTTGGGTGGAAGTCATCCAGTTTAAACAGTTGCCTATGGCCCCAGAAAATATCGAAGTTGTCAGTGAATTGACATCAATCACATGATAGCTCGCTTTCTCTGCTATTTCCTCGAACAATTTTGGTCTAGAATCGAAGTACTACATGTCTGCCATCTAGTGGTAGGGAATACAAATGAGATATTACACTATATTAGGAACTACAGTCTATTATGACGTCTTGTTGCAATTTTGCGACTTTGGGGCTTAGAGGGTTAATGGAGTATAACTGTTTCTGATTACTTTACTTTTGTGACTGAAACTACAGAAAATATCAGCTACAGCACAAATAAAGGTGTTAGTGACATCTGACTGCCAACATAATGTAATGTGTACTGTTGCTGTGTGTGTTTGTAGATTATCTGGCTGTATGGTGACAAAGGAAGGCTGTGGTTATTTGTCTTCAGCTCTGAGTTCAAACTCCTCACACCTGAGAGAGCTGGATCTGAGCTACAATCACCCAGGAGATTCAGGAAGAAAGCTGCTCTTTGAAAACTACAGACTGGACGAACTCAAGTATGTTGAGCAGCAACAGTTTTTAGGTTTTTATAACACACAAATAAATATAAACATACATTTAAAAATTAATTAATTAAAATAAACAAATAAATTAATTAATAAATGCAAGTTAAAAAGTATTAAAAAAATGTAAAAACAAATACAGAAAATAATAAATAAAGAAAAAATGTATAAAATAAATTCATTGTTAGATTTTACAAATAAATTATATTTGTTTTATCAAATAAGTGTTTCTTTGATTCATTCATTCATGCATGAATTCATTCTTTTTTTTAATGTATTCATTCATTTAAGTCAAGTCAAGTCACCTTTATTTATATAGCACTTTTAACAATGCAAATTGTGTCAAAGCAACAGTATCCAAATAGGAAAATAGTTTGTCAATAATATTAAATGATAAGATTAAACACTCAATTTTCAGTTAAAGGCATTTCATTATTGAATTCAGTGATGGCATCGTCCAGCTCAGTTCAGTTCTAATAGTATCTGTGCAATCAAGTCGGCGATATTGCTGGAAATGAAGTGTCCAGCAACTGAGCAAGCCAAAGGCGACAGCAGCAATGAACCAAAACTTCATCGGTGACAGAATGAAGAAAAAAACCTTGGGGGAAACCAGGCTCAGTCGGGGAGCCAGTTCTGCTCTGGCCAGACGAACCAGCAGTTAAATTCCAACTGCTGCAAAGTCCAGTGGTGTTTTCCTGATGGCTGTCTAGGTGACGGGGTCCTCACTGGAGATCTGTCTCTGGGGCTCATCTAGGTGTCCTGGTCTCCGCTGACGTTCAGGGCTGTAGAGGTCGTCTCTAGGTGCTGATCCTATGAATGCAGCCTAACTATCCTTTAACGGATATGAATATTAGAAGCGTATTAGTGTATTATGTGTACGCCAGGCTAAAGAGGTGTGTCTTTAATCTAGATTTAAACTGACAGAGTGTGTCTGCCTCCCGAACAGTGTTAGGTAGACTGTTGCAGAGTTTGGGTGCTAAATAGAAAAAGGATCTGCCGCCCGCAGTCGATTTTGATATTCTAGGTATTATCAAACGGCCAGAGTTTTGAGAACGCAGCGGACGTGGAGGACTATAATGTGATAAGAGCTCGCTCAAGTACTGAAGAGCTAAACCATTCAGGACTTTATAAGTAATTAACAAGATTTTAAAATATATATGATGTTTAATAGGGAGCCAGTGCAGTGTTGACAGAACCGGGATAATGTGGCCATACTTCCTGGTTCTAGTAAGAACTCTAGGTGCTGCATTTTGAACCAATTGTAGTTTGCTGATCAAGCATGCAGAACAACCACCCAATAAAGCATTACAATAATCTAACCTTGAGGTCATGAATGCATGAATTAACATTTCTGCATTTGACATTGAGAGCATAGGTCTCAGTTTAGATATATTGTTAAGATGAAAAAATGAATTTTTACAAATGCTAGAAACGTGGCTTTCAAATGAAAGATTGCTATCAAACAGCACACCTAGGTTCCTGACTGATGAAGAAGAATTGACAGAGCAGCCATCAAGTGTTAGACAGTGTTCTAGATTATTACATGTGGGGTTTTTAGGTCCGATAATTAACACCTCTGTTTTTTTCAGAATTTAGCAGTAAGAAATTACTTGTCATCCAGTTTTTTATATCGACTATGCATTCCATAAGGTTCTCAATGTGGTGTGTTTCACTGGGCTGCGAAGAAATAAAAAGCTGATTATCATCAGCATAACAGTGAAAGCTAACTCCGTGTTTCCTGATGATATTTCCCAAGGGTAACATGTAAAGTGTGAAAAGTAACGGCCCTAGTACTGAGCCTTGAGGTACTCCATACTGCACTTGTGATCGATATGATACTTCTTCATTCACTGCTACGAACTGATGGCGGTTAGATAAGTATAATTTGAACCATGCTAAGGCACTTTCACTAATGTCAACAAAGTTTTCTAGTCTATTCAAAAGAACGCAGTGCTTAGATCCAGTAGCACTAATAGAGAGATACGACTATGATCAGATGATAAGAGCAGGTTATTTGTCACTCTAATGAGAGCAGTCTCAGTACTATGTGATGGTCTAAATCCTGACTGGAAATCCTCACATATATAATTTTTCTCTAAGAAGGAATATAATTGTGAGGATACAACCTTTTCTAGTATCTTTGACAGAAAAGGGAAATTCGAGATCGGTCTGTAATTAACTAGATCTTTGGGGTCAAGTTGTGGTTTTTTAATGAGAGGCTTAATAACAGCCAATTTGAAGGTTTTGGGGACATATCCTAATGACAATGACGAATTAATAATAGCCAAAAGAGGATCTATGACTTCTGGAAGCAGCTCTTTTAGTAGTTTAGATGGAATCGGGTCTAACATACATGTTGTTGGTTTAGATGATTTAACAAGTTTATACAATTATTCCTCTCCTACAGTAGAGAATGAGTGGAATTGTTCCTCAAGGGATCTATAGTGCACTATCTGATGTGATACTGTAGCTCAGTGGTTCCCAAACTTTTTCTGCCGGGCCCCCCTTTTGCAGAATAAAAAAAAATGAAGGCCCCCCCACCCCCACACATACACATAAACACACCTCCAAGAGGATTTGTTTGAAATATTGTAATTCAGTATGTGACAACTTACTACAAAAAAAAAAAAACCTAAATAAGGAACTAGTCATTTTTAGAGTAGAAGCATTACAAGTAAAGCATGCAGCATTTATTTATTTATTATTATTAACTATGTAACAGTATTCATTGTTTTCAACATATTTTCTCAAACTGCAGTTCAAAACTGAACATTTAGACTTATTCTTACTAGTCCCACAGTCTTTTCAGTGACTGGGGTGGGCTTGCTTTGTGCTGCAGATCCTCTCAAATCGGGGATGCAGCTGTGAGACTGCCACTCTTAGCTCATTTTCAATGTCCAGCTTTGATCTGTATTTTTTCTTGATTGAGGCAACTGCAGAAAACCCTATCTCACATAGGTAGCTGTGGCAAAAGGAAGGAGTATTGCCAGGGCTCTCCTGCCCAGCAATGGGTAGTCCTTTTCCACTCCAATCCAAAATGCAGCCAAAGCCTTGGACTTAAACTGAAGCCTCATTGTTGAATCAGAGGTGACATCAATGGCCGAAACCAAAACTGCTTTGTAATAATTATTTATTATTTTATTATATAATATTAAGTCATTTTTGTAAGACTTTTTAATTTAACTCAGTTTTAATGATACTGAATTTAAAAATCACAAGCCAATAAAATAACCACGTTTATTCCCAGACAGCAAGCAGTGTCGGCCCAGATCCGGCCCACATCTGGCCCGCATGGATTTCACGCGGGCCAGATGTGGGCCGGATCTGGGCCAACACTATGTTGCTGTCTGGGTTGAAACAATAAACACAATAAACACAATAAAATTGGACAGAAAATATAGCCTATTAATATTAAATATTAATCAATATATTATTTTTTATTCAGTTCTTTGAAACATCGGATATAACTTTTTTTTATAGTCCTATAAAGCTATTATTATCAAAGCACGTGAGCAGAGCATAGCGTCACGAAAGGGTGACGTCATTTTACCACCGTTGTGCAGTACAGCTGTACTACAGCATGTTACATCACAGTAGCGCTATTGCAAGTAACAAGTATACATTGAAATTTTCTGTCAGCGTGTTATTTGAGTGGACTTTGCTTTGCGCACATTCATAGAGCGGAATATTCAGCGGAGTGTCACGACGGCAGTGATTAGAGAGAGAGAGAGAGAGAGTGCGCGCTGAATACTGCCGGGTGGCGCGGCAGATATTTTTGGCTCATTGGACCGTTTTTCTCTTTAGAAATTTCGGTGCATCCCTATAAATATCGGCTGAGTGTATGTACACTAGCCTTGCCGCGCCCCTCTTATCATAACTCCGTGCCCCCCCTAGGGGTCACGCCCCCCAGTTTGGGAACCACTGCTGTAGCTGACGGCTGCATGGTTACAATTTGATCTCTAATAGTAGTACTTTAGTTGAGGGGCCACACACATGATGAAGTCATGAGAAGCTAATGCTTAGTTAATGATGACTACTGTATTTGGATGTCAACAGAATTCATATGCTTTGTGCTGTAATTGGCCAATGTTGGGGTCTGTACATTTACCTGCAGGCTACAATGAAGAAGATATGAACATGCTTGATTAGTTCTCACATTAATTGATATAATGTTCTAGCCTGTATGCATGCATGAGGTAATGTGGATTTTTGTATATTCCTTTAATAGTTCAAGTAGTCTTACATGCACGAAATAATGTTTTTTTTTGTTTTGTTTTGTTTTTTTGTCATGTACCATAAGCATAGCTTTATCCACAATGGATAGTAAAGACCTTGTTTTTTGTGAACAAAGAAAACATCATGATCCTGATGATGATGTACTCACCTTAGTTAAGGTCTTAATTAAGGTGTTGTTCATCCATGAAGTCATAAATGAAAGACTTTGAACTCATGTTAGTTCCTGATAATTCATGATATATTACTGCATGAAGTAATGTATGAATTTTATCCTTTTAGGGATTCGGTTCGTAAAGATAAGATGTTGATTTCTTCAGATTGATCTGATTCCAACTTTGTAATTTATACATTATTAATGATTCGTCCAGCGAGCGTTAAAATCGGTATATCTTAACAACTATGTTTATATTATTACATGGCCAAGGATAACACAAACAAAACGCTAGTAGTTTATCAAATTTTGAGCAAGGTAACAAGGATCAGGGCAAAGTTTGATTTGGAAATTACACAACACGAGACAAGGATTTTTTATCAATGAAACAAAAGTTTATTTGCTAACTGCTAGTCTACAATAAATGAACTACCTATTGAAAACACACACAAACACACACACACACACACACACACACACATATGCACATACACACAGTTCAGGAGTTATTGCATTTGCTTAGAGTTCTAATACTCGTTTTCCAAGAATTCAAACTGAGGAAGTCATAAGCAGAGAACTTTACTATCTTTATGTTTAAAGATTAATTCACCAGTTTTCCAGCAAAGAGAGATATGGAGATTTTGCTTGCTACCTGTGTTAAAGCTGATAGAGACAGCGGGCTTGTTTACCTTTCCTGGTTAAGGGAACCCCACGGCTGCTGATTGGCTGCTGATGCTGTACTTGCGTGACGTCACTCTGGGGAATCCCTCTTGTGATTGGCGGTTGCTTGGTTCCTTGAGAGAGACAACACTTGAAGTTCTTCTCTGAGTTTCGCGTGGCTTCAGGCTTTGAAGGTTCTTCAGTAAGAAGTTTGACGGAGGGGTTGAGTTTTGGATGACTCAATCGCTTGAGGTTGCAGCATGTGAGCGCAAGTGTTTGCGCGATCAAACGGCTGTGAAAGAGCAAAGAATCCATTCAGACATTGGGGTTTTGACAGAGCTGAGTTTGTCCATCCCACGGCAATTGTCCCAATCAAATTGTTCCTGTTTCTTTTCCATGCATACATTACATGCTAGTTAATTTATCACATGGAGAAAATATCCTAGCAGATTTCTATAGAGTGTTGTAACCATGCGTATGATGCTGAAGGTCAACATTTCGTCCACACCAAATTATTGCTAATAAAACAGGCTTTCATTCAACATCAAACATCAAGTATTTGGCATACACCGAGTACGTATACTAACTTCATCTACTAAACGGAATTAAGGCATAGATTAAAATATCCTAAATTCTAATAACCACCCCAAGCATATAAAAGACATTAAATACAACATTAGTATATATCGTCTATTGAGTATATTGCTTTAATAGCAGCAGTAATTACTGATTGTCTTTTTGGCAAAGTCAATAAAAGTTTGTGTGTTCTTTGCTGCAAGAGACACAAAAAGGGTGAACTGAAAGCGCAGAAGAGACAGAGCGCGTGTCCAATGGAATTCAGAGGAAGGGAAACAAGGAGATATCCGGAGGTCAGAAAGTCATTTCTGTGGAGATCTGCTGAGCTTTAACTCAGACAGAGAGCCATAAGTCAGTCGCTTGTGGTTATCAGATTATTAGTTTATGTGGAAAAAAGGTCATGTGATCCAGGATTGTTTGTCGCTGGCCTAGCTCCAGATAAGACGTTATTTGTACTGTTGTTTATTCGAACTTTATTTATGGCAAGCCAGTTAGGAACAACACTGACGTTCTGTTCTTAACTACGTCCAGATGCAGAAGGAGCTTTTCTTCTCAATGCTATCATTGTTTTTATGGGTCTCATGAGAAGATAGCAGAGCAGGACAGGAAACCAGCCGAGACAATTGGGCATTGTGTTGATCATTTATTAATTTTACAACCACAGATGGCTGAGAGAAGACTTCTTCTAAGGAATGTGCTGTTCTGCAGTTATTTTGTGTGTTGTTCAAAGGAGATCCTACATTCATGTACCCTTACCGTAAAATGTTACCGTGATATCTAGGTGAAAGAGTCTCTATGTGCTGAGAATTAACAGACTTCTGTGACGTGAGGCGGCTAGCAGACGATCGGTTTAGCCAGTCTGTCTGCTTCCTGACCTGGGCTCCAGTTAGTCAAGTACAAACTCTAAGACTATGTGCCATATTTCTAGAGAGAAGAGCGGCATCACCCCAGGAGGGATGAACACCATCTCTTTTCAACTGGTCAGGTCTGCCCCAAAAACTCATCCAATTGTCTATAAAGCCTATGTTATTTTGCGGGCACCACTTAGACATCCAGCCATTGAGTGACGACAGTCTGCTATGAATCTCATCACCCCGGTAAGCAGGGAGCGGACCAGAGCATATTACAGTGTCTGACATCGTACTTGCAAGTTCACACACCTCTTTAACATTATTTTTAGTGATCTCCGACTGGCGAAGTCGAACATCATTAGCGCTGACATGGATAACAATCTTACTGAATTTACGTTTAGCATTAGCACTTTTAAATTTGCCAAGATGTCAGGCGCTCTGGCTCCTGGTAAACAATGGACTATGGTGGCTGGTGTCTCTATTTTCACGTTCCGTACAATAGAATCGCCAATAACTAGAGCACTTTCATCAGGTTTTTCAGTGGGTGCTTCACTGAGTGGGGAGAACCTGTTTGATGTTCTGATTGGAACGGAAGAGTGGTGTTTTGACCCGCGACTATGCCGCCTCACTGTCACCCAGCTGCCCTGCTGCACGGGCTCAACCGAAACCGAACAGGACTCCCTGAGCTAGTCGCATCCAAAGCAGTATCTACAGCCCTCACATTATTACTGTCTTCAACTAAAGTTTGGATGCGTGTCTCTAGTTCTAAAACCTTCTCTGTCAGCCTAACTATTTCCCTGCATTTATCACATGTGAATCCCTCGCTGCTGACAGAGACAGATAAACTATACATGTGGCAAACAGTGCAAACAACAATAGCAGGAGAAGAAGCCATTACTCACCGTGATTGATGAATAATACCGACTTGACTTAACTTAGCACTTACCACTGTTGTTTGATGAACTCATGGGAAACGGAGTGAGAGAGAAATGAAACGGAGAGAGAAAAAAGAAAACAGTAATAGACGCGAGTAGAAACACTAATGACAAGCTAACCGGCTAACAAATGCTAACGCGCTGCACACACGCTGCACTCGCAGTTTTAGATTAAAACCGAACGATCAAATTAGTCAGATTAGTTTGATAGATAATATCAGAAATATGGTGGGAATTAAGTTATATTTTACCACTTAAACAACAGAGAGTGAAAGTAAGATAGAGATTCAACAGAAAAGCGAAGCTACATGGAGCTACAATCGCAAACCTCTCAGCAGCACGGCCAAACAAGAAGTAAGTCAGAGCCCTGCCACACCACCACAAACATAAAATTCAATAAAACATAAATTCAACCGGGGCGGACTTAACCAATAGGCGAGGTAAGTGGCCGCTTAGGGCCCCGTCTGATATTCGCAAAACGTACAATGCACCAGCATGCATTTGTGTTATGGAGAGCGTCAAATGTTCACTCACCACTCGAAACGGCGAGTTTTTGTCAGATGCGGAGCTTGTGAATCCTCTCATTATAACAACGTGTAGATAAGATGTAAATAAGAGATTCATTGTGCAGAGAGCTTATTAACAGAACGTTGTGAGATCGTGATGAACTGAAGTGAGTGACAGCTTTTAGTGATTATAGACGGAGTGCTCTTTGCACGCATTCTAAACTGTTTTGACTGTCTCAGAATAGGGTTGTGACGGTGAGGAAATTTTGCCCTCGGTTAATCGACGTGTGACAACACCGGTAATACCGTGGTGGGGGGTCGTTTGAGTTTTCCCTCTTTTCCTCGCTTTCCTTCAGTTTTAACAGTAAATTGACACTATTTGGATACGAACAGATGACATTAAAAGACATAAATTATTTTAGTAACTCTACCAGTTACTTTTAGGCGTTAACCTATGCTCCCTTTCACCCTCCATCCTTCCGCTGTAGTGTCATCCTCTCTTCCCTCACCCACCCATTTCTCATCTCTGGTTGTAAATACAGCAAGTGACACTTTATGATCCACTTTAACTTCTTGACAATATCTGTCTAGACAGGCAAGTGCATACTACTCCTTCTAAATTAAAAAAGTCGCACCATTTATCATTATCTTTACTGTATTTTTGCTGAGCAGTCTTTTGGGTGGCTCACCGATGTACTAGATTTCTATAATACAAAAATTAAGTAGGCTTGACCAAAATTTTTGCGGGGAGAAGAATTTATTGAAGATGGCAGTGTAGCAGTTCTTCAATAGCGATGTTAGCATGTCTTCCTTCAAACAATCTTAACCCTTGTATGAATCCTAGCTTTTCCCAAATTTCTGTCTGTGGGATAGAATTTTATACCTGAAGACAAAAGGGCTAGAAACTACAGGTACTGTTAGGACCTTCCTTCTTCCGGCCGGAGATCCTGCAATCTCCAAGACGTTCCTGAGGAATGCTGTTCCTTTGTTATTCTAATGGAATGGACCATTTGGTTCACACCTTTATAGACACACTTTAGGGATGTGACGAGATATCGTGGCACGAGATGAACGCGATGTGTCTCGCGAGAACATGACGATATCCTCACAAAATATTTTGCAATGTGTACATTAGAGCTGCACCATTAATCGTTAAAAATTGCACTTGCGATCTTGATTCAAACACCCACGTGACCTTATTCCTGAATAACAACGATTCAGCAATGTCTATTAAGACGGTTTCACATCGCGAGTGTCAGTGGAGCGTGAGATGTTGATGAATCAGAGGGTTGGCTATCATCACGCTTTCGATGTGAATGCTGTCAGACTAAACACACGCTGCTCACGCTCCACTGATGCTTACGATGTGAAACAGGTGTTAAAGACATTCAAATCTGCATTCATGCTGCTGCTGATCCAGAAAGAGCAACACAAACAGTCTTTTCAACCACACATCATTATTTCTGTGTTATAGACATTTAAATAAGAGAAGTACTGGGATAAAAGTTTATAGTTTGGGTATAAACACTTATTGTCTACAGTAGTGATCAAAACGAAAGTATCTTAACACTTGTACTGTAACACTTATCATCTTCCGCCAGGAGGTGGCGACAACCTGTTTAAAAAATGTATTTGACATTGAATCATTCATTCAGGAGATTCCAATAGTGAACATGGAGCTAGACTAAAATTGAAACTAAATTCAGATAAATTCAGAGGCGCAAGTAAAAGACCGAACATGCATTAAACCTTTGACCAGGCCACTGGATTCCGCTGTTTGGACTGGCAGGTGAATCCTTACAATACTATATTTTTTCAGTACTCTTTCCACCTCTGGTTTCCATTACCCTTCAAATCACACAAATTGAAATTGCGAACTGAAAACATGCCCAATATAAACATCAATTTGCTTATATAATCCCATATAACACAAAAAAGTTTTTACAGTTGCATAAGGTGGTTTTTCAGGCAATTCGAAAAAGGAACATATCACAAAACTGCAATGGAAACAAATACGAAAAAATTACGATTTAGTCACATTACACTGGTTAATGGAAATCCTGTTAATTCACAATAGGTGTCTTATTGCCATTAATAAGATATCGTGAAAGTTATGCACAAATCTGTAATGGAAACCTGGCTACAGTCAAGTGAGTTGGATCAGGATTGGAGCTAAACTCTGCTAGAAACTTGTTTTCACAATCATTGGAAGCCAAAATCATAATTGAAATAATAATTTGATTTTGTGTGTTTACTGACTGAATGTCACTCTGTGTGTGTTTTATAGTGTGGATCATGACGGAGAATCCATGATTACAGCAGGACTACACAAATGTACGTGCACACATACACACACACACTGGTGTGTTTTCATGTTTTTCCCCTGTCCCTCCGGAGGTCTGTGAACACCACTAATCCATCAGATTTAACAGATGATCCTTCACTGCACACTGGTGACGGCAGCAAATTTGAACTTTAAAGCGGTTTAGATGTAGACACTGTTATTTGATATGATTTTACAGATATATTTTACTGTCTTTTACACAGTGAATACTGGGCTGTCTGGGTTTTGTGTTTATAGAATTGCTTTCTCTAAAAGACCTTCCAGGTTTCACCCTAGCATGACTTTGGCAGGAGTGAATCCTGTACTCTCCTGCCAAGTCAAGTTAATGACATAACAGAACTATGTCAACCATCTATCCCAATGGTGGTGGCGGTCTTGAACATATAAGGCAATCATGGTTTTGAGGGTACAGTTAACTCATTCTGTGAGGTTTGTCTGAGGGTGTGCTGTAGTGGCTAGTTTTTGAACAGTACTCTATTAATCACTCAATTATCTAATGAACTGCAGTGCTGCTTCAGTCTTATTTTAACACTCTGTAGAATGCATACTGAGCAGTGTTCATTTCATTGTTTCATCTGGGCTGACCCATGTGGGGCCCTCATGGAAACTGAGGTCAAAACTGGCTGGGCCCCAGTTAGAGAGCCCAGGTGCCACTCATCTGGGCCCCACATAAGATTGCTGGCTGGGACCGCTGCCAAGCCATTGGTTCATCTTTTTTTTTTTTTATCACTGCCAATGGCCGTGCTGTTACATTGCGTGATTTAAAAAGTCTTCAGTCCTTGGAGAAAAATGAGTTTTTCCCCATAGCATCTAGCAACGCAGTACGAGTGAAGTATCGAAATGGAACACTTTCTTTTAGAAACCAAACAAACATAGAACACAAAACATTTGATTAAGCAAACTTTTCTAAACAATAAACTTCCCAAACTCTTCACAAAAGCATACACAGTAGCAAAAGATTAAATATGTGTCAACAAACTCACAGTTGGGCAGAAAACAAAATTTCTCAAGCAAAAATCATTTTGACAACAGCAGATGCCGTGACGTAACTTAAACTGAACTTCACTTTTAGACCTTACCAGACTTTTTACAGTAACATACTTAAATAACTGTTTGAAGATACATCATTAAAAGGATCTATTAACTCACTTAGGTCGCACGTCTTAGATGAACATAATCTGTAAATAACAGCTGAACACATTAAATCTTTCAAGATCTCACCAGAGGAGAATTAAACACAAACACCACTAACATCTTCACTTATTACAGACACCACTTTCACTTTATTTATATCATCTAAGATCTTATTGAGAATTAAGGTTTAGCTCTAGTTCATGGTGGTTTGATTATGTTTTATTGTTTCACTGTTTGCTTTAGTTGGACTCTTGACCCTTGACTTTCTTTTCCATTGTTATATTTTTCTGTTTCACTAATTGCATTAGTGTTTTATAGTGTACGTTTATGCAATAGCTGTAAATTACTAATGCCGTGGCACATCATTGATTTGACAGATTCACACCACTTCATGACCATGTTGCCACCATAAGGCCACATTTTAGCTTAGTGCCCTTTTCCAAAAGTCAAGTCAAGTCACCTTTATTTATATAGCGCTTTTACCAATACAGATTGTGTCAAAGCACTTAACAGTATCAAATTGGAGGACAGAATGTCAGTAATTTATAATAAGATTAAACATTTAATTTTCAGTTAAAGGCATTTCATTATTGAATTCAGAGATGTCATTGTCTAGCTCAGTTTAGTTTAAATAGTATATGAGCAATCAAATCGGCGATAATCGCTAGAAATTAGGTGTCCCCAACTGAGCAAGCCAGAGGCGACAGCGGCAAGGAACCAAAACTCCCTCTGAGACAGAATGGAGAAAAAAACCTTGGGAGAAACCAGGCTCAGTTGGGGGGCCAGTTCTCCTCTGACCAGACGACACCCACAGTTCAAAAGTTTCATGTTCTAACAAAAGTAGTATTATGTAGTTAGGTATTTTATTATATTTTTAGTTATATTTTTTAGTTTTAGTGTATTTTAATCGAGGTCTCTGGGGGTCATCTGGGTGTCCTGGTCTCCGCTGACGATCAGGGCTGCAGACATCATCTCTTGGTGCTGATCCACCATCTGATCATAGGAAAGAAACAGACAAATATTAGCGTAGATGCCATTCTACTTACGATGTAACGAGTACACCGTGTGTTGTGGGAAGTGTTCCCGGTTCCGGTTGATCTAATTAATGCAGCCTAACAATCCTTTAACGGATTTGAATAATAGAAGCGTATTAGTGTGTTATGTGTACGCCAGGCTAAAGAGATGGGTCTTTAATCTAGATTTAAACTGACAGAGTGTGTCTGCCTCCCGAACAGTGTTAGGTAGATTGTTCCAGAGTTTGGGTGCTAAATAGGAAAAGGATCTGCCGCCCGCAGTCGATTTTGATATTCTAGGTATTATCAAACGGCCAGAGTTTTGAGAACGCAGTGGACGTGGAGGACTATAATGTGATAAGAGCTCGCTCAAGTACTGAGGAGCTAAACCATTCAGGGCTTTATAAGTAATTAACAAGATTTTAAAATCTATCCGATGTTTGATAGGGAGCCAGTGCAGTGTTGACAGAACCGGGCTAATATGATCATATTTCCTGGTTCTAGTAAGGACTTTAGCTGCTGCATTTTGGACCAACTGTAGTTTGCTGATCAAGCGTGCAGAACAACCACCCAATAAAGCATTACAATAGTCTAGCCCTGAGGTCATAAACGCATGAACTAACATTTCTGCATTTGACGTTGAGAGCGTAGGTCGTAATTTAGATATGTTTTTGAGATGAAAAAACACAGTTTTACAGATGCTAGAAACATGGCTTTCAAATGAAAGATTGCTATCGGACAGCACACCTAGGTTCCTGACTGATGAAGAAGAATTGACAGAGCAGCCATCAAGTGTTAGATAATGTTCTAGGTTATTACATGTCGGGTTTTTAGGTCCGATAATTAACACCTCTATTTTTTCAGAATTTAGCAGTAAAAAATTATTCGTCATCCAGTTTTTTATATCGACTATGCATTCCGTTAGTTTCTCAATTTGGTATGTTTCACCGGGCCGCGAAGAAATATAGAGCTGAGTATCATCAGCATAACAGTGAAAGCTAACACCATGTCTCCTGATAATATCTCCCAAGGGTAACATGTAAAGCGTGAAAAGTAACGGCCCTAGTACTGAGCCTTGAGGTACTCCATACTGTACTTGTGATCGATATGATACCTCTTCATTCACCGCTACGAACTGATGGCGGTCAGATAAGTATGATTTGAACCATGCTAAGGCGCTTCCACTAATGCCAACAAAGTTTTGTAGTCTATTCAAAAGAATGTTGTGGTCGATAGTGTCGAACGCAGCGCTAAGATCCAGTAGAACTAATAAAGAGATACAACCACGATCAGATGATAGAAGCAGGTCATTTGTAACTCTAATGAGAGCAGTCTCAGTACTATGATACGATCTAAATCCTGACTGGAATTCCTCACAGATATCATTTTTCTCTAGGAAGGAATATAATTGTGAGGATACTACCTTTTCTAGTATCTTTGACAAACTGTATTCTCTTTTCTTCAAAATGGAGGAGTGGTACTGGTGTCTCCTAGCGGCAGGGATGAGCATAGCACTAAAATAAAATACAATAAACCATGTAATAAGCAGTGTCTGTTACAACATATAAGGATGTTTTCAGTGACAGGTGGGTTTAGGGTTGGTGTAGGTTTGGATGATAGTATATTTAGTCATATTATAGTTTTATATTAAAGATCATGTTTTTGTGGGGTCTGATTTATGAATTGATTCATGATTCCTGATTGTGATGTGTTTTCTCTCCATCAGATTCCCATCAGCTCACTCTGGATCTGAACACAGTGAATGAAAACCTCCATCTGTCTGAGAACAACAGAGTGATTACTGCCACTGACACAGTTCAGCCGTATCCTGATCATCCAGACAGATTTGATGATGAGTATGCTCAGGTGTTGTGTAGAGAGAGTGTGTGTGGACGCTGTTACTGGGAGATCGAGTGGAGTGGGAGAGAAGTGTTTATATCAGTGTCATATAAGAGCATCAGCAGGAAGGGACGGGGTAAAGAGTGTGTGTTTGGATGTAATGATCAGTCCTGGAGTTTGCGCTGCTCTCCTGACAGATACTCATTCACACACAATGACATAGTGACTGATCTCCCTGTAGAGTCCATCATCAGTAGAATAGGAGTGTTTGTGGATCACGGTGCAGGAACTCTGTCCTTCTACAGCGTCTCTGACACAACGAGCCTCATCCACACAGTCCAGACCACATTCACTCAGCCGCTCTATCCTGGGTTTAGGGTTTATGATGTTGGATCATCAGTGAAACTGTGTTGATGAATGAGAATAGACTGACAAGAGATTCTATTCATAATGCTTTGAGCTGCATGATGATGTGAGATGTTAAAGAGTCTCTTCATGATATTAATACGGTCAGTCAAATAACATGAATCAGAATAAATGGTTATGTTTACATGCACAATTTTTGGTTCAATTGGACTGAATTCATTCCGATTGATGAATCTGAATGTAGTGTTTACATGTACGCTAAATAAAGTGATCGGGTTGATGTGCTCGTTTATATGTCATAGGCTTCAAATCGGAATTGATTTTTTTTTTGACATACGCACACTGAACAATATAGAGTTTCTCACTGTTTGCATATAATAACTACTATCTGTTGCTTTATTTGTTTTTAACAGCAGAATTATTATTTTTCCATTTCTGGACAAATATACATATAAACCGCAGTGCCGTGCTGCTCATATTTATCACGCAGAAAAATGCCCCTCCCTGCTGTTAAAACGGGTTGCCTGTGGATGAGAGTCCGAAACAAGGACTGGTGGGAGCTTGTCCTGCTCCACTTCACAGATGCCGAGTGAAAGGAGAGTTTTATAAAGACAGGACACGCATTTATACAACACTTTATTCAAAAGAATGACCTGCTCATTCCTCGCGTCATAAGTCATTACGCTATTTCTGCTTTATTGCGCATCTGCAGTCCTTTCATTTTCGGTTTTCAATCCGATCGAGTGTTTACTCTCAATCGTATTATAAAAGGAATAAACCACCCCCTTCAATCTGATTGAAATTTCATTCTGATTGAGCTCAGTCGGATCGATTAAGGTGTTTACATGAAGCCTTTTCAGTCCGATTGAGCCGTCAATCCGATTACAAACAGATTATTTGGTTGCATCCTCATATAGACAGTCAGATCAGTCATTCATTCAGGACTTCTCATTCATATATGTTATCATTCATCTGATTTTCCTGGATTGTTTTTGTGCACAAATAATGTGAAAATGTTGAATGGCTATAATTAATAGGGAAAATTGAGGGAAAATACATTTAATAGAGACACCAGTAGCAGGACAAATTAAAAACAATGTAAATATGTTAGTCATTGTAGTAGTAATAAATGCCTGTTTTTTGCAAAAAGAGTTTCATGGCCGGTAAAAAAACCTTTTGGCCGGTAAATTTTAACATGTCACCAGCCATTGACAGGTGTGGCAAAAAGTTCGTTTTAGGCCCTGCATACATATATAAATCAGCAAAATGTGTTATCTATTCAAATTATAATCTTAAAACAAACTATACACATATTAACGACTGAGAGCAGCATCATACAGGGTGGCCTTCGACATCCCAAGTCCTCTGTACATGACATTGTGCCCAGAATGAGCAGGGCAGTCATCAGGATTTTGAGGAGGCTGATTGCTTCCCCCCCCCCCCCCCCCCCCCCCCCCCCCCCCCCCCCCCCCCCCCCCCGACGACCTGGTGGCAGAGAGAACAGGTTTTTCCCAGCTAGGTGGGTCTCCAGCTGTCCATGTGATAGCTGGAACAATAGATGTGTGTCACATCCGAATTGAACCACCAGCGACGCCCAACACCATTTTGACTGGAAGCTGTTTCATTCAGTTGCAGGCCGTCACTGACCGCTAGGGGAAGTTCCTCGATATCTTTGTTTGGTATCCCAGGTCTGTGCACAACGCCAGGGTGCTGAAGAACAGCCCTGTTTACACCTGTATCCATCAGTTCATGTTCTCATAATGCTATCGTTTAAGCTTGTGTAAGCTAGTTAATATGTAGTGTTAAGAATGGGCCTATAAATGCACACTTCCCTGATCAATTATCTATTGGAAACAGTAATAAAGATTCAAGTAAAGTAAATATTGATTTTGATGATTTGATCATTAAAGGATTGCAGTTTGAAGAGAGCCGGAAAATTAAAAAAAACAAAAGAAGGTGGAGCGGCGCCGTCGGAGCAAGAAGAGACCTGGACCATCAGAAGAGTCTAAATATTAAAATGAGAAACATAATAAAGCTGATGCGGAAACAAGAAACATTGAATAAGAAAATAATGAAACCATTAAGAGAGATGATTGATTACAGTAATCTTAATCTTGAATTACAAACTTTAGCTAGTAATATAGAATCCTTGAAATTTAAAGCTCCATCTCTAAAATTGTAGAAGGTTTCAGATGTGTTTTCAGATCACACATTTTGTTCCCAAATCTATAAGTGTTGAAGGCTGGTGATTTAGTCGCTGTATGTTTATTTGCTTTGTAATATGTAAAGAGAGAAGCTGCATCTCACATTAAACATGTGAGATGGAATTTCTATCTATTCATACAATTTGTATTCTATCCATATATAGGTGTTGCTTAGTGGTTAAGACGATGTATACTTAGACTATGCTTTTAGAGGTGTTACAAATATTTTTGCAGGCTTAAGCAGAAACGAAGACATTCATATTGTATTTATAACCTCTGCATTTCTTCCACTTGAACTTTTGACACTCTGTACTAAGTGGGCTACAGGTCTTGTGTCTTGTTCATATGTGTATGTAAAAAGATTACTATATATGGAAGAGTGCAGGGAGGATTTTATGAAATTAATGCAAATTGTATGCAAGGCTATAAAGAGCCAAGGAGAGCTCCAGACGGGGCCACACTCCGATAGTGAAGACTTACTCGCCGTTACTTTCATTGTATTGCTTATGAGTTATTGTTTACTAATAAAGCAAAACCATTACAGATAGTGATGCGTTAAACTTCTATTAAGAGAAGTCTCTGAGTGATTTATTTTTGGTAACCTATTATTCTGAAACTGAAAGACTGCCATCGAGCCTAAGAAGCCCGAACCCAGCTGAGCAGACTCGGACACCGGGGAAGGATTTCGCATCTTCTGACCGCAGTTCCTGATTTCAAAGGTAAGGGCAATTATATTGCAGCTTATTATGAGGTTAGGAATGTGATTTAGAGGGTTTCTGGTCCTTATTCGGAATATCAAATATAACAGTGTGTGTGTGTCCACAGGGTATTGTGATGCATTAAGTTCAGTATCAGTAGTAAGAGGTGCACTGCATCTGTGTGTAAGCATTTTCAGGGCTTCTGCAGGCTTTATAAAGGAAATTCTAGCAACTTTTATTTGAACTTAATTTGACAAATGTATTACTTTAATCCTGGGGTAAATGTCAGATTTCCCCATTCATTTTTGCTACCCAAATTGCTACCAAAAAGTCTTCATCTTGTACACATACAGGGACGAAAAACATTGATATTGTTTTGAAGTTATATTTATGTATTTTAGGATTTTTGAAACCTGTCTGTGAAAGTTACCTAACTGAAGTGTGGCACCCATTCTCAAGACAACATTCTTCAGTTGTTCATTCTTAAGAAGCTTTGCAAGAAAGAAATGAAGTCAGACTGATTTGTAATAATCTAGAGAGATCAGTAAGTGCTTAATGTTCTGGGTTCCTGTTGTCTGAGTTTTGGGGGTCACCATTGTGCTGAAGAGTAGAGTCTGTGCTTCAGTCAAGGAGAAGACCAAGATATATCGATGTTATGTTGAATGTTGCTTTATTTAAAGGCAGTAGCTGTGCTGATGCAGTGATGGATAGTTAGCAACAACACACATGCTTGAGCTAATGTAACTGTTAAATTTAAGAGATTAATATTTTACAAAGAATGTTTTACAATGATAATTCAGGAACATTATTTCCATGAACGGTAAATGCTTAGCACCGTTTTTTTACAGTGTGTAAAATGACTTTCATCATTTAAAAAAAAAGAAAAAAAGAACAGTAATACATTTTTATAAAAAAAAAAAAAAAAAAAGGTTATATCAAACTTAAGTACGTTTACCTAACTGGAGAAATCAGGTTACATCTACTAACAGTTATGCTTGAATAAAACTTGTTTTTTCAGGTTGGTTGAATTAAGTTCTAATCAGTAATATGTTATCATTTATTCAATTTCAACAAAACCAGTTATTGTAGATGTTACCACATGATGTACATTTACTAAGTTGAATTGACTAAACTTTTTGTTTCAGTGCAAAAATCAAGGGCATTTTAGTTTCTCAGTTCATCAAAGGAGTCCAGGGCCCGGTTTTTCAAAAGTAATCCACTAGGATTTTGGATAACGGATTAGATCAAATCTTGAAAATGTGTTTTTCAAAAGAAAAATCGGATTACATAATCGGATTAGATCACGTAATCCAATCTTCAGGCAACAAGCCATTTAAGAGGGGAGATTACACAGATGTGGTCCTCGACATCATTGGAGGTGAGAAGTCGCAAGCTCTCCATGGTATTCAAGGTGTTGTAGGGGATGGCGAGCCTTGGATTGAGGAGGAGGAGGAGAATCTGCCAGTTCCTCCTGAGGCTGATCCAGAGAGCGTATTTATATTGAATCTCAGCTCTGTTCCTGAGGAAGAAGCTGGATCCTCATTGGTTGAGCCAGTGGTAGTTGCCACAGGATCTCAGAGGAAAGGCTTGAAGCGCCCTCCATCAAACAAAGATGATGATTACAAGGCACTTCTGCAAATAGAGACTGAAAGGGCAGAAGCACAGCTTCGTCTGGCAGAGGAACAACTGACTCTGACCAAACTGCAGCAAAGCAAGGCCAGACTTGAGATCCGCCTCCTAAAGGCTACGCTCAGACAAGCTGGTCTCTCCACATCAGATGAGGAAGTCTGAAATTATTGTGGAGTATTTGACATTAAGTCTTTTTTTTTAATTCAATACATCTATACTTGACACTTGTTATAAATATCCTCAATGTACAGTGTTTGTGTTGTAGGTCTCAGATGAGCAGACTGCTGGGGTGGGGTTTTTCTTGTTTTTAGTTTTTTTTTTAAATGTGTGGGTTTTCATTTCAAATAAAAATAAACTTATATTGACCCCACACTGGCTATTCTACTTGTTGCTCTTTACATATCTATAGTTCTACATTGTGATTTCCTATCCTGTTTGAGCCCTGGTTATCCAGCACTGGTTATCCAGATTTGGTGATCCTGAAAAGTTCCTATCCGGATCAGATTGATCCAATCCGATGTTGCTTTAAAAAACTGGCTCCAAAAGTAAGCTGGATTACGTGATCACGGATCGCAAAAAAAGGATTACTAAATCCGGATCAATTTCATCTGGATTAAACCTTTTGAAAAACCGGGCCCAGGGGTCAGAAAGTAAAGGTCCTGCCATGTGTTTATTCCACCCATGAACTCAGCAGCTGATTTCACCAGAGGAGGAACCAAGTCATTCCTTTCAAGTCACAAACAAGTCTTCGAGTCAAAGCCCAAGTCCTCAAAGAGTTAAAGTTAATGAGCTAATTAAGTGACTAATTAAATGATGATTGTGCATTAGTGATGAACACCTGCTGTTAACAATCAACATAATTGAAGAAAAGAGAAACACAAGAACTACAACTGACTTCAGCCACATCATTGGATGAAACTGAAAAC
Source organism: Acrossocheilus fasciatus (assembly GCA_036784905.1). NCBI lineage: Eukaryota > Metazoa > Chordata > Actinopteri > Cypriniformes > Cyprinidae > Acrossocheilus > Acrossocheilus fasciatus. The sequence goes on from CM071959.1 coordinate 32,803,607, forward strand.
AATGAAAAAACAAACACACAATGCCACCATAATTGTGGTCAAGGTTTGCTTTAGTTTCTCTCTTGACTCTTTTAGTAATTCAAAGTAATTTGCGTCTAAGCAGTTGCTACAGTGTTTCAAAACAAATATTTGTGCATTGCTGAATAAAAAGCTTGAAGTAGGAGATTACACCTTCTGCTTGTAACACATTTGAATGTACATCATGAAGGTGTCTCTCTTTGCTTTGTTGAGTGACATTCAGCTATTACTGAACTGCGAAAAAAGTCCTGTTAAACAAATGCCACCGTAATGCTTCAATATTGAAAAAAAAAAAAAAAAAAAAAAAAATCAGCTCAGGCTTTTAGACATGAACACTTATCATACGATCCTCAACAGTGGTGACAATTTTTCATACTGCAGTGCATGATGGGAGTTTTTACTATGGTGTTTCCCAGCATATAGCATTGGGTGTGTCCGAAATCGCATACTTTGCTACTATATAGTATGTGAAAAACAGTATGCGAGGCGAGTAGTATGTCTGAATTCATAGCATTAAAAAAAAACTGTAGGCGAGAAGTACCCTGTTTTCAAGTATAAGTACCTCAGGGAAAAACATTGTTCATTGTGATTAAATTGTACTTGTTTAAAATCATCCAAGTAAATGACTGACTCGTTGAAGGTTTAAACAATGTAAACAGATGAAATGATTTTGTTAATTGGTTGTAAAAAGATTTTTAATCATTATTATTACCGATCAGATGGAGTTACGTTAACCTCAATGTAGTACATCAGCTTGTTTATGCTGCTTTCTTTAAAGAGACAGTTCATTAAGTAATTTAATGAGAAAATTACAAAACTTTTATTAAAGTTATTAAAAGGAATTAAAGCGATTTTATTTCTTTTAACATTTTGATATTTTGAGATATATATTTTTTATACATGGCAAACTACTTTTAATAATTGCCTTAGCTTGTCAATGTAGCAAGATTGATCATGAATAAACACAAATGTTTAAATACTGTTTTTGTAACAGGGACTGATGAACACACCTCTCATCTCAAAGGGTCTCTGGGGTCGGCTGTCTCGCCAGGCATACCAACTCGTTTTTTTTTTAAGATCAGTGCAAAAGACACTAAAAATACGGTGGTCACACAAATAAGTGTTATACACCATTCGAAACTGTTAAGTGTCTACTTTTATTTGTGTACACACAATAACAACACAACTTTGTGCTTTTGGAAAAATAAGAAAACAAACAGGGTGTGCTCTCTGTCTTCTCAGTCTCCGCGAACTGTTTTTAGAAACGTGTCACTAAAATGAACTGTAACTCAGCAAATACTCAACATAGAGACATGAGAAATATATCTATAGAAAGCTTGAAGTGTCTACTTTGAAAACAGTCTTATCGAAAACAAACATTCTGTGAAGTAATCCATATGAAACCAACAGGATTTCCCGTCTGACCAGTGGCGCCTCCAGAAATTTTTCATAGGGGTGGCCAGATGGGGCCACTTAAAATCTTGGGGTGGCACACCAAAACTATAAACCATAATTTCTGAATTTTATTCTACTGTTGTAGTAAACCGGCCTGTAGAAAACACTATCAGACACTATCAGTCTTCTTAGTCTTCTTTCTTAACTCTTTCACCGCCAGCATTTTAAAAAAAAAGTTGCCAGTCACCGCCAGCGTTTTTGATGATTTTCACCTAACTTTGAGGGCCCTCAGAATATTTTCTGCTATGAATATAAGAACATATTATATATCAAAATAAAGAACCAAGTCTCTGCTTTTAAACAAACAAAAAAACTATTTTATTCTATCTTCATGTGTTCATGTTTTATGACCATTTGAATACAGGTGGGTACCATCAAAAATACAACATTTTGGACAAAAAACTGAGAAAAATGCATTTTTATCAAAGTAGTGCATTTTCATGGAAAATACATTTAGATGTCATATTCTTTCACCTGTAAATAATTCTATGAATAATTTAAATTGCATTCAATAAACCGATCAAACAGACACACACACACACACACACACACAGGCTACATACATACATATACTGTACATGCAGATAGATAGATAGATAGATAGATAGATAGATAGATAGATAGATAGATAGATAGATAGATAGATAGATAGAGCCCACACACACACACACACACACACACCCCTCTATTCAGATCGACGGATCGGTTATAACTACAGATGTTTCTGTGTCTGTAAATGTATCTTTCTCACTGACTACATCGTCCCGATCAGGTTCAAAATGGTCAAAGCATGATCTACATAGGCTATGATCTATATATGATCTACATTTTCTCTGACCCTACATTTATGCCGATCGCCTTCTATTCGCACCCTAAAGACCCGGAAGTCCCGTAACTCATTCAGGACATGCGCAGAACACGGATTGCCGTAAAAACTCGTCAATGGCGGGGAAACGTTGTCTCTTAATTGACGAGATATCTCATCAATGGCGTTGAAAGAGTTAACTTCTTTTGAAATTGTTGACCGACGGGCACGCGCTGAGCTGTTGCTGTCTGAGCGCGCAACAGCGGCATGGACGGAGGGGCAGGGAGAGGGCTGGCTACTGTGTGCGATCGAAGGTCTAGAGCGGCTTACTAAAATTTATACTGGCCAGTGGGGTGGCCAATGGGGTGGCCAGGAGTCGGCCAGGGGTGGCCACGGCCACCCCTGGCCACCCCCTGGCGGCGCCAGTGCGTCTGACTTATATATCTCTAATGAAATCCCGCCCCCTCGCGGCACACGCGGTTCATATGTAAATATCCACGTGGGACGTGTGCACACAAACAAAGAGCGGAGATCCTCATTGTGGCTACTGTTCGTTTCTGGAAGAAGACGCATTGAGTAAAGGCAGGATTTCCCTCAAAAGAAGAACACGATTTCATCCAGTAGAGGAGATCAATCTGAAGAGTACGTAATGTTTCTTTTTTTCATTAGTTACCGTGTTATTGTGACATAAACTTGAACAGATTTACTAACAGTTAGTTGGGTTTTTCCCAAACGACAACATGATGAATGCTACACGTCTAAGAAAGTTTAGACCATGTTTATTATTAATACTCTGTTCACAAATATATTTTAATAGCATGCTAAACAATAATAATTAGTTTCTCAGATATAAAATATCATTTTTTATAGTACAGAGTACATCCTTTTATTGTACAAATCATGCTTGAGTCTGTGGCTACAGAATCATGTCATAGGCTACTATAAAATCATACATACTAGACTATATGACTACAAAATCATAGTTTGGTTTTTCCCAAACTATAATTCCTGACTACAATGTTTGAAACTGTGTAAAACATTTTGAATATGATTCATTGTATTTAAATTTCTTACGGCGCGATGATGTTTTCATGCTCTATATAAAACAATAAAAGTGATATGAGTGTACACTGTAACATGATGAATGCTACGAGTCTAAGTATGTTTAGTACATGTTTATTATTAATAGCCTACTCTGTTCAGAAATAGATATTAATAACGTGCTAAACAATAATAATTAGTTTCTCAGATATTCAGATTTTTTTTTTTTTTTTTTTTTTAATATATATATATATATTGTTTTGCGGTGCTAAATTCCATACACCTTCTACCTTATTTTATTTATTCTCAGGTTAGGTAAAGAAAGTCGAGTCTTTCCTATCCTATAAGCATGTAAATTTTCATAATCACAAAACAGGTCTCAGAAGACTTCTCCGTGGTCTGTTCTTGCTCAAGTCTATAAATCAGACTCTTCAGGCAGGTGAGCTTAAATAGTTTTATTGTATATAGGTTAAATACATTACAAATAAAATATAAAAAACAGAAATAAAAACAAAGGTTGCAAGCTCGGTTGTCTAGAGGCATCTCTGGCAAGGCCGCTGGCACCGGAGAAGCTGTCACACAGAACCAGCATCTGATTCTCTTCATCGTACTTCAGTCCTTTATAGACAGCAGGTGGATTCCAATGTCTTTATGTCATGAGGTCTGGGAATTTCCCTGAGAAGATTCCTATATAAAGTCCTCAATTTTCTCATTTTTTCTTCTCTGAGACTTTCTTCTAAGATGCCTGCTTCGCTGTGTCCGCAACACATCATTCAACGGTAACATTCCTTTCCTTAAAGATCTGGCTAATACATATTTCTTTCCTTTCTATCTTCCTATTGATATATGCTATAACATGTTCTTAATAAATGCTTAATACAATACCATGTGTTGTGTCTTTGTTAATAAGAAAGGCGTGCTCGAAACGTAACACACTATGCAAATGTTTTAAAAGAAATTTCTTTGATACCTTTGGAGCTTTGGTGTTGCCGACTTTGCATTTGTAATATTATCAGTAGAAGTGAAATGTTATTGTAGTCTTCAAATCTGGGTACTGTCTTATGTTTTAAAATCACTTACAGAGGAAGTTTGGTCCCATCAGGCTAACATGACAGTCGAGACTCATGCTGCTGTAACCTTTTCTTTTTCTTTTGTTTTCACTCGCGATCTTTACAACACACATTACATTACATATTCGTTTTAAGCGTGTTTGGCGCCAACTATTGTTGTGGGTGTGTTATTGACATGTCAAAGTCTAGTCCCTGAATATAAAATGACCGCGTTTTTTCAGATGTATTTCCAAGAAAAAAACATTGTCTTATATTCGGGTCAATACGGTAGCTTATTTCAATTCATCCATTAACAAATTGCCAGCAAAACATTTACATAAGTTAGAAAAATCACTCATCTACAGATAATATGTGATTAAAATCCTAAACTTTCATAAATAAGAGCTCAAATCTATAGCTAGCTTACCTCTAATAGTTAGCCTTTATAGTTAGCTCACGGTTATGATGCTAACGGACTTTTCCGGTGACATTGAACCATTTCTGTAAAGTAAATATTCAACAGAAGCATGTCAGTTACATGTAAGAAAGTCTCAGGAACAGTTGTATGTATTATTTGTGTAATTTTAGAGACTAAACTTACCTGAAAGCAGTAAAAAACAGTGAGAGACAGAGTTTTTTTTTTTTGCTACTTGTCAGCTGAGTTGCTGCCCCGTTTCCATGGAAACTCCCTCCACTCCAGTTTAAATGCACCTCGAATGTTCAACGCGCACGCCCATCAAACACATGAAAGTTACACAGCGTTTACATAAATAGTATGTAAATTAGAAACTTGATAACATATTGTTTAAGTGGATAGTAGGCCTAAATTGAATGAGAATATATAATATAATATAATATAATATAATATAATATAATATAATATAATATAATATAATTAATATAATATAATATAATATAATATAATATAATATAATATAATATAATAATGATAGCTTTAAAAATCGTAAACGTAGTGTAGAAACAAAATGCATTGCAAAAACACATTGATTAAAAATCATGAGGTATGAATATAATTTCACAAATAGCCTATGTCAGGGTTCCTCAATAGGCGGCCCGCCTATATTTCAAATAATGTGGCATGAAAATTAAAACGCAGCATCAGAAAGCGTCATTAACATACATCGTTTCTACAGTGGACTCGAGCAACAAAATACAATAGAACTTACTATAATCTGTGATGCTGTCTACACTAGATGCGGCGCAGTGCGACAAATCCCTGACAGAAAACTGCTGCCACGTTCTATTTCTGACGTACTGACACAAAGTTCAAATGATTTGCAATGCTTTGTCGCGTCCAGTGTAGAAGTAAAGAAAAGTGGACACGGAAAATAGATGATTCAAATGTGAATGGACTGAACAGTTTTGAGTGAGTGGGTGATACCATCTTTGTTATGGATGTTGGTTCACTGTGAGTTCACAGTTTTAACATAAGTTTGCTTTAATTTATTTTCAAGATCTGAGGTAAAATATCTATTGTTGCTTTCAATATGGTTATAAACCTCACGCAAAATAATATTCAAACTCACATTAGGCACTTTTAACATTGAATAAAGCACATAATCATTACATGAGATTACTACTGTCATATTTTGTATGTTGTTCTTGCCGCGACGTCATAGAAAAAAAATAAAAATTTCATGTCGCTTTTGTCACGTGTCGCTGTCGCGGGTGATTAGGACAATAATTACATGGAAAAGATACTTTTTATCGCGTCACGTCATGTCTGGTTGGGACACACGGTGTATGTATACAGTATCTCACAGAAGTGAGTACACCCCTCACATTTTTGTAAATGTTTTATTATATCTTTTCATGTGACAACACTGAAGAAATGAAACTTTTCTACACTGTAAAGTAGTGAGTGTGCAGCTTGCATAACAGTGTAAATTTTCTGCCCCCTCAAAATAACTTAACATTACAGTCATTAATGTCTAAACCGCTGGCCACAAAAGTGAGTACACCCCAAAGTGAAAATGTCCAAACTGGGCCCAATTAGCCATTTTCTCTCCCCGGTGTCATGTGACTCGTTAGTGTTACAAGGTCTCAGGTGTGAATGGGGAGCAGGTGTGTTAAATTTGGTGTTATCGCTCTCACTCTCTCATACTGGTCACTGGAAGTTCAACATGGCACCTCATGGCAAAGAACTCTCTGAGGATCTGAAAAAAAGAATTGTTGCTCTACATAAAGATGGCGTAGGCTATAAGAAGATTGCCAAAACCCCGAAACTAAGCTGCAGCACGTTGGCTAAGACCATACTGGGGTTTAACAGAACAGGTTCCACTCAGAACAGGCATCGCCATGGTCGACCAAAGAAGTTGAGTGCACGTGCTCAGCGTCATATCCAGAGGTTGTGTTTGGGAAATAGACGTATGAGTGCTGCCAGCATTGCTGCAGAGGTTGAAGGGGTGGGGGGTCAGCCTGTCAGTGCTGTAACAGTCACTGTCTGTCACAGTTATGTTCATACTGGCCACTAGGGGGACACATGTAGTTCACCCTGTATTGAATAAAAACAGGAAGTAGTAGAGTAAGTGTTAGGTTCTGTTTGAAGCTGCCTCATGGTTACCTGTGACCTACTTCCTAATCCTGTTTGAGAAACCTTTGTGTTTCCTGCTCAAACGTAAGTTTACTGATTGTATCCATTGTTTTGGTGAACTTAAGTGGAGTTTGCTTAGTTTAATTAGATTTGATGTTTTCTCTTGTAGAGGATTATTTATGCTGTAGCTTTTGCATTACTAAATTGCTGTTGGAGAAACCTTTGTGTTTACTGCTCAAACTGCATATGGAATGAAGTCTTCATGCTGACCAGTCATCCAAGTTTAGGACATCATCATCATCAGCCCTCATATTTCTATTCGTCTACAGATAGGACTGGTTTTCATTACTTTATGAACTGTTTATGGGCTCAACCTCCAGTGGACTGTACTGACCATTTTGACTCCTCTCACAGACACCCACACACAGGAACTCGTATGCGGGTCAGATTTATTGAATTGTCTGTATATATTTGTATAAAGACTTATAGTATTTGGGGTTTGTATTTCACTAAGTGCATATATTGTTTGAAAACATGCTGAAAAAAACACCATTTTTTTGTGTGTATGAGTAGAACATCAGACTATTTCTAATTTCTGCAAATACGGTGACCCCCCTTTTTTTCTTGTAGCTCAACCAGTGCAAAGTAACTGGGATGGTTATAGTGCTCAGAACATACGCCGCACACTGCATCAGATCGGTCTGCATGGCTGTCGTCCCAGAAGGAAGCCTCTTCTAAAGATGATGCACAAGAAAGAACAGTTTGCTGAAGACAAGCAGACTAAGGACGTGGATTACTGGAACCATGTCCTGTGGTCTGATGAGACCAAGAAAAACTTATTTGGTTCAGATGGTGTCAAGCGTGTGTGGCGGCAACCAGGTGAGGAGTACAAAGACAAGTGTGTCTTGCCTACAGTCAAGCATGGTGGTGGGAGCGTCATGGTCTGGGGCTGCATGAGTGCTGCTGGCGCTGGGGAGCTACAGTTCATTCAGGGAACCATGAATGCCAACATGTACTGTGACATACTGAAGCAGAGCATGATCCCCTCCCTTCGGAGACTGGGCCGCAGGGCAGTATTCCAACATGATAACGGCCCCAAACACACCTCCAAGACGACCACTGCCTTGCTAAAGAAGCTGAGGGTAAAGGTGATGGACGGCCAAGCATGTGTCCAGACCTAAACCATATTGAGCATCTGTGGGGCATCCTCAAACGGAAGGTGGAGGAGCGCAAGGTCTCTAACATCCACCAGCTCCATGATGTCGTCATGGAGGAGTGGAAGAGGACTCCAGTGGCAGCCTGTGAAGCTCTGCTGAACTCCATGCCCAAGAGGGTTAACACTCTGGGGTCGACAAATGCGTATATGCGTTTTGAGGCAGATTTTCCTGATAAGGCCGAAATGAGCTTGAATTACTCTGCCATTTTTGATCGTACAGATAAGAGCAATACACCATTCGAATCTGTAAGGGGTCTACTTTTATTTGTATACACTCATAATAACAACTAAACTTTGTGCTTTTGAAGAATAAAGAAAACAAACAGGGTGTGCTCTCTGTCTTCTCCGTCTCTGCAAACTGTTTTTAGAAACGCGTCACTAAAATGAACTGTAACTCAGCAAATACTCGGCACAGAGACATGGGGGTTATATCTATAGAAAGCTTGAAGTGTCTACTTTGAAATGAACAAACATTCTGTGATGAAGTAATCTGTATGAAACCAACACGATGTTCAGTCTGTCCCGTCTGACTCATTATCTCTAATGTGATCCCACCCCCGCACGGGAGTTATTTTCGTCAGTTACGGCTTGTTAGCGCTAGCATTCTGTCCGCTTCAAATCAGACACAGAGATGAAATAGTGCGGTAAGACCACATTTATTTGAATGAATTATAGCATTTATTTCGATTAATTATTGATCGATTGTGAGAGAGATAGTTGTGTGTACCTGCTTGCTGCAGATTCGAAAACCCCCAGTTAAACATAAATCAAACTAATCTTGTGAAATGAGATGCATACCAAGGGAGTCTTTGCAATGCTTTCTTCTTTTTCTGTCTCTTTCTTTTCTCTTCTTATGGATATTTTATTTAAATATTAATGGAGGGAGATATAGGAATAAAAGAGCAATAATTACAGAATATGCTTATTTAAAAGATATTAATGTAATGTTTTTACAGGAAACCCGTTCAGATAGTCAAAATGAAGTTTAATTGTATAGGTGAAGGGAAGTTGAATGTATTTTGAGTCATGGAACAAATTTGAGTGCAGGGGTGGCAATTATTTGTTCTAAACATTTAGATCTAAACATTTTGTCCACTATTGAATTGGAAAAAGGTATAATTTTAATGCCTATAGTAGAAATTAAAGAGTTAACGTTTCTTTTTATCAATGTATATGGTCCAAATATAGGTTTACAATGGATCTAATTATTTGGGAAGTTAGACACTGAAATTAGAAAACATGTTGATGAGGGAATGTGTGTAATATTGGGAGGTGATTGGAATTATACCACTAATTTTGTATTGGATAAAAATGGAGAAGAATCTCATGCACAGTCTAGTAAAATACTTCTTAAGATTACTCAAGAACTGGAATTAATTGATGTGTGGAGAAACAGAAATCAATTAACAAAACAATATACATGAGTTAAAATATTAGACTCTATTGTGACTGGAGCAAGACTGGACAGAATTTAGGTAAATAAATCAGACAATAATAGAGTTATGAATGTTGGTATATCTCCTTGTGGTTTTTCTGATCACCATATAGTGAGTATTGATTTTAATATTACAAGGGTGTTGCATCCAAAATCCTATTGGCATTTCAATGTTAAACTGTTACATGGTAAGTTTTTTTGTGAAAATTTTAAATGTTTTTGGGAAAAATGGAAACTAGAAAAGGACAATTTTGAAAATGTAATTCAGTGGTGGGAGGTAGGAAAAGTTCAAATCAAGATTTTTTGTCAGCAATTTTCTTATAATAATACTGTGATTGCAAAGAGAAATATTGAAAGGTTGGAGAAAGGTATGAATGATATGGAAAATTTGCTTGATTTGGGGGAAACTAATGATTTAAAGGAAAAGGAGATTAGAGTTGAAAACTCTTCTAGAAGAAAGAGCAAAGGGTGCCTTAGTCCGAGCAAGGATATCTTCCATCAAGGAAATGGATGCTCCAACAAAGTTTTTTTTTTTAATTTATTTATTTTTTTATTTTTTTTAATCTAGAACATAAAGTAGTAAAGCAAAAAATATGCTTTATCTTTGGAAGGACAATGGCACATTAACTTCGGATCCCATTGAAATGAGAAAAATTGCAATGCTCTTTTATGCTGAACTTTTTGGGCCTAAAGACTGTGATCATGCGAGTATGGATCAGTTATTGAAAGGAACTTGAAACCTGAGGACAGAGAGACATTGGATAAAATGGTTTCTTATGAAGAACTTTCAGAGGCTGTTATGCAGCTGTCCACAGGACGTTCCCCTGGTGTAGATGGTTTGCCTGCTGAATTTTATAAATCATTCTGGAATGTTTTAGGAGAAGACTTTTACAATGTAATTGGTGAATGTTTTTAAAAAGGTATTTTACCCAGCAGCTGTCAAAGGGCAGTATTATCACTTCTGCCTAAAACTGGTGATTTAGGGTTGTCGAAAAATTGGCACCCTGTTTCTTTAATGTGCCAAGATTATAAAATATTGTTTAAATGTTTAGCAAAAATATTAAAAAAGTTTTTGAATGAATGAAGCATTTATATAGCGCTTTATTGTGTATTGCTATACACCCAAAGCGCTTTACAATCATGTGGGGGGGGGGGGGGGGGGGGGGGGTCTCTCCTCAACCACCACCAGTGTGCAGCATCCACTTGGATGATGCGACGGCAGCCACAGGACAACGGCGCCAGTGCACTCACCACACACCAGCTACAGGTGGAGAGGAGAGAGAGTCATAGAGCCAATCAAGTGGATGGGGATTATTAGGAGGCCATGATTGACAGAGGCCAGTGGAGGCAATTGGGCCAGGACACCAGGGTTACACCCCTACTCTTTACGATGACTGTCATGGGATTTTTAGTGACCACAGAAAGTCAGGACCTCGGTTGAACGTCTCATCCGAAAGACAGTGCTCTTTTGCCAGTATAGTGTCCCCGTCACTATACCGGGGCGTTAGGACCCACCCAGACCACAGGGTGAGCACCCCCTGCTGACCTCACTAATACCTCTACCAGCAGCTACCTAGTTTTCCCAGGAGTCTCCCATCCAGGTACTGACCAGCTCACCCTGCTTAGCTTCAGTGGGTGACCAGTCTTGGGCTGCAGGGTGATATGGCTGTGTATTGTTGTGAAAAATGAGCAAACATATTGTGTTCCAGGATGCACAATAATGGATAATTTATTTTTGGTAAGAGATGTAATTGACCTCTCTATGACAAATGATTTTAATATTGGTATATTATCGATTGATCAAGAAAAAGCATTTGATTGTGTAGGTCATAATTACCTTCTAAATGAAACTTTTATCTCATGGATAAAATGATTATATAGAGGTGCTTCTGTAATGCTTAAGGTGGGAGGGGGATTGAGTTGCCCAGTACCTGTTAAAAGGGGAATAAGACAGGGTTGTCCACTTTCTGGAAAACTCTATAGCTTAGCTACTGAGCCTTTACTAATTAAGCTGAAAAATAGTCTGAAAGGTTTTCATATACCAGGAGATGTTAATGGGTCAAGTGTCTCTGTTTCTGCTTACGCTGATGATGTAACTGTTTTTATTACTGGACAGGAGGATGTTCAGATATTGTGTAGAAGTTTAGCTTTATATGAAAGTGCTTCCTCAGCTAAAGTAAACTGGGCAACGAGTGAAGGTTTTCTTGAGGGTCCCTGGAAGAATGTTGGGCCTCCTCAGCTCCCAGGGGGATTACAATGGGGCAAGGAAGGCATAACAATATTCAGAGTGTTTCTGGGTAAAGAAAGTTATAGACAAAAGAACTGGGCAGGTATGCTGGAGAAGGTGTCAGCCAAGCTGTCTAAATGGAGTTGGCTATTACCTGAACTATCCTACAGGGGTAGAGTCTTGGTTACAAACAACCCATGCTTTGGCACAGAGTAAATGTGTTGGAGCCACCAAATGAAATGATAAAAGTTTTTCAGAGAAGATTTGTCTTTTTTTTTTTGGTCAGGACAACATTGGCTTCCTGGATCTGTGTTATATCTGCCTTTATACGAAGGAGGACAAGCTATGATAGACGTAAGAAGCAGGATTAATACTTTCAGGCTACAAACTGCACAGAAAATACTGTATGAAGAGGATCAAGGGTGGATTCGCGTTGCTTGTGCTCTTTTAAGGACAGCATCTGGTCTCGGTTATGACAAACAATTGTTTTTACTGAGGCTAAAGGAACTGGACTTAAATAATTTATCCCTGTTTTATCAGTCGATGTTAAAAGCTTGGCAAAATAGTTTCAATGTCAACAGAGAGCTTTCACAACCGAAGGACTGGATTATGGGAGAACATTTGTTATATAATCTATTGATACAAACCAGAACTTTCTCATCAGAAAGCTTGATAAATTGCCTGTTGAGAGCTGGACTAACAAAAATAGGCAATCTGAGAGACATCAAAGTGTGGAAAACGGCTGCAGCACTACAGCTGAAACAGGGATTCGATCTCTACGTCTTCTACAGCAGGTGATAGAAGAGGAGCAAAATGCACTGTCTGGGACCTGCAGGGAGGCGCTGGAAATTCAGCTGTCTCAGGATTGAGAGAAAAAGTACCAGTTTCCATCCATTAGTATATCTGCAGCAGAAGAGGGAAATTATGAAGATGCTGACACAATACTTTTTTAAAACTCCGGAAATGGGTCAGTTTTGAGAAGCAAGTAAGAAAGCCATCTATATTACTTGCGTTAGAGTTACCCATCAGACTGTTTTAAAACGAGTACGAGTAGGGAGGTGGACAGATGTGTTTGGGCCAGACTTTAGAGGATCCTGGAGGTCTCTGTACAAACCTCCTATTGAGAAACGTACAGCAGACCCACAGTGGAAACTTGTTCATGCTATCATAGCTACGAACAGACACGTGGCACACCTGAATCCAGCAGCGAGTAAGGCATGTCCTTTTTGTGTAATTGAAGAGACAGTTGACCATTTATTTATATAATGTATGAGGTTTGACAGTTTTTTTTTTATTGTTTTAAAGAATTGGTTTGAAGGTTTAAGTGAAGAGTTTTCTAATCAACATTTTATTAGTGGTCTCAAATATACATTTCAGAAGAGAAGAAAAGTATGCTTATTAATTTTTTTGCTGGGTATGGCTGGAATGGCAATTTGGAAGACTTTTTAGAAGCATGGTGAATGCTAGAATCAAAACTGAATACACCTATTTTAAATCAATTAATGATATTCAAACGTTTTCTGAAATATGGTCTGTTGGAGGAGTTTTGTGTGAGGTTTTGGAAAATGATTTGATGGTTTTAAAGTTTTAAAGCAATGTGTGTATTTACGAGTATATATAGAAAAAATATATATAAATGTGAATATGTTTGAACGTATTATCATATGTGAATTTTTTTAACTATTATATGGTCAGATAAGGAATCTGGAAGATTATTAAGCCTCTCTCTCTCTCTCTCTCTCTCTCTCTCTCTCTCTGTGTGTGTGTGTGTGTGTGTGTGTGTGTGTGTGTGTGTGTGTGAGTGATGTGTGTTGGTTAGTGTGCATCAATTAAAGCAGCGCATTAATATGGAACGGTGATTAAACTGACCTGGAACTACCTGTGCATTAAACGGTTATCCCAGCTAACAGGGAACATTCCCAGAACATTCACTAACGTTCTTTAAAAGTTGTGTTAATGTTAGTACAAAACGTTATTAAAATAATGTTTTTGGAACGTTCTTATAACGTTGTTAACGTTCTTGTAACATTGATAGAAAACGTTCTTAGAACAACGTTCTTGGAACATCTTTAGGACGTGAATTGTACTTGATGAATGTTCTTATAATGCTGATATAAAACGTTCTTAGAACAATGTTCTTGGAACATCTTTAGGACGTTATTTGTACTTGATGAATGTTCTTATAATGTTGATAAAAAACGTTCTTAAATCAACGTTCTTGGAACGTCTTTAGGACGTCATTTGTACTTAATGAACGTTCTCATAATGTTGATAGAAAACGTTCTTAAATCAACGTTCTTGGAACGTCTTTAGGACGTCATTTGTACTTAATGAACGTTCTTATAATGTTGATAGAAAATGTTCTTAAATCAACGTTCTTGGAACGTCTTTAGGACGTCATTTGTACTTGATGAATGTTCTTATAATGCTGATATAAAACGTTCTTAGAACAATGTTCTTGGAACATCTTTAGGACGTTATTTGTACTTGATTAATGTTCTTGTAACATTGATAGAAAACGTTCTTAGAACAACGTTCTTGGAACGTCTTTAGGACGTGATTTGTACTTGATGAATGTTCTTATAATGTTGATAAAAAACGTTCTTAAATCAACGTTCTTGGAACGTCTTTAGGACGTGATTTGTACTCATGGGCGGCACTAGGGAGGGGCTATCGTGATATTTTGAGTGAAAACCTCCTTCCATCAGCAAGGGCATTGAAGATGAAACGTGGCTGGGTCTTTCAGCATGACAATGATCCCAAACACATCGCCCGGGCAACAAAGGAGTGGCTTCGTAAGAAGCATTTCAAGGTCCTGGAGTGGCCTAGCCAGTCTCCAGATCTCAACCCCATCGAAAATCTTTGGAGGGAGTTGAAAGTCCGTGTTGCCCAGCGACAGCCCCAAAACATTACTGCTCTAGAGGAGATCTGCATGGAGGAATGGGCCAAAATACCAGCAACAGTGTGTGAAAACCTTGTGAAGACTTGCAGAAAACGTTTGACCTCTGTCATTGCCAACAAAGGGTATATAACAAAGTATTGAGATGAAATTTTGTTATTGACCAAATACTTATTTTCCACCATAATTTGCAAATAAATTCTTTACAAATCCTACAATGTGATTTTCTGGATTTTTTTTTCTCATTTTGTCTCTCATAGTTGAGGTATACCTATGATGAAAATTGCAGGCCTCTCTCATCTTTTTAAGTGGGAGAACTTGCACAATTGGTGGCTGACTAAATACTTTTTTGCCCCACTGTAAGTACATAGTAGTTAAGGCCACCTAATATAAAGTGTGACCGCCGTTTCTTTTTTTAAAGACTAAAATTTGAGATTTAGAGAGAGAGTTAGAGGGTCAAATAAAGATGGAAGAAATTTGTTTTAGCAGTTTCTTGAACACGGACTGCTGGGATTGAGTTGGGCAGGTCATTCCACCAGGAGGAAACAGTTAATGAAAAAGTCAGTGAAAGTGATTTTGTGCCTCTTTGGGATAAACAATAAAGTGACGTTCACTTGCAGAATGCAAGCTTCTAGAGGCACATAGGTCTGAAGTAATGAATTTAGTACTGACTTTAGGTAAAGTCGAGCCAGAGGTGGTTTTTAAGCAAACATTAATGCCTTGAATTTTATGCGAGCAGCTATTGGTAGCCAGTGCAAATTGATAAACAGAGGTGTGACATGCATTCTTTTTGTTTCATTAAAAATTAATCTTGCTGCCGTGTTCTGGATTAATTATAAAGGTTTGATGGAACTGGCTGGAAGACCTGCCAAGAGAGCATTGCAATAGTCCAGTCTGTACAGAACAAGAGCTTGAGCAAGGAGTTGTGAAGCATGTTCCGAAAGAAAGGGCCTGATCTTCTTGATGTCGAATAAAACAAGTCTGCAGGACCAGGCAGTTTTAGCAATGTGGTCCGAGAAAGTCAGCTGATCATTAATCATAACTCCAAGGTTTCTGGCTGTTTTTGAAGGAGTTGTGGTTGATGAGCCTAACTGGAAGGTGAAATTGTGATGAAACGATGGGTTTGTTGGAACCACAAGCAGTTCTGTCTTAGCTGAGTTGAAGGTGATGGTCCTTCATCCAAGAATCAACATAATAATGCTAAAAATAATAATGTGTACAGTCGTGGCCAAAAGTTTTGAGAATAACATAAATATTAGTTTTCACAAAGTTTGCTGCTAAACTGCTTTTAGATATTGGTTTCAGTTGTTTCTGTGATGTACTGAAATATAATTACAAGCACTTCATACGTTTCAAAGGCTTTTATCGACAATTACATGACATTTATACAAAGAGTCAGTATTTGCAGTGTTGGCCGTTCTTTTTCAGGACCTCTGCAATTCGACTGGGCATGCTCTCAATCAACTTCTGGGCCAAATCCTGACTGATAGCAACCCATTCTTTTATAATCACTTCTTGGATGGGATTAAGATCTGGGGAGTTTCCAGGCCATGGACCCAAAATTTCAACGTTCTGGTCCCCGAGCCACTTAGTTATCACTTTTGCCTTATGGCACGGTGCTCCATCGTGCTGGAAAATGCATTGTTCTTCACCAAACTGTTGTTGGATTGTTGGAAGAAGTTGCTGTTGGAGGGTGTTTTGGTACCATTCTTTATTCATGGCTGTGTTTTGGGCAGAATTGTGAGTGAGCCCACTCACTTGGATGAGAAACAACCCCACACATGAATGGTCTCAGGATGCTTTACTGTTGGCATGACACAGGACTGATGGTAGCGCTCACCTTTTCTTCTCCTGACAAGCCTTTTTCCAGATGCCCCAAACAATCGGAAAGGGGCTTCATCGGAGAATATGACTTTGCCCCAGTCCTCAGCAGTCCATTCACGATACTTTCTGCAGAAGATCAGTCTGTCCCTGATGTTTTTTTTGGAGAGAAGTGGCTTCTTTGCTGGCCTTCTTGACACCAGGCCATCCTCCAAAAGTCTTGGCCTCACTGTGCGTGCAGATGCTCTCACACCTGCCCGCTGCCATTCCTGAGCAAGCTCTGCACTGGAGGTGCCCTGATCCCACAGCTGAATCAACTTTAGGAGACCAAAGTTTTGAGAATGACACAAAAACATCCTCCGAGAGCAACTTCTCCCAACCATCCAAGAACAGTTTGGTGACAAACAATGCCTTTTCCAGCATGATGGAGCACCTTGCCATAAGGCAAAAGTGATAAGTAAGTGGCCTGGGGAACAAAACATTGAAATTTTGGGTCCATGACCAGGAAACTCCCCAGAACTTAATCCCATTGAGAACTTGCAGTCAATCCTCAAGAGGCGAGTGGACAAACAAAAACCCACAAATTCTGACAAACTGCCAGCATTGATTATGTAAGAATGGGCTGCCATCAGTCAGGATGTAGCCCAGTAGTTGATTGACAGCATGCCAGGACGAATTGCAGAGGTCTTGAAAAAGAAGGGTCAACACTGCAAATATTGAGTCTTTGCTTAAACTTAATGTAATTGTCAATGAAAGCCATTGGCACTTATGAAATGCTTGTAATTTTACTTCAGTATACCATAGTAACATCTGACAAAAAGATCTAAAAACACTGAAGCAGCAGACTTTGTGAAAATTAATATTTATGACATTCTCAAAACTTTTGGCCACGACTGTATATTCAAACTTTGTTAATTTGATCACCTTTTGTGAATTGTCATGCACACAAAATCAACCATATCCTCGACCAGACATCATCACAAGAATCATCATAAGAAATGATGTGGTTTATTTTCTTATGTTAGCTATATTTATTACCATGGTTTACAATGTTTATATTTGTCAGCTAAATGTGTCACTGTTTATTTTAGCTAAAGGATTTTCAATGCAGATAAAACTGTGCGAACCACGGTTAAAATCCATTTGAATTAAGTCTCAGTTATCCCTAATGAGAAATTGCTCTAATGCAATCAAAAAATGTTGTTGTAACTTAATGTTCTCTTTAAACAATAAGCCAATATTCTATTTATATTGTTCCAAACGATTTAATTTTTTAATGTTTCCAATATAAATTTAGAGAGAGATAAAAAGTGAAATATTTAAACATTTGTATTAATAAAAATTACTTGAAACCAAAAATCCTGTAACATCTGCATGGTTACAGCTCTGATTTACAACAGTAGAGCAGATATTAAATATTTCTAAATAAATTAACAGCACAAATTCATTTTATTTGATATACTCTTATACCAACTGTGCATCTAGCAGTGACTGAAACACCCACAGCAGCTGCTAACTTAAGGAGAATGGATGTACTGCACAAAATGACAACTGCAAAAATAATAAAGCATTATAAACTGTTAAACGATAAACAACAGTTTAGATATAAATTCGCACCACACCTAAATTATATTTACCCTTTAAAAAAATAAAATAAATAATAATCCACTCCATGCGCATGTCCAGGATAAACTCCGCCCAATGAAACCGAAAATCTCAGAAACCTCAGAAACTAAGGTTAGTCGCCATTTTGTGAGGGTTCGCGGTGGTTCGATTACTTTGGTAGGTCCTGTTGGTTTTGGAAATATCTTTTATTACTTAGATGTTTTTTTGTCTCTGGATACCAATATAAAGGTATGGCATATTGTAGATGAAAATCTGCAATATGCCATAAATTTTAGATTGGTATCCTGAGTTCTCCTACGATGTTAATTTATCAGGCCTCGTCTTCGCGCCATTTCATGAGGCGTCATATAACGTTAGAGATTAGCCATGTTTGTTAGATATTTTTTATAATGTGAATATTAATAAGAATTTGGGTAGCTGGTGTGATGGTATCACGACAACGATAATTTCAACGTTAGAGATTTTGCTATTTCGTTTATATCATTGCGGTATGTAAATGTAAAGTATACCATTAACGTTAACGTGATCCTTTTGAATAATACCATGCATGAATGGGTAAATAAAATTGGGATAATGTTACCAAGATAAGTGTTATTCAGTCATTAATTGATGAGGAACTCAGCGCTGTGCTCTGACTGACACCCAAGTGTGTAATTAAGCAGGGTCTCCGAGTTCGAGTCGTTAGTTCATATAAATTACGATAAATTGTTTCTCATGGGGCCGCAAATTATTTTCACCATTTACATGGGGTATTATGGCGTATTTTACTGCCAAATGTCGAGAGCGCATTTTTGTAGCGCGAAAGTAGATTAATATAATGCGCGAGCGCGAATCTCTCTGTGTTAATTTAATTACACATATTTATTTCTGAAATGCTGGAAAGTATTTAAAAGAACATTTTTTTTTTTTAACTGATGTCCATATGAGAATCAGTTACCGTCTGAATAGGGCTAGACGCTATGCGGTCTGTAACGTTATCGGAAAGAGAAATGATTAGGCCTAGTTCATCTCCCGACGTGACATGAGTCAGCAGTATTGGATACATAAATTATTTAATAATTCCCAACCTTCCTTACAAACACATTTATGTGTTATGTGATGCGTTTCTTATCTCATTGTAGTTTTTTTTATTTTTATTTCTCACAATGTATACATTTGTGAATTCCTGTCATGATTGTTAGTATTGAATGTGCAAAGCAAAGATACCTACATATAATAACAGCATACTGTGAATAATATGTAATCTCTGTGTTTGTTGTAAGATACTAAGCCAGGAAGCAAGCACGTGACAAAAGAAGGACGACTCAAACCCAAGAATTGAGAGGTAAATAATTTCTGTTTCCGGTATAGCTTCAGTTTATGCCATAAACTTTATGGGGATGTGATGATGTAACAAACGAACGAACTATACAGATCGGGTGAGGGAAACAGGCTGCATAACCATAAACAATTAATCATTTCTGTTTCCTATAATTTCGAATTTCCTGAAAATGTCCCAGCACCACATCCAACGGGTTTTCCCAGATTGCAACACACACACACAGGCAGACAGACAGACAGACAGACAGGGCATTCAAATGTGTACTGTATGTTTACAATTTCTCTTTATTCTCATCCACAGGGAGACGGGAGTGCGGATGGAGCCTGACATGGTATGCTGATGACTTTGTTTCTTTTTGTGAGGGAGGTAATTAACAATGTCTGCAAAACAAAAATACAACACACACTGGAAAAGAGTGAAAAGAGATCAGCAGAAATTGGATTTGTCTCATGTAGACAACACTGAGATACCCACCTGCTCTACTACTCTAGAGAGCCTTAGTGAGCTGCTCCAGCATGCACAGCCCATTGAGGGAACACAGAGTGAATTTGAGTGTGATGTTGAAATGCAGGGGGCTCATGCAAATTCTAATTCTGATTCAGATTCTGATGATGTAGACTTGGATGACAGACCTTCTTTAGGAGTTAGACTTGCACAGTGGGCCAATGAATTTCAGGTCAAACACAATGCAGTGGATGGCCTTCTTAAAATTCTTGGTGAACATCACCCAGAGCTTCCAAGAACTGCTAGAACATTACTTGGAACATGTGAAAATGTAAACTTAGACATGAAATCTGGGATGCAATACTTCTACTTTGGATGCAAAGAACAGCTGTGTAGGTATTTAAATATGTACCCCAGTGATGTTGTCACCCAGTTAGACTGTCTGGACATTTCCTTGAATATTGATGGCTTGCCTCTATTCAAAAGTAGCAGTCAGTCACTGTGGCCAGTTTTGTGCAAAATCAATTTGGCTCCTTCCACTGTCTTTCCTCTTGCTCTCTGTTTTGGTGACTCAAAGCCTACAGATCTTGATTTTTTGACAGATGTAGTACATGACCTCAGGGACATTTTACTCAATGGATTAGAGACAGATGGGGTAATTTACGAGTTCATCTTCGCTGTATCACTTGTGATGCACCTGCGAAAGCACTTGTTAAATGCACAAAGCAATTTTCAGGTTATTTCGGTTGTGATAAGTGCACACAGAAAGGCTTCTGGGATGGCAAGCGGGTTATATACCCAGAGATGACAAATGTTACACTGAGAACAGATGCATCTTTCCGTGAGCAGCTTCAGGAGGGGCACCACCGGACATCTGGGGTGTCTCCTTTTTGCATGCTCCAAATAGACATGATTCAGCAATTTCCTGCAGATTACATGCATCAGTGCACTGAAAACTGATTGTTTTGTGGTTGCGCGGAAACCTTAGAACCAGATTATCTTCTGGCCAAGTAAGGGAGATCAGTTCCAGGCTTCTTGGTTTGAGACAATTCATGCCAAACCTGTTTGCAAGGAAGCCACATGGCCTACAAGACATTGACCGGTGGAAAGCTACTGAACTTCGACAGTTTGCGCTTTACACGATTGTGCTGAAAGGTGTTCTCTCTGATGAACTCTATGCACATTTCATGCTGTTCAGTGTGGCATTGGCCATCCTAGTGTGCCCACAACTAGTGAAACAGTACAGCTCTTTTGCATCAGATCTGTTGGTTCACTTTGTAGAGGAAGGCCGAAAGTTGTATGGGGATGAGTTCCTTGTGTACAATGTGCACTCTTTGGTTCACCTTGCTTCTGATGCACATGCGTACTGTGGGCTAGATGAGTGTAGTGCTTTTTCTTTTGAAAATTACCTGCACCAGCTGAAGAGGTTAGTATGCTCAGGTAAAAACCCTCTGGCACAAATTATAAAACGTCTTGGTGAAATTGACGAGCACAGAGAGGAACTGAATAACAAGCCCTGCAGCTGTGGTGAAAACACAAAAACCGAACAATGTCTTTGTGAATTGAAGGTTAAAATTGCAGTTTACATGCAACTTCAAATAGCACTACAAAATCCCAGACAAGGAATAAGGGTCTTATCCAGCAAAACAGTCTGTCATTTTCTTTAAAAAAAAAAAATCATATTTATACACTTTATTTTTTTTATTTATTTATTTTTTTAACCACAAATGCTCGGCTTGCTCTAGCTCTGCGATGCACATGCTCCTCTTCATACATTACGTAATCCTGTTGGAAAGGTCATGTGTGGTGGTCAACTTCTTTGTCTGTGTACTTCGGTTAAAAAACTCATTTTCCCCTCCAATTTTAAAATTGTCCGACATCATTGTTTTACCTATTTTGTAAATAATTTTTTTGCATGTTCTTTTTGTAAACACTGGGTCGCTATTTCCGCCTACATCACATGTGACCTTTCCAATATTACCTAATAAATACATGCATGTGCATTACAGAGCTAATGTTAGCCAAGAAAAAAGTGTATAAATATAAATTTTTTTTAAAGAAAATGACTTATTTTGCTAGATAAGACCCTTTTTCCTTGGCTGGGATCGTTTGGATCCCTTTGAAACTGTATTGAAACTGCAGTTTTAACCTTCAAATCGTTGGCCACCATTGAAATCCATTATATGGAGAAAAATCCTGGAATGTTAACCTCAAAAAACTTTATTTTTGTCTAAAGAAAGAAAGACATGAACATCTTCGATGACATGGGGGTGAATAAATTAGCAGGAGATTTTATTTGGGAAATGAACTTGTCCTTTAAGAGCAATAGCAAGGTTGGTATTTTACCACATAATAACCAAATCAAGATCTGGTTTAAGTTTGTAGAGCAAAAGAACCACCCTACTCAAAAGTGGAGGCTGGTTGCTTTGTTTTGGGGTATTCTTTGCCTCCATATTTTGTGTCAAAATCATTTAATAAACACCATGCTTTTGGTTTGATTTGGTTTGCTCCTTACTGGTTTCGGTCTGTAGTTCAAGCAAAAATCTCATGTGGCTTCAGATGATTTGGTTTAGTGTTCCAGGGTTCAATGCTAAGAATTTTTTTTTTTCTAGTGGCCCAGCTGATTTATGAGGCACTCACCAAGATATATGTATTCGCCAATTAAGCATCAGGCAATGCTTATTGTTGAGCCCTGGTGTACACTTTAATGGAGTGTTTTTTTATTTTTTTTTCTCTGTATGAAGCTTCTCCCTACATCATTTTGTGGCAAAAAGCAGTCATTCACTATTCTTCAAATTGTCTATTTATATGCTACATAGAAAGTCATGAAGCATCAGGCTTCTTAAATGATGAAAAAATTATTTTAATTTTCAAAAATGTTTTGATTGTTTTGTAATTAGTTAAATGGTGAATTGTGGAAACATGGAGTGTAAACTGTCAAGGGAACAGAATGTTAGGACTATATATAGCAGAATGCTAGCTAAAGTTAATGGTGAGAGTGGAATATAGGTAATATGCTATAAGGAACTGGGTACACTGAACTAAATATTTGTGTATATATTTGTATGTTTTTATGTGCAGTATCTCACTTATCAAGGGTTTGGAGCCAAAGGGGTTTCAAGTGCAGATCACTTTAATTGCACTTATGCCCCTTTGGCTCCAAACCCTCAGTATGCTTTCTCTTTTAGAGATACGCCGTGGTAAAATTCCCTCAGGACAACACAGTTGACGTAGTCCCTTCCAACTGGCTTGAAAAAACAAAGGAGGTATTTTCAATTACTAATATATCCGAGTAGCTTAAAGGGATAGTTCACCCAAAAATTAAAATTCTGTCGTCATTTACTCACCTTCAAGTTGTTCCAAACCTGTGTAAATTTGTTTTGCTGAATACAAAGGAAAATATTTTAAAGAATGTTTTGGTCACACTTTATATTAGGTGGCCTTAACTACTATGTACTTACCTCAAAAAATAAGTACAATGTACTTATTGTGTTCATACTGTATTGCAAAACACTTTTGCTGCTATTGAGGGGGATACGGGTAAGGTTAGGGACAGGTTTGGTGGTCTGGGTCGGTTTAAGGGTGGGTTAAGGTGTAAGGGATGAGTCAACAGTGTAATTATAAATGTAATTACATAAATTAATTACAGATGTAACTACATATAGGTATTTAAAAAAATATAAGTACAATGTAAAAACATGTATGTACACAATAAGTGCATTGTACCAAATGATTAATTCAAATGTAGGTACATAGTAGTTAAGGCCACCTAATATAAAGTGGGACCAATGTTTTTAATCAAACATTTGTTTGGCACCATTGACTTCCATAGTAGGAAAAATATTATGGAAGTCAGTGGTGCCCCAAAAGTTTGCGTGACCAACCTTTACTAAACCCATCTGTTTTTTCAGCTAATGTCTATTATGGAGGGTTAACATGAATATCTGCTGTCAACAGGGTATATATTGCTACTGGCCAAGAAAAAATTTTACTGCCAAAGCAAAAAAAAGAGAGACTCCAGATACTACCTTCTGGTCAAAACACGTTGCAGTGGTTCTGGTATATGCAGGTATTTAGGATGTATTTAAGTTTTATATGTGTTACCTACATGGTTAAAGGATAGGTTCACTTCCAAATAAATATTTCCTGATTATTTTCTCACCCCCATGTCATCCATGATGTTCATGTCTTTCTTTCTTGAGTTGCAAAAAAAGTTTTTTGAAGAAAACATTACAGGATTTTTCTCCATATAGTGGACTTCAATGGTGCTCAACGGATTGAAGGCTAAAAATGCCGTTTCAGTGAAGCTGCAAAGTGCAATACACGATTCCCGCCGAGGAATCTAGCGAAATGATTGGTTATTTTATTATTATTTTTAAATAAAAAAAAATATATACTTTTTAACCTCATGCTCGTCTTGTCTAGCTCTGTGATGCGCATGCATACTATGTGTACTCCGGCTCAAAACAGTTAGGGTAGGTCGAAAAACTCCCACCTCTTTTTCTCCTCTTAAGTACTTGTAAATAGAGGAAGTTACATTTTAAAATACTCGGAATCAGACTACAGTTACTTTTTTTTATAAATTACATGATTACATATTTACACACCAGCAAATAATTTATTCATAATTTATTGATTCTCCTTAAATTCCTCTTTTTCGTCTTTTTAAATTGTCCTTTCTAAATTGACCTTCTGCTTATATATATTCAGAAAGTCGTCCAGTTTTGTGGACATTCACACATAGATCACTCATTAGTCAGGTGGCTACACAGCATTTGACCACTGAATTTACAACAATCAATTCAGGTTTAATTAGTGTTTCAATATTCCATAAACTTCTGATGAGCACATTAATTTTTATTTTACCATGTATTACATATATATAAAATGACCGATTGTTTCGCTAGATACGACTCTTTTTCCTCGGTTGGGGTCATGTAGAGCCCTTTGAAGCTACATTGAAACATTATTTTTAACCTTAAAAACTTAATTTCTTTGCGACTCAAGAATGAAAGACATGAACATCTTTGATGGCATGGGGGTGAGTAAATTATCAGGAAATTTTTATTCTGGAAGTGAACTAATCCTTTAATACTGTTCTCTTTCCACTGAAAACAAGCTGCCATGTTCTTTCCAGATAGCTATGAGGAAGCCAGACTGAAGGCCAACCAAGCTACAGTGTCATCAAACCTAGAAAGCGAGGAAGAACCTCCATGGAGACCAGTACGACCTCCAGCTAGATATAGGAGACAGCTGGATAGTGGTAAATACTTTTTCTGAAAATTGTATATACTAATATATAGGGCTGCAATAATTAGTCAATAATAATGGATAATGAAAATAATCGACAAAGAATGTCATTATCGATTAGTTGTGTCTGCCCAAAACTCTCAATTGCTCAGTCAAAGTTCTCAGCAAGTGAAAATATATCTATGCTGAACATATAGGCCTACTTAGTCTCTAACACACACATTGGCGAATAAAATCTAACAATTTTTTAGCCAGTGGCTAATGATAGACATTATTTAGTTTTCCAGAGTGAAGATTTAGTCACATATGTGAGTGTTTTACTTGCATTATAGAGGGTTGGGCAATTTACTGGTATGAGATGTTTTAACATTACCATTATATAATGTTAACTAGGTGATGACGAAGACTCGCCGCCACCAAAGACACACATTGTAAGCACACCAAAATGTAAGTTAATTGTTTAAAATCTTTACATAGATGTGCTCAGTGTTCAAAGAAATATTTGTGACCCTGGCTGTGAAAACCAAGCTAAAGTAATATTTAAAGTAATATGATTTACTGTTTTCTGTTAAAATCATCCTTCATAAGGTAAATAACATTCTGTGAAAATGTAGCATTGATATCTTTATTACTGACTTAGTAAGACCATGTCAAAATTGAAATCATAGTGAAATTCATTTTTGAAATCAAACTTTAAAGCTTGTTATTTCTTAATTAGATTTTGAGACTTTAGCCTGGATTTCACAGAGAGGGTCGCATTTATTTAAAGGTTTTTATTTAAACGAAGACAGTGTGAGTTCACTTGTTCTTTCTTGTTGGCAGACACATTCAGAGAATAGAATCATTTGATAATACAGCATTGTCATTACTTGCATTGTTTGTGTTTTTTTTTTGTCACTTAATTTTCTTGCCAGTATATACTCCAAGCTGTGGCAACACTCAACAAAGTGAGTGCCACACCACTATTTATTTTTCAATAACAACAACAACAAAAAAACATTCCTAAATAATTACCAGAAAACACATTTTTGGAATCTTGTTTTTCAGGTTTTATAAGTGCCCAAGAACCAGAAACCACAGAACCTGACAGGGAAACACAACATGAAGGTAGGATAAGATACTATTTGATGAGCATTTTTATTAATGATCTGAAAGTAGTAGGGTTTTTATTACTTTTCATGATAATGACTAGGGATGTGGTGAGATCTTGTGCCACAATGTGTCTCGCGAGATTCTACAGGTCTCGGGAGAACGTGACGATATCCTCGCAGAACATTTTGCAGTGTGCATTAGATCTGAATGATTAATCATTTAAAGATGGCGATCTCAATACAAACACCCACGCGATCTTATTCCTGAATGACAATGATTCAGCTATGTCTATTACGACTGTTTCACATCGCGTCAGTGGAGCGTGAGACGTTTTGTCACTGCCCATGTTAATGAATCATTCATGCTGTTGCTGATCCAGAAAGAGCAACAAATAGAATTGCAAATTGTATTTTCAATTGCGTAAATTGTGACATAATCTAAATGCATTTGAAAATCTTGCATTATCGTTTGCATTTTCGCTTTCGCGAATGGACAGTGACTGCCATATTTCAAATGAAAAATGAACTGTCTGTTTACTCACTTGCATCAATCGGAGTGTAAACAGTGAGAGATGTTGAGACAGGTGAAAAGCGTTTGGTTAATAGTGAATATTGACCTATTGTGCGTACTGTTGTTTACACAGCTGTTAGCAGGGGATAATCGCTGTATTTGGGGTAAAAAAGACAGAATTATGTATTGTGCCAAGAAGGTTGTCTGTTCATTCACACAGGCACAAACCGATTGGCAGCTGCCTTTAGTGGAGCCTTTACCGATTACCTCCATTAATCAAAGCAGTTTCCGTTACAAAAATTTTGAAATCTGAAGAAAATTGTAATCGGTGCATCTGTAATTCTTTTATATGTTTGATGCTGAATACAAAATACAAACATGATTTATTTGTACATTAAAATGAATGGATAGTATCTGTGTGTAATGTATTATGAGCTTACAAAAAATTTATAGTATTTTGAATTTTCATAAACTTGAGATTGTATTTCTCATTTTCAGCTGATGTTGCTGAAGATGTTCCTGCATCAGCCAGGGAAACCAGTTTGTGTGAGTACAAGTTATAGAAATGTTGATTTTCATTCAGAGGTTTGTGGCCACTAAGATTTGTTGATGTTTTTGAAAGAAGTCTCTCTCTTCTGCTAACCAAGTTTGCATTTATTTGATCAAAAATTCAGTAAAACAGTAATTTTGTGAAACATTACAACTTAAATTTTAAGAAGTCTTTTTTTTTTAATATACTTCAAAATGTAATTTATTCTTGTGATCAAACCTTATTATTCCAGTATTCAGTGTTATGTGATCCTTCAGAAATGGTTCTGATATTCTCATAATGTAATAATGTAGTTGTTTGTTATATATATTGTCATTACATTTTACAATGTATAAAAGAATAGTCACATTGTACAGTTTTATACAATGTGTAAAAAAAGTTCCCGCTGTTGTTTTTTTTTTCATTCTGTATTGTCTATAACATGAACTTGAATATAATATTTTCATATTAATATATGAAATATAATTTTTAAAGTGGCAGTCCAGTGACATTCATTAATTTTCATGAGAATCAACATGCTTGCCCATAAAGCAACATAAATAAGATAAGTAATAATATAACTACCTAAACTATCTCCCAAATTGTCAGAAAATTGAAATTTGAAAATTTTCCAACAATTGAAAGAAATTATTAAATAATAAAAAATTATATAAAGTACATCAATAAATGTAGATACATTTCTGACAGGTACAGTACTTTTTGCCTGCTTCTCTTTTGCATGTTAACATGTCAACTGCACATTTCAGACAACACAGAGTTGAAGAAACTTGAACGAGCCTTGTTCGGGGGGAAGTCGTGGCCTAATGGTTAGAGAGTCGGACTCGTAATCCAAAGGTTGCGAGTTCGAGTCTCGGGCCGGCAGGGATTGTAGGTGGGGGGAGTGACTGTCCAGCGCTCTCTCCACCTCAATACCACGACTGAGGTGCCCTTGAGCAAGGCACCGAACCCCCAACTGCTCCCCGGGCGCCGCAGCATAAATGGCTGCCCACTGCTCCGGGTGTGTGTTCACAGTGTGTGTGTGTGTTCACTGCTGTGTGTGTGCACGTTGGATGGGTTAAATGCAGAGCACAAATTCCGAGTATGGGTCACCATACTTGGCCGTATGTCACTTCACTTTCACTTTCACTTTTCATTCGTCTTGACAAAATGGACCAAAAGCTGTCAACGGTAGAAACACTTTTAAGAAGTGTTGCCCAGCCGAGCGACATTTCTGAGTTTCTGCTTGATCCTTGTAAGAGCACACAGGAACTGGAGGAGTTGTGCTTGAGGATGAAAGACAGTGAATGCAGGAAAAAAACTGTAAGTAAATTTAACAGCAGATTATCCAATTTGATCTACTGTATTTTCCAAAACACTATTTGTGGATTTTTTTATCACCTGAAATGTGCTGTGAATGTATATAACGTATTTTATTGCAAAGGAATTTTGCAAAACTATTGCAAAGTGAACATAAATATGCACACAAAACATATCAGTTTGCATTGTAAACTAGGGGAGTAACAGTTTTCGGAGTTAAATGAGTAGGGTTGGTTTTCGTTTGAATTTGATCGATTCCGATTAGGGATGGGACGATACACCTACCTCCTGATTCAATACTATCACGATACTTGGGTGCTGATACGATTAGGGATGCAGCGATTAACCATGCTTTAAAACGTCACGGTTAATTAATCGTAAAGGTTCTGCTTAACCGAGTGTTTCTGTTGTACGGAATGGAACTGTTGCAAATTGCGCAAAACGAAAACAAAGTTACACTAGCAGTGCACCAGCTTAAAATGACGTGCTTATAAGAGACACGGAGGCTACTATATGCATTAGATTAGTGACAGAAGGACTAAACAGCTAAGCTTTATTTCCACCAGCGAAATGCCTGTCGATAGTGTGGGACCATTTTCGGTACACCAAGAATGACTAGGGTGTCATTTAAATATTACCGTAAAAAAACTGCTGCTAAAGAGCGAATGCATAAAGGATCATGCAAGGCTAGCTGTACATTGAACGATTTTAATGCACAATGTGAAGGCAAGAACCACCTGACGTGAAGCTACGGCTCGTTAGCTCAGCATTCTGCCCGCTTCAGATCAGAATGAGATGAAATAGTGCGGTAAGATCACATTTATTTGATTGAATTAATTATAATATTTAGCTACTTGAATTAATTATTCGATTGACAGAGAGAGAGAGAGAGAGAGAGAGAGAGAGGTTGCCTGTGTGAATTAGGCAATAATTGCCTGTGTCTCTCCAGTAGGCTATTTAATCTATTTTATTAATAAATGTCTTTGTCCTCCTGAATGTTTGTACGTTATGCGTGCGCAGCGCGATCTCACAAACCAAAACAATAGACATGATTTTTTCAGGCCACATGTAAAATCAAATGAATTATGAAAATTATTCAAATGAATACGTATGAGTGACAGTTGATTACAATAATATTTCAGTTTATTTTTATCATTAGTAACAGTTTCCCCTGTGAGATAAAGTTAATATTAGTCGTATATTAATAATACTTAATTAACTTTGTCATTGTAAAAATAAAAAATAATAATAAAATAAAAAATTTCACCATGTGTCCAAATTCTCTACCCCAGGTCCAAAAGAAATGTAAATAATGTAGCCTACAAACTGAAAACATTAAATACTTTTGTGATCTGTTTCCATTTATCTTCAAAAGAGAAATACTGTCATGGATGTTTTTGGAGCAGCGGTCACCTTTTTTCATTCTAATGGGAGAGATGGACTTTTGTTTATCTTTTGTTTATTATTATTTTGTGCTGTATTGTTGGTTACGGTGTTATTTCTGTTTCAAAAGCTAGCATTAAATAACACTTTAACATCTAAAGAGTGTTCATGTAATTTTATACATTAGTAATGTTGGGAAGTTAATAAATGCATAATAATCGTCATAATCGTAAAACCGTGATTATTCCTCAGACAATAATCGTACCAGCAAAATCTGTAATCGTTGCATCCTTAGATACGATATATATTGTGAATTATTATTATTATTTTTTTTTTCTTTAAGAATTTAGATTCTACAATGTTGCTGTGTTGTGATTTTTAGTTTTAACTTAACACGAAAGCCATTCTTTTAAATACTGGACTGCATTAAATACAATATATAAGTCGTGACCCAGTTAGAATAAAATACACGGAATAGTTCGAGAACGTACACAAACCGGGAATCCACACCGCACCTGCTGTTCTCTGTGCTTAAACAGAATTGCAATTCTTGCATCTTATCAAATATCTGGTTTATGGAACTTTGGAACTGTTTTTAAAATGGAACCAGTTTACGATACCTAACCCTATATATGAAATAAACAGAAATAAACTGGACAAAATGTAAACATTTAGCCAACAAACTATCTTATCTCAAAGAAATAATTGCTTTTTTATTACTGGTCCATTACTTAAGCCTCCTTGGAGGCAGAACCCCTGGAGACGCAGTCCGCAGGGTATTGCGGACAGTTGGAGTAAACAGCGTTTGATCGCAGTATAGCATGAAGGGAAGGAAGGGGAAAAAAACATTTCAAGACCTTGAAATTTGCAGTGTGATCATTCGTAAGTATTACATTTTGTAACACTCACAGCATTTACACCTGGTATTAGGATATGTTTTCAGTGATCAGATCTGCCAAGACACATTGACTACGTTTACATGGACATCAGTAATCTAATTATTTACCTTATTCTGAATAAGACAATATTATGATTAAGGTGTTTACATGAGTTGCTTTTAGAATAATCCTTTCATGTTCTCGTTTTACATGTTATAGTACATAGATCGATTAATGGCATGCGTCATTACGTCACCACGCGACGTTATCCGACGTCCCTCCAGAATTTCACGTATAAACATAATAGTTCATCTTCGTGATGATGCCATATACAGGATTGGGTGTTTAATTTTTAATTTTATGAAAGCTTCAAGTGCAGTTAATTATTTGTACGTGCATACAGGCGACGGCTCTTGTTTGCTGTCAAACGGTTGACCGCTGCCGTGTATCCTGTTGCAAAATGCGGCAAAAAGTCCTACACGTCAGTGATAGTGTGATTAAGGTGTTTACATGTCTGTACTGCACTTCAATAATGTGACTAAAATAGGAATACTCCACATGTCTTAATTCGATTTGTTTACCTTAATCCGGCTAGTCATAATCAAAGTAATCAAAAATCGCTGTTTACATGGTAGACTCTTAATCAGAGTATTGTCTTAATCATATTAAAATCGGAGTATTGATGTCCATGTAAACGTAGTGATTAACACACAGAGAGCAGGGATCATGCTGTGCACACACAAACAATCAGGAAAACTTGTCAATGCTCCCCTGCAAAAAATTAGTAACAAAATAGCTACGCTACTGAGTCGCTACTTTATTACTCGGCAACTACAAGGTTACATTGCTATTTTGAAGTAATTAAACACACGTTGTTAATAGAAAGAGGTGCTAAACAAACACAGGTACTATTCTGTCTGTCTTGACAATTCAAATACTATATATCATTCACTAAAAAAAATGTTTTTACGCACTACTTTATGTTTGTGTCTGATTTAAAGCAGGCAGTATGTTAGATCTAACAAGTTGTAACTGACAAAAAGAACCGTCATTTTTACTCTCCAACTGAAATATTGCACTGCAAACATCATTAACCGCTTTAAAGGGGTCATCTAGTACGATTTCAACTTTTTAAAATTTGTTGATGCTAAAACATTTCAGAACCTGTATTTAGCAAATGTTAAAGTAAGGTGTAAATAGGGCCTAAGGTTCTTTAAAAATGTCATGACATGAATATTTTTTTGAGGTCCATATATTGGTTTTCAAAACATTTTTACTGAAGTACTAAACCAAGATGTTGTAAACTTCTTTTTAGAAGCTTGTCAAAAAATGCACCCGAAGGTACAAGTCAAGGTGTTTGAAGAATACATCGCAGAAACCCTGAAGTACGCTCCTCATCGTGATTCAAGAGTGAGTAACACTCAAGAAATATGGCATGTTTTCTTAACCCTAAACAATTTTTTTGGATCCTGTGCGATACAAACATTTAAGAGGTTTGGGATGGGAGTACTCCGAGATGTGATTCCTCCTGATCAGGGTGACGTTGGTTACTGCATCATGATTGAAATTGCGCAAATGGCCTTAAACAATGTAGTAAATATACTGCGGAAAGATTGTTTTCAGATCTAAATGTATGCTTCAATGGAAGACCAGTGGTTAAAAAAAACTGGTGTGTTCAACTTGAAGTGGTGCTGCACAGACTGATCAGTGTATGACAAAGTACTGTGAGAGCGATTACAGATCGGACAGTTCTGTGTGCTATGGAATTGCTCTTGCTGTAGTTTGATTTTTATACTCCAATTGTTTTGCACAGCACCACTTAAAGATAAACCAACTTATTCACTCATTAAAATACTCATTGGCCATCACTTAGTTTAGTTTATTTTAAAAGTGGCATTGTCTTTTATTTGTATATTCAAAGATTTGTGTATTTAAAAAATATTTAAAGGATTAATCTCATAACATTAATTACAGTTGTAATTGTGTATTGTACATGATTTAATTTGATATTCTAATTTAATTTGATATAATTTAAAAATGCTTATTTAAATATGTAAATAAGTTGATAGAACACTGATGAGAATGCATTTTCAGAATAAATTGTATTTACACCACCAAAAATATTTTTTTTAATTCCTGGGCACAGTAAGTTTTCCAGTGCTTAGCATTCACCCTGGTCTTGTACTTGTCCTTTGGACAAATAAATAGGTCATTCACTTGCCCAAACAAAAAAGTTACTGTGTCCAGGAATTTTTGGATTTTTTGGGGGGCAAGTGAATGCCAAGCCCTGGTTTACAAAGTTTTTTTTTTATTTATTTTTTTTTTTATACAATTTTAATAATCATAATGGTTTCAGAAGTCTTTTTTTATGCTGCTATTATGCCATAAAATGAAAGTAGTGTATTCCTACTTTCAGTGTATGGCAAAATATATTTTTATTACCATGAAAAAAAAGGCAAATGATTTTAGCAGGTACAGAATTTTGATGTATATTACCTTATTTTCCCCTCAGTGATTTTCTGGTGTAATCCATTACCATGTGTTATGAATCTTTCCATTGTATAATATTTGCAATCTACCTTTGAATCGTGTTTGATTTAATATTTATAGTACAAATTTATAGTACTTGTAACTTAAGGGTTAACTTTTAGGGAGTAGCCACGCCATTATTATTAAATGCTTAAGAAATAATAAATCACCATTAGTAACACAAGTCAATCTGTTCACTTTACAGACGGTGCATGAAGAGACTGGACCTGCTATTCTCACTGATTAAGACCTAATAGAATGAAAGCTTAAATGTTTGAGAATATTTGTTGTTGTTGTTCCAGGTTAACATATTGTTACTATAAATTTATGATTAATTTGTTATAACTTTTTTTAATCAGTTTTTAATTTAAAATGTGCAGTTCATATTTTGTAATTCACATTGTTACGTTACGGAAATAGTTGTACCTTGTGTTAATAAAAATAAATTTGAGAGAATGGTTCAGGCACATTATTCTAACCTTAAATTAACGTTAACATTAAAGAATGTGGGGATTGTAATGTTCTTGGAATGTTGCATTGTTAATAAAATTTAGGTGGAAAGAACGTTGCAGGAATGTTATGCTAACCTTAAAATAACATTGTGCTAACATTAAAAAAACTGGACAATTTAACATTTTGGAATGTTACAAACCAACGTTCTTTGAACGTTGTATTGATAATGGAATTGAGGTGGAAAGCACGTTGTAAGAACGTTATGCTAACCATAAAATAACATTATAGCAACGTTAAGAAAACTGGACATTTTAACGTTCTAAGAATGTTCCAAATAAACGTTCATAGAACGTTATATTTTTAGTGAAATTTAGGTTGCAAGAACGTTGTAGAAACGTTATGCTAACCATAAAATAACGTTATAGCAACGTTAAACAAACTGGACATTTTAACGTTCTTAGAATGTTCCAAATAAATGTTCATAGAACGTTATATTTTTAGTGAAATTTAGGTTGCAAGAACGTTGTAGAAACGTTACGCTAACCATAAAATAACGTTATAGCAACGTTAAGCAAACTGGACATTTTAACATTCTTAGAATGTTCCAAATAAACGTTCATAGAACGTTATATTTTTAGTGAAATTTAGGTTGTAAGAACGTTGTAGAAACGTTACGCTAACCATAAAATAACGTTATAGCAACGTTAAGCAAACTGGACATTTTAACATTCTTAGAATGTTCCAAATAAACGTTCATAGAACGTAATATTTTTAGTGAAATGTAGGTTGCAAGAACGTTTTAGGAACGTTATGCTAACCATCAAATAACGTTCTAGCAACGTAACGCAAACTGGACATTTCCACATTTTTAGAACATTCCGTTCCCACAACAACGTTCCCACAACCAAAACAGAACGTTACAAAAACGTTCTCGGAACATAAATTTGTTAGCTGGGATACTGCACACCTGCCAGCCAACCAGAATCCAGTATTCAGACAGACCATGGAATAAATATGTAGTGTGTAGGACTCACGTCACCTAAGATGTTGTGATTTTGGGTCACACGTCACTCAAGGTGCGGTTATGAGTATATCAGATGACCAGTTAGTCAACCTCAGTGAGTTTAGTGCACCAGTCAAAGACTGGTAATTTGGCAATGTGGGCGTGTTTCCCACAAGCTGTTCAATAATTTGAATTGCACACATTGGAGGGAGCTGATCAGCTGATTTATCTGAAAGATTGGTGGTTTAGCTAGCTAGTAGAGCCTTGGATCATCAACACAAAGAAGACGCAATGAAATTTATTAACAATAGATATGCAAGAGTAAATACAACAACTAGTGATGATACCAATAAGTAGGGATGTCCAGATCCGATCACGTGGTTTCAGACTCAATCGGAATCGGACGTTACCTTCCGATCAGGACTCGGATATATATGTATATATATATTCTCATTATTTTTTAACACAGCTACGCCGGTTTCACACCGCACACGTAAGCAGAGCAGAGCAGCTGAACCGCGGCTTGTGTACTGCAAATACAGACGAGTATCGTTCATTCGGTCACGCTTTCCACGTGTTCTCCAACAGCTGTCTGTCATGTGCTTTGATATGGGCAGCATGCTGTGATGCGGCCGTGTTCCCCTCTGTCACATGTTTATAACATGCTGTACATATAGTTTACATGATAAAAAGTAATCTTAAAGTTAATAAATGCCTCTAGTTTTAATAATTTAAACAGGTCTTTGAAGTTTGGGCAATAATTCCTGGCAGTGATGTGTTTTAGTGTAGTGGATTCTGTGCTAAATCTAATATTTGATGTTTTGTATTTTAAATGTTGTAGATTTAAGTAGAAAATGAGAATCGCTAAAATGATTGAATATATTTTGAGACAAAGGTCTTAAGGATTACCAGTTTGGTTTAAGATAATTAAAACAACAGTTTTTCAATAACTAGAAGAATATGTAAAAGTATGGTATTTGGGGTAAAAAGCGCCCCTGCTGTTGGGGCGAAAGGCACAATAATTAACATGATAATTAATAGATGGCTGACTTTTCCAACTGTTGACATGACATGGTTCATATGGTATCGTATAGCCTATTATGGTGGGTGTCCACCTTAGAGATAGTCACCATGTTTATAATGAAACTATCATATTTAAAAACATGATATTAATCATATCATATAATAAAATAAGACGTGTTGTTATTAGTGTAAATCTATATTAACTTATTATGGGATTGTCAGGGTGGGGTGAAGGGAAGCGAGCGAGGACTCAAATGCTGGAGGAAAGGGCTTTATTAACAATAAAAAAAACAAACAAAAACTACCCCGTAGGGGAAAACAGACTGGCAAGGCTGGATCGGGCTGGACAAGGCAAGGCAGGGCAGGACAGGACACCAGGCAGACACTACATTTGACATTCACATTTAGATTCACTAAACTAATGAACTCGCACGGGACTGCAAACACAAGGAGATTATAAGGGGAGCAAATGAGGAGGGTGACGAGGTAAAACACAGGTGGGGCAAATTAACCAATAATCAGGAAACAAGGTGGGTGGGGTCAAGACAAATTGACATGAGAGCACATGGCAGACAGAAAACTAGGACAAAAGCCATGTGCTCACACAAAACAAAAACACAAGCACATGGCCAGCAATAACAATCATCAGCCATGTGCTAAACAGGACACGAACACGCAGCTAATGAGAATACTCATAAGCCGCGTGTTCACACAAGACATGACAACATGAAAGCACGCAGCCAGTGAAAAAAAAACACAAGCTGCGTGCAACACAGAACAAGACAATACGAGAAAGCACGCGGCCGAACCCGAACCGCGTGCCGAACAAAACACAACACATGGACAAAGGAGCGCGCGGCCCGAGCGAACTCGAGACCGCACGCTCCCACAGCAAGACAGACCTGGAACGTGAGTGTCCGAATCCCGACACAAAAACCAGAACAGAACCTGAGAAGGCCAGCGTGCCGGGATCCGAACACCACGCCCCAACATGAAACAGAGCACGAAGACAAGAGAGCGCGCAGCCCGAGAACACTCGAAGCCGCGCGCTCACCAGAAAACAAGACAAGAAGGGAGTGTCAGAGCTCTGTCACAAAACTACGAAAAAACTAGACCGAAGTGACAGAACCCTGACACTACCCCCCCCACCTGGCGTCCCTAATGAGGACACCAAAAACAAGACAGGAACATGACAACACAAGAATAGCACAAACAAGAGAACATAAGACAGACAGGGATCAATACACAGAGACAAGGAAGGGAGGGAGGGAGGGAAGGAAGCCAAGCCAGTGCCAGAAAATATTAGTCCAGGAAGTCTTTTAGAAGGGTCCAGGGAGAGACGGGAGGGTTGAGCCAGAGAGGCTCCAGCAGCTCTGCAGTCCTGGCGGACGGCCAGGGCGGGACCGGAGGGACAGACCAGGCAGGCTCTAGCACATCAGGGGTCCCGGCAGGAGACCAGGGCGGGACGGGAGGGTTGAGCCAGGGAGGCTCCAGCAGCTCTGCAGTCCTGGCGGACGGCCAGGGCGGGGCCAACAGCTTGGCCGACAGCAAGGGCGGCCCCGGCAGGACAGGAAACAAGGGCGGAGCCATCAGAGCAAGGAGCTTGGGCGGAGCCTGCAGGGCAAGGAACGTGAGCTTGGGCGGGGCTGGCAGGGCAAGGAGCTTGAGCCTGGGCGGGGCCGGCAGGGCAAGGAGCTTGAGCCTGGGCGGGGCCGGCAGGGCAAGGAGCTTGAGCCTGGGCGGGGCCGGCAGGGCAAGGAGCTTGAGCATGGGCGGGGCCGGCAGGGCAAGGAGCTTGAGCCTGGGCGGGGCCGGCAGGGCAAGGAGCTTGGGTGGAGCCGGCAGGGCAAGGAGCTTGGGCGGCGCTGGCATCAAGGCAAGGAACCTGGGCGGCGCCGGCAGAGCAAGGAACCTGGGTGGCGCCGGCAGGGCAAGGAGCTTGGGTGGAGCCGGCAGGGCAATGAGCTTGGGCGGCGCTGGCATCAAGGCAAGGAACCTGGGCGGCGCCGGCAGAGCAAGGAGCTTGGGAGGAGTCGGCAGAGCAGGAAGTATGGGTGGAGCCGGCAGGGCAAGAAGCATGGACGGAGCCGAGATGGCCTCCTGGCCAGCAGAGGGCTCTGGAACAGCCTCCAGGCCTAGAAGGGTGGAAGCAGCCTTCTTTCTCCTCCTCCTCCGCTTCTGAGAGCGGGACGCTGCAGCCTCGTTGGCCGCCTCTGGGCGCGCTGCAGCATCATCAGGCGCTTCTGCGCACATAGCAGCAACATTAACCACCACTGGGGGCGCCGCAGCATCAGCCGACACTGGGGGCGCTGCAGCTCTGTCGGCCACCACTAGGGGTGCTGCAGCCTCTACGGCCACCACTGGGTGCACTGCAGCTTCGTCAACCGCCACCTGAGGCACACCAGCCTCCCTAGCTGGAGGACGTGCCAGAAACTCCACGAATCCCTCAAATGTCAGATGGTCCAGCCCCCTCATCCTCCACCAGTTGAGGGGGTCATCCAGGGCACTGTTGAAGAGGTCCTTGAGGGCGGCATCATTAAACCCCAACCCCTCTGCTGTGTCGCTGAACTCCAGGGCAAACGTCTTGACGTCCCTCCTCCACTGACGGAGGGAGCTCAGGGCCTTAAATTGGAGGATGCGTTGGTAGAGGGGGCTGGAGAGAGTGGAGGGTGGCGGCCAGCACAAGCCCTTCCTCCGCTGAGTCCTCATGTTGGCGAGTTCGTTCTGTCAGGGTGGGGTGAAGGGAAGCGAGCGAGGACTCAAATGCTGGAGGAAAGGGCTTTATTAACAATAAAAAAACAAACAAAAACTACCCCGTAGGGGAAAACAGACTGGCAAGGCTGGATCAGGCTGGACAAGACAAGGCAGGGCAGGGCAGGACAGGACAGGACACCAGGCAGACACTACATTTGACATTCACATTTAGATTCACTAAACTAACGAACTCGCACGGGACTGCAAACACAAGGAGATTATAAGGGGAGCAAATGAGGAGGGTGACGAGGTAAAACACAGGTGGGGCAAATTAACCAATAATCAGGAAACAAGGTGGGTGGGGTCAAGACAAATTGACATGAGAGCACATGGCAGACAGAAAACTAGGACAAAAGCCATGTGCTCACACAAAACAAAAACACAAGCACATGGCCAGCAATAATAATCATCAGCCATGTGCTAAACAGGACACGAACACGCAGCTAATGAGAATACTCATAAGCCGCATGTTCACACAAGACATGACAACATGAAAGCACGCAGCCAGTGAAAAAAAACACAAGCTGCGTGCAACACAGAACAAGACAATACGAGAAAGCACGCGGCCGAACCCAAACCGCGTGCCGAACAAAACACAACACATGGACAAAGGAGCGCGCGGCCCGAGCGAACTCGAGACCGCACGCTCCCACAGCAAGACAGACCTGGAACGTGAGTGTCCGAATCCCGACACAAAAACCAGAACAGAGCCTGAGAAGGCCAGCATGCCGGGATCCGAACACCACGCCCCAACATGAAACAGAGCACGAAGACAAGAGAGCGCGCAGCCCGAGAACACTCGAAGCCGCGCGCTCACCAGAAAACAAGACAAGAAGGGAGTGTCAGAGCTCTGTCACAAAACTACGAAAAAACTAGACCGAAGTGACAGAACCCTGACAGGGATCTCCTTCAATGCTTTCAGAATCTTTACTTTTTATTTTGTTTCTGTATTTTAAAATGTTTTTATATTAACATTTTAATGACAGTATATTTACTGAACATTATTTATTAAAATAAGCAGAAAATAGCCTAGTACAAACTTCTTTTTTTTTGCTATAAAGTATTTATCAATACAGTGTGCCTTTTACCCCGTGATTGTGAAACACTAAACACCTCACATGATTTTACGGTGAAATGTGTCATTTTTCATGTTAATCAGGTCAATTTTGATCAAGAAAAATGCACTGCTTTAATTCAGCGTGAGCGGCGCAACAAAAATAGACTCAGCGCCGAAACTATCGCGGCACTGCCGCTCTGCTCTGCTCCTGCTCCGCGCTGCCGCGCCGCCTCTGTGTGCGGTGTGAATGCTCTAATCTGTTAACATGGGCGTCGAAAAGAATACGCGCTGCTTATGCCCTGCTTATGCGTGCAGTGTACATCAGGGGTTATTCTTTTTTTTATGTATTATAGAAGTATCGGATCGGGACTCGGTATCGGTAGATACTCAAAATCAAATGACTCGGACTCGAGGGCAAAAAAACCTGATCGGAACATCCCTACCAATAAGTGAATATGCACTGCTAATAGAGAATAATAGACAACTAAATATGAAGGAAGATACTAAATATGAATCGCAGAAACAAATAAATGGAATGAACACAGAATGGCTGAATGCAATGCTGTTGAGC
The DNA here is from genome assembly GCA_036784905.1 of Acrossocheilus fasciatus. NCBI lineage: Eukaryota > Metazoa > Chordata > Actinopteri > Cypriniformes > Cyprinidae > Acrossocheilus > Acrossocheilus fasciatus. Next base: position 32,843,867 of record CM071959.1, read on the forward strand.
TGAATGTAGCAATGGAATATATTTCTATGGAAATGTTGCTTATGGGAACCACTTAATGGCTCTGGTGGAATTAATGATAAATAACTGCTTATTTATCTCTGAACAAATAATATAGCTATTATTCGTAATGCTGACCACAAGTAAATGTTATCTAAACAGGTTAGAGAAACATAGGCTGCAGGTATAAACTAAGCCAAGGTCTTTAGGAAAGAGGTTTGGTAAGTTTATAATTACGTTCCACAGGCGGGTGATCAGTCCGGGGGTAGAGACGTCTTCCACTGGTGATGCAGACTGCGTGCAGTGGGGAGGGCACAGAGTTACGTTCCAGTAGCTGTCAGTGCGCTGACCTGGAGGATGCTGAACTGCTGTTGTGCCACAAAGGGTCCTTAGAGCATGGACCGGGCAGCTGGGTCAGATGGGTCTTCACGGGGTCCTTTGCAGCCTGGCTGTGTCGTTGAGGAGCCGTGGGTTTCAGGCAGTGTCTGCCACTGCAGAGGTCCTGTGCGGACTGGGTTGTGCTGCTTTCGGAGCAGCAAGAGTCAGACGGGGTCCGTCACTGCTGGGTCCTTTGCAACTGAAGGGCAGCCAAATCCGATAAGGAAGGTTTGCTCAGGGGCTGAGTTAAACCTTAGCTGTCTTGAAATCTCTTTCCTCGTCAGGCCAGAGACTCAGAACGTCGTACACTCTTAGAAAAAAGGGTTCATTGGGGTTCTATATAGAACCATAGGGTTCTTTACTCAATTCCAAAGAACCATTTATGCTAAAAAGGTTCTATAATGACAAGAAAGAACCCTTTTGGCACAAGGGTTCTTTAGACTATTATTAATTCATATATTACATTATTCTGCTACATATTATAGTTATTAACTGTTGTAGTAACTTAATATCCAGGGGTGCACATAAGTTTTTCAGCCTGGCTCTCATATGAGAACCTGGAGATTTGGTTTGGTCCTCACATGGGCTATGGCATGTAGTGTGACCCATAAAATATAACTCTAAATAAAGTGCAATAATATTATCACTATTATTAATAACTTTTTTTAGTTTTAACTAAAAATAATGAACTAAATAATCAAGTGTGATAATACTATTTTATTTTAAAATAAAAAGGGAGTATTACATACAAATGCAGTTATTTTATAGTAAACAAAAATAAAATGTTAATATTTTTATTATTATCATTATTTTAATTTTAATTCTCATCATTTTCAAACGTAAAATCAGCGAGCTTTTATTTTGGCGGGTTGCCGGCAAGTAAGTATTATGCGCTTCCGGGTTTAGCGCTGCTGATGGAAGAGCGTCAGTGAATGAAATGTCACACCGTTTTACGTTGAAAACGGCAGCAGTAGCCTAGATTGTGCTTTCAGTTTGGATAGAAATCTTATACAGTACAGTTTGTCGATCAAAAATTTTAACTGTGCATTAACAGCTGTCAACCATGTCGATACGCAAATGCGCTTTACACTTATTTACAAACTTATTTTCACAGCGCATTTTTAATTTTGGTCTCGCATGTGGACCTGCGAACCAGTTACACTGTAAGCCCTTACAGGTTGATTGAACTTAAAAAAATTATGGAAACTCGTTGCCCTAAAAAAGTTAATTTTGTATTGTTGAAAAAACAGCACATTTTAAGTTTAATGAAAAATTTAACTTTTTCTAAGCTGAGGATTCCAACTGGCACATGTTGGTACGAGTCATCAGAAGCCTGGACAAGAGATTGGAGATTACTAAAATACATTTTAGCAGTGTACAGTTTTTTGCTAGATATTAATTTTATTGGACATTTTTTTGTTTAGTTGTATGCAAGCATAATTTTTTGTTAATTATGTACACAAGTGCATCCAGGAGTTCAGTTATATTTAAACATTAAGTATGTTTTTCTTTTGTATACAAGTCTTTGCATATGATATGAATTACTGATTAAAATAAAATGTTATGAGATTAACCTTGTATTTTAGTGTTTCAAAGGTGTCATGACATAAATGTTGAATGAAATGAGTGAGGAAGTTCATTTTAAATCATTCAGGAGAAATTTAAATTTATGTAAAATATAACATTGTTTTTGGTGTTTTTTTTTAATTGTGCTTACTAACATAAATGCACAGTAAGGTTTACATATTTTCAGCTGAAAATATTATAATAAACCTATGACAGTAAAAATGCATTAATAATGCTTACAAAGCATGCTTTGAAGAACTCAGTTGGGTCATCACCAAGAAGTACTGGAAGCCCTCTCAAGGCAACAGATCGCATGTCAACGAGATCAGAGGTCTGGTGGTTGCAGAGAAAACATTGTATCATTTGTCAACATGAAAGGAAGGCAATTTATATTATTCATACTTTTGACTGTTACTTAACAGTCTTAAAGGGTTAGTTTACCCCAAAATTAAAATTCTGTCATTAATTACTCACCCTCATTTTGTTCCACACCTGTAAGACCTTTGTTCATCTTCAGAACACAAATTAATATATATTTTTGATCCTATTTTTGTCCTGATAATTTACTCACCCCCATGTCATCCAAGATGTGCATGTCTCTCTTTCTTCAGTCGAAAAGAAATTAATGTTTTTGATGAAAACTTTCCAGGACTTTTCTCCTTATAGTGGACTTCAATGGCCTCCAAACAGTTCAAGGTCAGAATTACAGTTTCAGTGCAGCGTCAAAGGGCTTTAAACGATACCAGATGAGGAATAAGTGTCTCATATAGAGAAACAATTGGTCATTTTCTAAAATTTACAAATGTATATGCTTTATAAACACAAATGATCGCCTTCCAAGTGCTTTCATCTTCCGTATTTTTCAAAAAGTTTATGCTGTATGTCCTATGCCTTCCCTATTCAACTTACGGAATGAATGTGGTGCCAGTTCCGTTTTTTTGTGTAGGACATACAGCAAAGATTTTTTAAGAATACGGAAAACGCACTTGGAAGGCGATCATTTGTGTTCATAAAGTATACACAGTTGTTTCTTTGTTTTTTAAAGAAAATGACCAATTGTTTCTCTAGATAAGACCCTTATTCCTCATCTGGTATCGTTTACAGCCCTTTGAAGCTGCACTGAAACTGTAATTTTGACCTTCAACCGTTTGTGGCCAACTGAAATCCACTATAAGGAGAAAAGTCCTAGAATGTTCTCATCAAAAACCTTAATTTCTTTTCGACTGAAGAAAGAAAAATGTGAATATCTTGGATGATATGGGGGTGAGTAAATTATCAGGAAAATTTCATTCAGAAGTGAACTAATCCTTTAAGGTTGAACTACTATAGTTGATATGACTATTTTAACGATTTCTTTACTATCTTTCTGGACCTTGAAAGTGGAGGTTAAATTGCGTTCAATGGAATGATATCTGAAAAAATCTTAATTTGTGATCTGAAGATGAACGAAGGTCTTACAGGTGTGGAAAATCATGAGGGTGAGTAATTAATGACAGAATTTAAATTTGTGGGTAAACTAACCCTTTTAAAAATAATCATATCAGACTGCATTTTAAAATTAAGCAAACAATGGCATCAACTTAAATGTACAAACCTTGGCTTGTTGCAGAAGATCGCTCAAAATCTGCCCTGTGAGACCTCTCTTTGACCTGAAGATCTGAATCAGTTGAGGACAGTGACGATCAAGAGACCCATAAAATTCTTGCTTAAGGTTCTTCCCAACCACCCGGTTGAATTCTTGATACACCTGAAATAGTACAGGAAAAAAGCATTTGTTATAAGAACTGTCAAAAATTAACACATTTCTAATTAATATAAACCATCATATGTTTATCAATACTCATTTCAGTACAAATGTTGCAAACACAGGCATTTCCCTTTACCTGACTTTCTCTAAAAAGTGCTGGCCAACGTTGAAGTATTTGGCTTACAGGAGGCTTGTTGATCACAACATCCTTTCTCCTCAAGGACAGAGTCATGTCCATCTTCTGATTAAAAAAAACGGCATCAAGGTTTTTTCTCTTCATTTCATCCACCAATTGCTGTCTGAGCATTTCAAGACTGGAAGCATCCTGCCCATCTGGGAGGTCAGGTAAGTAGTTGACCTCCCCTTTTCTTGGCTTTTTAATGTTCTTGTTAGGTGGATCACTGCTCGTAGAGTATGTTCCTTTTTTCCCAGCATTAACCATGACGTCTGTGTGTCCAAGTCTCCTCATTTTGGATCGGTAATTTCCCATTTTGTCTTTCAAACTGTTTGTCCATCCACAGTATCCAGAAGGCGATCCAGGTTCTTGAAGGCAGGGGTGAGTATTGATCAGTGCCTTTGCAACAGCTCGTAGATCCTCAGTAGTCGGGTATGCTTTGAAGGAATATATGGTCTCTGCAAGTTTCTGAAGAACGTCATGTTTCAATTCCTTTGTCACTTTTAGGTGCTTTCCATCTTTCAAGTAGATTAAATTAGCTTGACGCAGCCTAAATTCAACATCGACAGATAATTTTGGAGTCAAAAAGATATCAGGCCATGGCATTCTCTTTTCCTGGGGTAATTCCGAGGTCAGTACTGTCTCTGCAGTACTTGGAGTATCACTCAGCATATCACTTGATGTCTCAATTTCACCTGAAGAGAGTGGCACCAATTCAATCACCGGTATGATTTTCACAGTTGGCTTCTGAGGGAGCTCTGACAAAATGGTCAGATTGCAAAGTTCGTTATCAAACTCGGGATCTTGAAACTGTAAAGTAAAATTGTAGTCCAGTCTCAGAGTGTTTTTTAAACAACTAATTAATTCTTCAAGTGAGCCTGGCTTTGATGTCAGCTTTACTTTTCTGATATCAGCTTCCGTAAGAATAACTCGCAAAGTCATGGTTTCTGAAGCCATCTGGAAGGAAAGTACAAAAGAGAATTCATTTAGCAAAGAATAAAACGCTTCAATGTCACCATCAGTTTACCATGTACACTATAGGCTGAAAGTGGAAGAATATCATTCAGGTCTTTAAGGTGAAGTATGCAAAAAGATGGCAAATCTGGGCAGCAAAGCTCAAAAGAACGAAGGTGCTCAAAATACCATGATGTCATCACTTTGCACACAAAAAGTATCTCTGTATTCACTGCAACAATGTGAGTAATTTGCTTAAAATCAGGTAGCCCTGAACATGATCCAGCTGAAAGTATCACGCCTGTCTTATAATCAGTCCCATTAATGCAGATAGATGCTGCAATAAGAAGTGCTTGAGGTGCTTGAGGGAGTTTTTGACCAAGTGCTCTTTGAATGTTCTCTGGAAAGGTGGTAACTAACACCTTAGCCATTTCCACGTCCAGCTTGAAAAAAGAACTGCAGTCTAGCTGATGGCTGAGAGCCCTCTGGTGTTTCATTGCAAGTGTCATGGCAACATTCTTGAAGTTATGGGCATCACGTATAACCTTTTTGAAAAACTTATGCTTTCCTTCAAAACGCATTGTCCAGACTTCAGTAAGTGGACCATGTACCCTAATCAGTTCGGCGTAGTGTTCAATGTAGTGGTGTTTTGGTCGCAGTGTAAAGTCAGGGAAGGTTGACTGCAGAAGGTCCCTATGCTCTGCTACTTTGTAGTCAAGGATATATAAAGACTCTTCATTAAACTGAGGTGCCACAACTAATGCAACAATGTCCTTGAGGAGCATGAGTATTTCCCATGTGTTGTCACCCTCAGGAATGTTATGACCAATAAGCAGAGGAAGAAGCCTAATTAGACACCAATTCTCATGGCCATTTCCCCCAATTGTGCCCTTGGTTGAGAAGGCCTTTGAAATCAGCTGAGGCTGATCAGTTTTGTCAGCAAATGTATAAGGAAATGATCTGATAGCTTCATTCAACACATCTAAGGTGATGTATTTCTTTGCCATCAGGTCTTTGAGGCAAAGAGACAACTCCATTGGGACTATTCCCTCAAATACATCATGTAGTATGTCAGGGGGATATGTTTAGTTTAGTCACTTTATTGTCCACAAGTGGAAATTTGTATTTGGCTTCACCACACAAATACATTAAACATCACAAAATGTCACATCACAAAAAAAAAGAAAAGAAAAAAAAACACACAAACACCCCTTCTCGCACTCAGATCCCAGCATTTAAAATTCTAACAGCAGTTGGCACAAATCAGAATCAGAATCAGAATCAGAATTAGCTTTATTCGCCAGGTGTGCGCAAACACACGAGGAATTTGTTGTGGTTTTAGGGTGCTCCTGGTACATACATTCATACATACACATCTGACATGAGAACAGAAAAAAACATTTAAATAGTAAGGCTTAACAATGGATAATAATAATAATAATAATAATAAGTATGAATCTGGAACAGTAGATTTATGTACAGATTTGTGCATTATTTACTATATATACAGCTGTATAAATAAACAGATATGTATGTGTATTTACATAGTACTTGAGAAAGAGGCAATAATTAAAGATGGAGAATGAATTACAGAACACAGGTAATGATCCATGTGTTAGCTATTTAAGCTGGAGATGGCATGGGGGAAAAAACTGTTTTTATGCCTAGATGTTCTAGTGCACAGAGATCTGTAGCGTCTGGCTGAAGGGAGAAGTGCAAACAGGTTGTGTCCGGGGTGAGAGGGGTCTTTGATGATGCTACCTGCCCGTTTCTTCACTCTGGAGTTGTACAAGTCCTGAAGGCTGGGCAGGTGCACACCAATGATCTTTTCTGCTGTCCTAACAGTCCGTTGAAGTCGTCTTATATCTGATTTGCTGGCTGACCCAAACCAGACAGTTATGGAGGAGCACAGAACTGACTCAATAACAGCAGAATAAAACTGTTTCAGCAGCTCCTGTGGCAGGTTGAACTTTTTCAGCTGACGAAGGAAGTACAACCTCTGCTGGGCCTTTTTCACAATGGAGTCAATGTGAGTGTCCCACTTCAGGTCCTGAGAGATGGTTGTGCCCAGGAACCTGAATGACTCCACTGCAGCCACAGTGCTGTTCATGATGGTGAGTGGGGGGAGAGGAGGGGGGTTTCTCCTGAAGTCCACTATCATCTCCACAGTTTTGAGCGTGTTCAGCTCCAGGTTGTTGTGACTGCACCAGACAGCCAGCTGCTCAACCTCCTGTCTGTAAGCAGACTCAAGTTCAAGTTCAAGTTCAAGTTGAGCTTTATTGTCATTCTACTACATGTGTGGACATATAGTGGAACGAAATGTCGTGTCTTGCAGGACCACGGTGCTACATACTAGTTAGACATGAGATACACATACAGCAATGCAAATATAGGAAACAAATAAAATAAAATAAACACAATAGGGCTATACAACAGTTTAACCATCTGACTATACATATACTATAACTACTATACCTAGTTGACTACACATACACAAACTGAGATTGTACAAGAACTTTACATAAATACTGTACATGAAATAGTGCTAAAGAGATATTTGTACATGAAATTGTGCAGGAAATATATATTTTTACATTAAATTGTTCGAAAGAGAGATTTTGTGGGAAGCAGCGCATAGTGCAAAAGAGTTAGTAGTGCAATGCTCCAGTAAACATTTTTTTTTTTGTAGTGCAATATTCAAGTAAACATATATTATCTTATTGAGTCTTTGTTGCAGGGAGTGTTTATAGAAAGTGTCTAGTGTGCATATAGTGGGACGAGTGCGTTACTACAGGTGGTTTGTATAGCCCACTCACCTGTGTGTAGCACACCCAGAATTGCACTTAGGAGAAATTTGTCAGTAGTTATTTATGAGTTGGGGGGCTGAGGTGTTCATGGTTTCAGAGCGGGGGCAGGGAGATTGGAGTTAAGAGCTCTCACAGCCTGGGGAAAGAAGCTGTTGAGCAGTCTGACAGAACGAGCTTTGATACTCCGGTACCTTTTTCCTGATGGCAGGAGCTGGAAGAGGTGGTGGGAGGGGTGGGTGGGGTCCTTCACGATGCTGGAGGCCTTGCTGGAGCATCGTGCAAGGAAAATGTCCAGGATGGAGGGAAGAGGGGCACCGATGATCTTTGCGGCAGTGTTCACTGTCCGTTGTAGGGTCTTGCGGTCAGCAGCACTGCAGTTCCCATACCAGACAGTGATGCAGCTGGTCAGCACACTCTCAATGGTGCCCCTGTAAAAGGTGGTGAGGATGGGTGGAGGGAGACTTGCCCTTTTCAGCCGACGGAGAAAGTAGAGGCGCTGTTGTCCCTTCTTGTTGAGTGACGTGACGTTGGTGGTCCAGGTGAGATCCTTTGTGATGTGCACCCCCAGGAATTTAGTGCTACCAACTCTCTCCACGGTTGAGCCGTCGATGGTCAGTGGGGGGTGGTCAACAGAGTTTCTCCTGAAGTCCATCACAACCTCTTTTGTCTTACTCACATTGAGGGACAGGTTGTTAGCACCACACCATTCAGCCAGCTGTGCCACTTCCTCTCTGTAGTGCGTTTCATCGTTGTTGCTGATGAGGCCTACCACAGTTGTGTCATCAGCAAACTTGATGATGTGGTTGGAGCTGGACTTGGCAGTGCAGTCGTGGGTCAGCAGTGTGAAGAGCAGCGGGCTGAGCACACAGCCTTGTGGGGCCCCTGTGCTCAGTGTGGTAGTGCTCGAGGTGTTGCGGCCGATACGGACTGACTGAGGACTCGTCACCGTCCTTGATGAGGCCGATGACTGTAGTGTCGTCCGCAAACTTCAGGAGTTTGACAGAGGGGTCTTTAGAGGTGCAGTCGTTGGTGTAGAGGGAGAAGAGTAGTGGGGAGAGAACGCAGCCCTGAGGAGCTCCAGTGCTGATGGTGCGTGTGTTGGATGTGAGTTCTCCCAGCCTCACAAGCTGCTGCCTGTCTGTCAGGAAGCTGGTGATCCACTGACAGATGGAGGTGGGTACAGAGAGCTGAGTCAGTTTGTTCTGAAGGGTGTCCGGGATGATGGTGTTGAAAGCGGAGCTGAAGTCCACAAACAAGATCCTTGCATAAGTCCCTGGTTTGTCCAGATGCTGCAGGATGTAGTGCAGTCCCATATTAACTGCATCATCCACAGATCTGTTTGCTCGGTAAGCAAACTGTAGAGGGTCCAGCAAGGGTCCAGTAATGTCCTTCAGGTGGGCCAACACCAGTCTCTCAAATGACTTCATGACTACTGATGTTAAAGCAACAGGTCTGTAGTCATTAAGTCCTGTGATTTTTGGTTTCTTGGGTACAGGGATGATGGTGGAACATTTGAAGCAGGAGGGGACTTCACACAGCTGTAGAGATCTGTTGAAGATCAATGTGAAGATGGATGATAGCTGGACAGCACAGGCTTTGAGGCAGGCTGGAGAGACACCGTCTGGGCCTTTGGCTTTCCTTATCTTCTGCTTCCTGAAGACTTTGCATACATCATCTTCACAGATCTTGAGTACAGGCTGAGAAACAGTAGGGGGGAGGGAGGGGGAGGGTGTTGATGGCTGTGCTGTGAGACGGTCGGAGCGGGTGTGGGGCGTCATACCAGTCTTTTCAAACCTGCAATAGAACTCGTTCAGGTCTTCAGCCAGTTGTTGATTGGCCTCAGTGCTGGGGGATGGGGTCTTGTAGTTGGTGATGGCTTTCAGGCCTTTCCACACTGATGTAGAGTCATTGCTCGAAAGCTGTTTTTTTAGCTTTCCAGAGTAGTTTAATTTTGCCACTCTTATCTCCCTATTCAGTGTGTATTTGGCCTGTTTGTACAAGACTTTGTCCCCACTCCTGTAGGCGTCCTCTTTGGCCTGGCGAAGCTGTTTGAGTTTTGCACTGAACCAGGGTTTGTCATTGTTAAATGTTAGATAAGTCCTGGTGGGTACACACATGTCCTCACAGAAACTGATGTAGGACGTCACGGTGTCAGTAAGCTCGTCCAGATCAGTAGCTGCAGCCTCAAAAACACTCCAATCAGTAAGTTCGAAGCAGGCCTGTAAAACCTGCTCTGCTTCAGAAGTCCATCTCTTTACAGTTTTTACTACAGGCTTAGCAGATTTAAGTTTCTGCCTGTAGGCTGGTAGGAGATGAACCAAACAGTGATCAGAGAGTCCCAGCGCTGCACGGGGAACAGAGTGATATGCATCCTTTAAGACAGTGTAGCAGTGGTCCAGTATATTTCTGTCTCTGGTGGGGCATGTGATGTGCTGTCTATATTTAGGCAGTTCACGGGTGAGATTAGCTTTATTAAAATCAAATGACATTTGATACACATTTTTCCTTACTTGAGGTTGCCTAAAACGTCTTTTTGATGGTAAAAGCTGAAATTTAATATTCAAGGGATGAGAACAATCTTCAATAATGACCTGTGTTTTTTGTTTGACTCTTATTTGGTAAATTTCATTCAGTTGTTTTTGTGGTTGTCCTACAATTGCACTAGCAATTTTAACTACTCGACCCAGTTTTTGCTTTCCTTTAACTGGCAATAATCCATACCACATAGTCATATTAAAACATACAACACTCCACAAGATTCTTATAAACCATCTCTAAAATATGTTGACTCACTCCAAAATGTTGTAACCTCCTAATAAGATGTAATCTCTGCATTGCTTTTTACTTACATTACCAGCAAATATCAATTTACTGTCTATGAATGTTCCTAAATATTTAAAACTTCGGACCTTCTCTATTTGATGTCCATCAAGTATCAGAGATTCTAACCCTTTGATAAAATCTGATTTATTCCTACTAATGACCAATTCCTTAGTTTTGTTTACATTTATTTCCAATGAACTCAATTTACACCAATTTTGAAGCAAGTTTATATAACTATAATACCACATATCTCCCTCTATTCCAGCTTTACTGCCAACAAGTGCCATATCATCCACATATTTAAATAAATTAAAATCAGAATCCTGTATCTTAAATTCATTTGTATACAATGAGAAAAGTAAGGGTGATAAAATATTTCCTTGTGGAACTCCTGTATTTACAATAATTGTCTTTGACACCATATCATTAACAACTACTTTTTGAGGACGATTTAAAAGAAAATCTTTAATCCACCAAATAAGATCACCATTCACTCCTAAGTTAATTAATCTTTGCAAAAGAATATCAATCCGAATCGAATTAAAAGCTGAGCTAAAATCTATAAATAAAATCCTAACATAATTTGTAGTCATCTGAATGTGTTCAGCTACAAAATCACATAAGGTTATAACAGCATCATCGGTGCCCCTCTTTCCCCTATAAGCAAACTGAAGGGGGTCCAAATCTTTAACCACACCATTCCAAATATGCTTCATTAGTACTCGTTCCATACATTTACCTAACATGGATGTTAAAGCAATCGGTCTAAAATCTTTTAACTGATTGGCATTAGATATTTTAGGTACTGGGACAATCTTTGTTTGTTTCCATGAATTTGGAACCACCCTACAATTTAACAGGAGCTGGAACAGTCGGGTAAGGACACTAGTTAGTTGGAAAGCACAATCCTTTAACACACAACCCTTTAGCCCATCTGGGCCAGGGGATTTATTTGGCTTAATACTAGCAAGACTGGCTGCTATTTCATACTCCTTAAGTTTAATAGGCTCATATGCCGGAATATTAAAACATATTCTCTCACATTCAGTAGTACAATCCCCCCTATCAAACCTAGTAAAAAAAACATTTAAATCTTCTACAAAATGTGCACCTTGTAAGGAACACACCTGTTTCTTCTTCTCTCTTCCCGTAATACTATTACCACCAATGACATGAAAATGCTCCAAATTTGCTGTGAGTGGGCATTGTCTTCTCACACCTGTTTCTCGACATGAATTTGGATCCTGCAATGTTTCTTGCACATGCCTGTTGAGTTTATCTCTCTCTCTGAGTTGAAATGCCCCAGATCTTACCTCTTGGTGTTGTGTGTCAATCCTGGATGCCATGCAAAATCTGCAAAACTTGTCCACAATGAAGCTTTCATAAAATCCTGCAAGAGAATGGGCACCGAGGTTATCTGCTGACACAAAGAGTACTGTCCCTTTAACACTTCTACCAAGATGCTCAATGTAGACACCATGCTGTTCGAGAGTGGCTAAATCACAAAGAAGTGGGTACAGAACTCTTTCATAACCACACTCTTTAACTGTTTCAGTGTTGCACAGAAGAGCAAGCTGAATTGAGTTTAGTGCGGATCTGTATTTTCCATGCAAGTTTGCAATAACCCAATAAAGTGCACACATCTTATGTTTTTTTTTAGATGTTCCTAAAGGGTTAGCCACTTCGAAATCATCAATGTACAGACCCAGAGCGATTGTGAATTCATCACAACTAAGAAGTGCATTCTGTCTAAAGTTTGAGCCATCACTACATGTCCTATATTCATGTGTTTTATGTTCTTGTTTTGACATAGCCTTATCCAAAATGTCTTTCCTGTTTAACAGTTTCTGTAGCATCTGTAAGAGGGGAACATATGCTACTGTTTTTCTTCCTTTCTCAACAACAAACTCGATAGGCATTACCAGAGGAAAGTTGCGCATTACATATGATGCTCTCCTTTTACTAGTTGCAAGACATCCATTTTTTCCGCATGATTTGGACAATATGTCACTCTCTGCCACAGTCTCAACCACCTCTTTCAAAACTGACTCATCTACATCTCCAACGTGTTTCTGAAGAACAGACTTCACATTATTGTGCAAAAGTGGCAGGGACAACTCAACTATTTGGCAAAGCTGTTGAATTACTTCCTGAACAGAGTTCTCTGGCATGTGAAGGATGGTTTGCATTTTTAAAAAAAGAGCTGCTAAATTATGTTCCAATTGTTCTCCTAAATCTTGAGATTGTGTTTCGCTTGCTTCTGCATTGAAATCATCTTGGCCAAATTCACTTGGAAGCATCTCCTGCTCAGCACATTCCTGAGTGTCAATTGCACTGTCATCAGTTTCATTCTCATTACTCTCTATTCTTACTATTAACTCTGGTTTAAACATTCTCTCATTTTGATCTTGGTGATGCTTACTTTTGTGTGCACTGAACGTGGAATATACACTGCTTTCAAAGCTACAGCCTTGAAATGGACATTGAACTTTTTGGTGGTCTTTGAGATGTCTACGCCGAAGGTGGGCAAAATATTCAGTAATCTGACAGGGTTCAAGAAAATCACAAAGTTGACAGCGAAACTTAGCTTCAAATTTTCCCTCCAATTGTTGTTTTTCAGTTGCTGTATGAAAACGGGATAAGTGTATTTTAAGGCTATTGAAAGACTTAAAACTACATAAACATTCTTGATATAGGCATGGAAAAGGCTGGCTTCTTGCATAGCTCCCATGTTTAAGTCTGTAATGCTTTAACAAGTATCCCCTTTTGTCACAAGCAAATATGCAAAACTTACATTTCCAGATCATCTTGATTAGCCTTTGTTTGAACTTGAATCTGCAGAGTAACAAAAAAACATTAGATTGCTTTTTACATGATAACAAGAAAAGAATATCTTGATCTGATATCTACAAAATGTATATCAAAAATAAAGTACTATCTAGCTATTCATTTATGTATTTAGCATGTCATGATACAATAGACTCGCATTAACTGAAATGTAGCTAACACCACGCTGATGAGCACGAGGTTACATTTCTTTAAGACAACTAAGTTACATGGGTTAGTATTTCTTGCGGGCAGTCGAATTTCAATTTAAGCTATTTTGTTTAATACTTCACTCACAAAGAAATATAAAAACTTCTAAAAGGTTAATGATAAAGTTGCGCTGTATTTAAGCCATGCTGAACATTTATAATATGGCAAACCGCCAAGATGCAAAAACACCATTGAAAAAATATATCATTTTACACAACAGACGACGTCTTTGTTCATTTGTTTAATGAGAATTATTGATCAAAAAAGGTTAAGCATTAGATTTTAAATGTGACGACCCCAAAGAGCATGTCGTAACATAGAACTAACCTTTATATAAAAGTGTCGGTTGCGATTGATCGATACAATACGATGGTGAACGTTAACATGTAAGCACAGCCTAAACTTACATTTAGTTTCACTGTCTAAATGTTATATATTTCATTTATCGATGTTTTATATTGTATTCGCTGTTTCAGACCAAAATATAAAGTCCTAACTTACTCACCAGCAAACGTTGATGAAAATGCGCGCTGCATCCATGTCTGAGTCTGACGTCAGTTCAAAGAGCAGTTCAACATCTTCCTTGCATTGCGTTGCATTGACAACAGACTAAAACAAGCTAAGTTAAGTACATTAAATTTAAACACTTCAATAGAATAAAAAGTATCATGCAAATTGTACAATAAACTAAAAACATGGAGTAATTGTGCAAACATTTTGGAGTTTATGTTTATTGTACCTAAGTAGTTTGAATTAAAACAATTTCAGGGATAATAGTGTATGTGCACCCCTGTTAATATCACATTTTAATCGTGCTGGTTTTTGGAGGAGAAAAACTGAACTGGCACTCTTCGTGTTATATTGATTAACTACATAAAATGATATAAATATAGGCTATACATTTTCTAACCCCCATATCTTGAATTTTGTGATCATTCACATGCATTCATAAATGCATTTGAATACACTGAATAATGCCGTGAAATGCACTCAAGATGCACACGCGCACTAGTCTAACTAGACTTCATCATGTAACTTTACATTAGCCTAGATGCGTGCACTCTGTAGGCACGATTTGTTTAGTTTTTGAAATGCATTTGATAATGTCAAATCGCACATCGTTAAAACAAAAATTACGATATAGCCAATATCGCACACCCCTATATTGACCATATCATCATCATCATCATTATTATCATCATAACAAGAAATTACTAAGTACAAAAACAAACATAACAGCTCATTCTAAGCCATTTATAGCTGAATACGCTTTCTTCTTGTCTTACTTGTTTGCTCCTCTTTCATTTCGTCCTTTATCATTTATTTGAATTTATTGTACCGCAACTAAACAATTTTGCATTATGGATTTAAATTTATCTGTTGAACAGTAAACATTAATAAAAAGATGTAATAAACTCATTATTTTGATTAATTTTACGAAGTAAACAACTGTGATTTGTTTGCATTTGCGCGAGCATATTCACGCAGCGATGTCTCGCGAGTGCAGTGCACGTTTTTTAATTCCAGCGGTCGACAAGAGACTGACCCCTGTCTGTTGATTTAAATTGATGGTCTGACGGAAATATTGTTGTGGTGATTTGTTAAGTAATTTGTTAAGTAATTGTTAAGTAATTTACTTGTTATAAGCTTTAAACCCATTAGTAATGAAGTTGTCAATGTTTCTACAGCGGATTTATGCTAAAACACGAAACAGCCTGAACCGTGACAGTGTCACAAGTTACCTTTCATCGGTAAGCTTTTGTTGTGCTTGTTGCAAACTGTTAGATTTGGTGTTTTCTGATGCTGAGCTTAGTTTTTAACAGCAGATGGTCCTCTAAACTAGTTTTTGACCGCACACTCAAACGGTCATGAAGAACGGCCCTAAAGAGCGCTTGAGCGTTTTTAGGTGGGCTTCAACCCCCATATTTTTCGTCTCAGCCCCCCTAAAACTATAATCAGCTATCTGAACGATCAGGCCAGTGCTGCTTCCTCAAGAAAGTTTATCATTCTCTCGTGTTTATTGATCGACCCCCCCTAAAGATGAAGTCCTAGAAGCGCCCCTGGTTCAGCTAGTGGTTAAATGTACTCGCACTTCGGCTCAGAATGCTTTTATGATGCTAGATAATTGTAAACAGCCCACTGTGAACACTCTTGTGATTCACTTCAACCTTTTCAAACTTTATGAATGATTATTTTATGCTCAAGTCGAGTGGTGTCTAAGGAACTGGAAGCAGGCCCGAGTAGACTGTTTCTAAAGCACACACAGCTTAACTACAATTAATCAGCCTTGATAACAAGTGTATTAAATTGACACTGTATCTGTACTTGGAATGCACTTGCTTGTAGACTGTACAATTAGGGTTCATTCACACGTTCTTATTCCCTTCATCCTCTTTAGGGTTGTGTGGAGGCTGGAGCCTTTTCCCTCAGCAGTATTTTTAAATTGCCTGTTCAAATACAAATGTGTTCAATGCTTTTTGTAGAAGATTTGTTTTTGAGAAATTTACATGCGCATCATGATTGTTCATTTTAAAGTTTTAGGCTATTTTATATGAAAAATCAATAAATTATTTAGAAATTCCACTAATATTTACATTTTATGCAAATATTTTATGTAAATAATTCCACTAATATTTACATTTACAGAATACTTTACTTTTTTCGTGGTAGACTAAGAGGTTAATAAAGTAGTGACATGTATATGATGTGAAATTAATAGTAACTTTCTGTTTTCCTTTTCAAGATTACATAATGGTAGATAAATGGACAACAGATGATGTCTGCAAATGGCTCCAAACCATCAACCTGATTGATTCCAAAGAAGTCTTCAGAGGTGTTTAATGGAGTTCTACAAATGCCCATTCTGTGATGTCATTACGTGTACAATACACAAGTACCTTAAACATTTGCAACTACTTCACCAACACCAACGAGACTTCAAAATAATATGTAATATAGAGGGCTGTAAGAGGAGCTACAAGAATGTCTCGTTTAAGAAACCACATCTACCGAAAACATGCAGCTGCCCTCCATCCAGCAGGATGGTCTCAGGAATCTGAAATAAATGATCCCGACCTCACAGAGACAGAGAGCTTGCCACACATCGATGATAACTGCATCCCTCATTTGGGAGTTAACATCACTGGATGCACTTACTCAAAAGACATACGCTGAAGGTGAACGCTCAGTTCATTTCAGGACCTTTCCTTGTGATCTCAAAGATATCATATAAAAGATAACATATTGGAGTAGATCAATTAAGTTTTCAGGAACACATTACTGTGATAAATGCTGAACTACGTAAAAGACAACCTGACTACACCAACATAAAAGAATGAGACACACTCTTTTTAAAAGAGTCGATTTAATGACAAAATCAACACGAGAGGTCATGGACATGTTCCCAACTTGTGAGTATTTGTTTTTAGTGTTGTTTCCTTTGAGTTTAGTATTTCCACTGCATTTAAAAAAAAATGTTTTGTATGAATAAAAACAGTCAAAATTGTTTTAATGTATTTTTCTGAATCTTTCTTTTTTTGGTAGCTGCTGCATGAAGTAAAGATGCGGTTTGGGAAGGACCTTCATCTTAATCTAGAGACTGCTCTTCAAGTTCTGGCCCCAAACATCTTAAATGTGGCTAGACATGGAAGTCTGAGGGATGTGCTGAACAGTTTACTTCAGCAAACTGACACAAACACAAAAAGTATGTTCTTTTTTCCTTAACACTACCATTAGTTGCTTGGTTTGTTGAACAGTTACTGTAATAAATCTATTTATACCATGGTTTGTCTGAATATTTGATTCTGATTGGCAAAAAGGTGTGCATTAAAATCATTTGATTCACAGGTAGTTCCAGTCAGTTTAATTACAATTAAAGTTTAATGTGCTGCTTTTCAATGGCATACATGCACACAAAACACTTGCACACAGAGATCGGAGATTAAAGTAATGTGAACTGAGACATTTTGCATTTTATTTTTTAAATTTTATACAACCTCAGTTGCATTGCTTCACTGCCATTCATAAGTCCTCTCCTGTGGTCTCATGGAGTAGTAAAGTATCCATTGTAAGCATACTTCAGGATCTCAGCAGAAGTACTTTGATTCTGGATGCTGCTCTGCTCACATACTAATTAATGATTGATGTTTGAAAGTGAAGTGTAAAATAAATTATATAAATATTTTATTTGACAAAGTAATTACAGTAATATTTCAGTCTTTATTTATTAATAATTGAATTTAAAAATAAGCAAAATAATTTTATTATTTAGATGTTGTTATACATTCAAATTGACTGGGTTTCCAAAAACACTGTGAATGTAATGTAAACTGAGACAACTATCACAGCTAAAAAAGAGAGTGACCAATAACCTGTTTTTGTGTGTGTGTAAACTGATGTTGCAGATCTGTTGCCGCACTGCTAATCTTACCATCTTTATTCAGAGAAAGCAGCAAGTTCCTCTTCTGTCTGGACAATGTAAGTTTTGATATGTCATGTCTTTGTGTTGTTGTTTGTGTTGGGGTGAGGTGTGGGCTCTGGTGGGGGGTATCATAAAATTATCTGAACTTTAGCATTACAGACTGTATGACGTTCATTGTGATGAGCAGATATTTGAGATGACATAATTTTAAAGAATTGACAGCCACGATCACTTGATTGCATGTAGGGCTGTGAATGTGACAACATTAAATAAAAATGTCTTGCTCTTGTCGAAGAATGTTCTAATGAAGAATGTTTTACTCTTATTGACAGTTGCTTTGTAACATCAGGAGAAATACAAAGATGTTAAAAATGGGGGCAGCTCAGTTTCTCACAAAAATATTTGCACAATTTAAATGAAAAACGTGGAGGCAAGAAACCACTGATGCATTTTTTTGGCAACAGGTCTTTAGATCTAGCATTCTGCATGCTTTAAATCAGATGCAGAAATGATGTAGCTTGAAAGGATTTGCATTTATTTAAATTAACAACAGAGAGAACGTGAGAAACTGCATGTGTGAATGATGTTTGTGTAGTGTCTCTTCAATAATCAAGCTGCAAGTTTAGTTCAATCAAAAACAGATACATTGTTGCTTTTTAGTTTTCCAGTATGCTACCCAAGCTATTTTATTAATGAATATTGCATTGATCTTGAAAAGAAGTTTCTGTGCTCATGATTGTTTGTGAGTTGTGTGTGCAACATAGCCAGTGTGGAATTCCATGTGTGCAACATAGCCTTACCACTGTGTTTAAAAAAAAAAAAAAAAAAGGTCAGTCACATGCCTAATTGTTTGAGAGAAAGTATGCAAAGAGAGTTAAAAATGATTGAGGCTGTCATTTTGCCTTGTGTCTTTCACCACAGAAAAGTCATGCAAATTTTGGGCAAAATGGGGTTGACTAAATGATCATTTTTGATGGAATTTTAACTTTTGGGACTACTGTATTCCAAGTTATTTCAAAAATATTTTTTTTGTTTTTTCCAACTTGCAGGAATCAGCAAAGCCAACTCCGACTATAGTTTTTCATGGCGCTTCAAACCCCCTCCGTGCAAAAAGAGCCAGCATCAATATGGAGGGTGTCAACATTGTGAGCGCAGAAATGGATGTGATGGAGGCAATGGAGGCCTCTTTGCTACTTATTTCGTATTCAGTGTAGAATACCCCAAACACATCACTCACGCGATTAATTTTAAACACTTCCTGTTTAAACTCTCCAGCAGCCAAAAAAACCTGTCTGTCCCAGAGCTCAAAATGTATAATCAATTATCAGAATACTCTGATATGTCATGAATAGTGGTCCTAATGTAAATTTGAGACGATTGATGTTATTCTGAAATGCTGATCTGAATCTATGTATTCACATTCTTTATGAATGATATTAATATAAATTTGTAGATTTTAAGTACTTCTATATCTGTATATTTCCATTGTGAGTTATATTAATATAGATTTGTAGTTTTGAGGGACTCGATGGTAATTTAGATGAATCTGTATATTTGCATTATTTATTAGCGATAGATTAATGTAATTTTGTACATTTTATGGACTTATTTTGTAATATGTAGATGTAGGTGAAACTTTTCGTTATTTATGAGTTATTTTTTTAATGGTTGATGTTTTAATGTTGATTTGTACATTTAAAACCTTGAATACTTGCAATTACAGTAGCATTCTTTCAGTAATAGTAATTGTTTTTGTTAATATAAATAAATTACTAGTTCTATGCACTTTGGGTGTGTTTCTTTTTTCAGTATTCATGAGTGACTTTTTTGTGTGAATTAAATTTTTAGATTTTAGGGTCTTGATGTTTGTCAATAATATGAAATATTTAATCCAGAAAGGACAAAGCAAAACAAATGATAATGAATGAACCCCTAAAAGGTTCCATATAGAATCTTTTTCCTGGTTACAAAGAACCCTAAAGGGTTCTTTTGATTGAACCCTTAAAAAGGGTTCTATATAGAACCTTTTAGGGGTTCCAAATACGTAGCGCCTGATAGAACCTTTTAAGGTTCTATATAGAACCTTTTCTTCTAAGAGTGTATCTGCTACTGTCTCTCTGGATGTATCAGAGACTCAGAACTTTGGTGTTTCTGTTAGTGTCTCTCTAGATGAAAGACTCAGAAACGGGGAGTGTTCCTGTTGCTGTCTTCCCGGTAACAGGACTCAGACTCAGAACAAGGAGTGTCCTTTGGGAAGGTACCTTTATCTCTTTTTGATGAGGAGGAGATTGGAATCTGGCGCCTCTCCGTTCCAGTAATGTGATGGATTGTGTCCCAGGTGGCCATGATGTTGCCCGCCCTAGTGTGGAACTCATTTGCATACAGTGGAGTACAAAGTTAAACAGTGTCTTTAACATTTCACCCATGCAATATTTCTTTACCAAACCTCTTTCAAACTATTATCAGCATCATGAGGAGCAAAAAGAGTCCAAACATGATAGGAAACTGTTGAACTATCACTTATTCATACCATAATATGTTAATAGGCCTGCTCCTGTGAACTCTTGTGTTAACAGTCAATGGCCATCAACATAAACTGTACTTCATCTGAGGATGAAGTGAATTCCTTGCAGTTTGCATCCATTTAAGGTCTCCAAACATGGGTATGAATGGACTTGGATAGATCTGTGTGGCCTTTCTTTGTTTCAGCCACTGCTGTTGCATCCAGAGATCTGGAGGAATTTTTATGGCAGTCATTTCCTAAACCTTAGGATTGGGTGTGATGGTGTGGGTCAACCCGTAGTCCAATGAGAAGTCCTCTTTTAGGTGGTCGTGGATGCAGAAGGTCTCCCTTCCTGTCCTGTTAGAGGTGTCTGGCAGTTGTCTTGGCATCTTATCTGATGGTTCTGAACATCTTTTTATGTTCCTCCACCACGATCCAATCACAGCGGGGCACATCTCCCTCCACGCCGGCAGTTAGAGAGGGGCCCTGCCATAAACTGGTCCTTGGAATGCCAGTCTGACTGTTGTTCACTACAAATATATATATATATATATATATATATATATATATATATATATATATATATATATATATATATATATATATATATATATATATATATATATATATATATATATATATATATATATATATGTAAATAATGCGTGGGTGAGTATCTTGATGTAAGAGAAATTCCAAAGGCCTTGGCGGAGAGCTAACAGCGTCCTCTGTATACAGGTTGACGGGAGATCAGGAACCAGGAGGCTTGAGGAGTTCGTCACGGGGAACCGTCGGTGGAACTGGGGAGAAACAGCGAAACAACAGGTAAACAGATCTTGGTAAGTAGGAATAGACTCAGGTTACTCTTCAGCTGGTGAACTGACAATGAGTGCCAGAGAGCGTGGGGTTTTATAGAAGTGCTGATGAGGGTTAGCAGGTGCGGGTGATTAGAACTCTGTGACCTGGTGATTGCTGCTGGAGGCGGTGACTGTGACTCTCTGACACAAACAAATCTAATAATACATAATAAATGTACATTTTGCATGTTCAGAAGAAGAGCTGCCCTGTCGTGCAAAAATGTCAACAGGTTTGTGTGAGTAAACTGCTCAGTGCAAAGAAAGAGAAGTGATGGGAACCTGGTATTTCTTTTTTCATGTGTCTAATAGACATCAACAAGTTCTCTGAAAAACATCTATGACCTTTGAAACATGTCTAGTCTTCATACTCTGTTGACTATGGTTTCAATAATAATAAACATTCATTAGCATATCGCATCCATATTTGGCCATGCCCATGTTGATTAGAGTATTAAAAACTTAGAAATAAAAAAATTAGAAAAAATAGAAAATTAGAAATAAAAATGGGCTATTAAGTTGCGATTAATCACGAGTTAACTCATGACAATCATGTGATTAATCGCGATTGAACACATCAATCAGGAGACGTTTCAGACGCGCGCTCCAGCTTCACTTCAGCGGCAGGTGCGAGTCAAACGAGGAAATAGCCCTGTGCTCGCAGCGCGTGCTCTTCAATACACCAATCAAAGCGCGAAATAAACTACGAGCATGCAATGTCGTGGTCAGTTAAGTCATGAAATTACCAAAAAGACCATTAAAGCTGCCTTAAAACTGTGCATGCATGTAATATATTTTATATGAGTAAGATTTATGAACATGTCTCTGAAATGGTTTTCCAAACTGTCCTGGAGCACCAGCACTGTCTCCCTCATCTAACACACCCGATTCAACTCGTCAGCTCATTAATGGAGACTTTAAGACCTGAAGAGGGTCAGAAAAGGTGATGAGAGTTGAGAAAAAATATGATGCGTGTCAGATCCGTGTCACGTTCAGCAGCGGCAGCTCTTAAAGAAATATAATAACTAAAATAACCTAATACCTTGGTATCAGTGATACTGGCCTTTAATAACAAAAAAGGTGCCATTAAACAAATATTTACAAAAATATACTGTCTTTATGTTGTTTGTAGACTACATTATTTTGAAGATTGAATGTGAAATTATTGCAATGTAAGAGTATATTTAAGTGTATTTCTTTTTCTTTCTCTTTCTTTCTTTCTTTTGAACTACGAACACACCTAATATAAAGTGAGACCTTGTTTTGTAAAATAGTACTAAAAATACTGTATAAGACCTTTGAAGTGTAATACAAAATATAAAAATATATGATGTCTGAGAGTGTAGAGAAACTTATCAGAGTTTCAACCCTTAAACATAAGTGTTTTTATGGCTTATGGTTATAATGTTTTTATCAGTTTATCAATCAGTTTATGGCTTTAAACTTGAAAAAGTGACCCAAATAATGTTAATAATTCTTGAAAGAATATGAAAATGTAATGAAAACAAATCTCACCAATCATATATATTTCATGTATTTTTTTAGACTCAAACTTAATATGTCCACATTTTTAAAATGAGAAAAACACAAACTTTTTGCATTTTAATACTAACACAAGAATGTACTCTTTGAACTCGCACACTCGTTATTTATTTATTTGATCACATTTGTATTTTAATATAATTTATACCTGGTATGAAATAGTTTCTAAGCATTAGACAGCAGCGCGTGAGCAGGACTTTTATTCTGCTGCGGTGGTGTGACGTCATGAGGATGCGCCGCGCTCCTGCATCTGCTGTGATTCAACTGAAGAAAGGTTTGTGTTTTAAACATTTAACGTGTAGAAACGGTTCAAAGTTTTACATGCCATACATTAATATTTTTACATAACGATAATTTAACTGTTTATTAATTACTGTAACGTATTAATGTTTTATTTAAAAGTTATTAACGTTATTTGTGAGTAAAGCGCATCCACACACGAGACAATAAAAGGTGAATCTCACTTCACTCCGAATATCGTGAATCAGTTTATCATAAACATGATCGAGTCACTGGAGGAACCGAGTCAACTGAATCAAACGATTCACAAAATGACTCGCTGACGTCACATGCTGGCCAAAAAAGTTTAATTCGACACAAACGTGTTTAAACCAAGAGACATTTCATTGTAGTGCAGTCTATTAAATGTATATTAGTTACCTAATGATCTGCTGACCACATCACTGCTTGTGTGTTATTGTGTGAATGTTTAGAGTGTAATCAGGTGATTTAAGTCTCTCTCTGACTCACTCCCTCACTAGTGTGCTGACTGCTGAACTAATGTGCTGACTCCCTCACTAGTGTGCTGAGTCCCTCACTAGTGTGCTGACTCCCTCACTAGTGTGCTGACTACTGAACTAGTGTGCTGACTACTGAACTAGTGTGCTGACTACTGAACTAGTGTGCTGACTACTGAACTAGTGTGCTGACTCCCTCACTAGTGTGCTGACTACTGAACTAGTGTGCTGACTACTGAACTAGTGTGCTGACTACTGAACTAGTGTGCTGACTCCCTCACTAGTGTGCTGACTACTGAACTAGTGTGCTGACTACTGAACTAGTGTGCTGACTACTGAACTAGTGTGCTGACTCCCTCACTAGTGTGCTGACTACTGAACTAGTGTGCTGACTACTGAACTAGTGTGCTGACTCCCTCACTAGTGTGCTGACTCCCTCACTAGTGTGCTGCCTCCTTCACTAGTGTGCTGACTGCTGAACTAGTGTGCTGACTGCTGAACTAGTGTGCTGACTACTGAACTAGTGTGCTGACTCCCTCACTAGTGTGCTGACTACTGAACTAGTGTGCTGACTACTGAACTAGTGTGCTGACTACTGAACTAGTGTGCTGACTACTGAACTAGTGTGCTGACTCCCTCACTAGTGTGCTGACTACTGAACTAGTGTGCTGACTACTGAACTAGTGCGCTGACTACTGAACTAGTGCGCTGACTACTGAACTAGTGCGCTGACTACTGAACTAGTGCGCTGACTACTGAACTAGTGTGCTGACTCCCTCACTATGGTGCTGACTACTGAACTAGTGTGCTGACTACTGAACTAGTGTGCTGACTCCCTCACTAGTGTGCTGACTACTGAACTAGTGTGCTGACTCCCTCACTAGTGCGCTGACTCCCTCACTAGTGTGCTGACTCCCTCACTAGTGTGCTGACTCCCTCACTAGTGCGCTGACTACTGAACTAGTGTGCTGACTCCCTCACTAGTGTGCTGACTACTGAACTAGTGTGCTGACTACTGAACTAGTGTGCTGACTACTGAACTAGTGTGCTGACTACTGAACTAGTGCGCTGACTACTGAACTAGTGCGCTGACTACTGAACTAGTGCGCTGACTACTGAACTAGTGCGCTGACTGCTGAACTAGTGTGCTGACTCCCTCACTAGTGTGCTGACTACTGAACTAGTGTGCTGACTCCCTCACTAGTGTGCTGACTACTGAACTAGTGCGCTGACTACTGAACTAGTGCGCTGACTCCATCACTAGTGTGCTGACTACTGAACTAGTGCGCTGACTACTGAACTAGTGTGCTGACTCCCTCACTAGTGTGCTGACTGCTGAACTAGTGCGCTGACTACTGAACTAGTGTGCTGACTACTGAACTAGTGTGCTGACTACTGAACTAGTGCGCTGACTACTGAACTAGTGCGCTGACTACTGAACTAGTGTGCTGACTCCCTCACTAGTGTGCTGACTGCTGAACTAGTGTGCTGACTCCCTCACTAGTGTGCTGACTACTGAACTAGTGTGCTGACTCCCTCACTAGTGTGCTGACTACTGAACTAGTGCGCTGACTACTGAAGTAGTGCGCTGACTCCCTCACTAGTGTGCTGACTACTGAACTAGTGTGCTGACTACTGAACTAGTGTGCTGACTACTGAACTAGTGCGCTGACTACTGAACTAGAGCGCTGACTACTGAACTAGTGTGCTGACTCCCTCACTAGTGCGCTGACTACTGAACTAGTGTGCTGACTCCCTCACTAGTGTGCTGACTACTGAACTAGTGTGCTGACTACCGAACTAGTGCGCTGACTACTGAACTAGTGCGCTGACTACTGAACTAGTGTGCTGACTACTGAACTAGTGTGCTGACTCCCTCACTAGTGCGCTGACTACTGAACTAGTGTGCTGACTCCCTCACTAGTGTGCTGACTGCTGAACTAGTGTGCTGACTCCCTCACTAGTGTGCTGACTACTGAACTAGTGTGCTGACTCCCTCACTAGTGTGCTGACTACTGAACTAGTGCGCTGACTACTGAACTAGTGTGCTGACTCCCTCACTAGTGTGCTGACTACTGAACTAGTGTGCTGACTCCCTCACTAGTGTGCTGACTACTGAACTAGTGTGCTGACTCCCTCACTAGTGTGCTGACTACTGAACTAGTGTGCTGACTCCCTCACTAGTGTGCTGACTACTGAACTAGTGTGCTGACTCCCTCACTAGTGTGCTGACTCCCTCACTAGTGTGCTGACTACTGAACTAGTGTGCTGACTACTGAACTAGTGTGCTGACTCCCTCACTAGTGTGCTGACTACTGAACTAGTGTGCTGACTCCCTCACTAGTGTGCTGACTCCCTCACTAGTGTGCTGACTCCCTCACTAGTGTGCTGACTACTGAACTAGTGTGCTGACTCCCTCACTAGTGTGCTGACTCCCTCACTAGTGTGCTGACTACTGAACTAGTGTGCTGACTACTGAACTAGTGTGCTGACTACTGAACTAGTGTGCTGACTACTGAACTAGTGCGCTGACTACTGAACTAGTGCGCTGACTACTGAACTAGTGCGCTGACTACTGAACTAGTGTGCTGACTCCCTCACTAGTGTGCTGACTCCCTCACTAGTGTGCTGACTGCTGAACTAGTGTGCTGACTCCATCACTAGTGTGCTTAACTACTGAACTAGTGTGCTGACTACTGAACTAGTGTGCTGACTACTGAACTAGTGTGCTGACTCCCTCACTAGTGTGCTGACTACTGAACTACAGCTGATTGAGACGCACCTGATATTTAGTTTGGCTTTATTTCTCTCATCTTAAACAGAACCGAGTGTCCAAGAAACTGCTGCTGAAGCGACTGAGGTCCACACACTATTATAAAGATGGCGTTTATTAAAGAGGAGAGTGAAGATGTTAAAACTGAAGAAGCGTTCAGAGTCAAACATGAAGAGCCTGAGGATCAAACAAAGATGGCGTTTATTAAAGAGGAGAGTGAAGACTTCAGGATTGAAGAAGTGTTCAGTCTGAAACCAGATACTGAGGAACAAACAGGTCAGTTTTCATCCTCAAAGCTGAACTCATTTGATCCGTATTCAGATGTCCAGCTCTACAGAAATTAAAGATGTTATGAAGAATGTCATATGCGTGTCCTAATTAAAGTGGTTTTATTTGATGTGGAGCGGGTCGACGCATGTGGACAGACATGTTGAGATCACATGACCAGACAAATACTAACGCTGGCTTCATGTGAGCCCCCCCCCCCCCCCACGCCGATCAAACTGGTGTCCGACAAGCGAAGCATAATATAATAAAATATTGAATGGGAATATACATTGCACTTGACCTATCACTACAAGACGACTCTGACTTCTAAACCTTTTTTTTTTTAAGAATAAAAAAATAATAATTTTGGGTCATGAATGGTTTTGAAAACACAGGTGCAGAAAGAAAACATTTATCTGGATAAATGATAAATCAGTACTTCTACTTTTACCAGAGTATTTTTTAACACAAGTATCTGTACTTCTACTTGAGTACGAGAAGTGAGATGGACTATTTTCTTTAGCGGAAGAAATATAAATCATTTTTAAATCAATAAACTCCTTTTAAAATCAATATGTGTCAAATTATTGATTTATTTTGTAGGTAGCCATGTAATAAGCGGGATAATGTAGAGTTTGTTAAAATGATAGAGCTGATAAAATGTAAAAACTGTAACTTGAATGCAATGTAAGTCGCTTTGGATAAAAGCGTCTGCTAAATGCATAAATGTAAATGTAAATGTAAATGTAAATGTAAGTTTGTCTTACATGTGCTTCATGAGGCACACACGCGCGGTCTCTTGCTCTCTCTCCCTCTGTCATGCACGCGCTCTTTGCCATCTGACGTGCCGCCCGGTGTGGCCCTGTTGCGTGGGGACGGCGATTGTGGTTCCGTCCCGGGTTACCATGGTGACGGCTGTGAGATGCCAGCTGTCAGGTCTTCTGTGTTCGGGCTTCCTACGGATGCTGTAGTTTGTCAACAACGGTTAAAATTCATGTTTGATTATGTTCCTGACAATTACAATCCTAATTTAGCTCTCTGTGCTGCGCATTTTACGGAAGACAGCTTCCAGAATCTACACGAGTTCAATGCCGGATTCACACAGAAACTATTACTAAAACATGGAGCGGTTCCAACTTTAACTCCCCCAGAGTTAATAAGTTGAGTTTTACCATTTTTGAATCCATATATTATATTATAGCTATATTATAACTAGTTACCTAGCTGGGGACTACTTTCAGGCGCTGCGTAATATCACTGCGCCTGCTGCGGCCATGTTACGGCAGCAAAGTTCCTTGATTATTACGCCAGAATGAGAGTATAGTTCCTAGCCAAATCAGACTAGAAAATCGCAACTTTTCATTTTCCGCCGATCTTAGTACACGATATAACTACAGAAGAGTCAAGTTTTAAATAGGAAAACGATCAAAACTCTTTGGTCATTTTTGAACGCGATGCTACTGGTCTAATTGGATTCAATGATCTATGCTAAGCTATGCTAAAAGTGCTATCGCCAGACCCGGAGATCGGCTGAATGGATTCAAAAATGGTAAAACTCAACTTATTAACTCTGGGGGAGTTGGAGAATGAGCCTATTTCCAAAAAAAGTGGAGTGTTCCTTTAAAACCAGAGGCAGCAGTTGTTGTTGGGCCACAAACTGTAAGTAAGATTTCATAATTTTAAATGTATTTGCATGTATAATTTCAGACGTAATGTTTTAGTTTTATCAAGGACATAAACAAATGCCAACGCTGGCTTTAGTAGCCAGTTAGTTAAATGCTATTTCGTGTGTCTATGACAAACGCGTACAAACATTTTGGACCTGAATTTGTAATTATGTACTAATTTTGTAAATGTATTTTCCATGTATACTTTATGACGTAATTTTTCGATTTGATCAAGAATGTAAACACAAGCCAGCGCTGTTTGGTTAGTAGCCAGTTAGTTCGATGCTAGTTCGTGTGTATAAGACAAATGTGTACAAACGTCAATAAATGATATGTAATCACAACAGCAAACTTCATTCAGAAACGTTTGTAAGAGCCGTGCTTGCAGAAGTTCTGCTTGACTCTCTTCATTACCGCTTTCTGGGTCTGATTCTGGCTCAAACTGATACGGCAATATTGACACCATTATTAACATTTGACCGCAGCACATGCAGCTGTCGCTCGTGAAGGTAATGGGCGTGACGTTTCTGCACAACGTGCAGTACACAGTTTAGCCAATCACAACTCACCGGCCCAACTGACCAATCTGAGCCCATCGCCTGCTTCTGAGGGAGTGGTTTCAGAGAATCAGGAAGTCAGCCGGTCGTTCAAATGACAGAGGAGAAAGCGGCTTACAATAAAGGGGAAATATATGAAAAATAAGGCGTTTTTTAACAAACGAAACATGAAGACATGTTATATTGCACCCCATAATCACAATCAAGCAAAGAAAAAAAGCAGTAAACCACCCCTTTAACATTAAACACACTATCTATTTCTGAATTAAAAACAATGAAAACCATTCATTTCTATCAATTAATTATGCAAAAGTATCTAAAAACAAAACATTTGTTTTGCGTAAAACCTTGACATGTGAGTGATCATCTGTACATTTGGTAGAGTGAAGGGTGTAGATTTGATTTGAACATGGGGTAACATAGGTATGCTGTCTGATATGTGTATTTTTTTCATAAACGCATAAGCCCACACAGTACAGTACAACCTCTGCTGCTCACAGCTGTGCACACAGACTGTAGCCTAAAGATGACCGCTTTCATGCTCTTCCCAATATTACGAAAAATACCATTGTATTTGAAGTTAACAGGCGAGAACCAATGAGCTTCATTTTTGTGTGTTGTGCAGCACATTTGAGGTTTATTCTCGTTCATCAAGCATGTATTGTTGAGCTTCTGTTCCCGTTTGCTGATCAATGTGAATAAAGCCTAAATTCAGTATGTTTGTTATATAAAGTCGAGCCCGACCGATATATCGTTTTGCTGATTTTATCAGCCGATATGAGCCTGTCGCAGATATATTGTATCTCTAGTTTCAACATTATTTGTCCTTCAGACATTCATCTTTAAAAGAAAAGTATCATATTTTTGCAAATTGACCCACATCTGGTTTTTGACCACTGAAAATATGTACATTTTAACAATTTACTCTTGAAGCCATTAAAATTCTCTGGAACCAAACCATATAAGGCCTTAAAAATTAAGATGCCAAAAGGAATGTTTAAGACCCAATATCTAATAGGGCATCAAGATATATTTTATACTTCTTGAGTTACAGGCATGCAAACTTTGGAGAAAAAAACTTTCCCCATTTTTGAATGGTCACCATTGGCACATAATGCAACGAAGATTGCTAAAGTGAACAGATTTTACTAACAGGCCTACCAATCTCTGTAAAAATAAAATTGTGATGCTGCCATCTTTCTGAAGCCATTTTACCCCCTGTAATTTGGCTCTGAATCTCAGGTGAAAATTGCCATTTTGACCCCCCCTCTACAAATGAGTGGATTACTCAGTAAATATTCATCCATGACATTTAATATTCTGGCTTTCATCACTATACATGTCTGTCTTTCTTCAGAAAAAAATATTAGCAAAATCAAAAATTTGAGCCGGGGACCTCTGGTTGAGTTGACACGGAATGACCCTATGACCATTTAAAGTAAAATGATCCCAGATGTACCTACGGTGTGTAGGGTTGTGCTGGGTCGTGACTAACAGCTACCATTGGCTGTGGTATGGCAACACACATTTTTGTCTGGATGTTTTGTTGAAGCACAAAGCTTTGTTTACAATATAAATAACTGTTTAGCAGGCCAATGTTACATCTCACCAATTACAGAGGTAAAAGAATCCCATAAATCTAAATGAAGCCATATTGCCATATAAATGAAGCAGCTTTGTGTTCTGTTTTGCCGTTTAATCACTCAAATTTCCACATTTAAAAAATATTAATGAATTAATTTATTTGTTCCTCATTTTAGTTAAGGCATGGTCACATTGTTCTAAATTGATGCTTTTCTTTGCTTTAAAGAGAGAACAGATCAATGTAACTTGGCTCGTGGCCACAAATTTAAGTCATAGGAACGAATTACTAATATTCACATGCACTGGTAAATTAGTTTTGCTTTCCCAAAAGCACAACATCTAATTTAAATGTCTTGTTCATGCAGAAAATATCTTTAACTTTTTTGACCATTTAGACAGTTTCAATTTCCTTGGATTATTATTATTATTTGTCAATTAATGGATCAGTGATTAATTATTAGCATCCCTATGAGAAAAGTCTAATTAACTATATCTTCTGGGTCAAACTGTGCTTTTTATAAAGGGTTTAACTGCCAGCTCAAAGGTTCTTGGAACATGACCTAAAGAAATAGTAATATTGTCAAGTCAAGTCAAGTCACCTTTATTTATATAGCGCTTTTAACAATACAGATTGTGTCAAAGCACTTAACAGTATCAAATTGTAAGATAGAGTGTCAGCAATGTATAATGATAAGATTAAACACTCAATTTTCAGTTAAAGGCATTTCATTATTGAATTCAGAGATGTCATTGTCTAGCTCAGTTTAGTTTAAATAGTATCTGTGCAATGAAATTGGCGATAATCGCTAGAAATTAAGTGTCCCCAACTGAGCAAGCCAGAGGCGACAGCGGCAAGGAACCAAAACTCCCTCTGAGACAGAATGGAGAAAAAAACCTTGGGAGAAACCAGGCTCAGTCGGGGGCCAGTTCTCCTCTGACCAGACGACACCCACAGTTCAAAAGTTGATATTTCTATTTTAATTTTGTTGCAATTTCTAACAATATTATATTATGTAGTTAGGTATTTTATTATATTTTTAGTTATTTTTTAGTTTTATTGTATTTTAATCGAGGTCTTCGCTGGGGATATGTCTCTGGGTGTCCTGGTCACGATCAGGGCTGCAGACATCATCTCTTGGTGCTGATCCACCATCTGATCATAGGAAAGAAACAGACAAATATTAGCGTAGATGCCATTCTACTTACGATGTAACGAGTACACCGTGTGTTGTGGGAAGTGTTCCCGGTTCCGGTTGATCTAATTAATGCAGCCTAACAATCCTTTAACGGATTTGAATAATAGAAGCGTATTAGTGTGTTATGTGTACGCCAGGCTAAAGAGATGGGTCTTTAATCTAGATTTAAACTGACAGAGTGTGTCTGCCTCCCGAACAGTGTTAGGTAGATTGTTCCAGAGTTTGGGTGCTAAATAGGAAAAGGATCTGCCGCCGCAGTCGATTTTGATATTCTAGGTATTATCAAACGGCCAGAGTTTTGAGAACGCAGCGGACGTGGAGGACTATAATGCGATAAGAGCTCGCTCAAGTACTGAGGAGCTAAACCATTCAGGGCTTTATAAGTAATTAACAAGATTTTAAAATCTATCCGATGTTTGATAGGGAGCCAGTGCAGTGTTGACAGAACCGGGCTAATATGATCATATTTCCTGGTTCTAGTAAGGACTCTAGCTGCTGCATTTTGGACTAACTGTAGTTTGTTGATCAAGCGTGCAGAACAACCACCCAATAAAACATTACAGTAGTCTAACCTTGAGGTCATAAACGCATGAACTAGCATTTCTGCATTTGACGTTGAGAGCATAGGTCGCAATTTAGATATGTTTTTGAGATGAAAATACGCAGTTTTACAGATGCTAGAAACATGGCTTTCAAAAGAAAGATTGCTATCGAACAGCACACCTAGGTTCCTGACTGATGAAGAAGAATTTACAGAGCAGCCATCAAGTGTTAGATAATGTTCTAGGTTATTACATGTGGGGTTTTTAGGTCTGATAATTAACACCTCTGTTTTTTCAGAATTTAGCAGTAAAAAATTACTCGTCATCCAGTTTTTTATGTCGACTATGCATTCCGTTAGTTTCTCAATTTGGTATGTTTCACCGGGCCACGAAGAAATATAGAGCTGAGTATCATCAGCATAACAGTGAAAGCTAACACCATGTCTCCTGATAATATCTCCCAAGGGTAACATGTAAAGCGTGAAAAGTAACGGCCCTAGTACTGAGCCTTGAGGTACTCCATACTGTACTTGTGATCGATATGATACCTCTTCATTCACTGCTACGAACTGATGGCAGTCAGATAAGTACGATTTGAACCATGCTAAGGCACTTCCAATAATGTCAACAAAGTTTTGTAGTCTATTCAAAAGAATGTTGTGGTCGATAGAGTCGAACGCAGCGCTAAGATCCAGTAGAACTAATAAAGAGATACAACCACGATCAGATGATAGAAGCAGGTCATTTGTAACTCTAATGAGAGCAGTCTCAGTACTATGATACGATCTAAATCCTGACTGGAATTCCTCACAGATATCATTTTTCTCTAAGAAGGAATATAATTGCGAAGATACTACCTTTTAGGGGTGACCCCGAATAGTCGACGATTCGATGCTTCGATTCGAGGAGCCTGATTCGGCTCCCACTCTCACAGTCGAATATTCACGGGGTGTTATGATCATACCATTTTGGCTATATGGGGGTGCTCAGTGTCTGATTTCACATCAAACTACAGGTTTTCTCCCAATAAGTTCATATACAGCCTATTATGATAATGCTGTAAATAAGAATCTGAAAAGATAAAAATCTTTAAATAAATATTTTAACGTGCGTGAATAAATCCATATTAACGTTATGTTGTATAAACAAGGAAACATATTTTATATGAGCTAAATGAGTTAAATCCCATTGATTAAAACCCTGCTATCAAATGCTTCATTCTACTGGTCATCCAGCGCGCGCTGCTCAAAACAGAAATACAGAACATTAATAACTGACATATACATAACATAATAATGAGAGCACTATTGTAAAAAATGATTCGCTGATGTTTAACGTTAACTATCTTTTAATCAAAACATTATACATTATTCACTCCGTTTGTATCTGCGCAGCGTCCATTACACAGTTTCCTTGTGTGTTAACGTCAGTATTTATGTGTCGAATGTCTGACTTGAGTCTTGGTAATGTATTTTGCCCCACCCCCAAACATATGATTCGACTATCAGTCGACTATCAGCAAGATTCGAAAATTCCGATTCGACTATGAAAATCTTTAGTCGGGGACACCCCTACTACCTTTTCTAGTATATTTGACAGAAAAGGGAGATTTGAGATCGGTCTGTAATTAACTAGATCTTTGGGGTCAAGTTGTGGTTTTTTAATGAGAGGCTTTATAACAGCCAATTTGAAGGTTTTGGGGACATATCCTAATGACAATGATGAATTAATAATAGCCAAAAGAGGATCTATGACTTCTGGAAGCAGCTCTTTTAGTAGTTTAGATGGAATCGGGTCTAACATACTGTGACGGATCGGTGGCCCTCCCCCTCATCATCATCACCACCCCGTTCCTTATTCGCCGCCCTTCACCAGGCTCCCGACTGGAGTGGGTGGATGAGAGGACGGGCGTGGGATCAACGTGGGCTGGCGCCGTTAAATGCCGAGCGCGCCTATCCTCGAGAGACCAGTCTCTTCCCCGTGCATGCACGCTGGTGTCCTCGTGGGTCCAGGAAGGGTGCGTTGAGGGACATCGTGCCGCCGAGGATGTGAGCCGTGGAACCTCCAGAGTCAGCGTGAGAGCCGCACCCGTATTACGGCCGTCGGGCCAGGAAGCCGGGTCGTCCATCCCGCCAATGGCCCATAAGCGGTAGACGAAGAGCCGCCGCTCCAGAGAAGCCGCCGCCCCTCGTGCCCCGGGCCGCGGGAGTGCGTGCGGCCACCGGACTCCGCCCCTTGCCTGGACCCTTCCCTTCTGGAACACTGCCCTCCTTCACGAGCCCCACAGCACAACGAGGACACCAGATCCCCCCTGTTTTATGGACACTTCTTCCCCCTGGACACTTTATTATTTTATTATTTTGTTTAATAAAAGCCTCTCCAAGGCCTGACGCCACACCCACTGTGTCTGTGGCTCCTCCCGTCACAATACATGTTGTTTGTTTAGATGATTTAACAAGTTTATACAATTCTTCCTCTCCTACAGTAGAGAATGAGTGGAATTGTTCCTCAGGGGATCTATAGTGTGCTATCTGATGCGATACTGTAGCTGATGGCTGCAAGGATACAATTTTATCTCTGATAGTATTGATCTTGGAAGTAAAATAGTTCATAAAGTCATTACTGCTATGCTCTTGGGAAATGCCAACACCTGTTGATGCTTTATTTTTCATTAATTTAGTCACTGTATTGAATAAAAACCGAGGGTTATGTTTGTTTTCTTCTAGAAGAGACGAAAAGTAATCAGATCTAGCAGTTTTTAATGCTTTTCTGTAGGATAGGGTACTTTCCCGCCAAGCTAAACAAAATACCTCTAGTTTAGTTTTCCTCCAGCTGCGCTCCATTTTCCAGGCTGCTCTCTTTAGGGCGCGAGTGTGCTCATTATACCACGGTGTTGGACTCTTATCCTTAATCTTCCTTAAGCGTAAAGGAGCAACCGCATCTAAAGTGCTAGAAAAGAGAGAGTCCATAGTTCCTGTTTCATCATCAAGTTGTTCTGAGCTACTGGATATGCTGAGGAACTGAGATAAGTCAGGAAGATTATTTATAAAGCAGTCTTTTGTGGTAGAGGTAATGGTTCTACCATATTTGTAACAAGGAGCTGGCTTTACAGCTTTAGCTATATGGAATATACAGGAGACTAGATAATGATCTGAGATATCATCGCTCTGCTGCCAAATTTCAATGCCACTGACATCAATTCCATGTGACAGTATTAAATCTAGAGTATGATTTCGACAATGAGTAGGTCCTGACACATGTTGTTTAACACCAATAGAGTTTAGAATGTCTATAAATGCTGATCCCAACGAATCTTTTTCATTATCAACATGGATATTAAAATCACCAACAATTAGGACTTTATCTGCAGTCAGCACTAACTCCGATAGAAGATCAGAAAATTCTTTAATAAAGTCTGTATGGTGCCCTGGTGGCCTGTATACAGTAGCCAGTACAAACATCACAGGGGGTTTATCATTAATACTTGTTTCTTTGGATAACATTATATGAACGAGTTATACTTGAAACCCAACCTCTGAGAGATACTGAAAATATTTTTATAAATTGTAGCAACACCTCCCCCTTTACCTTTTGGACGCGGTTCATGTTTGTAACAGTAATCTTAGGGTGTAGACTCGTTTAAAGTAATGTAATCATCTTGTTTTAGCCAGGTTTCTGTCAGACAAAGCACATCTAGTTTATGGTCAGTGAACATATCATTTACAAAAAGTGCTTTTGAAGAAAGGGATCTAATATTCAATAAGCCAAGCTTTATCGTGTGTTTATCTGTATTTATATTGTTTTTTTATTTGTTGAACATCAATTAAATTGTTACTATTACTTTGGTTTGGATGTTTTCTGTATTTTCTAGTTCGGGGAACAGACACAGTCTCTATAGGGTGATATCTAGGTGAAGGAGTCTCTATGTGCTGAGAGTTAACTGACTTCTGTGACGTGAGGCGGCTAGCAGACGATCGGTTTAGCCAGTCTGTCTGCTTCCTGACCTGGGCTCCAGTTAGTCAAGTACAAACTCTAAGACTATGTGCCATATTTCTAGAGAGAAGAGCGGCACCACCCCAGGAGGGATGAACACCATCTCTTTTCAACAGGTCAGGTCTGCCCCAAAAACTCATCCAATTGTCTATAAAGCCTATGTTATTTTGCGGGCACCACTTAGACATCCAGCCATTGAGTGACGACAGTCTGCTATGAATCTCATCACCCCGGTAAGCAGGGAGGGGACCAGAGCATATTACAGTGTCTGACATCGTACTTGCAAGTTCACACACCTCTTTAACATTATTTTTAGTGATCTCCGACTGGCGAAGTCGAACATCATTAGCGCCGACGTGGATAACAATCTTACTAAATTTACGTTTAGCATTAGCCAGCACTTTTAAATTTGCCAAGATGTCAGGCGCTCTGGTATGGAAGCATATGTGTAGCAAAATTCAATGTGCAATGTAATATGCAAAATGGCAATGCAATATTCAAAATGGCAATGCAATATTCAAAATGGCAATGTATTTCTGTATTTAAATTTACATTTTCCATTACCCCATATGTGCAAAGTTTGGTGCAGAAGGAAAATGAAAATGAAATTATAGTATTTACATTTGCCATTTCCAACAGTAGTCTTAATATGTAAAGTGCATAACATTTTAACGCTTTATAAGTAGCGAAATTAAAATTAAAATATATAACCCGAATTGATTTGATATGTGTAACATGTCCAAGCAGAAATGGTAGCAAAATGATCATTTAAATGTTATTTGTCCTAAATGCATTTAGACTAACAGTTAGGACACTTGCGATTGCATTTTCATCACAACTCGTGGGATATGTGTAGCAAAATTCAATGCGGCTTTGAAAATGCATTCCTAGCTAACCACGCCCACCCTCCGTCATTCATTGCGTCAAGGTGGGGATTGGCGGAAGCGTGTTACATTTAGATTGCTCCAGACATGGCGGCTGGAGATCTGATAATATCGTTGAATTCACTGGCAGATGAAGTGGAGCGTGAACGGAGATCAGCAGATTTTTACGCGCATGTAGGTGACAGAACTAGTGGGACGACCGGTGTTACAGTTTAACTGGTTTCCGTGTTATCTGGTGACCAACTTGCTGGTTCAGGTCTCCGCTCCAGATGTGATGGAACGACCGCTGCAGATTCCCCGATTCTGCGAGCTCAAACTGCCGTGATATTAAACTGTCTAATAAACGCACACTTGCTCATTACACGATTTTGGTATTCTTGTAATGATTACAAATCAATGGTATGATCGCCCGTAGCGGCTGAATTACAGAAAAAAAGAAAAAAAAAAGAAAAAAAAAAGTCTTGTTTGGCACGGGTTTCGAACACGCGCTAAAAATAGTCGCATTGTGGGGATGCCAGTAATGAGCGCATTGAGCTACCGAGCAGCTTTGAATTAACTCTCGGCGTGACATTATACAACATGGCTGAATCAAGGAAATGTGCCCGTGTTAACTTGTGACCTCTGTTTACTTATGAAAATTAATATTATAGTAAAAGTAGATTGCATTTTATGGTTTGTGATGGTAAAGTACATTTCATTGAGTCTCAGACAACTAGCCTAAATTTGGGGCTACTGTGGTTTAATTACAAACGATATAGTTAAACTATATTTACTATAGTAAAAACATGGTATATTTTCCGGGCGATCATACCATTAATTCAACTATATTATCAGATCTCCAGCCGCCATGTCTGGAGCAATCTAAATGTAACACGCTTCCGCCAATCCCCACCTTGATGCAATGAATGACGGAGGGTGGGCGTGGTTAGCTCGGAATGCATTTTCAAAGCCGCATTGAATTTTGCTACACATATCCCACGAGTTGTGATGAAAATGCAATCGCAAGTGTCCTAACTGTTAGTCTAAATGCATTTAGGACAAATAACATTTAAATGATCATTTTGCTACCATTTCTGCTTGGACATGTTACACATATCAAATCAATTCGGGTTATATATTTTCATTTTAATTTCGCTACTTATAAAGCGTTAAAATGGTATGCAATTTACATATTAAGACTACTGTTGGAAATGGCAAATGTAAATACTATAATTTCATTTTCATTTTCCTTCTGCACCAAACTTTGCACATATGGGGTAATGGAAAATGTAAATTTAAATACAGAAATACATTGCCATTTTGAATATTGCATTGCCATTTTGAATATTGCATTGCCATTTTGCATATTACATTGCACATTGAATTTTGCTACACATATGCTTCCATACTCTGGCTCCTGGTAAACAATGGACTATGGTGGCTGGTGTCTCTATTTTCACGTTCCGTACAATAGAATCGCCAATAACTAGAGCACTTTCATCAGGTTTCTCAGTGGGTGCTTCACTGAGTGGGGAGAACCTGTTTGATGTTCTGATCGGAACGGAAGAGTGGTGTTTTGACCCGCGACTATGCCGCCTCAATGTCACCCAGCTGCCCTGCTGCACGGGCTCAACCGAAACCGAACAATGTACAGGACTCCCTAAGCTAGTCGCATCCAAAGCAGTATCTACAGCACTCACATTCTTACTATCCTCAACTAAAGTTTGGATGCGTGTCTCTAATTCTAAAACCTTCTCTGTCAGCCTAACTATTTCCCTGCATTTATCACATGTGAATCCCTCGCTGCTGACAGAGACAGATAAACTATACATGTGGCAAACAGTGCAAACAACAATAGCAGGAGAAGAAGCCATTACTCGCCGTGATTGATGAATGATACCAACTTAACTTACCACTTACCACTGTTGTTTGATGAACTCGTGAAAAGCGGAGCAAGAAAAAAAAAGAAAACAATAATAGGCGCGAATAGAAATGCAAATGGAACCACGAGTGACAAGCTAACGGGCTAACAAGCTGCACTCGCGGTTTTAAAAGCGAACAATCAAATTAGTTAGATTAGTTTGAAAGATAACACAAGAAATATGGTGGGAATTAAGTTATATGTTATCACTATAGACAAAAGGGAGTGAAAGTAAGGTAGAGATTCAATAAAAAGCAAAGGTACATGGAGCTACAATCACAAACCTCTCAGCAGCACAACAGACTGAAGCCGAGCAGTGTTTTTGTGAAGATTGTGAAGATTAGCGTTTCTCAACTCTAGCTCTGAAGGTCCCCTTTTCTGCAAACTTGAGCTTTCAAATAGTGCTTTCTGCCTTTAGCTTTCAAATAACACAGAAGACCTTGAGATTAGCGTGTTCAGGTGTGTTTGATTAGGGTTGGAGCTAAACTCTGAAGGATAGGTTTTTTTTTAAGGCCCTGAGTTGGGAATTTCCGGCACGTGTATTGGGACAAGTAGGACATTGACCCTTCAGAGCAGGTCTTGACACCTCTGGTACGGGATCAAGCATACATGTTGTTGATTTTGATGCATTACGTACCTAAATGTTTTGATGTCTGTTGTATTATGCTATTAAACTGGGGATAACTTTTGTTTGTGTTTTTCACCTTTAGACCTAATGGCATTGAAAAAAGAGACAGAAGTACTCAATGGCATTGAAGAAAAAAATCAAGATGAGAATCTGCATGATTTCACAACTGGAAAAAAATATTTTAGGCGTTCACAGACTGAAAAGATTTCCACACGAAAAAAAGCTCTAAAGAGTGGAACAACTAGAAGTGACTTCACTAGCTCTCGGTTTGGAAAGAGTTTCAATCAACAAGGAAACCTTAAAGTCCACATTGGGGAGATCCCTTTCAGTTGCCAACACTGTGGGAAAAGTTTCACTCATAAAGGAAGCTTTAAGAGGCACATGAGAATTCACACTGGAGAAAAGCCTTACACCTGCAAACAGTGTGGAAAAAGTTTTGCTCAACATGGAAACCTTAATGTCCACATGAGAATACACAATGGAGAGAGTCCCTTCACTTGCCAACAGTGCGGAAAACGTTTCAGTCATCAAAGAAGCCTTAACCACCACATGAGAAATCACACTGGAGAGAAGCCTCACACCTGCAAACAGTGTGGAAAAAGTTTAATTTATAAAGGAAGCCTTAAGAGGCACATGAGAATTCACACTGAAGAAAAGCCTTTCACCTGCCAACACTGTGGAAAAAGTTTTGCTCAACATGGAAACCTTAAAGTCCACATGAGAATACACAATGGAGAGACTCCCTTCACTTGCCAACAGTGTGGAAAAAGTTTCAGTCAAAAAGGAAGCTTTGACAGGCACATAAGAATGCACACCGGAGAGAAGCCTTACACCTGCAAACTGTGTGGAAAAAGTTTCAGTCAAAAAGGAAGCTTTGACAACCACATAAGAGTTCACACTGGAGAGAAGCCTTTCACCTGCAAACTGTGGAAATAGGTTCAGTCAAAAAGGAAGCTTTGACAACCACATAAGAGTTCACACTGGAGAGAAGCCTTTCACCTGCAAACTGTGGAAATAGGTTCAGTCAAAAAGGAAGTTGACAACCACATAAGAGTTCACACTGGAGAGAAGCCTTTCACCTGCAAACACTGTGGAAAGAGTTTTGCTCAACATGTAAACCTTAAAGTCCACATGAGAATACATAATGGTCCCTTCACCTGCCAACAGTGAGTGCGTTTACATGCACCCTCTTAATGCGATTATAATGAGATTTTGACAATATTGAGATTAAACTTTACCTCATGTAAATGCAATACTTTGATCTAAATGGTGTGATTAAGCTCATAATCGCAGCAAGCATAATCGTATTAACATAGGTGGCGTACACCGATTTTAATCTAAATATACATGTAATATACATTTAATCTTAATCGCAGTATTGCAGCTCTGACCAAAGTGAGCATGCGCATGTGCTCGTGACATACAGGTTCTGGTCATATAATTAGAATATCATCAAAAAGTTGATTTATTTCACTAATTCCATTCAAAAAGTGAAACTTGTATATTATATTCATT
Source organism: Acrossocheilus fasciatus (assembly GCA_036784905.1). Taxonomy (NCBI): domain Eukaryota; kingdom Metazoa; phylum Chordata; class Actinopteri; order Cypriniformes; family Cyprinidae; genus Acrossocheilus; species Acrossocheilus fasciatus. The sequence continues at coordinate 32,884,912 of CM071959.1, forward strand.
CATTACACACAGACTGATATATTTCAAATGTTTATTTCTTTTAATTTTGATGATTATAACTGACAACTAAGGAAAATCCCAAATTCAGTATCTCAGAAAATTAGAATATTACCTGGGGCTCCTTTTGCCTGAATTACTGCAGCAATGCGGTGTGGCATGGAGTCGATCAGTCTGTGGCACTGCTCAGGTGTTATGAGAGCCCAGGTTGCTCTGATAGTGGCCTTCAGCTCTTCTGCATTGTTGGGTCTGGTGTCTCTCATCTTCCTCTTGACAATACCCTATAGATTCTCTCTGGGGTTCAGGTCAGGCGAGTTTGCTGGCCAATTAAGAACAGGGATACCATGGTCCTTAAACCAGATACTGGTTGCTTTGGCACTGTGTGCAGGTGCCAAGTCCTGCTGGAAAATGAAATCAGCATCTCCATAAAGCTTGTCAACAGAAGGAAGCATGAAGTGCTTTAAAATCTCCTGGTAGATGGCTGTGTTGACTGTGGACATCAGAAAACACAGTGGACCAACACCAGCAGATGACATGGCAGCCCAAATCATCACAGACTGTGGAAACTTCACACTGGACTTCAAGCAACTTGGATTCTGTGCCTCTCCTCTCTTCCTCCAGACTCTGGGACCTTGATTTCCAAATGAAATGCAAAATTTACTTTCATCTGAAAAGAGGACTTTGGACCACTGAGCAACAGTCCAGTTCTTTTTCTCCACAGCCCAGGTAAGACGCTTCTGACGTTGTCTCTGGTTCAGAAGTGGCTTGGTAGCCCTTTTCCTGAAGATGTCTGAGCGTGGTGACTCTTGATGCACTGACTCCAGCTTCAGTCCACTCCTTGTGAAGCTCTCACAAGTGTTTGAATCAGCTTTGCTTGACTGTATTCTCAAGCTTGCAGTCATCCCTGTTGCTTGTGCACCTTTTCCTACCCAAATTATTCCTTCCAGTCAACTTTGCATTTAATATGCTTTGATACAGCACTCTGTAAACAGCCACACCTTTCAGTAATGACCTTCTGTGACTTACCCTCTTTGTGGAGGGCGTCAATGTTCGTCTTCTGGATCATTGCCAAGTCAGCAGTCTTCCCCATTATTGTGGTTTCAAAAAACAAGAGATACCCAGAATTTATACTGTAGGGATGGTCATTTATTCAAACTCAAATGTAAATATTCTAATATTTTGAGATACTGATTTTTGACTTTCATGAGCTGTAAGCTCTAGTCATCAAAATTAAAAGAAATAAACATTTGAAATATATCAGTCTGTGTGTAATGAATGAATATAATATATAAGTTTCACTTTTTGAATGGAATTAGTGAAATAAACTTTTTGATGATATTCTAATTATATGACCAGCACCTGTATGAATGACTATTGGAAACTCTGATTATTGGAAATAATCGCATTATTCGTGTGCATGTAAACATAGTCAGTGTGGAAAAAGATTCAGTCATCAAAGCCTTAGCCACCACAGGGGAGTTCACACTGGAGAGAAGCCTTACACCTGCAAACAGTGTGGGGAAGGTTTCACTCATCAAGGAAGCCTTAACTGGTACATGACTGTTCAGACTGGAGAGAAGTCTTACACATGACAACAAAGTGAAGAAGTAGTTTCACTCAAAAAGGAAACTTAGACAGGCACACATGAATTCACACAGAATAAAACCCTTACACCTGCCAACAGCATTTAGAGAGTTTTACTCAACATGGAAACCTTAGAGTCCACATGAGAATTCACACCGCATAAAACCCTTACACCTGCCTCCTGCAAAGCAAGTAGAATTGTCAAAGATGGGTCAGTACCAACTGTTTGTCCAACTTCATATTCGGAACATGTAAGTACAGCACGTTATATTTTGAGAATGTGCTTGTTAGCACGCTGTATGGTTAATGTGGCTTAAGTTACCACAGCTCTGATCTTCATGAATACAGTCAGAGACAATGTCATTAGTTTTATTTTTAAGAAGTAATAACATTGCGCTTCTGAATTTTACAGGCAGTGAGCATTTTGGGGTTAAAAATCACAAGCTCTTGTCTCTATGAACAAAGTAAGAGACGATGGCAACTTTAGCCACATAAGCATATTCAGAAAGGCTTTTGCAAACACACTTTATAAAGTGTGATACTTGTGTGTTGTGGATATGAAGGTGGACCACGAAGAGTTGGTATTGATCCATCTTTGAGAAGCAACATTTCTGCAAATCCTGCGTTGTACTTGTGTGGCAAGTGGAATATTGTTATACTAGTTTATTGAAATTACTATTATTATTAACTAATGGCACTAATGCAAGAGGCTTTTATTTTGAAATTTGTATAAGGAAAAATTGCACCGTGATGGTCATGTGATCGCAAACACAGTACTGTAGTGTTATTTTTGTATTTCTTCATACATTCGTAATTTGTATTTCTTTGTTATTGGTTTTGCTTTTCCCTTTGTATGAAATTGTTAATCTATATAAAATGTTCAGGAAACACTGTTCACGTAAGTTATGTCGTGTGTAAGTGCGAGGGTAGAGCTGATGTAATTTCCGGGAGCCCTCTCTCTTTCGCGGGATGTCGTTGCGATGAGAAAAAGTGTTAAAATATGGTTAATTACTTACTGTTTATGGATTTTCTGCACCATATGTGTGTGTTTGTTAACTTTTCTTTTTTAAGAGATTAGTACTCCAAGTATAAATGTTGTAAGAGTATACTTAATCGAAATTTGAATTTGAGTAATGGCCGCTACTACACGTGCAGGATGCTGATGAGTTTCATTATATGATGATGCATACTTGGATAAAACTTTTAACTCTGTTTTACGAGTTACACGTTGATGATTGTGTGAAGTTGTATCTGTTTACCTTTAATGATCCATGAGAGGCTTGAATGTATTTCCTGTTATATGAATGTACATGAATGTTATTGTATGTTATAACGCACTCTTTCGTGGGATGTCATTGCGATGAGAGGCACGGCTAGACCAGATATTCTCCTGTTACTATCTGATGGTGTCTGTTACACTTTAATACAGAAACTGAGAAGCTGAAAGTAAACCACATGACAACCGCATCATGGTGTAAGTTCTCTTTTATTATCGACACACACAACGCAGAAGATAACTCACTACAATTGCAAAGCGGTCCAGTGTACAATGGTTCACACAAACATACAAATGTAGCTAATTTCTTGGCACACAATTGAAAAGAATCCACTGCATCCTCAGTGGCTCAGATTCTGGGAGTTTATTACTGCAGACAAAAACAAGAGTTACAATGTTTAAATAGCTGAGACATTTTATGACTATCTGCTCGAGCAATATAAACATGGTGGAATCTGTGCTAATAGGGCAGAGATTGTCACCAGTGGGCGGGGCTTTTCCATACTATGACGTCATCGTAGGGAGAAAACTGGAACAGCCTGTCCTCAGACAATGCTTCTGATTTATGGGGATTATTAAAAAGGAGTAGGTGGATTTTTACAAATATAGAGTGGTTCTTTACACACACTGTGGACACACATTAATGTTTAAACATCACATAAAGGTATAATATGTCCTCTTTATTTAATTTACAGGTCTGGTTCTCACCTAACTGATGAGCAGGAATTGTATTTTGTGAGTAAAGTTGCAAATCCCTCCATTAACGTCAGTTGCCTTCATGATAATCCTCGGACACGTGCACGTGAAAATCGCGATGCAGCATAAATGATAAATCTGTTAGGAAGTAACTAATGAAAAAATGGCATATTTAAGCACAATTTATTAGTATTTACTTTGGTATAATTAAATGTATTTGTGGCACGCTATAAATTGGTATACCTAAAGTCTGTTAAATTGGAACTAATTTTGTCCTAAATGCATTTTAGATTTTCAACTAAATTTGTATTAAATATACTTGTTTGTGCTGAAGTGGAAATATTCCAATTAAACTTAAATACACTTTAACTATCAATTCTTGTATTTAAGTTTTGAAATTTAGAATTCACTTAGCATGAACTTCAAATGTATTATGGTGACATTACAACTGCAATTAAATTACACTGTAAGAGTGTTGAACATACATTAGTATGTACTGATAACAAACTGAGGTCATTCTATACCTTTACTTTCAGTGACTTTAAAACACATTGCAATGGCATTCCAAGTACACTTAGTGTGCTTCTAGAACATTTAATCATTTAGCAGACACTTTTATCCAAAGCGACGTACAATATGAGAACAATAGAAGCAATCAGACCATCGAGAGTGCAGCAGTATACAAGTGCCATGACAAGCCTCAGTTAGTCCAGCACAGTACACGTAGCTAGTTTGTTTGTTTGTTTGTTTTTTTTATTTAATTTTATTTTTTTAATAATAGATGGGCATAATAGGTAAGTGGTAGTATTAGTATTAGTCGATCAGGTGCTGGCAAAAAAGATGTGTCTTTAGATGATTTTGAAAAATGCTAAAGACTCAGCTGTTTGAATTGAGATTGGGAGGTCATTCCACCTGCTGGGAACAGTCCAGGAAAAGGTCTGTGAGGGAGATTTGGTACCTCTTTGTGATGGCACCACAAGGCGTCACAGACATGAGAAATATATGTGTAGAAAGCTTGAAATATCTACTTTTAAATAAACCAATTCAAATCGAATACAAATAATCTCTTTTTATTTAAAATGCATGAAAGTAAGGAGTGGTACAGATTCTCCTATATCAACTCATTATAGCTAATGTGAGTTGAGTGCGCTGTTCATATGGAAATGAACTGAGGTGAGCCAGGTCACGTACACACCCCCGAGAAATGGCATAAACCTATCTGAGGGTTGTCCCCCCTAAAAATATCATTACAAGCGACTCTGTATTAAAAAAATATAATGGACATATACTTAAAATAATTGTGTGAGTAGTAAAACAAAATAAACGCAAAAAAAACGTTTTAAGTTCAGAAATGTTTTGATTCCCCCCTCCCTTGCCTCACAGTGGTTTGGTCCACTGCCTGCTTTCCTTCTTTACCGAATACCGATACACACACACGAGTCCGGTGAGAGAGAGCAAGTTCATCAGTAACAGTTAGTTATGTGTAAGTAACTTAGACTGTCAAGGCTATTTTATTCTCTTTAAACATCGGGTGAAATGATTCTTTCTCTTTAATACAGATGATGCTGGATCAATAAATTAGTCATGGTAAAAAATTATGATATCCAATGTTTTTCTATGAGTGATTATAAGGTTAACAAGCTTAATACCGTAGCTTGTCACCCACTACAACTAACACGGCGATAAGCCTGTGTGTGAACTGATATTAGGCTAATATTGTAGACCTACCTATGTGTTGGGTTTTGCTCAATATGATGTTAAGTGGCAGATCAGTGGGCTTAATGCGGTTGAATATCTAAAGAGACGTACTCGGTTTCAGACGAAACCTAAAATACTATGGAGGACGCAAAATAATAATTATAATATGACCGTGTGGTGAACCATATGAACCGAACTCATATTTAAACATGGTACATGCTGTGAACGCATAGCTATCCTTTTAAGTACAATTTTGGCTGCATTATTTGTGTCCCCTTCAAAAATTGCTCTTGAGAAATTTTATGTTTATTGTCCCCCTCTACTGTTAGATGAAATTTACGCCCCTGCCTGTATTGTCTTTCAAAATGTGCTTCTCTGTCATTGGATTGTAATCAGATGAGGGGCGTTTATATCTAGTCTCAGTATGGCAGCCGCGGACGGATTGGCTACCAAAACGCGAATTAGCGATCTGAAACAATGGCCTCAGCACCTGAAGGGTTTTTATTTAGGGATAGAGTAACCAGACGTCCCGTTTTTTCCGGGAGTCACAGTTCGTTGTCGATTAACTTAAAGTTAGTGACGGCGGGATCGAGCTGATAGAAGTGCTCTCTCTCGCACACGCTTCACTTCAGTTCTCATACAGCGCACGATCAGTTCTCGGTGCTCAAATACACACACAGCAGTTCAAATGTCTATTGTGTAAAGTATCTCATGTAAATTCAGTCAGTTATGGCTTAAGTGAGCGTGAACAGGTGGATGAAAACTGAATGTGTGTCAGTATTACATGCCTGCCTTCCGTCTTAAAGGGACAGCATTCCTATCCGTGTCATACGTTTATTTAACATCTTTTGTTGGTTAACATTTATAATTAAGTAAAGCTACTGTATCTGAAAAATGAGTTTAATTTGTATCTCTACCAAAAAATGAAAATTTATTCCAGTTCTTCCAAATTCAATCCTTATGATTAAAATTTCTCATAAACTTAATTGATTTGATCTAAAGAGAGAAGAATTGATGTCTATTTTTGTTTGAATACTACATATAAATAGCTACCAAAATAAATGTTGTTAACGGCACTTTGACTAAAAGTAATGACTAAAAGTTGACAAAAATACAATGAATTTTCGTCGACTAAGACTAGACTAAAACTATGAAAGACTCAAATGACTAAAATGTGACTATTAAGCATTTTCATCTCAAGATAAAGGCTAAGAATAAATCAAAAATACCTGCCAAAATTAACACTGGTTTGGATGATGGCACACTACATGGGTGAAGAAGCATTTCGGATGGTTCTGGACAGCGAGGAAGAGTTTACTTTCTCGTCAGTGGAAGAACGCGACTCCAATGACGAACAGTTGCATTTTGAAGAACTTCTGGACCCAGCGGAGGATATAATTCCCGACGAGTACGCCTTTCATTCTTACCTTCATGAGTTAAAATGTTGCTCAGCTATTTATAAAATGCTACGTATGTTGGATATTTCCAGACTAAAATTAGCCGGTATTCAGAGTAAAATTGGTTGAAATATGAAATATGTCTTACAGGCTACTTTTAGTTTTAAACCCAAAAACTCCTTGTAAAATTAACTTGATCAATAATGTTATAGTAACTTGTAAGATTTAAGTTAGTATCAGTTAAAATGACATAGTAACATTTACAGTTGCATGTCAATAAATTAGAATGCCGTGGAAAAGTTAATATATTTCAGTAATTCAACTCAAATTGTGAAACTCATTTATTCAATATGATTTTGGCTCACATTTAACAAAAACCCACCTCAACCAATTAGAATATGGTGACATGCCAATCAGCTAATCAACTCAAAACACCTGCAAAGGTTTCCTGAGCCTTCAAAATGGTCTCTCAGTTTGGTTCACTAGCTACACAATCATGGGGAAGACTGCTGATCTGACAGTTGTCCAGAAGACAGTCATTGACACCCTTCACAAGGAGGGTAAGCCACAAACATGCATTGTCAAAGAAGCTGGCTGTTCACAGAGTGCTGTATCCAAGCATGTTAACAGAAAGTTGAGCGGAAGGAAAAAATGTGGAAGAAAAAGATGCACAACCAACCGAGAGAACCGCAGCCTTATGAGGATTGTCAAGCAAAATCCATTCAAGAATTTGGGTGAACTTCACAAGGAATGGACTGAGGCTGGGGTCAAGGCATCAAGAGCCACCACACACAGACGTGTCGAGGAATTTACATTTACATTTACATTTAGCCATTTTGCAGACGCTTTTATCCAAAGCGACTTACAATTGGGGATACAAAAAGCGATTCATCTTGAGGAGGCAATCCGACAAACGAAGTGCTTGTAACACCAAGTCTCAGGCGTTGTTTAAATAAGTACAAGCTAGCAGGGGAAGGAATAAATAAGGAGAAAGTTTTTTTTTTTTTTTTTTTTTTTTTTTATGTGTGGGGTATAGTCAAGTAGTGTCGAAAGAGATGAGTTTTCAGCTGTTGCTTGAAGATTGACAAGGATCCGGCACTCCGAATGTGGGTGGGAAGATCATTCCACCAGCTAGGAATGGTGAACGAGAATGTTCTGGAGAGAGATTTTGAGCCTCTTTGTGATGGTACCACGAGACGTCGCTCACTAGCAGATCTCAGACTTCTGGAGGGGATGTAGATTCTTAGTAGTGAGTGCATGTAGGCGGGTGCTGAGCTTGTGGTTGTTCTATAAGCAAGCATCAGTGTCTTGAACTTGATGCGGGCTGCGATTGGTAGCCAATGCAATGAGATGAAGAGAGGTGTGACATGGGCTCTTTTGGGTTCCTTAAAGACCAGTCGTGCCGCTGCATTCTGAATCATTTGTAGAGGTTTGAATGTGTTTGATGGAAGTCCAGCCAGAAGAGCATTGCAGTAGTCCAGCTTAGAAATGACAAGGGCCTGGACGAGAAGTTGTGCAGCACGCTCCGTCAGAAAGGGCCTGATCTTTCTGATGTTGTGTAGTGCAAACCTGCAAGCTCGAGCAGTCTTTGCAATGTGGTCTTTGAAGGTCAGCTGGTCATCAAAGATTACACCAAGATTTCTGACCGAGGTTGATGGGGTAATAGTTGATGAACCTAACTGGACCGTGATGTCATGCTGTAGAGTTGGAGCGGCGGGAAGGACAAGAAGCTCAGACTTTGCCAGGTTGAGCTGAAGGTGATGTTCTTTCATCCATGCCGAAATGTCCGCCAGGCAACCTGAGATCCTTGCAGCTACCGTTGGATCATCTGGTTGAAAGGAGAGATAAAGTTGTGTGTCATCAGCATAGCAGTGGTAGGAGAATCCATGTGCCTGTATGATTGGACCCAGCGATGTAGTGTATGTGGAGAAGAGGAGGGGTCCAAGAACCGATCCCTGAGGAACCCCAGTGACCAGTGTATGTGCTTTGGATACCTCCCCTCCCCAGGCCACCCTGAAAGACCTACCAGTGAGATAGGATTCAAACCAGCGAAGTGGAATTCCAGTGATGCCCAGTGATGAGAGGGTGGAGAGGAGTATCTGATGATTGACAGTGTCAAACGCGGCAGATAGGTCCAGCAGAATGAGGACTGATGATTTGGAGTCAGCTTTCGCAGTTCGCAGGGCTTCAGTGACAGAGAGAAGGGCAGTCTCAGTTGAATGTCCACTCCTGAAACCTGACTGTTTAGAGTCCAGTTTGTTGTTCTGCGAAAGGAACAATGAGACCTGGTTGAAGACAACACGTTCAAGTGTTTTCGCTATGAATGGAAGGAGAGAAACAGGTCTATAGTTTTCTATCAGAGAAGTGTTTAGTGTGGGTTTTTTGAGCAGTGGGGTTACCCGAGCCTGCTTGAACGCAGTGGGGAAGATGCCTGTGAGGAGGGATGTGTTGATGATGTGTTTGAGTGCCGGTAAGAGCGTGGGAGAGATTGCTTGCAGAAGGTGTGATGGGATTGGGTCAAGAGGACATGTTGTAGGATGGTTGGAGAGGAGAAGTTTGGATACTTCAGCCTCCGTCAGGGGACGGAAGGAGAAGATGGGAGTTTTAGCAGTGGATGTGGTTGGTCGGGGGTCCTGTGTGCGTGGAGGTGAGAATTGATCGCTGATCGATCTAGTTTTGTCAGTAAAAAAGGTTGCAAAGTCATCGGCTGTAATAGAAGTGGTAGGAGGTGGTGGAGGGGGACAGAGTAGAGAATTAAATGTTCTGAAGAGGTTACGCATGTCTGGAGCGCTGTTGATTTTGTTGTGGAAATGTGAGGATTTGGCAGTGTGGACATCAGCAGAGAAAGATGAGAGCAGAGACTGATACCTACTCAGGTCCGACGGGTTGTTTGATTTGCGCCATTTCCTCTCTGCCGCTCTGAGTTTAGTCCGATGTTCACGGAGAACATCAGATAACCAGGGGTTAGAAGGGGCAGCCCGTGCTGGCCTAGAGGAGAGAGGACAAATGTCGTCTAGACAAGAAGTTAAGGTAGAGCATAAAGTTTCAGTAGCTGTGTTTACATCCAGAGATGAGAAATGGCTAGGTGAGGGAAGAGAGGCGGATACTACAGAGGAAAGATGGGAGGGAGAAAGGGAGCGTATGTTTCGTCTAAAAGTAACCGGTAGGGGGGTTGTTGGCACACGGGCAGCAAAGTGTAGTGTAAATGTAATGAAGAAATGGTCTGAGATATGTAGCGGTTGTACCAGAATGTTATCTGCAGTACAATTGCGTGTGTAGATTAAATCAAGTTGGTTGCCTGATTTGTGCGTGCTGGTAGTGGTAAGGCGATTGAGATCAAATGAGGCTATGAGTGAGTGGAAGTCTGTAGCATAAGGCTTGTCTAGGTGAATGTTGAAATCACCAAAAACTAGGAGTGGAGTGCCATCCTCTACGAAAGAGGACAGCAACCCGTCCAGCTCCTCTAGGAAGGTGGCTAGAATTTGTCCAGGCGGACGGTAGATTACCACAATCTGGAGTTTAATCGGTGCTGACACAGTAATGGCATGAGATTCAAAAGAGTTGTAATTGCATAGGGTAGAGCGGGTTGAGTATTTCCAATTGTTTGAAACGAGCAGGCCAGTGCCCCCACCCCTGCCAACTTGACGCGAGGTGTGAGAGAAAGAGAAATTAGTAGAAAGAGCAGCTGGGGTTGCTGAGTCTTCTGGACGAATCCAGGTCTCAGTCAAGCCCAGGATGCTAAGAGTGGATTTTAAAGAAAAGGCAGAAATGAAATCAGCTTTGTTGACGGCTGACTGACAATTCCAGAGACCCACAGAGAAAGCCAGAGGTGTAGTGGAAGATGTAGAGATAGTGCGTAGGTTAGCAGGATTACGTTGCCGTCTGTGTGTGATGTTAGGGCGTGGTCGATAGAGAACCGGAATTTTTTGGAGACACATGATAGAGGTAGAAGAAAAGAGGATAGGAAAGTCGAGTGAGTGAGGAAGGAAGAAAGGGTACTTGTGTGTAGCTCGGTGTCGTTGCTCGGTTAAAGTCGCGCAGGAAAAAGTCGCAAGTCTTTACACTCCTCGGTCTTCACACGAGGAGGCTGAACACGATGGCTGAACGCTTCCGCGTCAGCGCACAGACTTCAAACAAATACACACTCTGGAGTGAAAAAAGCTGTGGCCGCTTTTAATTAGCACAGACAACAGCCAATCGCAGGGCAATGGCTCCAATCGAAACTAACAATTCTCACTTAAGTGCAGGAAGGAGTTTAAGCTAAAGGGCCAGTTATTCAAACGACCAGTAAGTGCAATCACAAATATAAACCACAACGAAAAAGCAGAATACAAATACGTAGGAAACTAACTATTCTTTCCTAGCAGCAAGTAATTAATATAAACAACAGAACTAAGAACAAGAATTAAAAACACTTACGCGTTGCCGTCCGTCTCTTCGGTGACTAGTCGGCTTCTCTTTGGCTACAGTTGTCGTGTTCCTCTTGTTAAGCCACTCCTGAACCACAGACAACCTCAGAGGCGTCTTACCTGGGCAAAGGAGAAGAAGAACTGGACTGTTGCCCAGTGGACCAAAGTCCTCTTTTCAGATGAGAGCAAGTTTTGTATTTCATTTGGAAACCAAGGTCCTAGAGTCTGGAGGAAGGGTGGAGAAGCTCATCGCCCAAGCTGCTTGAAGTCCAGTGTTAAGTTTCCACAGTCTGTGATGATTTGGGGTGCAATGTCATCTGCTGGTGTTGGTCCATTGTGTTTTTTGAAAACCAAAATCACTGCACCTGTTTACCAATAAATTTTGGAGCACTTCATGCTTCCTTCTGCTGACCAGCTTTTTAAAGATGCTGATTTCATTTTCCAGCAGGATTTGGCACCTGCCCACACTGCCAAAAGCACCAAAAGTTGGTTAAATGACCATGGTGTTGGTGTGCTTGACTGGCCAGCAAACTCACCAGACCTGAACCCCAGAGAGAATCTATGAGGTATTGTCAAGAGGAAAATGAGAAACAAGAGACCAAAAAATGGAGATGAGCTGAAGGCCACTGTCAAAGAAACCTGGGCTTCCATACCACCTCAGCAGTGCCACAAACTGATCGCCTCCATGCCACGCCGAACTGAGGCAGTAATTAAAGCAAAAGCAGCCCCTACCAAGTATTGAGTACATATATAGTAAATTAACATACTTTCCAGAAGGCCAACAATTCACTAAAAATGTTTTTTATTGGTCTTATGAAGTATTCTAATTTGTTGAGATAGTGAATTGGTGGGTTTTTGTTAAATGTGAGCCAAAAACATCACAATTAAATGAACCAAAGACTTAAACTACTTCAGTCAGTGTGCATTGAACTTATTTAATACACAAGTTTCAAAATTTGACCTGAATTACTGAAATAAATGAATTTTTCCACGACATTCTAATTTATTGAGATGCACCTGTATATATAATTTAACTGATGTAATACATAGATCAGGGGTGCAAAACTCAGTTCCTGGAGGGCCACAGCCCTGCAGAGTTTAGCTTCAGCTCTAATCAAGTCATTTAGGCTTATTTGAAAACTGTGTTGGAGCAGGTTTTGAACTAAACTCTGCAGGGCTGTGACCCACTAGGACCTGATTTCTGCACCCCTGACATAAATATAACATTTGATCATTTACCTCAGATCATGTACCTTGGAGCTGCTACAAAGCATCAACTGCCTTTGGATTTTTCCATCAGTCAGTGGAGAGACATGGATTTCCGTTAAGGTAAAACAGTTTGTACTTTCCAGCATTTTTTTTTAATAGATCAGTGCTTCTCAAACCTGTCCTATGGACCTCCCTCCCCCCACTGCACAATTTGAATGTTTCCCTCATCAGACACACCCAATTCAGGTCTTGCAGTCTCTGTTAATGAGTTGAATCAGGTGTGTCTGATGGGAGGGAAGGTTTGTTGTAAGAGACTGTTGTGTTTTTGTGTTTATGGAAACATGGCTTAACAACAGCGTACCGGACTGCGCCATTCAGCTCGACCAGCTAACATGCTATCGAGCAGACAGAGCTCTCGAGGGAGGTAAGAGATGTGGCGGCGGGCTCTGTGTTTACATCAATGATGTATGGTGCCGCGACGCTGTTGTGGTCTGCAAACACTGCTCACCACTGGTGGAGTTTATGATTATCAAGTGCCGGCCGTTCTATCTACCAAGGGAATTTACAGCCATACTGCTCGTTGCTGTATACATCCCTCCCAGCTCCATCAACTACAACAGGAGTGAGGCACTAAATGATCTGTACCAGCGCATCAGTGAGCAGCAAACAGCCCACCCAGATGCTTTTCTAATCTTGGCTGGGGATTCCAACCACGCAGACTTAAGGAGCGTGTTTCCAAAAATTCACCAACACATAGACTTTCCTACAAGGGGAAAAATACCCTGGACTTTGTTTACACCACCCAGAGAGGAGCTAACAAGGCCCTCCCCCTCCCCCACCTCGGAGCCTCAGACCACATCACTGTCATGCTAATGCCTGCATACAGACCGCTCGTTAAAGCCATCAAACCAGTACACAAACAGATAAAAGTGTGGCCTGAAGGGTTGTCAGAGGCACTTCAAGACTGTTTTGACACCACTGACTGGGATATGTTTAAGCAGGCTGCCACATACAACAATACTACAGACCTTCAAGAGTACTCAGAGACTGTCACTGCCTACATCACCAAGTGCACTGATGATGTAACGGTCACGAAGACTATCACTGTCCGGGCCAACCAGAAGCCGTGGCTGACAGGGGAGGTCTAAAGACTCCTGAAGGCTCGGAACGCTGCCTTTAGAGATGGAGACGTGGAGGGCCTGAAGACAGCTAGAGCCAACCTATCCCGCGGCATCAGAGAGGCCAAGAGACAGTACTCCAGGAGGATTGCCCATCGTTTCAGCGACAGCAGGGACACTTGGAGCCTGTGGCAGGGGATTCAGACCATTACGGACTACAAGCCCCCACCACGGACCTGTGACAGCACCATCCCCCTGCTGAACGAGCTGAATGCCTTCTTTGCTCGCTTTGAGGCACAAAACAGCACCACTGCACAGAGGACTCCACCTCCTCCCGGCGACCAGGTGATGACGCTGTCCCCGGACAGCGTGAGGAGATCCCTCAGCAGGATCAATGCACGCAACATTCCTGGGCATGTACTGAGAGATTGTGCAGTGGAACTCACTGATGTCTTCACAGTCATTTTCAACATCTCGCTGAGTCAGGCTGTTGTCCCCACATGCCTCAAAGCTACCACCATCATTCCAGTCCCGAAGAAGTCATCTCCATCCTGCTTCAATGACTACCGTCCAGTAGCACTCACTCCCATTCTCATGAAGTGCTTTGAACAGCTAGTCATGCAACACATCAAGTCTGTCCTCCCCTCTCCCTGGACCCATTCCAGTTTGCATATCGGCCCAACCGCTCGACCAATGATGCCATCGCCACTGCCCTACACCCAGCACTCACACATCTGGACAAAAAAGACACGTATGTCAGATTGCTGTTCATAGACCCTCAGTTCAGCATTCAACACTATCATCCCAAATCAGCTCATACATAAACTGGCCCAGCTGGGGCTCAGCACGTCGCTGTGCAACTGGCTGTTGGACTTTCTGACCGGGAGACCTCAGGCAGTACGGGTCGGCAATAACACATCCAGCACCATCACACTGAACACAGGGGCCCCCCAAGGATGTGTGCTGAGCCCCATCCTCTTCACTCTGCTGACCCATGACCGCACACCGTCGCACAACTCCAATCTCTTCATTAACTCTCTGGGGTCGACGGTATCGCCGGCGATACCAGATAGGTTTTTTTTTTTAAGATCAGTGCAAAAGACACTAAAAATACTCTGTTGATTTTGGTCACACAAATAAGTGTTATACATCAATCGAAACTGTTAAGTGTCTACTTTTTTTGTGTACACTCACAATAACAACACAAACATCAAAATCCTATCGAAAACAAACATTCTGTGATGAAGTAATCCGTATGAAACCAACACAATGTTCAATCTTTCCCGTGTGACTCATTATCTCTAATGTGATCCCGCCCCCGCGCGGCTCGCGCAGTTCATATGTAAATACATGCAAACGCCCAACACAAACAAAGAAGAGATGCTCATCACGGCTACTGTTACTGTTCGTGCTGAGTAAAGGAAGGATTTCCCTCGAAAGAAGAACACGATTTCATCCAGAAGAGGAGCTCAATCTGCTGAGTAAGTAATATTTCTTTTTTGCATTAGTTAAGGTTTTATTGTGACATAAACTTGAACCGATTTAAACAGTTACTAGGGTTTTTCCCAAACGACAACATGATGAATGCTACGCGTCTAAGAATGTTTAGACCATGTTTATTATTAATACTCTGTTCACAAATATATTTTAATGGCGTGCTAAACAATAATAATTAATTTCTCAGATATAAAATATCATTTTTTATAGTACAAAGTACATCCTTTTATTGTACAAAGCTTGCTTGAGTCTGTGGCTACACAGCAAAACCCCCAGTGTTAATTTAACACTCTGAGTGTGGACTCGCTGGACTCATATAAACACTGAAGCAGTGTTAAAGTGAATGAGATAATTAGGTGATTAACTGAGTGATGATTGACCATTATTGAAGACACCTGATGTTAACAAGCAGAATCACCAAAGGAGAAAATCTAAATTTGTATGTCACCATTATAGTGGTCAGTGTTTGCATTAGATGGGATCTTGACCCTTGACTTTTTAATTTTAAATTTTGTTTGTTATAATTGAATTATAACAGCCAGACAAACCAGAGGAAAGATGATCATGTGGTGTTGATTATGTTTTGAACTAGTCATCATGTAGTGACCTGAATACCTGAGTTAGGTTTTCTTTAATGATTACGTCAACAAGGTGAAAAATACAAGATCTCACATATTTGGCATAATCACACAGATGTTTCCAGAAGTTACTCCTACATAAAATAAATTAAAAAAATAAAATAAATTAATTTAGACACACAGACATCAAGAATCAGCGTGAGAATCTCAACAATGGTAAACATCAAAAAAGCATGTTGTAGCCAATGAAAATTCATCATTGGCTCCCATCATGCATTGCGGCATGAATAAATTATGAGGTGAATTGTCTTTGTAACTTCTTTTATTCTTACTATTTTCTTTTATTTTTGCTGTTTTTATGTGACTCTTTAGTAGCTAGTTTTGTGATGTTCAGAGTTGATCTGTTTATCTGAATATGCTGTTTGTCACCGTTGTTGAGATTCATACTCTGATTCTTGATGTCTGTGCCTGACTGAAAGAAATACTTTTTTTTTTTTTTTTTTTTTTTAATCAGAACAGCTTGCAAGAAACCACTACAAAATGTATAGAAAACACAATATCTTTCACTGTGGAGTCACAAAGCTGTTGTAATCAATAAAGCTAATATAACTCAGAGATCAGACTCTAAATAAGCTCAATGACTGCGTTTACATGCGCACGAATATTGCGATTATTTCCAATAATCAGAGTAAGGACTTAATCGCATTTTGATGTTTACATGTCAAGAGCAAGCTCTTACTCCAGTTTACATGCAATTTCCATTATTCTTATTATTCGCTAAGAATTGTGGTTAATTTTTTTTACTGCCATTATTCACATACCCCACTGGACAACACAAATGATGGACTCAGAAAGAGCAGCGTTACTGGTCGCTGTTTTAATTTATTTACATCTAATGCATAATGATTTTGTATGGCTGTATTCCACGTTTTTTCGGCGCCATAGAAATGTGATGGGATTTGTTCGCCTACGCTGCCGTCGCGTCCTGCTCGCCCTTTCTGGATGAGGGTCAGGAACAGAGACTGCTGGCAGCTTGTTGTGTTTTCCTCAGAAAGCGATGCTTTCTTCCCCTCCATCGTTTCTAATCTCCGTATTATTACAGGTGCGTGTCACGTTATTCATATATGTCACAAGCGCATGCGCAGTTTGGTCAGAGCGGCAATACTGCGATTAAGGTGTTTACATGCCTGTATATTCCGATTAAAATCGGCGTACGCCACCTATGTTAATACGATTATTCCTGCTGCGATTATGAGCTTAATCGCATTATTTAGATCGAAGTTTGCGTTTACATGAGGTAAAGCATAATCGCAATATTGCCAAAATCTCATTATAATCATTCACTTTAACACTGCTTCAGTGTTTATATGAGTCCAGTGAGTCCACACTCAGAGTGTTAAATTAACACTGGGGATTTTGCTGTGCAGGGGACATGGTTGAGAAGGAAGGGTAAGTTTATTATATTATGCTTATTTTAGATCTGTGTATTAAACTGACAGTAGCATATACTAGCTGACTATGCTGTTAATATACATCAAACTACAAAAGAAAAACAGAAAATCCCTCTGAATCACATTAGTAGCTTGATAAGAACACATGACTGCTGTTAAGTGCTCTAGTGATGAGATGAATCTGGTGGACTATGCGCTGCTTACTCAGGGGAGGAGATAAGCTAACAAGCCTGTCGCGGGCGGAGCCTGTTCCAAAGTGACGTGACTGGATAGAACATGAAGATGCGTTGTTTTGAAACACGGTTTATGATTTATGGCAAATGTAAAGAAGAAAAAGGAGTGTACACATTGAATACCCAAATTTATGTTCAAACACCATAAAAGTGAATTTCAATTAGCTCCCCTTTAAATTTAGATGTTTTTTTTTTAATTGTGTTGCATGATACATCAGTGGTTGTCTGAATGAGCTTGGCAGAAAAAATGACAGAAATATGCCTAACTCTCTCTGTTGAAGTAATGTGGCAAACCCCTATAAAGCACAGTGGATTATGAATGTGAGCGGATAACAATTTCCCTATTTTTTTATTTTTTCTCTCTCTCCAGGAGAGTCCCTCAACGAAGAACAAAGGAAAAGTATGCGTTGGGAATAATAACATTGTTCCCTGCATTAAAAGATCCTCTTTCAGCAAAAGGATATGTAAGTTGTGTATTTATTTTAAAGGGATAGTTCACCCAAAAATGAAAATCGTGTCATTAATTACTCAGTCATGTCGTTCCAAACCTGTGAGAGATTCATTCATCTTCGGAACACAAATTATGGAGGAGGAAAACTTAGAGCAGATCGTGTAAATTTCATAAACGTTAAGAAAGTGCAACTGGGCAATTTTGTCGACAAATGATTATCTGCATCATTGTCAAATTGGATAGACATAAATTGTCAGAAGTATGGGATTAAGGTTTTTTAATGTTCTTAAAGTCTCTTAAGTTCACCAATAGGGCTGGGTATGGTTTGAATTTTATAGATTCTGATTCCGATTCTTCTTATCGATTCCAATAAGAAAAAAAAATCCAATAAAAAATTGTCCAATATTTATCCTATTTTGTCTGTCTTTTTACAAATTGTTCTGTTGCAGCTGAATAACATGAGCAACAATCAGCAGCATGCAGAACACTTAGGCCTTTTACACTTAGGAGATTTTGCCTATGGACTTGCCAAACAATACCAGAGCAAAAACAACTTTACAGTTGATTTCAAACATTGAATTAAAGTAAACAGTCAGTAATAAAATAGGAACAAACAAATCAATTAGCAAAAGCATAAAAAAATACAACTGAACAAGTTTCAGGTACAGAAATTGAAATCAAAAGTTTAAAAAACGCTATTGTTTTCTCTTCATAAATAAAATATACGTTAATCTTCACTGAAGTAACAAAAGATATTCAGTCAAGATCAGTGGATGGTTTTCTTTTGTTCTCTGTTTAACATTAATAACAGGCAGCACATTTACACATGCATTTTCTTTCAAAACTGTTTACGTTCACTTAAGACAAAAATGGCTGTTTGTATGATTATATACTATGATGACGTATTTTTTGCATATTGGTCGTGAAATGTGAAAGAACAGTCTTTTCTGTAGTTGAAATGCGCGGAACAGTTTGAGAACGGACACAGTTCTCTGTGGTCACACTTCAGGTGTGTGTGTGGAAGTTATTTCCCTTCCTGCAATTGAAAATCACGTTAAAATGTGAACGCAGGAATCGCTAAGTGGAATTAAAATGCACGTATGGAATATCTGGCTCTTGGAAATGTTCCATTCTAAAATGGAACCAGTTCTTGATACCCAACCCTACTCACCACGGTGGCATTTAATTGAACAAAAATACAATAAAAACATTATTAATGGGAAATATTATTTCAGTTGTAAAGGTTTTAGAATGCATTTAAATAATTGTCATAAAACTGTTCACATGGACACAAGCAGTGATGTTTTGCAAATGTCCCATCAGTCAGTGCACAGAGCTATGCCTCTGAAATGGACCTAGATGTGATAAATGAACCATCAACATCTCATATGTCAAAAGAACAGGCAAAAGATATGTGTGCATCGATAATAGCAGAGTTACAGGGCAGTGGTGTGGCCAGTAGTGTTGTGTTATCTGTTGTTGAACGTATGGAGGAGTATGTTGATGAAGTTCATGCACGTCTTAAAGAACAAGTGCTAAGTGCAGTGCCTCCTGACAATCCATGCAGAGATGCAGTTGAAGAGGTTTTCAGCAATACTTTCAATCCATTTAGTGACTTAAACACAAACTGTAAAATTAACAAGTATTTTAGTGAAAAATGGGGCGTTGTCGAACCGGTGGAAATTCATTTAGGAGTGAGGTTTGATTCAAAGAGAAACAAAACATCTGGAGTATATGAACAGGTGCCAGTAAATGACACTTTCATTTATGCACCTCTGTTAAAAACATTGGAGTTCATTTTCAAGAATGAAGAAGTGTGTTGTCAGATGAATAAATCTGCTGCTCTCGGCAACATCTACCAAGACTTCTGTGATGGAAAATACTACAAACATCATCCACTCTTTTCAAAATCAACAAATTCATTGCAAAGTTTATTATGATGAATTTGAAACTGCAAACCCTCTCCGGTCAAAACGTGGTGTTCATAAGCTCGGATGCTTATATTTTACACTCCGTAACTTGCCACCATGTTTAAATTAATCTCTGATGGATATCATCTCATCAGTTTGTTTCATTCCCAAGATGCCAAGAAATATGGCATTGACACAATCCTTACTCCATTTGTAGAAGATGTTCGAGAATTAGAGCTAAATGGAATGAAAGCGTCATTTACTGAACAAACTCTCTATGGCACCATTGCGCAAGTTAGGTTTAGGTCTGAACTCAGTTCTTGGTTACGTGGAATCTTTTTCTGGAAACCACTACTGCAGATTCTGTCTTGTTGACAAAGTGTGGCGAAACGCTAAGGAATTAGAATATAGCACGACTACGCCACCCTGGGTCTAGCCAGGGAACTATAATAAATAGAATTTAGTTTTAGGCAACACAGGACAGCTCACGATAAACTGGCAGGAGGCGTGGATAAAATAATTTTTATTACAATTTAAGAAAGAGTTTGTTACAAGACAGGGAAGAAGTAGTCGCTGGGCACAACAGTTCACACATAACAGACTGAATTCAACACTACACAAATACAACTATAGATGACCTGATTCGTCAAGGACCTCCAATGACCAAGGTACAGGAGCCGAGGGTTGGCAGCAGGGCATAAGGGCACAATCGGCCTACACAGCAAAACACCCTCCACTATACCTGTGACACACACACGCACACACACACACACACACACACACACACACCAGCCAACACTCGTGAAAGAAACACCAACACCAGGACTCCACCCCTGCCTTAGGCACTCAGCCCCTGTAACAAGCAAACATCAGGTTATACACTTAAACAAACGAACAAATCACATTAATCACAAATAGCTTACAATAAGAAAAAGTTGCCCATCCACACAGCAAACCCACAGGTAGAGGATTATAAAGACGTAAACCAGAATAGCTAATCCAATCAAATAATAATAATTTTGTTAAACACCAAACGCAGCCAAAAGCACAAACATCAGGAAACTCACAACATTAACATGGCCATACAGCCATGAAGAGCACTTACAAAAGAAACTAAAGTAAAAGAACAAAAGATAATGGAGCGAAATAAGACCAAAGTCAAATTAAACGCTCACAACAAGCAAACACGGTTCATAAAGCGTCCAATCAGTTGCGTACAAATCAGGAAAAAAAGGAAAGAAAAGAAAGAATTTATAAATTAAGAAAACACATACACACTCTCTCTGAGGCTTCAATAACCACAAAAGAAATACAAAACGACTTTATCAAAACAAAGCAACAGCGTCTCCAGATGATCGTTCCCACGTAGCGCCCACAACAGGAGAGCTAGGTCACCCGTAGCGACGCCACTAATCTGTCTGCAATGAATTTACAATTTAGACAGACCCTCAGTGAATACCAAATCATAATATCAACTATAATAATTTTAAAATACACATACCGTGCGTGTTAATTCTGAAGTCCAATCAGTCAACCAATACGCTGGGAAGCTGAAAGCTCATTCAGTCTATCTGGGAGACAATGGGTTTGACGGAGGGACAAAACGAGTCCGTAATGTTATGTGAACGCCAGTACCCGTCGC
Organism: Acrossocheilus fasciatus; assembly: GCA_036784905.1. Lineage (NCBI taxonomy): Eukaryota > Metazoa > Chordata > Actinopteri > Cypriniformes > Cyprinidae > Acrossocheilus > Acrossocheilus fasciatus. The sequence goes on from CM071959.1 coordinate 32,906,058, forward strand.
TGAAATGGTCTTGCTCAGACTCTGACAGTAAACGAATAACAAAAACACTGCTAACACACACGCGCATGGTTAACTAAAAAACACATCACAACCGACTCCTTTACCTGCAGCGGGACAACCTCAGCCAGACACCAGTCACGGATTCTCTTCCAGCATGCCACTCTATAAGAGAGCCCACCAATAAGAGCTTTAGTGTACCACTAACACCACAGTCAACATACCTGAATGGCGACTAGATATGACGCCGAAAGCAAGGGGCGTGACTCATAACCCCATACTACCCCACCCACGAATTTATAGATCCGCTCACTGTCCGATGATAGGGCAATGAATGAGCAACCAGCCAATCAAATTTAAACAGGAAGAGCTTCACTAATCCTGCCACAATCTACCCCCCGCTTCTGCATCGTCGCCCCGACGATGAACACACTCACTACTCAAGTCCAGGGCCTAAACCATACCGAAATTGGCATAGATGTACCCTCCAGTAATACCCCATCATTACCCGCCGCTCCTGCAGACCGTGGGAGATGGTGCATATTGGAATGCTGACCAGCTGTAGCTCGCCTAGACCGTCGCGGTACCACCTCACCCTCAGGCAAATTTTCTGGAAATTGGACTAAAGCATCCTCGAGAGGCTGACCTAAATTAGCTGGGGCTCCCAGTCCACTGCAAATCAAGGACCCCGAGCACCCTGGGTCAACTGATACCTCGACATCCGCGGCCGAAGGCGTCTCTAGCGCCAACACCCACAAATCTCCCTGCTCTGACCCTTCGGAGACCTGCTCCCCCAAAGGTGGCACCGATTCAACTACTGGGCTAGAAGTAGATACCTGCACAGGAAAATCCTTCTGAGTTCGACCCTTCAACAACGAACGATGCACCTGTCTCACCTTATCCAACTCGTCTACCGGGGCAATGGAATAAACTGAACCTCCTTCTTTAGGGGCCCGCACCACCTGATACACCACTGGGCTCCACAGGTCCCGGATCTTTGAGCGACCTCTCACGCCAACATTGCGGAGAAAAACCAGTTGACCCTCCCCCAGTGGTGTATCTCGCACCTGTGAGTCATGTTGCACCTTACGCCGTTCCGCAGCGACCCTCAGATGCTCCCGTGCCCCTTCAAAAGCCACCTGTAATCGAGTTTGATGTTCTATAACCCACTCGTGTACATTTCCTGCCACCGTCTCCTCCACCCTACCTAACAGAAAATCAACAACTTGGGGTTCTTGACCAAACATCAAATAATATGGCGACTCGCCAGTTGATTGATGGGGGGTGGCATTATAACTAAACAGTACCTGCGGCAGACATGAGGCCCAATCCCGTTTTCTTGAAGGAGGCAGAGTGCGCAAAAGATTGTGCAAGGTCCTGTTGAACCGCTCACATTGGCCATTCCCTGCAGGATGGTAAGGTGTGGTTCGGGACTTCTCCACCTTATACAGATTACAAAGCTGTTGTATAAGTGAAGACTCAAAGTTGCGGCCCTGGTCCGAATGTATCCGACCCGGGACCCCAAACTTGCAGAACCATTCCACCACAAGCACTTGCGCTACTGTTTCCGCCCTCTGATCCCATGTAGGAACCGCCAGGGTGTACTTTGTGAAGACGTCTGTCATCACTAACACGTTCTCCAACCCCGAACTGGACGGCTCCAACACAGTAAAATCAATGGCCAAGATCTCATTTGGCCTAGCGGCCAGCAAGTGCCCCATAAAGCTGGAGGCGATCGGCTGTACATCCTTAGCGGACTGGCAACGTTCACACTCCCTACACCAATGAGCCACCTCCCCAGACATACCCGGCCAATAACAACGCCGACGAACCAACTCCGTCGTACGTTCAATGCCCTGGTGTCCGTGCTCCTGATGCAGCCAAGTCAAAACCTCTTCTCTTAACGCAGAGGGCAGAAGTACTTGAAAAACCTCCTCCCTCCCATCAGGGCGGAAGATTCGACGGTATAGGACCCCCTCACGTTCTACTAAGCGGTCCCACTGACGGAGTAACGTCAAGCTCTTCTTAGATAATACTCGACGTTCCTCTAAGCTGGGGAAGCTCTTACGTCGCCAAAAACACAAGACCCTACCAATATCTGGGTCAGACTCTTGTAGCACCCTCAAATCAGCTGCAGAATGGCTTGGGAAAACCCTCTGTGCAGCTTGAGTAACCTGATATACTGGCTCCATTCCTGCCGCCTGTTGTACGGATGCAGGAACCTCACTGGCTGGTAAAAGCTGTCCCACCCCATCGCTGTCCGCCGGAGGCCGCCTAGAAAGAGCGTCAGCATTACTGTTACTCTTACCTGGCCTATACCGAATCACAAAATCAAAAACAGCAAGCTGGGATGCCCAACGCTGTTCGGTGGCACCCAGTTTAGCTGAAGACAAATGGCTCAGGGGATTATTGTCGGTAAAAACAATACATTTATGCCCCAACAAATACTCCCTGTATTTTTCCGTCATTGCCCACTTGAGCGCCAAAAATTCCAATTTCATGGAGCTATAATTTACAGGGTTGCGCTCAGTGGGCCGCAAACTGCGACTGGCGAAAGCGATAGGTCGAACCTTTCCTTCTTGTTCCTGGGAGAGAACTGCCCCCAGGCCCCGGTGACTGGCATCAACCTCAAGGATGAAGGGCAATGAAAAATCAGCGTATGCGAGAATGGGCGATGTTGTGAGCTTCTCCTTTAAGGTATCAAAGCTCTTTTGACAATGCTCTGTCCACGCACTGGCAAAGCTCAGTCCTACTGGTTTTTTATGCCTGCCCCCAACAAATTCAGCAACCAGCTTATGTAGAGGGCCTGCCAACTTGGCAAACCCCTCCACAAAGCGGCGATAGTAACTGGCAAACCCTAAAAACGAACGGAGCTCTGTCACATTACCCGGACGGCCCCAATTCGCCACCACCTCCACTTTACTTGGGTCAGTGGCAACCCCCTGGGAGGACACCACATGACCCAAATACTTTACCTGTTGTTTGAAGAACGCACACTTTTCCAGCTTGGCCTTGAGACCTTCCCGCTTCAATCGACCCAAGACCACCTCCAACCGTTCCAGATGCTGAGTCACTGAGGAGGAAAATACCACAATGTCGTCCAAATACAAAAGCAACGACTGATGCCTCTGATCACCAAACAATCTTTCCATCAACCGCTGGAAAGTGCTGGGAGCATTACAAAGCCCAAAAGGCATCCTATTCCATTCGAATAACCCGAATGGGGTACAAAAGGAAGTTTTGGGCCTATCCCCCTCAGTGACTGGAACTTGGTTGTACCCGCTGGCCAAATCCAAAGTGGAAAACCAGCGGGCCCCTGTCAGTGCATCCAACGTCTCCTCTATTCGAGGCAGCGGGAACGCGTCTTTCCTGGTCTTTGAATTCAGCTGACGGTAGTCTACGCACATACGTAGGCCACCGTCTTTCTTCTTCACTAGAACAATAGGAGACGCGTACGGACTACAGCTCTCTCGAATTATCTGACCTTCTAGCAGCTGGTTAATGTGCGTCTTCACCACATCATATTCCGAAGGGGGTAAGCGCCTATATCGCTGCCGGACTGGGACATCGTCTGTAAGGGGAATATCATGCGAGATCAGGTTAGTACACCCTAAATCACTATCATGAGCCGAAAACACGGACTGATAACTCCTTAACAGGGTCCTAACCTTATCCTGCTCCTCCATCTCCAATGCAGATAGGTCCACAGATTCAATCCTCTCTCGCAACGAGAGTTCCAACCCACAGCCTTGGGAGCCCACTGTAGCAACTACCGTCTTTACCTCAGTCACCCCTGGAGGTAAGCTCACAACATACACCCCATGCAAGCTACCTAACAAGGTATTTGGGTAAAGTACCGCATCTAACACTCCTACGTTCACAAGTGGGATATAGACGGTGCCTCGGATCACTGGCACTAGGGCAGGAGAGGCCAAAAGGCCAGCCGGAAGTCCAGACTCAAGTGGCTCAAACAACACTGTACCCCCTGAATATTGTTCAGAACAGGTGGCAGTGATTATCTTCATAGTACCACCCGGAACACGGCACTGATGACGCCCTCGCACTCTTGCCCTCCCTACCTGTCCAAAAATTGGCTGGGATTTAATTTCGTGACAATGCTGTAATGCTTGCATCACAAAACCAGGAACCTTTACTACTGGTGGAGAGTCAAACAAGGCCTGGCCGTGTTGGCCAAAGAGTTCCCGGTAGCACCGGCTCAGCACGTTCATCCCCAGTACCCCAGGGACCTGAACACACATGCCACCAGGAGGGTCCCTGACCACCAAGATCCCACATTCTGGCACTATTTTGCCACACAATTCCACGTTCAACTCCATATAGCCAATATATGGAATTGCAAGCCCATTAGCGGCACGTAATTGGAGCCACTGGCACAATTTTAAACGCTCTTGACCCCATGGTTTAAAATTTGCCAAAAAGCAGCTCTCTGTTATGGTGGATACCATAGAACCAGTATCAACTAAACAAGCAATGGAAACTCCACCAATACTGGCCACCAATTGCGGGCAGCCAGACATTAAACGAGACATTGAGCTACCACTAACCAACAAATCCGAGCCCTTAATTCCCCCATCCGAGCTGTGGCTCAACAGCCCGGCGGGTACTAGTTTCCCGACGGCTGGCTTGACCGAAGCTGCCCCTCTACCGGCAATGGCGCAGTAGAACCAGAAGATGACGTACCCGGCCGTGGAGCATTACACTCCCGGGCAAAATGGCCCGGTTGGTGGCAACGCCTACAGATCACGGGCCCATAACGTGGAGAATGACTCCGCGAACGTACACCCTGAAACTGAGCAAAACTTTGGGTAAGCTGGTTCAACTGATTTTGTTGTACCTTCAACATCTCCCTTAATTCACTTAGCTCCGAAAGTGAGGACCCACCTGTATCCGAACGCTGTCCCCCCTGAACCCCATACTGAATCCCATACGATAACGGGACTGACTGGCTACGAGCCCGCACGCCCCCAGGCATACCCTCCTGCTCCCACCTGATTGCTTCACTGTGCACTTCTAACAGCGTGGCATTTGGTTGACGGCGGACTAATTGTTTAAGCTCACGCCGTAGTGTATTGTCAGCCACATGTTCGACGAACTGGTCACGCAATAATACAGGAGCATTTGAAACAGCCCCAGGAAACCGCTGTTTAACTCTCTCCATAAGGCCCATCAAAGCAAGGGAGAACTCTAACAAACCCTCCCCTTCCAACTGCCGCCTGGAGAAAAAGGCTTCCTGTAATGCTACGTGGGACTGAGAACAGCCAAACACCTCGCGCAACGCAAAAAAAATCTTATCTGGATCCCCTCGTTCAATATCAGAACGATAACTGATCTCCTCCCGTGCCTCCCCCTCCAAGTGGTCAAATAAAAAGAATGCCTGGTCCGAGATCGACAAATGACGAGTCCGAATACAGGCCTGTGCCTCCTCAATCCATTCGTTGATGCCAATACCTGACTTGCCATTAAACTTGGGACATTTACGGTCCCTGGGTACAAATACAAACCTTTCAGACTGGCTAGCACCCACACCGACTGGATGAGGTGTAACAGGTTCTGCACCGGACGCATTAAAAGATGCCGCACTGGGACCAGGCAATGCAAGGGAACGCTCTTGGCGCAGCCTCTCATTGTCTGCCTTCAACTGGGCTATAAGTTCTTTGAGTTCTTGGAGTTCCTCCTCCATATTTAAATTGCTACTTACCACCCCAAAAAGGGGAAACCACAGACAGGAGAACCAAAGGAATAGGGGAAAACCGTTCACCACAATCTGGACAGACGCTGCTGCTTTGACCCAAATCTAGAAAACACAAAACACTAAAAAAAAGAAAACAGTCACAACTGAAAACACAAAAGGAACACCAATAAAGAAAACCTAAATAACCACGCCTCTGCCTAAATACCGTGAAAAAAACCCCCTGCCGACTACGCCAAAATGTGGCGAAACGCTAAGGAATTAGAATATAGCACGACTACGCCACCCTGGGTCTAGCCAGGGAACTATAATAAATAGAATTTAGTTTTAGGCAACACAGGACAGCTCACGATAAACTGGCAGGAGGCGTGGATAAAATAATTTTTATTACAATTTAAGAGAGTTTGTTACAAGACAGGGAAGAAGTAGTCGCTGGGCACAACAGTTCACACATAACAGACTGAATTCAACACTACACAAATACAACTATAGATGACCTGATTCGTCAAGGACCTCCAATGACCAAGGTACAGGAGCCGAGGGTTGGCAGCAGGGCATAAGGGCACAATCGGCCTACACAGCAAAACACCCTCCACTATACCTGTGACACACACACGCACACACACACACACACACACACACACACCAGCCAACACTCGTGAAAGAAACACCAACACCAGGACTCCACCCCTGCCTTAGGCACTCAGCCCCTGTAACAAGCAAACATCAGGTTATACACTTAAACAAACGAACAAATCACATTAATCACAAATAGCTTACAATAAGAAAAAGTTGCCCATCCACACAGCAAACCCACAGGTAGAGGATTATAAAGACGTAAACCAGAATAGCTAATCCAATCAAATAATAATAATTTTGTTAAACACCAAACGCAGCCAAAAGCACAAACATCAGGAAACTCACAACATTAACATGGCCATACAGCCATGAAGAGCACTTACAAAAGAAACTAAAGTAAAAGAAAAAAAGATAATGGAGCGAAATAAGACCAAAGTCAAATTAAACGCTCACAACAAGCAAACACGGTTCATAAAGCGTCCAATCAGTTGCGTACAAATCAGGAAAAAAAGGAAAGAAAAGAAAGAATTTATAAATTAAGAAAACACATACACACTCTCTCTGAGGCTTCAATAACCACAAAAGAAATACAAAACGACTTTATCAAAACAAAGCAACAGCGTCTCCAGATGATCGTTCCCACGTAGTGCCCACAACAGGAGAGCTAGGTCACCCGTAGCGACGCCACTAATCTGTCTGCAATGAATTTACAATTTAGACAGACCCTCAGTGAATACCAAATCATAATATCAACTATAATAATTTTAAAATACACATACCGTGCGTGTTAATTCTGAAGTCCAATCAGTCAACCAATACGCTGGGAAGCTGAAAGCTCATTCAGTCTATCTGGGAGACAATGGGTTTGACGGAGGGACAAAACGAGTCCGTAATGTTATGTGAACGCCAGTACCCGTCGCTGAAACGGTCTTGCTCAGACTCTGACAGTAAACGAATAACAAAAACACTGCTAACACACACGCGCATGGTTAACTAAAAAACACATCACAACCGACTCCTTTACCTGCAGCGGGACAACCTCAGCCAGACACCAGTCACGGATTCTCTTCCAGCATGCCACTCTATAAGAGAGCCCACCAATAAGAGCTTTAGTGTACCACTAACACCACAGTCAACATACCTGAATGGCGACTAGATATGACGGCGAAAGCAAGGGGCGTGACTCATAACCCCATACTACCCCACCCACGAATTTATAGATCCGCTCACTGTCCGATGATAGGGCAATGAATGAGCAACCAGCCAATCAAATTTAAACAGGAAGAGCTTCACTAATCCTGCCACAAAAGCATCAGCTCAAACAGTGTATAGTGAAAATGATCGCGTGTAGTACTCCGCAGTAGATTAACCAATGAGGAGCATTACAGTTATCTTGATGAGAATCCCAGGGAAACCTCTTATTTTGGTGTGAAACACAATAGTATACTCAACTCGTTGTCATACTACAGTGTGTCAGATAACTTTGTTTTAGATATCATGCACGATATCTTAGAGGGCGTAGCGCAGTACGAGGTAAAGTTGTTGTTTGGATATTTGAATGAGAACTTCATTTCTAATGAAAACATTCTCCAGCGTGTACGTATATGCATTCAATTACGGCTTCATGGATAAAAAGAATCGTCCAACTCGCATAAACATCTTGTGTGGTGGCAACGGTATTGGACTTAATGCCAGTCAAGCGTTATGCCTTATTCGGAACCTTCCACCGATATTTGGCGATATTGTCCCTGAAGGTGACACAAACTGGCATTTGCTGATACTTTTATTACACATTGTTAACATTTTGTTTTCTCCATGTATTACAGAGGGAATGACTGTATTTTTAAAACATTTAATTGAAGAGCATCATCGCTTGTTTAAAAAATTATATCCCCAAAATAATTTAATCCCGAAGCATCATTTTATTCACTATGCCGGGAGTATACGCCAAATTGGTCCTTTAGTACACGTTTGGAGTATGAGATATGAAGCCAAACACAAAAGTCCCTCATAAAGAAGCACCAAATAGCTGTTGCTTATCATTGGGAATCGTTGTCCTCTAAAGCAACTGAGTCTGGGCCTGTCAAATTAAAGAAACTGACTGATGTTGAACATGGAGATTTGATTTCAGAGCATTTTCAGATAGATGTGTCAAGTGAAGTAAGTGTCACAACTTGGGATAAACATAATGACATTGAGTTTCACACAGGTCTTGTTGTTTGTACAGATTTTATTGATGAATTGCCAGTGTTCAAAAAGATTGTTTGTATATTGCTGAGAAACAAAGTTAATTTTTTGGTAACTGAAATGAAGACTACATTTGTAGAACATTTTCATGCCTTTCATGTTGTTGAAAATGTACATAATGTTTCGGTTGTTGCATCTTGTGACTTGAGGTACTTTAAGCCCTTCGATCTTCAAATGTCTTATGGTACAGACTCATCGCTTTATATTGTGCCAGATGGCTGCATCTTATGGACTGTAAGCAGCAGGTATGAGCTTTGTTTTACGACGTTTAATGTTGTAAAAAGACATTGTACAGGGTATTCTGAGTGCCTTGTCATGTTATGTCAAGCCCTGGATGTTACTTAAAGCTTTTCGATGTTCAGATGTTTTATATGTTTACAGACTTTTATTTTGTATCAGACAACTGCATCTTATAGACTGCAAACAGCAGGTATGAGCTTTGTTTTATGAAGTGCAATGTTGTAAAGGAACACTGTACAGGGTATTTTGAGTGCCCTGTCATGTTATATGAAGCCCTGGAATGATACTTGAAGCTTTTCAATCTTTGAATGTTTTATGCTTAGACTCACTGTTTTAATATTGTGCCAGATGACTGCTTCATATAGACTGCAATCAGCAGGTATGGATGGCTGTAACCATAGACTGCAATCAGCAGGTATGGATGGCTGTAACCAACATCTTCTATGATGTTTTACACACTCTCGAGGAGGAAGGGTTACTAGATCCAGCCAACAGCCTCCACATGTTTTGTTGTCATTATGTGTTCCTGCCGCGCCTCCAGGCCAGCCTTGATTCCTTTACTTGTGGATGGAATAACACCCTCTCCGCACAGAGGGCAATCGAAGCCCCGACCAAATGTGGGAAATCGGGCTGATTCAAACCCTGTCGATCCTCCAGAATCTGAGGTAATGACCATGACTTGACTGAATTTGTTCTGTGCCAGAAGATGTATTTTCATTTTCACCTAATGTATTGCAGCAATAAAATACACCATGTCCATAAACTATAACCAATTTTTCACAGAATCCTCAAGATGAAGACTCTGACTGGGACACGAGCAGAATCCCTGACCAGCCGTCCGGAGGAGATTGCACATTAACTGAGGAACTGAATGCCCAACCTCACAATCTCAAACCTTTGGCAGGGACAAATATTTAGCAGCATTACATGTTGTGATCCTTCATTCTTAAATGATAGAGAAATGTTTGCAATGTATTCCCAACATATTGTGACGGGAGGAGCCAACGACAGACACAGTGGGTGTGGCGTCAGCCCTCGGAGAGGCTTTTATTAAACAAAAATAATAAAATAAAGTGTCCAGGGGGAAGAAGTGTCCATAAAACAGGGGGATCTGGTGTCCTCGATGTGCTGCGGGGCTCGTGAAGGAGGGCAGTGTTCCAGAAGGGAGGGGTCCAGGCAAGGGGCGGAGTCTGGTGGCCGCACACGCTCCCGCGGTCCGGGGCACGAGGGGCGGCGGCTTCTCTGGAGCGGCGGCTTCTCTGGAGCGGCGGCTCTTCCTGTACCACTTACTGGGCCATTGGCGGGATGGACGGCCCGGCATCCTGGCCCGACGGCCGTTATACGGGTGCGGCTTGCACGATGACTCTGGAGGTTCCGCGGCTCACATCCTCAGCGGCGCGATGTCCCTCAACGCACCCTTCCTGGACCCACGAGGACACCAGCGTGCATGCACGGGGGAAGAGACCGGTCTCCCGAGGAGAGGCGCGCTCGGCATTTAACGGCGGCGGTGAAACTTTTGATAAATCTTTAATAAAACAGTTTGTTTTGAAGGTTTTCTTTCTAAAGTAAACAGAACAGTAAGAATATTTAACAATTAATGCAAGATTTTAAAATCACTGTATATACAGAACATGTATTTTCTGTGGAATCAGAATAAAAATAACACAAATAAAATTTGATTAACAGAATACACTTTGCCTGTTTTCTTTCTGGTGTTAGGGTTACAATAAGAACATGTAACAACATATAGCAGTATTCTATGCCCTGAACATGGAGCAATGCAACTGCATTTAATACGGCATTGTATGCTACTCACAAATTTACACTCTGTTAAATCCAAAATCATGCAGCATGACTACCTTGAACGAATTGTAGTTGTCCATGTGTGCTTCAGGAAAAGTAATTTTTCTGGCACAGGCACTTACACCGGGTAGCAGATTCGGTGTGCAGGCATCCTCTGATGACAGTCATGATCAACATGCAGAGCGATTTTGAATTCTTGACGCTCTGACATGAGAAGTGGCTTGTGTCCCTGTCCAGTAAGCCACTGCATTACACGGGGATATCATCTGCAAGCAAAAGAGCATGTCATCTCAACCTACAGTGATTCTACAGTATTCTACAGTATCACAAAAACCAAGTGGCAGTGTAAAACTTTTGTATGACAGGTGTTAATGTCTAATGCTCACTGTGATGTCACATGAATTTCAGACAACATTTGTCTTTTCTTAAAGCATCTACACTGAATTAGAAACTTGAAGTTAATGTCATACCAGCACTTTCAGTTTCCTGAAGGAAACCCTGCAATAGCCGTTTCACGTGCTTCTGGCATCGCTCCCTTCTCTGATAGCTTAGGTTCTGCATGATCAAATCTGCATCAGCCCGCATGCGGGATGACAACCAATCTGCATTTTCAGGTACTAAGAGAACAACTGCTAAAAATGCTTATCACTTGTATCTTATATCTCAATTTTTATGTGAAAAACAAAAATGTACATATTCAATAAGAATAAATCAAGAAAAATTGATAAAGTGATACCTCATTGTCATCGTCACCCGCAGTGGGGACGAAGAAATGTTGGCACAGTCCACAATGGTCTTGCAGGATGTCCACAAAACTGTACACTTGAAGACCTTTTCTGAGTTGCTTCAGACGCAGGGGTGCATGCAGCACAATAGATCTGAAATACACATATTTTTAAGAAAACCTGTTATGATATACACTCATCACCCACAAAATGTAGTTTTTTGGGCTCCACTCTGAATAAATTCTAGAGACTGTTGTGTCTATCATCATAAATCCATTGAGATCAGCATTTCCAGGAATACTGAAACCAGCACATCAGGCACCAACAATCATGCCAAGCTTCAGTTCACCGAGATGATGTTACACAGTACTGTGTACTTAACGGTTTAGTAAACTACAACCCATCAAGAATTGCAGATTATATTATTGAATAAAAAACTATGGACAAATGTAACTATTCAATAACATTTGTTTGTTATATCTGTAGAAACAATATATTTTAAGGTTATTGCAATATATGTACCCACAATTAAAAGAGCCTGCAAGTGTTAATGTCTTGAATTTGTACAACCACTCAGGAAAAACACTTTGTCGTTGTTTAATTTTGACATTTGTTAAAGTTCCCTCATTCTCCTCCGGTTCTCACTTCTATAATGGGAAGTGTTACAGCGGTGCAACCTCACAGCCCAGTCACACTGCACTAAACGTGATTTCACTCAGTAACCTCAGAAGAAATCGCTGGCAAAGAAATATGTTTTAAAAATCATAAAATATTACCTATCGCCACATATACTTGCATGAACGAGCAACTGTGTGTGTGTAAATATCTCTAAACAAATGGGACACCGTCCTTCATCCTACAACATCAAGAAAAGACAAATGATGAATGATGAGGGGTGGGTGCAGGAGAGCAGGTTCCTGAGGAGGGGTGGGTGCAGGAGAGCAAGTTCCTGAGGAGGGGTGGGTGCAGGAGAGCAGGTTCCGGAGGAGGGGTGGGTGCAGGAGAGCAGGTTCCTGAGGAGGGGTGGGTGCAGGAGAGCAGGTTCCGGAGGAGGGGTGGGTGCAAGAGAGCAGGTTCCTGAGGAGGGGTGGGTGCAGGAGAGCAGGTTCCGGAGGAGGGGTGGGTGCAGGAGAGCAGGTTCCGGAGGAGGGGTGGGTGCAGGAGAGCAGGTTCCTGAGGAGGGGTGGGTGCAGGAGAGCAGGTTCCGGAGGAGGGGTGGGTGCAGGAGAGCAGGTTCCTGAGGAGGGGTGGGTGCAGGAGAGCAGGTTCCGGAGGAGGGGTGGGTGCAAGAGAGCAGGTTCCAGAGGAGGGGTGGGTGCAGGAGAGCAGGTTCCGGAGGAGGGGTGGGTGCAGGAGAGCAGGTTCCGGAGGAGGGGTGGGTGCAGGAGAGCAGGTTCCGGAGGAGGGGTGGGTGCAGGAGAGCAGGTTCCGGAGGAGGGGTGGGTGTAGGGCTAGAGGAAGGGTTTGGGCGGCAGTGGTCTCAGTTACTTCAGCATCAGCATCAGTAATCTGAAATAACAAAACTGGGTATATGTGCAGCCTAATACCAAAGTTCACTGAAATGTAGGCAGTTACAGTTGTGCGCTATTGTTTAAATCAGGGGTCATAAAACAAGTTTATCAAATAAGACAGGCTTATTTCAGTTAGTCTGATTTATTGTCACTTGATAGTTTAACCCATGCTGTAATATGACTTCCTTGTGCAATATACTATAAAATAATAACTTCTAACGGGGTAAGTATACATGGGAATGCTTTGGGATGTCAAGAGAATGTGCAATTGTAACACCACTCAAATATGACTTGTACAATTTGCACTGAAGCAGCTGTGTTTTAGCTCTTCACATGTGTGTGTCTGCTCTGATATTTTAATATAGGTGCCTTATAAAGCAGCCACCCTCCAGCGACTGATCTCTTTTTTGGAAATGCAGCTTCAAATAGCTTGCATGGCTACAGAAATCATGAAACAGAAAAAAGGGTTTGCAAACAATTTGAAACACAGAAATGGTAATGCAAATACATATGAAATATGATTATGAAATGTTGAATTGGGATTGTTTCAGACAATTAGTCATTCCGTACTCAATTCTTAACCCTGGGCCGAAGTTCAAAGTACATAAGCAATTAAGAAAGCAGGCGCTGAGCTTTACTTGACTGCATGGGCGTCACTAGGCCATTTTTAGGGGGGCTTTAGCACCCCTAAATTTCTGCTCAGCCCCCCTAAAAATCTTGCGATTCTTTCCCTTTAAATTTCAAATGAAAACGGCAGCAGACTTCGGCTCCTCCGCATCTTTCTGCTCGATCTTCAGTCCACAGTCTGCGGTGGCGCAGAGGAGAGGACAAGGTGTGTGTTTATCGATAGATTGTTATAATATCTACATCTATGCAGTTCTTTGTCATAAATACAGTTTACAAAAAGTCATGGGAGAGCAATCTTTTTCCAATCTACTGTAAAGTTTGCTGCATTCACCACTCATCACACCACAGCTGTTTCCTTCAGCGAAAGCCCTTAACACATATGAACGCATACTTTATAAAACGATCACGCTATTGTTATTTTCATTTGAAAATTTAGCTTTCAATATAGAATATAATATTACAGTGCATGTGGCGTTAACAGTTATGCATAGAAATGATTAAAGACAGTGACCGACAGCACTCATTTTAATTGCATATCAGAGTGATTGACAGAGATTGAAACATTGTGTGTGTGTTTTGTATTAATTTAAAAAAAAATAATAATTTTTATTGTTTGAATTGAGTTTATGTAGAACGGATCTACAATTTTTTGTACAAATTTTCAACCAATTCTTTTGTAAATATTTATTTATTTTATTATTATTATACCCTCATTGGGGGCTGATCCTCCCTAAAATGAAAATCCTAGAATCGTCCCTGCTTGACTGTTTAACGACTTGTTGGGGTTGTGTGACCTTACATCGACATGGCCACTAAGTTGTACAAGTGTTTTGCAATACTAAGACTTGTACTTACTTCAGAATGGTTCATGTTCGACGGAACTGTGATGGTACGTTTTCCCAGCCCTGCCTGGAGTAACTCCAGCTCATCGGAAGGAGAGGGTGAGGAAAAGACAATTATTAACTGTAAATGGCTTCCACGCTGTTGCTTTAGATTGTATTGGTGTGTTTACAGTTTTCTTTTTCTTCTTGAACATTCCAGGAAATGCTCTGTAAAACAATAACAGTGTTAATTAATGTTAAATGTGCAAAATAAAGACAAACAGAAGAGTTTAAACGTTAGGTGAGGGTGCTGATGACCTGGTCATATCTTGATCTATTCTCGGTGAACAAACAGCAGGTGAAGACTGCTGCTGAAGGCTGCTGACCCTGAGCTGGCTGTATCTGACCAGGCTTTGGGTCAGAATATTAATTACATTTTGTGCTGCTGCAGTAACATCTTGGTTCTCTCTCTGCTAAACGTGTAATGATTACCAAAATCATCGTACATTAACAGTGGGCATAAACTTAACAGGTGTCTGAACGCAGAATTATGAAAAAAGGTGTGCACTTGAAATCAGTTTACTTTATCCATTTACAGTCTGCTCGAAGAGACACAATATATCATATTTTGCGTACTTTGTAGTGTAGGAATATCATAATCAATGAAAGCTTATAAAATCCATTAAGAGTATAAAATTGTGCATATTGAGATAAATGACTAGCAGATGCTAACTTTTCAACGGTATCGGTTTCTTTTGCAAAACTTTATTTTCTTTTGCAAAACTTTATTCTTTTGCAAATTTATGTGGCATTATATTGACTCCATATGTCCACCTCACTATGTCCGAGTCAGGGAAATAACAACAAAGCATAGCTAGGAAACGACATGATTTCTGTTGAAATATCGTATCCGTTGCCTGCTCAGCCTGTACTTTCAAATTGAAGCCTGTGATTGGACAATTACTAGCAAAGTCAGTCTGAAAAGCTTGTTTCTGATTGGTCAAACTGAATGCACTGCAACGAAAAGAAGAAGAAGAAGAAGAAGAATTACAGTATTAAGTACTGATGATATAATTATTACTATTATTTCTGTCGCCTGACCTTCGGCTGAAATGCGGCACTGAAGTGACGAAGTAATGAAGACAAATCTTAGCTGCACTTACAAGATAATGAGATTCCAAAAACTACACATCAGCGCCGCTTTAAGAAGTTGGGTGGAAAAAAATAAAGAGGTAATGGTGAATTTTATGTGTAATTGCTGTTTTAACTGTTTGAAGACTGCAGCCAGATCTGCAACAAATCCTGTATTATTTTTTCTTTATTGTGCATGCTATTTATGCTACATAATAATTGTAATATGCTGTATTTTACTGTCTGTGGCACCCAGGATGTGAAACATCTTGTCAATTTCTTTATTTGCAGAATTCAGCCCAATATGTTTACAAAAACTATGTGTGCTTCAATGATTACCATTTTGTATATATATATACTGTATGTATTAGTGCTGTCAATCGATTTAAAAAAAAAAAAAAAACGAATGTCGTACATTTTTCTGAAATGAATCGTGATTAATCCCATAACATTTTAGTTTTTAAATATACTTTTATATTGCAATAATTTCACATTCAATCTTCAAATTAATGTAGGCTATAAACAACATAAAGACAGTATTTTTTTTTTTAATGGCACCTTTTTTATTACTAAAGGCCAATACCGATCTCTCTATAAAATAGAGAGATCCCCCCCCCCTTCTAACCATTGACTATAGCCATTCAACATGTAAGGAATAACTGACGACGGGCCGTTGGATTATTAGAAAAATAATGCACACCCGAGGTGGTGATGCGGTCACGACGCGAAGCGGAGTTACACCTCGGGTGTGCATTATTTTTCTAATAATTCAACGGACCGAAGTCAGTTATTCCTCTTATACTACGCTTGCCACACCTCAAGACATCGATCAGATGATATATTTCATGGCATATTATATGGTCATGTAATGCGGTCAAGAGCTGCATTCGTCCAGTATTTCTACTTAAATTGCTATTGTGAGTAGGATTATTTCTTCCGCATCTTATCCAACGCCTCTGTTGCTAATTACAAAGAGCCGTTAATAACATATTAATGCAGTTAATACAGTTAATAACTAAGTTATGAGAGAGCGAGAGAGAGAGAGAGAGATTACCTCTGTGCGTCCCTCAATAGTGTTTGGCAGCAATGTCTCTAGTTATAGCGAAACTTAGTTCCTTTTGTTCACAAACAGCGCCGTTGTTGTTACCTCGCTTGTGAGAAGTCATGTAGTTTTTAAGTTGTTCACTGATAAAATCGTCAGAGTAGCGCTAACAACATTAGCACGATGTATGCTAGTGTGTGTGCAGCTAACTGTTATGTGTGTGCGGTCTGTGAGGGAGAGAGCGCGGGAGAGAGAGTATGTGCTTTCTGTACATAACAAAAGCAAAATTTTGTGGCAAAAACATGGACATGATCTGTCGTTTTTATCCATTTGTTTACTATATTTATTTATTTGGCCAGTGTCATTGTGGGTTTTGGTTATTTTGCTGTTGTAGGACCTTTGAAATAACAGAAATCATTTGGCGAAGTGATATGGTCATGTAACGCGGTCAAGAACTGCCTGGAACTACGTTCACCGTGCGTTTCCCTGAAAATAATTGCACACCTCAGAACGTTCCTCAGCCAATCAGATTCAAGCATTCAACAGCCCCGTAGTATAACACTGTATAACTGAGAGCTATCCATTTTAACATTTATTAGACTTAAAAAAAGTAACTTCTAATTTAAGTAATCTTAAAACGATCTTCACATAACCCCATTATAATAAATGAGAGAGAGAGAGATTGAAACACCTTTATTTACAACATATAGATAATACCATACTTGTTGTGAGTCATCAGACAGATCGGGATCCATTTGCAGCTTTATTAGAGTCGTCAGACAGAACAGGGTAAATCACCAGCAACGGGAACAGAGTAGGCAAGCAGAGACGTGGTCGGGAGAACAGGCAGAATAATCACGGCAGGCGGCTTACAATCAGAGTCCAGAGAAACAGTCCAAATCACCATGAGAGGGATCACAGAGTCGAGAATCAAGGCAGAGATAATCACAGTAAAGCAAACACGGGTAGAGACGCTCAGAAGTGACAGCTGGGGCAAATCAAGACTTCACAATGAGTGCATGGAAGTGTGCTGCTTAAGTATGTGTGTGTGAATGAGGTGCAGGTGTGGCAAGGTGATCAGGCCAGGTATGAGGGATGATGGGAAACTGAGTCCGGATGGGAGTTAATATTCAGGGGATGGTTCCCTCTGGTGGCGCAGAGCGAGTGGTGCGGGATTACCAGTTACCAGTTCACTTTTACCCCTTCATATGTATTAATGACTCTAGACAGAGCTTTTATATCATTATTGTCATTAACAAAGACTGTAACATCTTCGGCATAAGCGGTAATTATAGTTCTTAAGTACTGAGTCATTGTGGGTATGGATAAACCAGCCAGAGTTGTCCTTGTATTAAACTGTTTGAGTGGCAGCGCTGCACAGCTGACCTGATGAAGCTCCAGCACATAACGAGCTCGTTTTCTCATCGCCGTGACACCACAGTGGAAACGCCTAAAACAGGCCCGAGTATAATTTGCGTTTTATTTTATAATTGTATACAATTAAAGAATAAAACACAAATAATAATGGCATATGTAAAACTTTGTCCTTTAATTGTACAGCTTCAAATTTAAAGGATTTATCATCAAGTGAGAAAAACTAAAAAAGCTTTTAGAAACGTTTATCTGTGTTTATAATGTAAGTATTTGCCAGTATTTTACATTAGGCCCTCAAAACAGCTTCAGCAGAGAAGATCAGATCATTTTAACAAGACTCAGAATGAGACACACTAAACTTAATCCGGCTCTTTATGTAACCGGTAAACACAGTCCAGGATGACGTGAAGCACGGCAAGTAAAGGAGACGTGTTATTAATTTGTCCCAGATATGATTTGAGCAGGAGAGGAACTCTACAACATGAGATGAAGAGAATATACAATCAGAAACTTACTGAATACAAATCAAGGCTCAGGTAACATCATTAAAGCTGTTTTAAAATGCATTGAAATGGTGATCTTAAGAGCAGAATGTAGCTTGTGTCATGCAGGCCTGGACTGAAATCCCACTCCAGCACAGCAGGTGGCGATATATCCCGAGAGCTGCTGTGCCACGCGCCAATAACCCACAGAAGAAGAAGAAGAAGAAGAAGAAGCAGCTGTCGCTCCTGCGGCTCTTCTGAAAGAAAGGTTTGTGTTTTTAACCATTTAAAGTGTTTCAGTCAACGCAGCCGGTTCAGGCAGCTTCGTAGTTTACAAGCAACGTAAAACAGCTACATTATTGCTGAATTAAAGGTCGTGCTCCAGTAAATGCCGTTACTGAAGGCTGTTTTTGTGAGTAAAGAGTAAACGGCGCGTCTCATTTCTCTTCATTCAGTGAATCAGCTGATCGGCTCTTTCGAACTCCGAGTCAATTCAACCGATTGAGCGCAAAATGATTCAGTGATTCGAAGCGCAAATACAACAAACACAACTTTTGCAAACCTATAGCAGCCCCCCCACCCCCGAACACCTAATCTATTAAATATAACAAGTATTAAATGAACAGATAATAATAATAATAAACAGTAAATGTTGTTCGTTTGTTATTTGTTTAGTTAAGGCTCTGTCTGACTCTCTTAGCAGTGCGAGACGCACCCAGAGGTTTAGTTTGGGTTCATTTCTCTTTATCCATTGTTCTCTTCATCTTAAACAGGACAAAACACACAGAAACACTGCTGCTGAAGCGCCTGATGCCCCTGTGTTAATGAAGATGGCGTTTATTAAAGAGGAGAGTGAAGAGTTCAGGATTGAAGAAGTGTTCAGTCTGAAACCAGATACTGAGGAACAAACAGGTCAGTTTTCATCCTCAAAGCTGAACTCATTTGATCAGATGTCCAGCTCTACAGAAATTAAAGGTGTTAATGAAGAGTGTCCTAACTGAAGTGGTTTTATTTGAGGTGGCGCGGCTCTTCATGCAGACCAGACACATACACAGGGATGCAAACTCATGCAAGTGATGATTATAACACAGTTTAGTACTGTACTGAAGTAGTAGAGCAGCTACAACTGAATAATAACACATTGAATATTTATCATTTATGTCATGGTCTGTCTGAATACTGGATTCTGATTGGCTGGCAGGTGTTGATTAAATTAGTTGAACTGCAGGTAGTTCCAGGTCAGTTTAATCACGTTCTATATTAATGCGCTTCCTATAAACATTGGTAACCATAGTAACATACAGTTACGGTTGAACAGTAACCGTCATTTTTATCGTTCAGGTTAGTGTTGTCAAAAGACCCGGTACTTCGGTACCAAGTCAGTACTAAAAAAATGAAAACGTCACAGTACCATGTTTTTTTAAGTACCGGTGGTACCGAGTACCCGGTCGACCCGGTTCTTGACGCGATGCAGAAAACACGGACGGAATCTCAGAATCCAGTTATAAAAACTGAATTTACATTGAATTAATCAAAAATAGGTCATCACACTTAAATCAAATCAAGACACAGGCTAGTATCTGTAAATATTAAGCCGCAAAAGTCGATTCAGATATGAATCCCGCATGTTCTGCGAGTCTCTGTGTGAATGAATGAATAGCAGAGATGCGCGTCTTTTTTACTACACACACACTGAAGCGCGTGATGCTCGCGGTGATCTCAGCATCTGCCGTCTGAGGACATAAATACATAAACAACGTCTCCAGAACTGCTCTGAGAGTCACTTCACGAACATTTTACCGTTTCGTTGAGTAAAACCAGCGTCATAGCATAGCTACACACAGAAATTTAAAGGTATTCACGGCAACCCGTCAAAATAAAAGTTTATCTTAAAGACATTGTGCCAGAAATATATTACTATTATTTAGTAGAATGTATGTGATACTGTTACTACTGTTGAAAAAATATATATATTTTTAAAGAAATAATCACACAATATATTTCTTCCATATTTTAATTTTAATTGTAAATCCCCATTATTTACCAAAAAAATAAAATGTGTTTAAATTTGGGTGAAACTTTACTGTTTACTGTTTTTCATACTTTTATTACTTGCGGAGAAACTTGAAACACAATTTAAATAAGTATAAAAAATGGCATTGATTTTTGTACATTTTATTTTTGTATGACTTTATTATTAAAAATAGTGTGTTTTTTAATTAGCATGTGGTACCGAAATTGGTACCGAGAACCGTGGATTTTCACTGGTATCGGTACCGAATACTGAAATTTTGGTACCGTGACAACACTACCGCCAGTCAAATATCGCAGCGCAAATATTATTAACATCTTTAATATGTGAATGCTGGGAAATGGCCATGGTATAAACGGGATAATCAACGGCTAGCTGTGCATTAAACGATCTGAATGCACTCCGCTGCGCTTCGGGCGGTTCTTCACCTCCACGTCCTGCGTTCAGATCGTTTACTGCTCAGCTAGCCGTTGATTATCCCTTACATATTTTTAGATTTAATTTAAAAACAATTTTTGCCTTGAAAAGGACACATGAAAGAGTGTTTTACCTGCAGGAGCTGCTAAAGATGTTCAGCCGCACAGGCTTGTTGTAGTTGTGTTACTCTGCATCACTACCGCACCGCTGTATTTCTGACCTGGGTTTGTCAGAGAGACCGTCCTGCGCAGGACCGTTATCACTGACAGTCATAGCACTCACTCTTCAAACAGCAGTGGCTTCTGATGTTTAGGTGCTCTGTGCACTCTGTCAGTGGCTCTGTGTGTGTGTGTGTGTGTGTCAGGCTGTGCTTGCTGAGTGTGTGTGTGTGTGTGTGTGTGTGTGTGTGTGTGTGTGTGTGTGTGTCAG
This sequence comes from Acrossocheilus fasciatus, assembly GCA_036784905.1. Lineage (NCBI taxonomy): Eukaryota > Metazoa > Chordata > Actinopteri > Cypriniformes > Cyprinidae > Acrossocheilus > Acrossocheilus fasciatus. Next base: position 32,927,225 of record CM071959.1, read on the forward strand.
GCTGTGCTCTCTGAGTGTGTACATCAGTGTTTTCCTGAGCTTCACATCAGTCACTGTGCTCAGGTAGCTAGTCATGGTGTACTCTCGATTTAGTGCCGAATAACACTCTAATTTGTGTTGGTTTTTGATGGTGTTTGTCTAATGGATCTTTTTATGGCATAGAAAGCCCTTTGAGTTCATTCACAGCCAAAGTGAAGTTACCGGTTGGAGTTATTTCCAGGCCGAGGTAAGTGTGTGTGTTTGTGGTTTCAGTGGTTCTGTGTGATTGTGTGAATGTGTGTGTTGGTCTCTGAGATCTGGAGCGTTTCTGGACCATCATTACTCTAGTTTTTTGGAGGTTGACCGTCAGGTCCTCCAGCAGATTTAGGCTGTCCTCTTCAGCGGGCGTCAGGAGGACCAGCTCATCTGCGTAGAGAAGACACTTATCTCTGTGTCGTGTAGAGCGAGACCTCGAGGAGGAGAGTGCTCTAGTGTTTTAGCCAATCGGTTGATGTGAATGCTGAAGAGGGCGGGGCTTAAGCTGCATCCGTGTCTCACTCCGCACCCCTGAAGAACACATTCTGTTCTTTGGTTTCCAGTTTTAACAGCACACTGAGTGTTTGTGTACATGGATTTGATCAAATCATAGGATTACCCCTGTCAGTTAGTTTCAGATATAATCCATCATGCCAGATCGAGTCAAATGCTTTCTTAAAATCTATGAAACAAGCAAAAAAATGTATTTTGTTTTGATGTACATATTTGTCAATTAGTGTTTGTAGTGTAAAGATGTGATCGGATGTGCGACGTTTTGGAAGAAAGCCAATTTGGCATTTACTCAAGGCTTCGTAAGGAAGTGTAACAGTCTGGTGTTTAAGATGCTGCAGAGAACCGTCCGCAGGTCACTGTTCACACAGATGCCTCGGTAGTTGTTGGGGTCTAGTTTATCTGTTCTTGTGAATGGGGCTGATGAGGCCCTGGTTCCAGATCTCAGGGAAGAACCCGACACACAGAACATCACTGAACAGTTTCAGGACGGCCAGTTTGAAGCTTTGGTCAGTGTTTCAGCGTCTCGTTCAGGATGCTGTCGACACCGCAGGCTTTCTTGGGCTCGAGGACCCGTAATTTGGCTCCCAGTTCTTTCATTGCTAAGGGGAAATCTGAGGGGTTTTGGTTTGTTTTGACTGATTAGGTGGACATGCTCGTACAGACAGTCGGTGTCCATGTCGAGATGATGGCATTTATTTTATTGATTGTGTTCGGATGGAAGTCTTTTCTCTGCAGAGTGGAGGAGATGTTTTTGAGTTGGGAAACTGTGTCATGGTTTTCCACAACAGCTCTGAGGGACTCAGACACTCTGTCCTGTTGCTAACATTGTACCAAATAATCCATGTTGGAGACTCGATTTTGACCTGAAGTTAATAATTGCCATGACTGAATCCATGGTATTTTTCAGCTCACCACAAAGTCTGGCGCACAGAACGCTCTGATGGACGAGGCAGTGGAGCGATTTCCTCCGCGGTGCAACAGCCGACAGTCCGTTAACTCTCTCTGCCATAGATGGTGCTCCGTCGGTAACTAACATACTCACACGCTCCAGATTTAGTACATTGACTTTGAAAAATCAACAGTTCTTTGGAAAATGATTTCACCTGTTGTACGTCCTTCCAGTGGTATTAGGCCCAAGGTGTCTTCTCTGAAGATGTCCCCATCGAAAAAACGCACAAATAAAGCTGAGCTGTGTCAGAATTGTCTGTGGATTCGTCCACGGCCATGAAGTCCTCCTTGCAGTTGATGTGTCTGACATCGGTATTGACTCGATACTGGACATGACCCAGTCTTTCACTTGATGATCCGCTGCCACCTCCCCGATAGCGGCTAGCAAACAGTCTTCTATGGCCTCGGCGTCGGTGAACGGCCTCTTCTCTTTAGCGAGGATCCATGCCACACGGAGAGATGCTGTTGTGGCCTTCTCTTGGGCAGAGCAGGATCGACTTCTGCCAGCTCGGCTACGCTCGTAGGTTGATGTTAGCGTTTGGATTTTGCGTTGTCGGATACCCAGCAGATAGTTTCTATTAAAGTTTGAATGCTTTGTATTCAGTGCCTACGCAGGTTATATTCTTTTGACACCGAGATGCAGTCTCAATAAACACATATTGTATATTCTAGCTATCTAAAAGCCCGCCATCGCCGCTGTAAAACCGTGGCGCGTGAATGGCAGAGGAATTAGCTGCAGACCAATCAGACTTTTTTCAGTTTTTAAATTTTATTTGCATTAGCGACAAATAAATATTATTAATAAAAAAAGAGCATAATGTATTACAACAAATTGTTTTTAAATTCAGTTTTAGTTACGTTTTAATTCCGGTATGCCACATTTTTTTTGTTCCGGTTCAAGAGTTTCAAGGTTACAACAAAATAAGCTTTTTAATTTAGTTACATTAAATCAATCACTGCTGATTTTTTTTTAAATTTTATTATTTTATTTCCCCCCAGATACAGATGCAGCTGCAATCTAAATATTTTATAAATGCAGGCAGGGTGCATTTCTGACAGATGTTTAATTATACCTTCAGATAACATTCTAAGTTCAAATGTCCTGTAGACAGACTCAGCCTGTTGTGCTGCGACGCAGCGTCCGGTTTAGACACGGTTCTGCCACCAAGCAAGCGGGCGCGTTACCTCCTCGTCTGCACGCGCTCTCTGTGGAATAGGAGTCGCAGTGTATGTTGCCACATTTCTTGTTGGCATCTTCCATTTACCGCTGTCTCGTTCGTATTTGACCAGTTTGGAGAAAGCCTCACCAATACAAACCTGACCAGCCGGGCATTTGCGATCACGTGAACTTGAAGACGCTTGTACAAACGCGGATGGGTGACATGAATGGAAATGATTCCAGGTCGGCGATGTATTTTGGTTTCCCAAAAAGGTCCATCGCTCATCACGAAATAAATCTGCTAAATGCAGAATAAACTGTAGATTGGCAGGTTTGATCGCAGGAAAATAAAGGAAACGCCATATATGGCGTTTGAGGTCATTTGTGAATTAGCATAGATTTATAGTCTAAATAAAACAATCTGAAACTTACTATTATTACACTTGTATACAAAACTTTGTATTATGCTTGTTATAGAATGTGAACGTCACGTACGCTACTGCCGGTGGCAATAGACAACCGCGGGGACAACCGACCACTGCGGTGATGTGGTTGTCACGGCAACCGTCACAGCCCTAGCCATCGCCTTCCTGTTGCTTTGTAAAGCTGCATACGTTTTCTTCTTTGGCAGTGAATTGACAAAATCCTCTGCTTTTTGAACATCAGTTGTTCACCTTTGTGCCATAGTTTGATTGCTGCTGGATAGATGAGGAAAGGCTGCAGAATCAGAGCTGTCATCATCTTTATCTTCTTCATCTTACAAAATCTGACATGGCTGTGGTTGGAACTGAACTGTGGGTTTCGTCTGGTCAGAGGAGAACCGCCCCCCCGACTGAGCCTGGTTTCTCCCAAGGTTTTTTTCTCCATTCTGTCTCAGAGGGAGTTTTGGTTCCTTGCCGCTGTCGCCTCTGGCTTGCTCAGTTGGGGACACTTCATTTCTAGCGATTATCGCAGATTTGATTGCTCATATACTATTTAAACTAAACTGAGCTAGACAATGACATCTCTGAATTCAATAATGAAATGCCTTTGACTGAAAATTGAGTGTTTAATCTTATCATTATACATTACTGACACTCTGTCCTCCAATTTGATACTATTAAGTGCTTTGACACAATCTGTATTGTTAAAAGCGCTATATAAATAAAGGTGACTTGACTTGACTTCAGGATGGGATTGAAACTCTTTCTCTTGTCAGTTGAGATTTGATTGAAGTCAGGGAAAAATAACCACAAGCAACCTGGATTTTATGTTTCTAAATGAAACATGGCTTGAAGACAGCTGCAGTGCAACAGTCCTCAATGAAACAGCCCCTCCTAACTTTAACTTTACAAGTGTCTGCAGGACTGTTAGGAGAGGTGGAGGTGGAGCTGCTCTGTTTAAAGATGTTTATCAATGCAAGCAAGTGTCATTTGGTCAGTATTTGTCCTTTGAATATCTAGGTATTGTGCTGAAAGGTGCTCTACACATTCTGTTTATCATTATTTACAGGCCTCCAAAATACTCTCCAGCCTTTGTTGAAGAGTTCACAGAACTGTTATCAATGATTTCCTCAGAGTTTGACTGTTTTACTATTGCAGGGGATTTTAGTATTCACATAGATAATGCAGAAATCAAAACTGCAAAAGAAATTATAACTGTTTTAAACACTTTTGATCTGATCCAGCATGTGCATGAACCCACACACAATCGTGGACACACTCTAGATTTACTCATCAGTAGAGGTCTAAACATTTCATCCATTGTTGTTAAGGATGTAGCACTATCTGATCACTTCTGTATTTTCTTTGATATATTGATCTCTGTTACCACTGAATCTAGATCTGTCTCTGTCAGAAAGAGATGCATTAACGAGAACACTAGTGCACTATTTATGAAGGCTATATCTTTAACACCAAGCATTCCTGCAGACTCTGTTGATCTTCTCCTGGATTCTTTTAACTCAAAAGTTAAGAATGTTATTGATGCTATTGCTCCTGAAAAAGTCTTTAAGAAGAATGGCAGACAAAAGTAATCTTGGAGAAAATCAACAGCAGTTCAGAGTAGGGCTGTAGCTATCGAATATTTTAGTAATCGAGTATTCTACCGAAAATTATATCGATTAATCGAGTAATCGGATAAGAATAACTTTTTTCTTTATTAAAGAGCAATCCTAAATATACAAGAGAAAATAAGACCGGTCTCTTAAACTGAACAAGTAATTTGTTTCCTTTTTAGACGAATTTTATTTTTTATTGCTGAAATTGCATATATTAATAAAACTAAACCCATTTAGTGCATTTAATTGCCATATTACATTCAACATACAAATATATAAAAATCTGAAAAATTTCAAATTACTTTAAAAAAAGGTAAACATAGTACAACCTAAAACTAAGACATAAATCAAAATAATAGTAATAAAAAAATTAAAATAAAACCTAAACATTGTGCAACTTAACTTTCAAGTTTCAGCCTAACTACAGCTCAGGCGTGACATGAGCCTTTACTGTCTTCTTAGAAGGCTTTGTGGCTTTTGTAAGGTGCAAAAATTAGTGGGCAGGAAGCTAACGTGGAACAAAAACAAGAGTCCATACACTCAACATTTATTAACACATTTTTCAGCAACATAAATTTAAAGTTATTTGGAGAATAAACCCTCTTATGTCTCTCTGCATACTGGTGTGTGTGTAATCCTTTAAAGGAGCATGTGGTTGCAAACACAGTGCACTCTATGCAGTTACAGGGATGCACCGAAATGAAAATTCTGGGCCAAAACCGAGAATTCTGGATGTGCTTGGTCGAAAACCAAAACTGCTTTGTAATAATTATTTATTTTATTCAATAATATAAAGTAGTTCTGTAAGACTTTAATTTAACTCAATTTTAATGACACAGAATTTAAAAAACATAAGCCAATAAAATAACCACACTTTTATTGAAAGAAAATTGGACAGAAAATATATTAATATTAAATACCAATGCATTATTCTTTTATTCAGTTCTATGCAACAGAATCAGACATAACTGTTGTTGTTGTTTTTGACTAATTATCCAAATAATGTGTAGTTCTGCCAGCAGGGTTTTTCCTTTCTCAAAATGCGGAGAAGGTGGTACCATCCTGATCATGTGCACACCCTTCAAGTGGATGAAACAAACACTTTTTACACGCAACATATTTTAGGTGTTATTATAATTAGAGCTATGATTAAAAAAATGACAATTATAAAGTTATGTTTTATTTTCTCTCATCTAATGTTTTATTGTTATTTATTCTTAAAATAGCCTTATGAAATGTTTTATTTTTCCTCAGAAATTCTGTGTTGTGTATCTGCACAGCAAAAATATGTTGGGAGATTTGTCACCATGGGTGTTAGTACAGTCTATGGTGTAAATACGCTGAGAAACTCTAATAACACTAGCTAGTGTTAATCCCCTAAAGTTCAACACCACAACTTTAACACTTTACTCTAAAAGTCCTTAACACTAGGATTTCAACACTGGAGATTTGACTGTGTGGTTATCAAATGAAGGCATAAAAAATTAATTTTATTTATCTTTAAATTATTGAAAATTAAACTTTTTGGCAAACAAAGGGGATTTACTATTAAAATTAAAACGAAGAAATGTTGTGTCATCATTCCTTAAAAAATAAAAAGTTTTCATAATTTTAGTAGTAGTGGTAGTAGTAGTAGTATGTATACATTGAACAATAGTAATATATTTCTGCTTCAATGGCTTCAAATTAAACCGGACTTTTATTTTGACGGTTTGCCGTGAATACCTTTAAATTTCTGTGTGTGTATATATGCTAGTTTTACTCAAATGAAACGGTGAAACGCTAATGAAGTGACTCTCAGAGCAGTTCTGGAGATGTTGTTCGTGTGTTTATGTCCTCATTGAGACGGCAGACGCTGAAATCACCGCGAGCGTCACGCGCGCTTCTGTGTGTGTGGTAAAGGAAAACGCACGTCTCTGCCATTCATTCATACAGAGATATGATAATATGAGTTAATGATCATCAGATCGCGTAAATCAGTGAGAAATTATGATTCTGTGTACAGAAATATCAAGTAAACGTGTAAAAATATAAAAACCCTGGCAAGCTATTATTATCAGTGCATGCGAGCAGAGAGCATAGCAGGGAGCAGATCAGTGAAGGAGATTTGACCAGCGTTGCCCAGTACAGCTGTACTACAGCATGCCACCGCACGGTAACGCGACTGCAAACAGGAACAAGTATACTACATAGAAATTTCTTATCACGCGTTATTTGAGCGGACTTAGCTTTTCCGGTGAGCATGAGCTGTAAATGAGCAGAATGCACATTGATAGAGCGGAATATTGAACGGAGTGTCACGCGGCGCAGTGATGAGAGTGAACCCTGAACACTGCTGTGCGGCGCGGCGCGGCACATATTCTCGGCGGCCGAAAATTCAGTGCATCCCTAGTAAATAAAACTAAAACGATTCTTCGAAGCACAAGAATTTGCCTCGATGATTTTTTGTATTCGAGTTACTCGAATTACTCGAGGAATCGTTTCAGCCCTAGTTCAGAGTATGAAAAGACAATGCAGAAAAGCTGAGCGGATGTGGCAGAAGACAAAACTTGAAATTCACTATAGCATCTATAAAGACAGCCTTCATGCTTTCAATGTGGAACTAGCAACAGCTAGACAGACCTTCTTCTCAAACCTTATAAACAGTAACTTAAACAACACTCGCACTCTTTTTGCTACTGTTGAGAGACTGACCCCCAAGTCAGATTCCCAGTGAAATGCTCTCCGACAGTAAATGCAATGAGTTTGCTTCCTCCTTTTCTGAGAAGATCAATAATATCAGAAAGAAGATTGGCACATCCTCAAGTTATGCAGAGGTCACGGATTCAACCGCAATTTCCAAAAGAAGTGACTATGTCTGTTTTTGAAGCAATTGATAGTGTGAGATTACAAATTTATTTAAATGTTTAATTTAGATTCCAATGCAATATTGTACAAACTGAAGAAGTTATACATTGTTAAACAGAATCGTTCATCTGATGTCATCATCTTCACCATAAATGCTAAATACAAAGTCGGTAACGTGGTCCCTGCCAGTTCCCCTTTCACTCCATTGTAAGTTAAATGAGTCAGATCACTGAGACTCGAATCTTTTGTTCTGCAAATGGCTTTCGGAGCCCCTGGCCCAGACGTTGAATCGTTAGACTGATTGGATTATCAATGCAATCGAGTGTTATGCTGATTGGGTCTGTCTTTCTCTTTTGAGCAAGCCAGATAACCTGCCAAACCGGTTTTCTCTTGATCGAATCAAATCCTCTCTCATTTGCATGCTTTGTTTAAGGTCGTCACCCTGTGCTTTGTTTCCATTCCTAAGCACTGCCCCCTAAATGTATTAAAACTACAATGTATCACTGCTTTAGTTAGACTTGGATGACCACAGCGACGCGCAGCAAGTTCTCTTCTCAATAAAGAGTAACTTCTGTATGAAAGAGATCCCAACGTCTCCTGGTCTCTGCTTCATAGAAGAGAAAAGTTCACAACAATAGCAAAATTTTGAAAGAAATAGTACAGCACCTTACATCGTCAACATGATATCTTGACACACTTCCCACATCTTTTTTCAAAAGTGTGCTTAACTGTTTAGAAGCAGATCTCTTAGAAGTGGTGAATGCTTCACTTCTTTCTGGGACTTTTCCAAACTCCCTGAAAACTGCAGTTGTTAAGCCCCTTCTGAAAAAGCGCAATCTTGATAACACAATGTTGAACAACTATAGACTAATATCAAATCTTCCTTTCAAAGGTAAGATTATTGAAAAGGTAGTTTTTAATCAGCTGAACAACTACTTAAACTTAAATGGATACCTGGACAATTTTCAATCTGGTTTCCGAGCACATCATAGCACAGAGACAGCACTCATTAAGATAATAAATGATATTCGCTTCAATTCTGATTCTGGCAAAATATCAGTGCTGGTACTACTAGATCTTAGTGCTGCGTTTGACACTGTTGATCATAACATACTTCTAGAGAGACTGGAAAACTGGATCGGGCTTTCTGGGATGGTACTCAAATGGTTTAGGTCATACTTAGAAGGGAGAGGTTATTATGTGAGTATAGGAGAGCATAAGTCTAAGTGGACGTCCATGACATGCGGAGTCCCACAAGGCTCAATTCTTGCACCGCTCTTGTTTAGCCTGTATTTGCTCCCACTAAGTCAAATAATGAGAAAGAACCAAATTGCCTATCACAGCTATGCTGATGATACCCAGATTTACCCAGCCTTATCTACAAATGACTACAGCCCCATTGACTCCCTCTGCCAATGCATTGATGAAATAAACTGTTGGATGTGCAGAACTTTCTTCAGTTAAATAAGGAGAAAACTGAATTCATTGCATTTGGAAACAAAGATGAAGTTATCAAGGTGAATGCATACCTTGACTCTAGGGGTCAATCAACTAAAAACCAAGTCAAAAATCTTGGGGTGATTCTGGAGACAGACCTTAGTTTTAGTAGTCATGTCAAAGCAGTAACTAAATCAGCATACCATCATCTCAAAAACACTGCAAGAATTAGATGTTTTGTGTCCAGTCAAGACTTGGAGAAACTTGTTCATGTCTTTATCACCAGCAGGGTGGATTATTGTAATGGTCTCCTTCCAAAGAAGAGCATTAGACAGCTGCAGCTCATCCAGAACGCTGCTGCCAGGATTCTGACTAGAACCAGAAAATCTGAGCATATCACACCAGTCCTCAGGTCCTTACACTGGCTCCCAGTTACATTTAGGATTGATTTTAAAGTACTTTGACTCGTTTATAAATCTCTAAATGGCCTAGGACCTAAATACATTGGAGATATGCTCACTGAATATAAACCTAACAGACCACTCAGATCATTAGGATCGAGTCAGTTAGAAATACCAAGGGTTTACACAAAACAAGGGGAGTCTGCTTTTAGCTATTATGCCGCCCGCAGTTGGAAGCAGCTTCCAGAAGAGATCAGATGTGCTAAAACATTAGCCACATTTAAATCCAGACTCAAAACTCATCTGTTTAGCTGTGCATTTGTTGAATGAGCACTGTGCTACGTCCCAACTGATTGCACTATGTATGATCACTTTCTATTCTTAAATGTTTTAAATTCTTTTTAAATCACTTTGTTTTTATTGTTGTGATTATTATTATTTTTAATTTCTTGTTAGTATTATTATTTTAATGACTATTTCACTTCCTTTTATGTAAAGCACTTCGAATTACCACTGTGTATGAAATGTGTTATATAAATAAACTTGCCTTGCCTTGCCTAGTGAGCAAATGTTTAAAAATGCTAACTTGATGGAATTGCATTTTGTCTCTACAGCAATCTTAGATCAACGCATTATAGGCCGCAGATTAGATGGGTCAGCCGTACGGCTTGAGAAGGCCTTAGACTTGCTATCACGTGATAAAACAGAAATATAGAAGGCTGATATAGCGGGGACCCGACACATATCACTGAGAGCTGTTATCAGTTGTTTTTGGTTCACCTACAGCCGATGGAGGAGGGTTTGGGCCTGGCGTTGTGGCAGCGGTCGGAGAGCTCTCACAGGAGGAGGAGGGAGAGCTGGGCCCGCAGTCTTTGGTGTTTGTGGGGCCCGCCGTTTTTTTAGTTGATATCTGGGGGCTTGCAGCGAACGAGTGGGAGAGTTTGGTCCCAGCATACACCAGTTCCTCCATTTTCTGTGAGAAGCTTAGAAGTGGAGATTCTGGAGAGAGGGATAGTGTGTCTGGTGAGATGGGCTCTGGCTCTGGTGTTTCCGGTGGCTGTGAAATGTTGTCCTGGCTTCCCTGGCTGTTTTCCAGATAGTTGTCCTTGGGTGCTGAGTCTTGGAGCTGTTGTAGTACGTCACAGTCTGTCTGTGAAGAGCTCGTTGGGCAGGGCTCAGCCGGGATAGTTTCCATGAGGAAAGCTTGTTTTGGCTGCGTGGTGTTATCAGTGTCCTTGTGGGATGTGTCAACCACAAGATGACTCTGAGGCTGATATGAAGTCCTGTGGTCACTCATATTCTGTCCAGGTGTGTGTGTGCCATTGAGGCAGAGTGGATTGGCACACACCACTGAAGGATGACGGAGGGAGAAATAGATATTGTCCTTTAGGACTCTTGCACCAAGTTTGTTTGGGTGGAGGCCATCCAGTTTAAATAGTTGTCTATAACACCTCAAAATATTGAAGTTGTCGATGAAGTTGACTCCTTTTGTACTGCAGGTTCTTTGTAGCCATGTATTCAGCCCAAGCAGCCGTGAAAACATGTTAGTTCCCCTTGCTGGGAGTGGTCCACTGATGAACGACTGAACTTCAAGTCTTTGAAGTGTTTCAAAGAGTTCACTGAAATCCCGTATAACTGTGATAAGAACTCAAAACGGGAAAAGGGGCGGTGGAGGGATGCTGATTAACCGTCAATGGATCAGTGCCTTTTGTGGGGCTTAACAATAACACAGAGTAGTATACACACAATATGGGATTTGGACTGGTCTCATCTGACCGATACCCGGTCCAGCAGAAAAGAGCAATATTGGAACTGATATGAATACCGAGTATGTGGGATAATGGACAATATTGGAGGTAAAAGAAAATGGAGCCGATGGGTCAATAGACCAAGGTGGAGCTGATGAATCAGAGCCATGGTTAATCTTCATAAGGGACTGGTCTATACTAACCCAGTTTTGTTGGATAATGTTGGTTTTGATATGTTAAGCCATTAAACTGCCATTTAATTTTTTTTTTTTTTTTTTTTTTCTTTTTTCAGACCTGATGGCACTGAAAGAAGAGAAGCAAGAACTGAAAAAGATAGAACAGAATGATTTCATGACTGTGGAAAAATCCATAACGGCTGAAACGTCATCACAGAAAAAAGCTCAGAAGACCAAATCTAACAGTTACTTCACCTGCCATCAATGTGGAAAGAGTTTCAATAAAAAATATAACCTTAAAGACCACATGAAAGTTCACACTGGAGTGAAGCTATTTACATGTGATCAGTGTGGAAAGACTTTCAGACATAAATTAACCCTTAATTCCCACGTGAAGAGAGAACATGCCGGAAAGAACGCTCTTGTATGTCATCAGTGTGGAGAGAGTTTCAGTAGTAAAGCAAGCCTCAAAACTCATATGAGATTTCACACTGGAGAGAGGCTTTTTACCTGCAGTCTGTGTGGAAAGAGCTTCCCATATAAATCACACCTTGACACACACATGAGAATTCACACTGGAGAGAAGCCTTTTACCTGCAAGATGTGTGGGAAGAGCTTCACAAATAAATCACACCTTGATTCCCACATGGGAACTCACACTGCAGAGAAACCATTCACATGTGATCAGTGTGGAAAGAGTTTCAGACATAAGTTAACCCTTAATTACCACGTGAAGAGAGAACACTCCGGAGAGAACGATGCTATATGTCATCAGTGTGGAAAGAGTTTCAGCTGTACAGCAAGCCTCAAAACTCATATGAGACTTCACACTGGAGAGAGGCTTTTTACCTGCAGTCTGTGTGGAAAGAGCTTCCCCTATAAATCATACCTTGATTACCACATGAGAATTCACACTGGAGAGAAGCCTTTTACCTGCAAAATGTGTGGGAAGAGCTTTACAAATAAATCACACCTTGATTCCCACCTGAAAACTCACACTGCAGAGAAACCATTCACATGTGATCAGTGTGGAAAGAGTTTCAGGCATAAGTTAACCCTTAATTCACACATGAAAACTCACACCGGAGAGAGTCCTTACACCTGCACACTGTGTGGGAAGAGCGTGTCAAATAAATCAGCCCTTAATGCCCACATGAGAATTCACACAGGAGAGAAGCCCTTCACCTGCACACTGTGTGGGAAGAGCTTCTCACTAAATGGAAATCTCAAGGGTCATATGAAAACTCACACAGGAGAGAAGCCTTTCATGTGTGACCAGTGTGGAAAATGTTTTGCACATGAAACAACCCTTACGAAGCACATGAGGCTTCACTCAAGAGAGATCTCTTTTGAAGAAAAGAAAGTGCAGAGCTGTGCCAGTGGAAAGAGGCTTCGGAAAAGACGGAGTTAGAAAAATCATCTGCCAGTTTGCTCTGGAGGAAGGCTGTTTAATTGTGATCAGTGTAATAAAACATATCTTTTGCCATCACATTGACAAATACATCTGAAAAGTCATGCAGATCTTATTTGTGTTCTTTGTGTGGGAAGCATTTTAAATGGCTCAGTAGTTTAAAATGACACCAAAAAATACTTACCTGTGTGAAATTAAAGCTACTTTCACACTGCAGCTGAATGTGGCCCAAATCTATATTTATATATTTTTATTTATTTATTTTTATTAATATGTATGAACTTCTGTGGCTGCACCTAGGGTTGGGTATCATTTTAATTTGGTCAGTTCTGATTACGATTATTTTCAATTCCAATGTGATTAAATAATGATACCAAGTATTTATCATGTGTCTCTTTTTTCATAACTTTTAGTTGCAGCTGAATACCATGAACAAAAAAAATAAAAAATCAACAGGCTACATAAAAACTGGGCTCTTTAAGAGCTGTTTGTTTGCAAAATAGAACTGCTTGATTCTGGATAAATATAAGTCTTACTTTTCTTCCCAATGGAAGTTGTGGTTCTCTCATGATTCTGAAGAAAAACATTAGACAACTAAACAAAATCACATGTAATTTATGAATGAATGAATGAAAGAATGAAAGACAAGCTCAAAATCTTGTTTCATTACTGGATGAATCAGCGTTCTTGAACGAATCTTGTATGATTCAAAGACAAATACATTTTAACAATCCCTTTTCGCCACCTACTAGCGTAACAATGTAATCAATAAATATTCATTTGATTTACCCCAGGTATATCACTACGGTACACATCAGAGTTTATATCTGAACTATAAACTTTTATCCCAGTAGCCTACTTCTGTGATTTGAATGTTTGTAATACAGAAATAATGATGCTGTGTGGGATGACCAGATTGCATCATTGTGTTCCTGTCTGTTTTGCTGCTGAGAGGTTTGCGATTGTAGCTCCGTGTAGCTTCGCTTTTTATTGAATACCTTACTTTCACTTCCTGTTGTTTAAAGTGATAATATATAACTTAATTCCCACCATATTTCTGGTGTTATCTTTCAAACTAATCTCACTAATTTGATCGTTCGCTTTTAAAATTGCGAGTGCAGCGCGTTAGCATTCATTATCCAGTTAGCTTGTCACTCGCGGTTCCATTCACATTTCTATTTGCGCCTACTATTGTTTTCTTTTCTTTCTTTTTTTTCTTGCTCCATTTTCATTTATCTCTCGCTCCGTTTTTCACGAGCTCATCAAACAACAGTGGTAAGTGGTAAGTTAAGCTGGTATCATTCATCAATCACGGTGAGTAATGGCTTCTTCTCCTGCTATTGTTGTTTGCACTGTCTGCCACATGTATAGTTTATCTGTCTCTGTCAGCAGCGAGGGATTCACATGTGATAAATGCAGGGAAATAGTTAGGCTGACAGAGAAGGTTTTACAATTAGAGACACGCATCCAAACTTTAATTGAGGATAGTAAGAATGTGAGGGCTGTAGATACTGCTTTGGATGCGATTAGCTCAGGGAGTCCTGTACATTGTTCGGTTTCGGTTGAGCCCGTGCAGCAGGGCAGCTGGGTGACAGTGAGGCGGCATAGTCGCGGGTCAAAACACCACTCTTCCGTTCCGATCAGAACATCAAACAGGTTCTCCCCACTCAGTGAAGCACCCACTGAGAAACCTGATGAAAGTGCTCTAGTTATTGGCGATTCTATTGTACGGAACGTGAAAATAGAGACACCAGCCACCATAGTCCATTGTTTACCAGGAGCCAGAGCGCCTGACATCTTGGCAAATTTAAAAGTGCTGGCTAATGCTAAACGTAAATTCAGTAAGATTGTTATCCACGTCGGCGCTAATGATGTTCGACTTCGCCAGTCGGAGATCACTAAAAATAATGTTAAAGAGGTGTGTGAACTTGCAAGTACGATGTCAGACACTGTAATATGCTCTGGTCCGCTCCCTGCTTACCGGGGTGATGAGATTCATAGCAGACTGTCGTCACTTAATGGCTGGATGTCTAAGTGGTGCCCGCAAAATAACATAGGCTTTATAGACAATTGGATGAGTTTTTGGGGCAGACCTGACCTGTTGAAAAGAGATGGTGTTCATCCCTCCTGGGGTGGTGCCGCTCTTCTCTCTAGAAATATGGCACATAGTCTTAGAGTTTGTACTTGACTAACTGGAGCCCAGGTCAGGAAGCAGACAGACTGGCTAAACCGATCGTCTGCTAGCCGCCTCACGTCACAGAAGTCAGTTAACTCTCAGCACATAGAAACTTTTTCACCTAGATATCACCCTATAGAGACTGTGTCTGTTCCCCGAACTAGAAAATACAGAAAACATCCAAACCAATGTAATAGTAACAATTTAATTGATGTTCAACAAATAAAAAAACAATATAATACAGATAAAGACATGATAAAGCTTGGCTTATTGAATATTAGATCCCTTTCTACAAAAGCACTTTTTGTAAACGATATGTTCACTGACCATAAACTAGATGTGCTTTGTCTGACAGAAACCTGGCTAAAACAAGATGATTACATTACTTTAAACGAGTCTACACCCCAAGATTACTGTTACAAACATGAACCGCGTCCAAAAGGTAAAGGGGGAGGTGTTGCTACAATTTATAAAAATATTTTCAGTATCTCTCAGAGGTTGGGTTTCAAGTATAACTCGTTCATATAATGTTATCCAAAGAAACAAGCGTTAATGATAAACCCCCTGTGATGTTTGTACTGGCTACTGTATACAGGCCACCAGGGCACCATACAGACTTTATTAAAGAATTTTCTGATTTTCTGTTGGAGTTAGTGCTGACTGCAGATAAAGTCCTAATCGTTGGTGATTTTAATATCCAAGTTGATAATGAAAAAGATTAGTTGGGATCAGCATTTATAGACATTTTAAACTCTATTGGTGTTAAACAACATGTGTCAGGACCTACTCATTGTCGAAATCATACTCTAGATTTAATACTGTAACATGGAATTGATGTCAGTGGCGTAGAAATTTGGCAGCAGAGCGATGATATCTCAGATCATTATCTAGTCTCCTGTATATTCCATATAGCTAAAGCTGTAAAGCCAGCTCCTTGTTACAAATATGGTAGAACCATTACCTCCACCACAAAAGACTGCTTTATAAATAATCTTCCTGACTTATCTCAGTTCCTCAGCATATCCAGTAGCTCAGAACAACTTGATGATGTAACAGGAACTATGGACTCTCTCTTTTCTAGCACTTTAGATACGGTTGCTCCTTTACGCTTAAGGAAGATTAAGGATAAGAGTCCAACACCGTGGTATAATGAGCACACTCGCGCCCTAAAGAGAGCAGCCCGGAAAATGGAGCGCAGCTGGAGGAAAACTAAACTAGAGGTATTTCGTTTAGCTTGGCGGGAAAGTACCCTATCCTACAGAAAAGCATTAAAAACTGCTAGATCTGATTACTTTTCGTCTCTTCTAGAAGAAAACAAGCATAACCCCCGCACTCCAAAAAAAAATATTCGGTCTAAATTTACATTTTAATCAAATCTTAGAGTGTTATACTGCAGGTCACCACCGGCTCCACGAGAACACAGCACCGTCTGTCTTCACTACACCTGCTGCTCTCTCCAGATCTCTCCAGAGGATCAACAAGATCAGGCTGCTGGCGTCTATCTAGCACAGCATTCACCATTTAACACACTTTAACAACGCATTAGTGTGATACCCAGACTGAAAGTTTTTAAATGGGTCCGATGGTATATTTTTCTTTTGGTAGTATATGTTTGGTACATCTACATATATATATATATATATATATATATATATATATATATATATATATATATATATATATATATATATATTTTTTTTTTTTTTTTTAATTTAAAGTTGAAATGTTGTGTTTTGAGTTAGGTATTATCTGTGCTAAGAAATATTTGTTATAATTTAGTGCTGCATAAATAAAACTGAATTGAATTAATGATAAATGCAGATCTGCTTGATATATATATATATGTTTAAGAAGTTTACATCATATATAATTTTTTATACAGTAAAACAATTTGTGATTATTTTTTTATTGTGACCAAAATGGGGCCATTCAAATTCTTTATAAATTCCTCCTTCCTTTATAAAGTCTTCTGAGGGCTGACACTACAGCCATTGCTTGATGCACCTGCACAGAACACCACAGACCCAGTGGACAACTTGCCTGCATGCTGTCTTTATTTATTGTGTTATACCAATAGGATCAAAAAGTGTTATTTACTGGTAGTCGTGACCTAAATATAGGCAACTTGTAATTGAGAAACAAAATTATTCAGATAGTTTAAATATTCAGATCTTTAATTTACTATGTATTTATACATATAAATATTCAGCTCAGATTAATAATTGATCTCTGCCCTAAACATACATGTGTCTGCTGGCCTGGAGAGGTCCATGCTCCTGTCTGAAGTGCATATAGGTTATCTGTAGCACATATTATGGGTTCAGACAGCAAGCCTCAAAGCCTGGGAGCAGACTCAGACACTGCGCATCAAGTCTGGGGGTCACATTCTCCTCTGAGACCCGGTGTGTAACGCATCTAACTCCCTGCAGCACTGACTTTCCTCAGCTGTGACCATGGCCTCGCATTTACCACACAAGCACCTATGAATCAAAAACGTGTTTATCTCTCTCTCCTGCGGTGAGGAGAAACCGCTATATCACGTAACGTTAGTGTCGGATATTAAGGAGCATGACGCCTGATCAACGCTCATTAGTTTCTTGTTACTGGTAAGTATCAATATTCGTAGATGATCAATACTAGCTTTGCTACTGCCTGATTAATACATATCGTTAGTGACGGTGTGTGTATGTCTGTAAGCTAACACTGGTCTCTCACCAAGACACCTGTCCTGTTCTCCTCACACATAAACTCAATCCGTCTCCTCTGACCGTTGTTCTGTCTAATCCTGACCTGTTCCAGCTCTCTTGGCTGCATAACAGGCTCATCATTTTATCTGTGGTCCGTCATACGAGTGTAAATAAACATTTAACATTTCCTCAGCGTCCGAGCTGTCGTTGCGATCCATTGCTTTCCTATGGTTGAAATGGCCCGCTCTCCCTTTTGATGCGTCACTTCCGGTTTTGGCGGTTTTCAGATGCGGAAGTAAAATTCTCTCACAAAAATGACTCCAGAAGCCTTAATAGTGTATTTTAAAGTTTATTTGAAAGAAAATCTAGTTCCTACATTATTTTTCTATACATCGACTCACTGGAGTCTCTAACCTGGAATATGCCCTTTAAGCTCTTTTAAGAACAGATGCTTTGAGGTTAACTGTGTGTTTTCTGGACAGTGAATATTCATCAAATCTAGGAGATCAGAGAGAGCCATGCCTGTGAGTCCATGTCTCAAAACAAATGAAAGTACAAGTAAAAAACTCTGAGCTTGGGTTAGTCGTGAACCAGTGTAAAGTGGCTCTTCGTTTTCCAGAGGAAACTGTTCATGACTGCCTTCTCCAAGATGAGATTCCTCATTTACTGACTCATCAGGGCTTTCATCAAATAAAAGGGAATATTCTTCTTCACTTCCAATAATGGATCCAAGACTGTCATCAGGAATACAGTTACTGGTATTTGGTGAAGCTTGGCTGCAATTAGGTTCATCATTGAAGTGAGGTTTACTCTCTGTTGAACATTCATCTTCAAACAAGAGTGGGGAAGTAGGACTTCTGGGACTAGAATCTCCACAGTCAGCATGCAGGCCCTATAATACAATTCTGATTAGAAATGTTATTTGACTGTTATTATTTGGCTCTCTCACACACAATAAAGGTAAAGAGGTAACGCAAGGGAACTAGGTGAGTTAGAGGATGTGGAAAACTAAAATAAAAACACAATCAAAATCTTTAGAACCAATGCAGTACATAATGACGGTAAAATGCCTTGTCATCAGGTGAAAAGATGCTGCTGGCAACTACACATACCTGAGGAAGAATTATTGGACTACTTGCACACCTCTACTGTACCTGGACTGTACAGATTGTAAAGCCCCTTGAAACAAATGTGATTTGTGGGCTATATAAAATTTTATTTGAATTTACTACTTCATAACTATTGGACAAACTGATTAATGTCAGGCACACCTGATTAATCAGTTCATACAGTAGTGTAGGATAGGAAATAAATAAGTTGTACCTTAATTTGAGGATGTAGTGGAGTTGTTGCAAGTCTAAAATATATATATATATAATAATCACCTGCCCCATTGATATTTGTAAAACTAAACATTATGGCTACATGTGTTTTCCTTCAGAATATCACTTTAGTTCAGTGAATTAGTCAAAAGTTTAACTACACCCAATCCAGTAGAGCCAGCGAGATTAATGGGAAACATAACTTTCAACAAATTTCACTTTACTGTCCTGGGGTCTCATTTATAAAACTGTGTGTAGGATCCTCACTAAAAGTGTACATGCGACCTAAAGCCTAAAATGCCGTACGCAAAAAAATATATATATATATATTCAGACTTATAATAATAATAATAATTACTTACATTTATATAGCGCTTTTCAAGGCACTCAAAGCGCTTTACATTGTGGGGGGGAGTCTCCTCATCCACCACCAGTGTGTAGCATCCACCTGGATGATGCGACGGCAGCCATAGTGCGCCAGAACGCCCACCACACACCAGCTTACTGGTGGAGAGGAGACAGTGATGAAGCCAATCAGCAGATATGGGGATTGTTAGGAGGCCATGATGGTCGGAGGCCAATGGGCAAATTTTGGCCAGGATGCCGAGGTCACACCTCTACTCTTTTCGAAGGACATCCTGGGATTTTTAGTGACCACAGAGAGTCAGGACCTCGGTTTAACGTCTCATCCGAAGGACGGTGCTTTTTTACAGTATAGTGTCCCCATCACTATACTGGGGCATTAGGACCCACACAGACCACAGGGTGAGCACCCCCTGCTGGCCTCTCTAACACCTCTTCCGACAGCAACCTAGTTTTCCCAGGAGGTCTCCCATCCAGATACTGACTAGGCTCAGCCCTGCTTAGCTTCAGTGAGTAACCAGTCTTGGGCTACAGGGTGACATGGCTGCCGACAGAAAGCGTTTGTACGCCAGAACCTGCGCAACATTCAGTTTATAAATCCCAGTCAGCGGAAGATTGTGCGCACACACATTTCCTCCCTGAAATAACTCATAGATTTACTATGCATTTGCATATGCATATTCATCCACCTGATAACATGTTTACCGGTACAAGACATTTGGAAAACATGCGGGATGTGCCGTCACATTACATTGATAAAAATCATTTAGTAGCCTATCCTTGGCTTTTTTTTTGTTGAAAAAATAAATAAAATAGGCTACATTTCAGAGAAAGATTTTCTCAATCTTTTGCACTGACCAACTCCTATTTTTAATTGATTTAAATTTTAATGGAAACAGATGGGCCTTGTTGTGCATTATTTGCACAAAAATATCTTCTCAGACAATCTGCTGTTATCACGATAAGCAATTCTCTCTGTAGTGAAAACATTAAAACACAGCAAACCACATAAGTGTTCAAATGCATCGCATCCACTACAAATGTTTCTATTTATTTAATATATTAAATTATGTAACTTCTCAGTAATGATATCATGTCATTTATGTTTAACTCCATTAATAAGAATGGCATATTTAATCTAAATGTTTATATCAGAAGTAAAACATTATTTAAATCATCCTTTTATTTATTTAAACTCTTATTGTGAACATGCACTGTATTTATGATTATAGGACTCATAATGAAGATTTATGGTTTAACTTCATCTGCCGTTATATATATGCCGTCAGTTTCACTTAACAGCCCAACGCGCTCGATGGAGCGGGCATTTAAAAAGGGATGGATATTTGCTTCAAGAAATAGGCTCGGTGAGTGAAATCATATTTGCATTATCTTTCTGTAGCTATAGGCCTATATATCATTTTCTTTACATTTTCTGTCTAAAAGTGACAAAAAAAAACATTTAACTCCAGCTCACCATCGGTGTCGCCAAACTGCTCCGTCTCCAAAATGTTCGTACGCATGGGTCTGAGTTTGCGTGGAGGTATGCAAATTTTCCCGTCAAGTTTGTTTTTATAAATCATAACTTATGCGTCGGAAATGGCGTATGCCTCTTTTTTCAGTGCCTTTTTTGTGTGTACGCAATGGTTATAAATGAGGCCCCTGGTCTCTGCTCTACCATTTTGCTGATCTGGCGAGTGCACTAAACAGGCATCATGCTAATGCTCTGACTGACAGTGAGATGACCAGGGCATTCATTCTAGCTTCCCACCTGCAAACAGCCATATATTCAACTAAACACCACACAGTTGAAACTTACACAGACTTCAGCTCCTCCTGACAAACTTTGTTGTCCACTGAGAGGAACCCAAGGTTCAGAATCATCATCAGTTACCTAAAGAAACAGATTACAAAATAAAAATCCATAGATTGTACACAAGCCAACCTCCATGTTACCAAAATGAAACATGTCTGGTTCTTAGGATATGTCTAAGAAAAAACCTGAAATGTACTGTACACATTATACTCACTGTAATGTGGCCGACATCATGTGCATCTTCAGAGCCATTGTCAAAGTCGTAGTGAGAGGAATTTTCATTCAGGGTCTGTAAGAAAAAAAACACAAAATGTATTGATTAACCTTTGTCACATGCACAATTGCCAGCCACCAACAGGATGTAGCATGTTCTATGTAACCTACCAAGTACTAAAAACAAAAATACATTTTACACTTTGTGCTCAAACCAAAATGGTCAACAAATCTTATATGCTATAACTCTATAAATGTTAGTGCTACTGGACAGAATCTTGCAAAAGAGCAGCCTACTGTACATTGTTCAACTAAACACCACACAGTTGAAACTTACACAGACTTCAGCTCCTCCTGACAAACTTTGTTGTCCACTGAGAGGAACCCAAGGTTCAGAATCATCATCAGTGACCTAAAGAAAAAAGTGTTGTACATCCAGCGCACAGCTTTCTCTTGCAGTACCCCACCCCTCTGCCGAAGCACAAACACATTGTGCATGGTTTCATCTCGAGTGGGCATCTCCTATGTTAGCATTACTGTATTAGGGATGTCACGATTCCAAATTCCAGTAGACGGTACCGATACCATTAAAGGGGTGGTATAATGCCTTTTTCACAAGATATAAAATAAGTCTGATGTCCCCAGAGTGTGTAAGTGAAGTTTTAGCTCAAAATACCCCACAGATATTTTTATATAGCATGTTACAATTATACATTTTTGAGGGTGATCAAAAAACGACACAGTTTTGTGTGTCTCTTTAAATGCAAATTATCGATTTAAATGCATGTAATATAATAGATATATAGTTTTCCAGCACTTGAAACTTACATTGACCTCTTCTGTAGTTTCTGATAGTCTTTCTGAAGATGGTTCACTTACGGGGTTCCAGGCATCAAAACTGGCATGAGCTCTTGGCTAAACAAAAGAAAGGACAGTTTCAACGTAACCAATGCAACAAATTTGACCAAAATCTGTAACTCAACGAAAATCTAAAAAAGTACATTGCAAAATTACTAACAATATTGTCATTGCCAAAATGTACTCGTAGGCTACACATACAATAGTATTTATTTAAAATAAGAAGACAAATAGTTATTCTTTCTATTTTGTGACAAGTAGGATGTTCTGTCTAAAGACAGCACAGCACAAGTAAGGTCTAGTTTTACATTTACATGACTTACCAGATCCTGGTTTGGCTGATCAATCTTGGTCTCTCTCATTTCTTTCCTGTGCAAGTGATAGAAAACACTGATTCATATTTATCTTTGAAACATCAAATTATTTAAATGTTTAGCTCGGAGCTTGTGTTGCCCCTCTGAGGAAATACATGCATCTATGAAATAAAAATGCTACTGTGACGTGATCATATCAATAGATGCAAAAGATAAATGGTGTAATCAGGGGTTCTCAAGGTCGCGACCCAAAAGTGGGTCGTGGACCCGTGGACTAAAAAACTAACCTTTTTTTCCATAACCGTCTTGTTCTTCTTGGAATATCAGTTTGATCAGATTTCCTTTTCAATCGGACTCGGTCCATTTTCTTTGTCAGTAGCAGCCTACTCACTCAGCACCGACTGCTTAGCGCGACGAACGAAGGACTGAGCTCGCGCATGCGTTGCGTAATGCTTTGAGCGGGAAGGTGTGTGTTTTTATTTATTTATTATTTTTTTATTAAATATTTACGATACATGGAGTAAGAACACACAAATAGAGTCATTAATACAGAGAAAAAATATATATATAAACAAGAGCAGAGCCAGGAAGGTGTGTGTGATTCAAGCGCGAGCAACGGCTCAGTGCGCGAGGAGAGGACGGAGGAGCATTATTGCGCATGCGCAATGCTTGAGCGGGAAGATGAGATTCAAGGCGCGAAGAGACTCGGGAGAAGAGAGGACTGTTACACCAGCATCGAGGTGGTAAAAAATGTCAAAATATAGGTTTGCCCTTGTTAGCTGGGCCGAAGGACCCGACAAAGACCAAACCAGCATAATTCCAATCAGTTGGATAATCGATTTCGACCCAGCTGATACTGACAAGAAATATTTTGTTGAATGCCGTTCAACAAATCACAAGAAGCCTACGTCTGGATGGCCCGTCGAACACGCGGTTGTTCTTCAGTTATACACACTTGGACTTATTTCCTACCAGTTATTGTATTAGCAAATACAGCTAACGTTACAGAATGTCTGTTCTTCTGTTTATCTATCAAAATGTGTATCCCATATTTGACTGTTTTACAATGGCTAACTAGCTCTAATTGTGTAAATGTATCCCATGATGTTTGTATGTTTTACAATGGTTATCATTACATTACCCGAATATGCATAGTTAGTTTTTAAGGAGGCAGTGCCATGATTTAATTTCCCCCTATAACATTATATCTGAGTACTAAATCTAGGGTAATTGATATTGCTTGGTCAAAAACAATAGTTTTTTGTTAGAAGGTTAAATCCTATATTCTGATAATAATTGTTAAAGAGTGTTTGTTCAGTAACCGGAGTCTCGATGTCGATGTCAGCCAATCAGAAAAGAGTACCAATTTATTAGCTTACATTTTTATAATGTTTCAGTTCTAATTTTTTTCAGCTCAATTCTTTGTGTCATCACTTCCAATTTAAATGGTTTAATCTGTATCTTGTGTGAATTCTCTCTCCTGGTTGGACAAAATTGGAACTGAAACTAAACTGATAATGCATTTTCTGTTGAATAAAGATCTAGAGAGACACGGAGACTCCTGTTACTGAACAAACACTCTAATGAACTATCATAATATAGAGCTATTTAACAATTATTTTAACAAAAAAAATCACTTTACCTCAAGATTATGTAAAAAGGAACCCTTATTTTTTTTTAAATGTACAGTGAGTGTTACGTTTGTTGATCACTACAGTATCACTGCAAGTTCTTTTTCCATTGGTTTACAGGACGAAAAACAATTCCATACATAAACACTTAGGTTACATAATTGAAAAAACAAAACAGTTCATGAAACCTCTTTAAAGAAGTCTGAAAATGGGACACAATTATTTTTTATTTTTTATTCATTGTTATAATGGTGTTGATTTTTGGCATTAAGAAAATCTATCCTTCTATGTGATTGTAGAAAAAGAGGCTACACTCAGAGCTGCTGAGCGGGAACTATATCCAGAGGACATGGCGGGCAAGAGGGTAAGGAAAGCCAAATGCCTAGACTTTGGTGAGGAAGATACCACCAGTACTGGCAACAAAGCCTCTGGCTCTGGAAATCCTAAACAGGTAATTACACAGCAAAGATTGATATATCAGATTAGGGATCATTTGTGTATTGGATTGTCCATGATTAAATATTAAAAATGAACATCTTTGCCCTATAGAAAAAGGCCAAGTTTGCTGCACAAAGACGGGCGGAGGAGGAATTACTTTCTGAGGACAGAGCAGAATTGTCAAGCCAGGAAAGTGACCTTACCAGAGACCTGCAGAGCCAGATCAAGGCTCTACAAAAAGAAAACGCCAAACTGCGGAACATGGTAGTTAAAGGCAAGTATTGAGTATTATATCATCAAATATTACTCTAAATCAAATGGTATTAAAGGGGTCATATAATGCCATTTTTGTACAAGCTAATATGATTCTTTAGAGTCTAAATTAAAAGTTTGTATTATACTTTAAAAATTCTCATTAGTAATGTAAGAAAACACTCATTTTACCTGGTCAAAAACAGCTCTGTTTTCAGCACGCCGTTTTAGTGCATGTGTCTTTAAATGATAATGAGCTTTGCTCACCCCACCCCTCTGTTCTGTGGGGCGTTCTGACACAACAACACATGTGGAGTGTTTCCTTGATAACAGTTGAGGGTAACGTTATATTTTGAAGAATGGCAGCAGGAGTCTCTGAGGACACATCTGTGTAACCGAATCAATTTGAACCGGAGTTGGAAAACTGGACGTTTCTGAATGGTTGGTTAAAGTAATGTCACTTTGATCTATCTTTGTGTGTACTGGCAGGGTAGAGTAGTGAGATACGAACGCTATGTGTTTACTGATGTATACGTTAGTTTAGTGTTGTCACGGTACCAAAATTTCAGTATTCGGTACCAATACCAGTGAAAATCCACGGTTCTCGGTACCAGAGCTTAATTTAGATTAAATTTACATATATTAAAGTGTATATCACGGTTACAGAGATAGAAACTGTAGTATTAAAAACACTTTACAATAAGATTCCTTTTGTTAGATAACATTAGATAAAATGACCTAACAATAAACAATAGTTATATACTGTAGCAATTATTCTCCTTGGGGTAATTTAAAAATGTACTAATACATTTTTAAAATCAAAAGTTTTATCTGTTCATTATTTAATGCACAATGGATGAAGTGAAAAAACATGAACAATCAAGTATTTGTATTAAATAACAATTACAAACATTAATTAATGTTGTAAAAATATATTGTTAACTCAATGTGTTGATGTTAGATAAGGCATTAAGTAATGTTAATGAATGGTTATTGTAGTGTTACCAAACTACTATACAGCAGATAAAACGTGTTTTATTAGACTTGACTGTACTTTTATTTAATCCAAAACTGCGTTCATATTTAATTTTAAAAGGGCTTTTAACATAGGCGGAGTTTGGGGGGCACTGCCCCCCCAGACCAGAGCCAATTAATGCCTGCCTTGTGCTTTGAATATATATATATATTCAATATGAACTAAGTGATATTTAACTGTGACTTGTTCAGTTTTTTAAAAAAAAATATTTGTATTTATTTATTTAAGGGTGTAGGAGGAATTTTGAAACATATATTTACATATATTCAGGGAGTTAAAAGGAATGCTTTAATAGGGGCTAAGGAATTCCTCTTATATGGCCCGGAAACATCTCCAGAAGAACTGGGGAAGGCGCTAATTTGTTATGACAGGAAAACGGAAATAATCCAAACGGATAGGGAGAAATCGAATAATAAGCCATCACGTCCATGGCCTTTGGCAGGACTTGTACGGCCGTCGGGCCAGGATGCCTGGTCGAAGAGGAAGAGCCGCCGCTAGAGAGAAGCCGCCGCCCCTCGTGCCCCAGACCAGAGCGGGAGCGCGTGCGGCCACCGGACTCCGCCCCTTACCTAGACCCTCCCTTCCAGAACACTGCCCTCCTTCACAAGCCCTGCAGCACGACGAGGACACCAGATCCCCCTGTTTCTTTTGGACACTTCTTCCCCCTGGACACTTTATTTTATTGGTCTTTGTTTAATAAAAGCCTCTCCGAGGCCTGACGCCACACCCACTGTGTCTGTCGTTGGCTCCTCCTGTCACAACACAATATAAGTGGGAAGTTAGTTGAAGATTTCTGTAAAGAAAATAAGATAATATTGACCAAAAGTATACGCTATCATTTGAATACGAATGGAATCGCGGAACGTGCCATGCATACGGTCAAGGAGTGGTTTGCAAAAAACAGAATGTTAGGAGATTGGGGCACAAAAATTGATGAATGCCTAATGAATGTTAACAGGTGCAGAGCGCGAGCCGACCTGAAAGAAAGAGACGGACAGGGGCCAGCAGAGGAGAGAATAAAGGAGAACCCAATTCTGACGAGAAGACAAAAGGTTGGAAGATTCTCTGAAGGTTTGGGGACAATGGATGTAGTTAAAACAATAACAGGGTCCAACACCGTTGAATTAGAAAATAACGGAATTCAGAGTAATAAAGACCTGATAAAGAAATAATAAATGGAGCTGATAATCGTGATAATTAACCAACGAGGGTTAATTTGGGTGGAGCACAACAAACATGGTTCCAGGGCATTTATGTGGCTACAGCCAGAAATGGAAAGGTTTCTTGGCTTTAGAGGAGAAGAAAATAAAGCAGCAGAAAACGCTGTCAGGCCATATTGCTGTGTGATATGTGACCAGCTATGTGCCACGTCGAGTCTCTCAGCGTGTAATGAGAAAAGAGAGATGGGCGCGGAATGGACGGCTTACAGGCAGTCTCATGTGGAGCTGTCTGGGGTATTGATATGCGAGAATTGTCGAGCCGGTCACTCGAAACTACGAATTGACTCCTATAGAGTATCCACGGGTTCCGAGGGGCCGTGTAACTGTACTTAGAATGGTACAATGTTATTCAACTTTCAAATGTGTAAGGCAAAGAACAGGACATTAGTGTCTTCCCGAGCCATATGGGAAAGTTTAAGGGTTGTCAAACCTTTAGGCCTTTTTAAAGACGGGATAATGTCTAAGTTTTCCAGACATCTCTATTTAGGCCTGAGAGAGCACGAATGGAACGTGTGGTTAGACGCTAGGTTCCCCATGCTGCCATGGGACAGGAAGGAAATAAGGGAGAGAGTTCTCAGAGAGAGGGAAGAGCATGTGCGAGATATAAAGAAAAAAGGCCGCGAGAAGGATTTGACTCTCACTGACAACGAATCCTTAAAGTGGAATTGACAAGCACAAGGTCTGGTGCCCAGTGGATGACATGTACATCACCGGGGTTCCTTATAATAACGAGCAGATCACTGAAGAGCCAAGCGAAATATTCACAGTGTGATGCATTTCAAATGAAATATATTGGCATGCTCGCATCCAGATTATGACTGGATTGGCGTAATTGAAGTAGAACTACACGAGAAACAACCAAAATTGAAAGTAGTGCGCAGGGGAATGTTGCGTAAAGCGAGGCGGCTCATGATCGAGCCTCAGAGCTAACATGTGTTTACAGAACAAATGCAGAGGTCAGTGTCTGTGGAGAGTTTAACGGAGGAGCTGACGGAGGCGAAAGGCACCATTCGGAAGCTGAGGACTCAGCTACGACTCTGCAAATGGATGAGTATCATACTTTGGATAATTTTAATATTGGGAATATTTTTATTAATATTAATTAGAGTGAGTTATCTCTAAGAATGGGAAATCATGACGGGAAAAAACTTCTTATTATCCGAAGTGCAGGTTGAGAGGCAGAATATTTCTGGTTTCGATTTGACTGTATGGTGAGCATATAAGGAGAAAAAGGATGAAATAGAAAAGAACACCACTAATTTCTGGAAATGGTTAGATGGCGTTAGTACAGATAAAATAATGTATTATATGGTAAGGAAACCGAAAGTAAAGCTCAAAAGTAAAGTGAAGATTAGGCATTGGCATAAAAAGGAAATAGAGATCTATGAAGAAAATAGTTTTATTTTATTTAGAGCGCGACGGAAATAGGACAGTAAGATATTTTATCAGGTCAACTTATAGAACTAGCTATAACGAAGAGCTAGGAGGGTGCTGGATATTCAGATTGCGAGAACACTTTGACCCGTGGAAATTAGGCCAGTGCAAGCAGAGAGGTGCAGTTATAAGAAGCAAGAGAAGCAAGGAGAAAGAAATCTATCTCTGTTATAAAAATTACAAAGAATGTAGAAGATTGGATAAAGACTAGTAGAATTATTAACCCCGCAGGCGAGTTCGTTTTGCTGACTAGGGATAGACACGTAGGTCCACAACGGACAGGTTATGCAGAACTGGAGTCCAGGGCTGAGACGAAAACTAGCTTACAGTTGAATAAAACATATCACTGGATATGGAGAAAGAAAATGATCTTACCAAGAGTTAAATTCAGTTTTAAAATAGGCTATTGGGAGATAGATAACATGAAATGGGAAACAGATGTGTATCTGATTAAAATGGAATTACATACGATGCTAAAAACAGAAAAGGAAATTAAAGAACATTATGAAAATAATGTAAAACTGATAGACAAATGTGTGAGACAATGGCTCAGTAAAAGAAAAAAATTACAATGATTTCTCTTATGCTAATTTTTGTGATAAAGACGAAGAAAAAATGAACTGTGAGGATTTCCTTAATGGCACAGACCCTTTTACAGGCAACCAAACAAAGGAAGTTTTGAGTATAAGGAGGAAGTTGTATATGAAAAGAGTAAACCTTAAAAGGAGAAGTGATAAAGGAGGAGTTTATAGATATAAATTAGTTTTCTTAGGAGATGGTGTATATGGGGTGTCAGGACGAGAATGCAGCGAAGTATTAGGAATATGTGCTGTTGGACACGATCCAATAACAGTGAATCAAATGGCATCAGTCTTATGTTACTGGGGTAATGGTCTAGTTCCTTTACCATGGACTTTTAAAAGGAGTAATATAGCTAACAGATACGAGATGAGTTTTGGGACTGGAGGAGTTATCAGGATAGTAGATAGAAATCTGAAGTGGAAAATGTTACATGCCCCAGCCCAGATCACTGTCAATAGCTTGGTATAGAGATATAGAGTCCCAAAGGGAGGAAAAAACGTACCTTTGACAGGTCTTGATGCTATAGCAATTGATGATTTATCTCATACAATTCAGAGGAAGAACTGTAAAGAGAAGTGGTGTAAAGGAAAAGATGAAACTTATTACTTAAGCCTGGAATGGATGAAATATAGTTTTTGTAACACGAGCGTAGAGATCATAGGTGAATGGATTTTAGGGGGTCCGAGATAGTACGAGACTCCTGGAGAGTTTGTGAGGACAGGAATTAATGGAATAAAAACAGCAGCAATTGCGGTGTTTAAATTCGTTACAAAAGATATGTGGAATGGACTACTTACTCTTTTAATCAGTGCAGGATATGCATTATATGGAGGATTAATAGTGCTAGGATTAATCTTAGTGTTCATTGTTATAAAATGTTCCTGTGCTGCTATGGGGACACGACTTTGCCAGCTCATCACCTTTTTCCACTGTTTTAGCACAGTGTTAGAAAAGCTGATTGACGTTCAAGCTAAAGGCCACAGACGTTTTAGAAGACGGAAAAAGAGTGTTTCAGAGTACCCTTTGTTGTAGAGAAATGATAGCAGAGTGGAAAAACACCTGTTAGAGAAAAGCGATAGAGAGGAAATAGATGGGCTGAGAATGTATAGAAAATATAGGGCATGACAAACGAACAAAAGACCACTCACCATTGAGGGGGGCATCCGATAACGGGTAACTCAGAAACCTCGGAATATATGAGATTGGGCATATTACAAACATAACAAATTAAAAAAATAGATATTATTTTTGAGAACAACTGTTCGCAGTAAGACCAACAGAGATCTAATATTGATAAAGCTTAGTATGGCACCCAACGGGACAAACAACCAAACCACTAACGGAACGACTGATGAAGTTGGAGAATTTCCTCAGGCAATTTCCGAAACTTTTATTCAGGTTTGTGAATGTGGCATATATTTTTTATGGATGTTAATGCAAGGAATAAACAAAAATCTCTGGTGGCACATGATAACTGGATGTTTTCAATTAATTAGAGTAATATTAATGAAAAGGCTTTGTAAAATTATTCTGGTTTGCCATTTAATTGTGGTATCAGAAGGGTGGAGTAAAATACTTGGTATATACTGGTCAAGGTTAACGCTATTAACCCTCTAATTCCAATTATGTGTAGATGTGACCATGAAAGTTCTGTCTCAGAGGGAGTTCTGGTTCCTTGCCGCTGTCGCCTCTGGCTTGCTCAGTTAGGGACACTTAATTTCTAGCGATTATCATCAATTTGATTGCACAGATACCATTTAAACTAAACTGAGCTAGACAACGACATCTCTGAATTCAGTAATGAAATGCCTTTAACTGAAAATTGAGTGTTTAATCTTGTCATTTTACATTATTGACATTATTTTCCTATTTTGATATTGGAAAGTTGCTTGACAATCTGTATTGTTAACAGCGCTATATAAATAAAGGTGACTTGACTATGTGACTGTGGTCTGATAATGGCAGCTGTGGCATCACTGTGAAATAACTGATCTTACTTTAGTCAGTATAAAAACATATCATGAGTGAATCAGTTTTACAAATGTCAAATATGAAAGTAAATAAGTAGAAATAAGTCAAATACAAGTCATTAAGAAATAATGATCATATTTAAAACACTAACATTCTGCAATAAAATCACCGACTTGCCCCTGTAAATGCTGAAAATACCTTATGTTCCCAAGAGAAACAACATACCGTCCGATTAGGGCTAATACACGTCAAAATGGGCTCCAACAAAACAATTATGGCTAATGTTAACTTAACTCTTTACCAAGTCAAGTACATGTGGTGCACAACTCGAGCTGCTCGTCACAATGGACAGACATTGATAGGCAGCTAGCTAATTGCTAATTGCAATTGTCAATTAACATTCGTAATGTTCATAATGTATATGTTAGCTATTTACTTTCAAGATCACTTTGCCTAACTCAGTTCTCAAGCTAACATGAGAAGCGATCTCTGTAATGTTAAAAAAAATGTGGCAAAATGATCTGAGTGCAAAACAGTGTTTATTTTAATAATATTCACCTCTAAGACTTTGAAACTTTACTTACTTTCCCATCCAGCAGAAGCACATCTTCTCTTGCAGCAGCGGATTATTGCGGATCAATGAAGGGAGGAGAACAGTTTGGGGAGGAACAGTTTTACTCTGTAATTTTGCTCCCACTCTATAGACAAATTGTACTCTGTACTCTCAAAATAGAGCAAAAACAACTCTTTTTGAGGAAAAAAAATATATTAACTCTGGAAAAACAACTGCGCCATTTTTCCTGTGTAGCAGTCTTGAACCTGGCAGCACAGGTCAGAGCCGGTCAGAGAGGGTCAGTGAGGACTACACCAGCAGCCATCTTTCTTGGTCCCCCCGTGTGCCACCCCATTAAAAAAATCCTAGAATCACCCCTGCTAAGAAGAACACAAATATTTTTTTTATTTTTTATTTTATTTTAATGGTCACCATTTTTGAGGTTCACAAGCTGATTCTTGATGTCTGTGTGAGTCCAATTTCTGGCATAGATTGAAACTTTTTGTGGACAAACTGTTTAGAAACTCCTTTGTTAACTGACTGTCACAGAAACACTTTTACTATAATCAATGCAACATTCACTTAACCAGAGATTAAACACACAACGAGTCTGTGCTCTCTCTCAATGAGATCAGTTCACTTACAGATGATTGTCACTACAAATATATGACAACCAACTACCGATCATTTCCTCTGGGCTTTTGAGCTGTAACAAACATGTTTGAGGAACACATGGTTACAACAACCAGAGGAAAAAACATCTAACACAGAAGTCAAGGGTCAAGAGCCCAACTAAAGCAGACACTGATCTCTAACATGGTTACTTCAATTGAAACAATACATCAACATCTAAACCTTAGTTAATTCTCAATAAGATCTTCTGTAGATGTCTGACAGAAATAAGTTCAGAGCACTCATAATTGTTAGTTTTAAAAACTTAAATGTTTTAAGGCAATCGGTTTACTCAAACGGTGTGTTACCCTAACTTGTTGGGTTTTACAGTGATGAACTGTTGCCTACTAACAATAGAGTTAATGTTACTCAATTTTTATAAGTAATTAGTTATGTAATTTAATGAAAAATATTAGGTAGACATTACCTAATTTCTTTTAGTTTGTCATAGCTGTAAAATTTAGGTATTCTTTACTCAATATATAGGATAGAATCTACTCAAACAAAGTGAGTGCAAATTGTTACCTCAATTTTATTGAGTAAATATAGTGGATCAGTTTTTTCAGTGTATGTATGTATGTATGTAATGTATGTGTGTATCAGAGTTTGCATTAGACTAGATTTTGACAGATGGAGTCGTAAAATTCCCGACACAATCTGTTATTATCTGTCGTTTTAATTTTCATATTTTAATCATAATAAACCATTTTGTAAGCTCTGTTTTTGTTCACATTTTCATTTTTATTCACAAACAGAGCAAAAACATGATGATAATATTCTGCAGTATGTGGCTATGCTCCATGTTATGGTGTCATTTGGTGACAAAGAAGATGAAACGCTGAGAGAACAAATCGTTGAGAAAGTTTACAGCAGCCAAATTCGTGAATGTTTGTTGCTGGAAGCGGATTTAACATTAGACAGAGCCATATAAATTGCAAGTCAAGTGGAAAATGCAATGGCTAATGCGAGTGAATTTGCAAAACCTGCTGAATTACCAGTTCAAAGATTGCATGTGAGAAAAAAAGAAGTGAATGTGCAGAGAGGCACGCGAGGAAAACCTAAGAGTTGACAGAACGTACATTCTGAACTCAAATGCTACCGCTGTGAATGAAGAAGTCATCTGGCAAATTCCAAGCACTGTCCAGCTTTAAACAAAACATGTAAATCATGCAGCAAGATGGGGCATTTCACAAAAGTTTGTCACTTCACATGGAAATAGGACATCAGATAAACTGGAGCTCCTGAATTGACTGTTTTGTACATGACTAGCACACCTGCTGCTGCAAACAAAATTGTGCGTAACATCAAAATGGACACAATGACAGGTACTACAATGCGAGAATTAATTGTTGATACAGGAACTTCTGCCTCATTGCTACCAGAGCGCATATATAAGCAAAACTTTTGTGAACTGCCTCAGGAACAGGCGGATGTGTGTCTTGTCACATAATCAAAAGCTGACCTCCATGTACTTTGATGTATTAAGACTCGTGGTAACACTTTATGTTGATAGTCCACTTTAGACATTCTACTAACAGCAAGTAACTTTGCAACTACATGTCAACTAGCAGTTATTAGAGTATTAGTAGACTGTCTGCTTAATATCTTCTAACACTTTATTTTGATGGGTTCCCAACATACAACATACTGACTATCAGAAACTTTGCAAGTATATTTCAACTTATTCTACTGACCCTAAACCTACCCTACTGAGAGTTAGTAGACATGTAGCTGCACATTAATGAGAATTAGTTGACATGTAGTTACAAAGTTACTTATAGTTAGTAGAATGTCTAAAGTGGGCTATCGAAATAAAGTGTAACCGACTCGTGCACAATATGGATAATCTTCAGTCCCTGTCACATTCTACATTGTGAAAAGTGGAAACCCGCTAATGGGCATGGACTTAATATCTTCCTTGAATCTGTGTATTAAAGGAAATAAAGTAATCACCTCCAAAGAGTCTGTACAACAAGTCTGCCACGCCAAGCTTTGGCTGTGCAAAGAACTTTGTACATAAAGTGAAACTGCTTGAAAATGTTGTTCATGTGCAAAGGGACGCTGTGTCCATACTTGGGAAAAGTTGGTTTTATATTCGCACATTCGGACTTCTGCATTCAATTACTTTGTTAATCACACTACATCGGACATTCGCAAGTAAATATGACATTAAAACAATACTTGCCAATTTTGATCGATTGTGAAAAAATGTAGTAGGTTACAATGATGTCGCTGATTAGAATTAGTAAAAAATAACTTTATTAGAAAGTTATTGAACGTGGAAATGTGTGAATGTTGTGAATGTGCGAATATAAAACCAACTTTACCCAAGTTGTATCCATTGAGTTGAACTGTCTGTTTGTTACAGATCGGCCAGGCTCTATCACCAGCCAATCACAGCGCACTCCCTCACCTGAATTCTGATCACACACATCTGCACATCGTTTGGACACTAATTACCTCTGCCATAAAAGCACAGACCTCACAGCACCTCACTGTCTGGTTCTGTTCATATGAAGTGCACTGCTCATGGTATCACAGCGACTTGCCTCTAGCGTTGTCTCCTCAGAGTTCCCCAGTCTGTCTGCTCCAGAAACCTGCTACTCTGCCTGTGTGAGGTGTGTGTGTCCTGTGTGACGGATCGGTGGCCCTCCCCCTCATCATCATCACCACCCCGTCCCTCATTCGCCGCCCTTCACCAGGCTCCCGACTGGAGTGGGTGGATGAGAGGAGGGGCGTGGGACTAACGTGGGCTGGCGGCGTGTGATGAGGCACAGCTGGACTGAATTAAGCCTCATCACCGCCGCCGTTAAATGCCGAGCGCGCCTCTCCTCGGGAGACCGGTCTCTTTCCCCGTGCATGCACGCTGGTGTCCTCGTGGGTCCAGGAAGGGTGCGTTGTGCGCCGAGGATGTGAGCCGCGGAACCTCCAGAGTCATCGTGCAAGCCGCACCCGTGTTACGGCCGTCGGGCCAGGATGCCGGGCCGTCCATCCCGCCAATGGCCCAGTAAGTGGCACAGGAAGAGCTGCCGCTCCAGAGAAGCCGCCGCCCCTCGTGCCCCGGACCGCGGGAGCGTGTGCGGCCACCAGACTCCGCCCCTTGCCTGGACCCTTCCCCTTTGGAACACTGCCCTCCTACACGAGCCCCGCAGCACATCGAGGACACCAGATCCCCCCCCCCCCTTCTTTGGACACTTCTTTCCCCTGGACACTTTTATTTTATCATTTTTGTTTAATAAAAACCTCTCCGAGGCCTGACGCCACACCCACTGTGTCTGTCGTTGGCTCCTCCTGTCACACCTGTTACAAGTTCCTAGTATTCCTGTAAAGACAAAGATATCATATCACTCTCACATCGCACTCCAGCTGGTCTTCTGGGATGGAAAAAAAAATAGAATACATAATTGAAATGCAGGACGCAGCTTACGTTTTGCGGGACGCGGGACAAAGCTCCCAATTTCGGGACTGTCCCGCATTTTGCGGGACAGTCCCTACTCACCGTGTTCAGTCAACTTTTCTCTGCTGATCCAAAATAAACATCTGCTACTAATCTTATTATCTGTTTGAGTCTGCTTCTGTAACACTGTTAGCGTCTGACATATTGAAAGAGTAGATGCCTCGCCCTGGGTATCAGTGACTCAGAACCTCAGGGAGCCCAACAAGGCCATCATTGTGGACAGCTACTCCATTCCACACATGGAAGAGGTGTTTTCACAGTTGAGAGCTGTTGTGATGTTTTCCACAATTGACCTTGCAAATGCGTACCATCAGGTTCCACTTCATGAGGAAAGCAGATATCTGCCCGCCTTTATAACACATGGCGGTCTATTCCATTTCAAGAGAGTCTGCTATGGATTAGCATCAGCCCCAGCAGCATTACAAAAACTGATGTCTACTGTTCTCAGAAATGTTCCAGAATCTCCAAACCCACCTCGAGATAGTGCTGCACAAATTGCAAGAAGCTGGTTTGTATCTAAACGAAGAGAAATGTAAGTTCCACTAGGAGAAGCTCACATTCCTGGGACCAGAGGTGTAAAATACTTGAGTCATTTTACTTGATTACTGTACTTAAGTATTATTTTGAGAGGATTTGTACTTTATCCAAGTACAATTTAAACTGGTTACTTGTACTTTTACTTGATTACATTTCTGGAGAAAAAAATACTTTTTACTCCTTACAATTTTATTACAGCTTAAAAAGTACATTACATTTTCATATTATCTTATGCACAATAAATATGGTAAACCGAAGTTCAAATGTGCTGACCAATGATCATTGTTTTCACGCATCAAGCACACTCACAGTTCTACTTCAGTTGTGACTTTCATCAGGTCGATGTCTGGCTTCAAAAGTTCACTATCAAATCTGAGGAAGCATACTGAGGTAGCAAAGTTGCGTTTCCCCTCCAAAAAAAAGTTTATTCACTATTCTTTCTGTTTTGATAGAGCCATTAGCTGTGTGATACTGTATATTAGCTGAATGCACACGATTGAGTGCAAATAAATCAGTGATGAGAATTTAAATACAATGAATATTTTTGTGGGAATGATTTTTTTTTTTTTTTTTCAATTAAATGTTACAAATCTTCAAAAAAGTGTTTAAATGAACATTGTATGTTAAATAAATTGTAATTTATGTTTAGAGATGTTCTCACCAGGTAGTGCATATTATGTCATTATATGACACATTACATGACACATCTTTTGGATGAGACGTTAACCGAGGTCCTGACTCTCTGTGGTCATTATAAATCCCATGGCACTCATCGTAAAAAGTAGGGGTGTAACCCCGGTGTCCTGGCCACATTCCCACCACTGGCCCCTGTCTATCATGGCTTCCCAATAATCCCCATCCACTTGATTGGCTCTATCTCTCTCTCTCCTCTCCACCTGTAGCTGGTGTGTGGTGAGAGCACTGGCGCCGTTGTCCTGTGGCTGCCGTCGTTTAGATTAAGCTCTAAAAGAGTTCAGAGATTCAAGTCAAATGATGATAACAACACATAATCAACACCACCAAACCACCTTTTCATTTGGCTTATCTAACTGTTGTTTAACTGTAACAGCAGCCAAACAAAATCTAATGTTGAAGAATCAAGGGTCAAGAGCCCAACTAAAGCAAACATTGACCACCATAATGGTAACCTAAAAATTCAGATTTTCTCCTTCAGTGATTCTGTTTGTTAACATCAAGTGTCAATCATTCATTCATTCATTCACTCACTCACATTGAGTCGCAATTAAGATTGTCAATGAGTATTTTGAGAGAGAGAGAGAAAAAAAAACTATAAATGCCCCAAATAAACAATTAAATGTTTAATTAGCTCCAACCCTGAAAAAAAAAAAAAAAACCTGTATCCTGAAGACATTGATTATCTTGTACAGGTGTGTTTGATTAGGGTTGGAGCTAAACGCTGCAGGGACACCGGCCCTCCAGGATCAATGTTCCCCATCCCTGTTTAAAACAGTGATGTTGAATATACAACACTAAAAAGTGGCCTTTCCAAACGATAATGTTGTATGTTTTAATTCTATGACTCTCCTCATTAATGCAACACATCATTGTCCTCCAATGATTGTCTTCTGGACAACTGTCAGATCAGCAGTCTTCCCCATGATTGTGTAGCTAGTGAACCAAACTGAGAGACCATTTTGAAGGCTCAGGAAACCTTTGCAGGGGTTTTGAGTTGATTAGCTGATTGGCATGTCACCATATTCTAATTTGTTTGTAGTAAATAGTAAATTGGTGTGTTTTTGTTAAATGTGAGCCAAAATCAGCACAATTAAAAGAACCAAAGACTTAAACTACTTCAGTCTGTGTGCATTGAATTTATTTAATACACGAGTTTCACAATTTGAGTTGAATTACTGAAATAAATGAACTTTTCCACGACATTCTAATTTATTGAGATGCACCTGTACTTAGCCAGTCTGCACTGAGCACCAAAACAGTTTCTTTCATTTTATTCCATTTGGAACCATGATCAAATTAAAGGTTTATTTCACCCAGAAATGGAAATTATGTCATTAATTACTCACCCTTATGTCATTTCACAACCGTAAGACCTTCTTTCATCTTTCTGATTAAATCCAAGAGCTTTCCCAGCTCAGCAACTTACACATTCCAAGTAGGGTGACCACCCGTCCCGCATTTTGCGGGACAGTCCCGAAATTGGGAGCTTTGTCCCGCGTCCCGCAAAGACGTAAGCTGCGTCCTGCATTTCAATTATGTATTCTATTTTTTTTTCCATCCCAGAAATTGAAATACTAAAATAAGAAATAGATTAAAAACTGTGACTGGCATTTAAAAATCCATTTGCGCAGCCATCATGTTCTAGCTGTGAAAATAACCAACCGCCGCAGTGGTAGAGAGGGGGTTTTCCGCTGATGACGACTGGGTGGACGGCGCAAAGGATGTGCGGACCTCAACAAGTGCTTGAGCACCACCAACGGAAATGGTCGAGCGCACATGGAAAAACACGATATTCTCCTTTAATTAAAAAAACAAAACAAAACAATAGTTTAATAGTTCGTTTGAGGTGGTTTCTATGGCGTTATTTTAATGACAAGTGTCCAGAATGCATTATGTAATGTGAGAGTGCAACAAATGTCTCCGCTGCAGAATTCTCTTCACTCTCACACAAAACAGATGTGCTCTACGTGTTTACATTAAGCCTACGCGTGCGCGCTCAAAACTTATACTCTCTCCTGGATATGTTGCCAGAAGCAACCTGGAGTGTGGGCATCCACCGGCAGAAACATAAAATGGCGCATAAGACAACGTACGTAATGTAAATCGGTATTTAAATAGCATAACAGTAGTAAATGTATCTGTCTTTCACGCGTCCCGCATTGTCCCGCAAAATCACATCTACTGTCCCGCAACAGATCTATTGCCAGGTGGTCACCCTAATTCCAAGCCCAGAACGGTAGGAAAGACATCATTAAAGTACTCCATGTGACTTCAGTGGTTTAACCTCCATTTTATTAAGCAACGTAAGTGCTTTCTTTGCACAATAAAACATAATTTAAAACTTTATTTATGAAAATATTGATCTGCATTGTTTTCATGAGAGCATTAAAACACATTTGTTGTGTTCACGCCATAGAAGACTTGCGTCAACACAACGCACATGAGTGAGTCAAGTCAAGTCATCTTTATTTACATAGCGCTTTTACCAATACAGATTGTGTCAAAGCACTTAACAGTATCAAATTGGAGGACAGAGTGTCAGTAATATATAATGATAAGATTAAACACTCAATTTTCAGTTAAAGGCATTTCATTATTGAATTCAGAGATGTCATTGTCTAGCTCAGTTTAGTTTAAATAGTATCTGTGCAATCAAATCGGCGATAATCGCTAGATATTAAGTGTCCCCAACTGAGCAAGCCAGAGGCGACAGCGGCAATGAACCAAAACTCCCTCTGAGACAGAATGGAGAAAAAACCTTGGGAGAAACCAGGCTCAGTCGGGGTCAGTTCTCCTCTGACCAGACGAACCAACAGTTCAAAAGTTTATATTTCTATTTTGATTTTGTTGCAATTTCTAACAATAGTAGTATTAAGTAGTTAGGTATTTTATTATATTTTTAGTTATTTTGTTATTTTTTAGTTTTATTGTATTTAATTGAGGTTTTCGCTGGGGATATATCTCTGGGGGTCATCTGGGTGTCCTGGTCTCCGCTGACGATCAGGGCTGCAGACATCATCTCTTGGTGCTGATCGGATATTTCTGATCGGATATGGACTGAGAAACAGAATAAGAAAGAAACAGACAAATATTAGCGTAGATGCCATTCTACTTACGATGTAACGAGTACACCGTGTGTTATGGGGAGTGTTCCCGGTTCCGGTTGATCTAATTAATGCAGCCTAACTATGGAATTAGATTTGTGCCAAATAAAATGAATGTAATTTTTAAAGAAACGTATGAAAATATCAAGTGAAACTGAATAAAATGTCTTTGAAACTAAAAAATAAATAAATTATAGGCAAAATCTTTGACCTCGTTTTTAATACACTGCAGGTTTTGCAACTGTTTTCTCATCTTTCATTCGTTGATCTGTACTTACAAATGCACTTCCAGAGTTTTCATTTACACTTCTGAAGTTTTCGTTCGCCATTCTGGCACAAAGCTCTCGTGGGGGTGGGGTTAACAGCGGTGTGTTCTCATTGGCTGCTGAGTTTTTGATTGACAGCTTCTTGACCTGGAAGTGAAAGCGTCAGTATCGTTGCGCCTGTGTGGATGTGAGCGTCTGTTAGTGATATAAAACAATATATATAAAGATTTTTTTTATTATTATTTTATCAGTATTGTTCTGCTGCTACACTACATTGATGAGTTTTCTTAGGAATAGCACAGATGAATGATATAATCATCATGATCATCAATCATCGTCGTTATCAGGATACTCACGGTAAGTTGTCTTGATTTAGTCCAGTCACAGAACCTGGTTATCTACACACAGTTACAGTCTTCAATTAGATCGTATTTGCTTCGATTAGTTCATATTTTCCCCCAGCACATAGTGTACAGTACTAAATTTACTCTATCTGACAATAACCAATACTATTTTACAAGCGCGCTGTCAACCACTGCGCTGTCAGCATTAGCAAGGTAAGCCTTTTTACCATCCTTTTTCTGTTAATGAAAAAATAGTCACTTCAGATGAACATGAGGGGAAAAACAAACAAACTTTGACAAATAATGCCTAAATATATATCCAAATGCAAAACCTAATACATGCAAATAATTATGACTGAAAACAGTTTCCAGCAACTAGGGTACACACAGTCATGATTATTTAGGCCTATACAGAGCCATCTAATGGTTACTCAGCGGTATTACAGATGATTAATGGTATGTAACTTTGAGGTATTTTAGTACCAAGTTAATACTAATATATATTAAATAATTATATTGTGTATTTATTTGTTTGAAATATTTTATGTTTGAAATGTGCCATGGGAGTTCAAAGCAGTTTGTATTGTTAGACTATGATACATGTCCTTTCTCTGTTTCCAGGGAGCGGAGCAACTTCTCCATAAACTTCTGATGCTGACCCAGAGGATGTAGTGATGTACCAGAGAGCCCTCATCAGACAAGAATCTTATTGTGTTCAGACACATCACCTTTGAATGACTGGGATCTTGATCTTCAGACACCTGATATCATGCAAATATTTGTACTTCTTTGGAGCTCTAGATAAAACAAACACTGTTCTCAAGTACACAAGAGGTTGCACTTTATTCTTATTAGTCTATGCTGATCTTGAATTGGCCTACCCACAACATATGATTGTTAAGGGGATAGTTCAAAAATAAATATATATATATATATAATTTTACTCACCCTCATGCTGTCTCAAATGCATATTACTGTACTTTCTTTCTACTGGACATGTAAACACAAGTTAAGATTTTTAGGCAAATAATTAATCTCTGTGAGTCCTAAAGATGCTTTAAAAACCACACACAGCGACCATGACAGTAATCCACCTGACCTTAGTTTTTAAATCAGTATCTTTTGAAGTGAAACAACAGATAAGAAAATCATTAATAATATAAACTTTTGACTATTAATAATCGCTTCCACTCAACTGTCAAATGTGCATGCGTTCACTTGTGTGATGTGGATTCTCAGAGATGGAGAAAGTTATAAACATCTGGAAAAGCATGAAGGTGAGTAAATGAAATAATTTTCTTTTTTTGGCGTGGACTATCCCTGTAAAGACTGATATTGCACTCCATTACACACCATACTCATTCACTGTTTTGTAACTTATACTGTAACAGGAACTGTTGAAAGGATCATTGCAGTGTTTAAAACATATGAATTTTAAACATTCTGTATGTTATGTTCTTGTGCATGTTGTGTGGTAATGTAAATTATAATAATGCTGTGCATTATGTATACTATGCAGTTAGTGTTTTGTGGATTCTGGTCTTTCCTGTCACAACATAATTGCATCCAAGACTTTCACTTTGATACTTGTGTATATGCTATAGTGACAATAAAGAATGTTGATTTATTTGAATTAAATCATATTTTCATTTACATTCATTCAACTGGTTTATAAAAGTCACACTTGAAAGAGTTGAGGATTGTAAAAAATGTATTTCCAATTTTAAATGTTAGATGATGATGTTAACTAAATAAAATAACTAAACAAAATGATCAGCATGATGAAATCAATTGGCAGCAAGAACATTGTGTGAAATATGTAATAAAACGAGCTTGACTGGCTGGTTGGAGTGAGACTTTCTTGACCTCTGAATATCACAGGATAGTATTGTATTTCAAATGTAACAGCTCAACCTAATTAGACCCTATAATGCAAAAGAATGAAGAGCAATAAACAAATATCATAAGAGAACACTGGACATTATACAATATTTCCAGTATTACAGTACTTTAATAATTAAACCTCAATATGACCTTTTTCTCTCGCGTTTTCTCGTGCTCCTAAAAGCTTATGTTGACAGAGTAGTAACAACAGATAAATACAGATTGAATTCAAAAACAAAACTCCTAACTTTATATCATTAAAATGAAATAGGAAGCGGCTAACAGACGCTCACATCCACACAGGTGCAACTACTGACGCCTTCACTTCCAGGTCAAGAAGCTGTCAATCAAAAACTCAGCAGCCAATGAGAACACACCGCTGTTAACCCCGCCCCCACGAGAGCTTTGTGCCAGAATGGCGAACGAAAACTTCAGAAGCGTAAATGAAATCTTCAGAATTGTAAACGTAAACTTTAGAAGCGTAAATGAAAACTCTGGAAGTGCATTTGTAA
Source organism: Acrossocheilus fasciatus (assembly GCA_036784905.1). NCBI lineage: Eukaryota > Metazoa > Chordata > Actinopteri > Cypriniformes > Cyprinidae > Acrossocheilus > Acrossocheilus fasciatus. Next base: position 32,970,256 of record CM071959.1, read on the forward strand.
GTACAGATCAACGAATGAAAGATGAGAAAACAGTTGCAAAACCTGCAGTGTATTAAAAACGAGGTCAAAGATTTTGCCTGTAATTTATTTATTTTTTAGTTTCAAAGACATTTTATTCAGTTTCACTTGATATTTTCATACGTTTCTTTAAAAATTACATTCATTTTATTTGGCACAAATCTAATTCCATACCTAACAATCCTTTAATGGATTTGAATAATAGAAGCGTATTAGTGTGTTATGTGTACGCCAGGCTAAAGAGATGGGTCTTTAATCTAGATTTAAACTGACAGAGTGTGTCTGCCTCCCAAACAGTGCTAGGTAGATTGTTCCAGAGTTTGGGTGCTAAAACTAAAAAATATAATAAAATACCTAACTACATAATACTACTATTGTTAGAAATGGCAACAAAATTAAAATAGAAATCTAAACTTCTGAACTGTGGGTTTCGTCTGGTCAGAGGAGAACTGGCCCCCCGACTGAGCCTGGTTTCTCCCAAGGTTTTTTTCTCCATTCTGTCTCAGAGGGAGTTTTGGTTCCTTGCCGCTGTCGCCTCTGGCTTGCTCAGTTGGGGACACCTAATTTCTAGCGATTATCGCCGATTTGATTGCTCATATACTATTTAAACTAAACTGAGCTAGACAATGACATCTCTGAATTCAATAATGAAATGAGTGTTTAATCCTACCATCATACATTACTGACACTGTCCTCCAATTTGATACTGTTAAGTGCTTTGACACAATCTGTATTGTTAAAAGCACTATATAAATAAAGGTGACTTGACTTGACTTGACTAAATAGGAAAATGATCTGCCGCCCGCAGCCGATTTTGATATTCTAGGTATTATCAAACGGCCAGAGTTTTGAGAACGCAGCGGACGTGGAGGACTATAATGCGATAAGAGCTCGCTCAAGTACTGAGGAGCTAAACCATTCAGGGCTTTATAAGTAATTAGCAAGATTTTAAAATCTATCCGATGTTTGATAGGGAGCCAGTGCAGTGTTGACAGAACTGGGCTAATATGGTCATATTTCCTGGTTCTAGTAAGGACTCTAGCTGCTGCATTTTGGACCAACTGTAGTTTGCTGGACAAATGTACTGACTGAGGTGTGTGCTTTTATACTGGCTGATAATGAGGTGATTGAATGTGTGACAGGTGCAGGTGCTCAGAACTCAGGTGATAGCGATCGTTGTGATTGGGTGGCGGTGGAGCCTGGCCGTTCTGTGACAGTACCCCCTCCTCCATGGCCCGCTCCTGAGGGTCGAATACCTCGATGCTGTGGTGGTCTACCTCTGCCACGAGGTGTAGGACGATCAGGATGAGCAGTGTTGAATTCCTCCATTAAGGACGGCTCTACGATGTAGTTTCTGGGTACCCATGAAAGTTCCTCTTGTCCATAGCCTTCCCAACCAATCCACGAGGTATTCCAGTTGACCACCATGATGTCGGGACTCCAGGATCTCCTTCATCTTGTAGACAGTACCTTCGTCAAGAATCAAAGGAAGAGGGGCTCGTACTAACATACATGTTGGTTTAGATGATTTAACAAGTTTATACAATTCTTCCTCTTCTACAGTAGAGAATGAGTGGAATTGTTCCTCAGGGGATCTATCTGATGCGATACTGTAGCTGACGGCTGCATGGTTACAATTTTATCTCTAATAGTATCGATCTTGGAAGTAAAATACTTTGTTTACGGTGGTGTGGGCGTTTACATGCCGCGTGGCTCGCGTGGAGATTTGTAATAACAATAGCACGAGTGGCGCGTGGGCGTGACCTAATTAGAGACAATGAGACCAGTCCTTGGTTTCGTAGGGATTACTTTATCACAGAATATTTGTTTTCGGTAAGACTTACTTCATTTAACAGTAGACATGCTTTCTATAGATATATTTCTCATGTCTCTGTGTGAAGTATTTGCTGAGTTACAGTTCATTTTAGTGACGTGTTTCAAAAAGCAGTTCACAGAGACGGAGAAGAGAGAGAGCGCAGCTTGTTTGCTTTCTTTATTCTTCAAAAGCACAAAGTTTAGTTGTTATTATGAGTGTATACAAATAAAAGTAGACCTCTTACAGATTCGAATGGTGTATTGCTCTTATCTGTACGATCAAAAATGGCAGAGTAATTCAAGCTCATTTCGGCCTTATCAGGAAAATCTGCCTCAAAACGCGTATACGCATTTGTCGACCCCAGAGGGTTAACACACCAAGCTTCTTATTGGCATTTCCTTGCATTTGTACATAACACACCTGTACACACAAATAACATATAATTTTTATTTTGTATGTTGTGGTCATTCAAAAAATTATATATTGTTATTTCCTATTTAATTTCCTAATTTTATTATCTGTGTTTTGTCTTGTCACTGTCATTATGTTGTGCTGTGGAAGCCTCTGTCACCATAACAAATTCCTTGTGTGAGTAAACATACCTGGCGATAAAGCTCTTCACCTGTGTTAATTGTACTGCCAACTATTCCCTATCATAGTTTTTGACTAGATGCAAGTGAATCATGTCCTCTTGGATTCCACTCCAGTAAGACCTTCGTTAATCTTTGGAACATAAATTAAGATATTTTTGATGAAACCTGAGAGCTTTCTGTCCCTCTACAGTCAGTCATGAAACTTACACATTCAAGGTCCAGAACAGTAGGAAAAACATCAAGCAATCCATTTTATTAAGTGACATATTGAAATTTATATTGAAATTTATTTATTAGGATTAACCCCTTGAGATGTACCTTTTCGTTTTCGAGGGGGTACCACAATGTATCACATTCACAACATAGTAACAAAAAAACAAAACAAAACACAAATGAACATTACATCCATAAATAACAAAACAAACATTAATTGGGGGAAGAAAAAAAAAGCACCATAACATCAAAAAATAACTAGTAACAGATATAAAACAAAATATACAAAATATACCGATCAGTGTATCTACTCACAACATAAGCCAAACACTATATATATATATATATATATATACACAGTATTGTTCAAAATAATAGCAGTACAATGTGACTAACCAGAATAATCAAGGTTTTTAGTATATTTTTTATTGCTACGTGGCAAACAAGTTACCAGTAGGTGCAGTAGATTCTCAGAAAACAAACAAGACCCAGCATTCATGATATGGACCCTCTTAAGGCTGTGCAATTGGGCAATTAGTTGAATTAGTTGAAAGGGGTGTGTTCAAAAAAATAGCAGTGTGGCATTCAATCACTGAGGTCATCAATTTTGTGAAGAAACAGGTGTGAATCAGGTGGCCCCTATTTAAGGATGAAGCCAGCACTTGCTAAACATGCATTTGAAAGCCTGAGGAAAATGGGTCGTTCAAGATATTGTTCAGAAGAACAGCGTACTTTGATTAAAAAGTTGATTGGAGAGGGGAAAACCTATAAAGAGGTCCAAAAACTTATAGGCTGTTCAGCTAAAATGATCTCCAATGCCTTAAAATGGAGAGCAAAACCAGAGAAACGTGGAAGAAAACGGAAGACAACCATCAAAATGGATTGAAGAATAACCAGAATGGCAAAGGCTCAGCCAATGATCACCTCCAGGATGATCAAAGACAGTCTGGAGTTACCTGTAAGTACTGTGACAGTTAGAAGACGTCTGTGTGAAGCTAATCTATTTTCAAGAATCCCCCACAAAGTCCCTCTGTTAAAAAAAAGGCATGTGCAGAAGAGGTTACAATTTGCCAAAGAACACATCAACTGGCCTAAAGAGAAATGGAGGAACATTTTGTGGACTGATGAGAGTAAAATTGTTCTTTTTGGGTCCAAGGGCCACAGGCAGTTTGTGAGACGACCCCCAAACTCTGAATTCAAGCCACAGTACACAGTGAAGACCGTGAAGCATGGTGGTGCAAGCATCATGATATGGGCATGTTTCTCCTACTATGGTGTTGGGCCTATTTATCGCATACCAGGGATCATGGATCAGTTTGCATATGTTAAAATACTTGAAGAGGTCATGTTGCCCTATGCTGAAGAGGACATGCCCTTGAAATGACCCCAAACACACTAGTAAACGAGCAAAGTCTTGGTTCCAAACCAACAAAATTAATGTTATGGAGTGGCCAGCCCAATCTCCGGACCTTAATCCAATCGAGAACTTGTGGGGTGATATCAAAAATGCTGTTTCTGAAGCAAAACCAAGAAATGTGAATGAATTGTGGAATGTTGTTAAAGAATCATGGAGTGGAATAACAGCTGAGAGGTGCCACAAGTTGGTTGACTCCATGCCACACAGATGTGAAGCAGTTTTAAAAAACTGTGGTCATACAACTAAATATTAGTTTAATGATTCACAGGATTGCTAAATCCTAGAAACAAAAACGTTTGTACAAAATAGTTTTGAGTTTGTACAGTCAAAGGCAGACACTGCTATTTTTTTGAACACACCCCTTTCAACTAATTGCCCAATTGCACAGCCTTAAGAGCGTGCATATCATGAATGCTGGGTCTTGTTTGTTTTCTGAGAATCTACTGCACCTACTGGTAACTTGTTTGCCACGTAGCAATAAAAAATATACTAAAAACCTTGATTATTCTGGTTAGTCACATTGTACTGCTATTATTTTGAACAATACTGTATAAATATATATAAAAATAATTTAAAAAAAAATAACATGTACAATCCAAAGTAAAATAAGATAACAAAGTTTGCTTAAACATCTTAAATGACGTGATAGCTCGAATATCAACAGGTAAGTTGTTCCAGTCTATTGGACCTTTAAACATGAAAGCTCTTTTACCAATGTTTTTTTTTTTTTGACACGAGGAACAAAAAAATAAGTCTGAACAGAATGCCTAAGTTGATAATTTAAAGAAAAAGGTACAAAATATTGTTGTAAATAACTAGGATATTTAAAATAAATACATTTGAATATGAATTGAAGCCAGTGAATATGTCGTCTTGTGTGCAAAGATGGCCACTGAAGTGCATCATACATTATACAATGATGAGTATAAAAAGAACACCCCAAAACAAATCTGCAAAGTCTATTATATGCTATGTTAAGAGGAGCAAGATCTAATTTTGATGCAGTCTGATAAACAACATCACAATAATCAAGGATTGGAAGTATAAGTTGAGAGGCAAGTTTCTTACGAACATTATATGAAAAACAATTTCTAGATCGATGTAAAGTACTAATTCCAAAATTGATTTTATGTAAAATATGATTAATATGTGATTTAAATGAAAATTCAGAATCAAGCCACACTCCGAGATATTTAATAGCATTGACTTCATGCAGAGAAGTACCGTCTTTACATAATATAGCACAGGAACAATTTTTGGATTTAAGTTTCCGTCTAGAACCAAAAATCATAATATAAGACTTAGTTTTATTAAGCACTAATTTATTATCCAAAAACCAATCCTGTAAAATATTAAAATCATACTGAAGAGATAACTGAATGTGTAAAATATCAGAATTAGATACATATATGACGGTATCATCAGCATAAAGCTGAACACTACACTTATTGAGGATTAATGGTAAATTATTAACATAAATAGAAAAAAGAAGCGGTCCTAGTATTGAACCTTGGGGCACACCTCTTTGTTGAACCAAAATATCTGATTTATTCCCATTTAATACTACACATTGTTTTTTATTATGCAAATATGAATTAAACCACCTAATTGCATTTTCAGACAGACCAATAGCATAAAGTTTATCTAAAAGTAAATATCGATCAACTAAATCAAAAGCTTTGGACAAATCAAGAAAAATAGCACCTGTACGTTTACCATCATCAGCAGCTGAAAACACATCATTAGTAAACTTAAGTAATGCCGTAGTTGTAAAATGATTGGATCTAAAGCCAGATTGATATGGTGATAAAATATTATTAATACTTACATAATCTGAAAGTTGTCTATATATTAATTTTTCAAAAACTTTAGCAATATAACATATGATAGATATAGGTCTGTAATTATTGAGATCAAGTACATCACCTCCCTTATAAAGTGGAGTAATGCGTGCACTTTTCCAAATAACTGGTATCTCACATGTAGACAGAGACAAATTAAATAACTCAGCAAGTGGATACATAAGAATATGAGAAGATAATTTAAGAAACTTATTTTCAATACCATCCAATCCAGCACCACTCGTACCACTTAATTCATTAATAGCATTCTGAACTTCAACAGGTAAAATCTTCCTAAATTGAAAAGAACTGCTACACGAAAAAGTATCATATATATCGTACCAGTGTTCAAATAAGGATCAGATACTAATGTAGAACAAACAGAAGAGAAATGCTGATTGAATGATTGAGCAATAGATAAAGAGTCATGTAATATAATATTGTTAACTCTAATTTGATTAATTAAGTGTTTATCTGAAGCACTGAATATGTTTTTAACTGTATTCCAAAAATACTTAGGGTTCTTACCATACTGGAAGAGACATTCTTTATAATAAGTAGATTTCGCATTTCGGACTTTTGTCTTGCTCAAATTTCTCAAATGTCTATATACTTCCCAATCAGCATTGCTTCTTGTCTGACGAAATACTGACCATGCTTTATCCCTTAGCCTAAAAAGACTAATAAGACATGAGTGCTTTTTTGCACAAAACAACGTAATTTACCACTTTATTTCCAAAAATATTATTCAAACACATGTGTTGTGGTGCTCTTGTGCAGTGGTTCTCACTTCCAGTCCTGGGGGCCCCCTGCTCTGCACATTTTGCATCTCTCCCTTATTTAACACACCTGATTGAGATCATCAGCTCATTAGGAGAGAGATCCATGAACTGAACTAGCGAGCTGATGATCTCAATCAGGTGTGTTAAGTAAGGGAGACATGCAAAATGTGCAGAGCAGGGGGCCCCCAGGACTGGAATTGAGAACCACTGCTCTAGTGGTTCTCTGCCACCTGGGGTGGCGCCGCTCTTCTCTCTAGAAATATGGCACAAAGTCTTAGAGTTCGTACTTGACTAACTGGAGCCCAGGTCAGGAAGCAGACAGACTGGCTAAACCGACCGTCTGCTAGCCGCCTCACGTCACAGAAGTCAGTTAACTCTCAGCACATAGAAACTTTTTCACCTAGATACCACACTATAGAGCAGGGTTCCTCAAATCTTACCCTGGAGGTCCAATCCACTGCAGAGTTTAGCTCCAACCCTGATCAAACTCACCTGTCTGTGATTTTCTAATGATCCTGAAGACATTGATTAGCATGTTCAGGTGTGTTTGATTAAGGTTACAGCTAAACTCTGCAGGAAAGATGATCTTGAGGTCCAGATTTGAGGAGCCCTGCTATAGAGACTGTGTCTGTTCCCCGAACTAGAAAATACAGAAAACATCCAAACCAAAGTAATAGTAACAATTTGATTGATGTTCAACAAATAAAAAAACGATATAATACAGATAAAGACTTGATAAAGCTTGGCTTATTGAATATTAGATCCCTTTCTTCAAAAGCACTTTTTGTAAATGATATGTTCACTGACCATAAACTAGATGTGCTTTGTCTGACAGAAACCTGGCTAAAACTAGATGATTACATTACTTTAAACGAGTCTACACCCCAAGATTACGGTTACAAACATGAACCGCGTCCAAAAGGTAAAGGGGGAGGTGTTGCTACAGTTTATAGCAATATTTTCAGTATCTCTCAGAGGTCGGGTTTCAAGTATAATTCGTTCGAAGTAATGGTGCTTCATATAACGTTATCCAAAGAAACAAGTTTTAATGATAAACCCCCTGTGATGTTTGTACTGGCTACTGTATACAGGCCACCAGGGCACCATACAGACTTTATTAAAGAATTTTCTGATCTTCTATCGGAGTTAGTGCTGGCTGCAGATAAAGTCCTAATTGTTGGTGATTTTAATATCCATGTTGATAATGAAAAAGATTAATTGGGATCAGCATTTATAGACATTCTAAACTCCACTCATTGTCGAAATCATACTCTAGATTTAATACTGTCACATGGAATTGATGTCAGTGGCATTGAAATTTGGCAGCAGAGCGATGATATCTCAGATCATTATCTAGTCTCCTGTATATTCCATATAGCTAAAGCTGTAAAGCCAACTCTTTGTTACAAATATGGTAGAACCATCACTTCTACCACAAAAGACTGCTTTATAAATAATCTTTCTGACTTATCTCAGTTTCTCAGCATATCCAGTAGCTCAGAACAACTTGATGATGTAACAGGAACTATGGACTCTCTCTTTTCTAGCACTTTAGATGCGGTTGCTCCTTTACGCTTAAGGAAGATTAAGGATAAGAGTCCAACACCGTGATATAATGAGCTCACTTGCGCCCTAAAGAGAGCAGCCTGGAAAATGGAGCGCAGCTGGAGGAAAACTAAATTAGAGGTATTTCGTTTAGCTTGGCGGGAAAGTACCTTATCCTACAGAAAAGCATTAAAAACTGCTAGATCTGATTACTTTTCGTCTCTTCTAGAAGAAAACAAACATAACCCTCGGTATTTATTCAATACAGTGACTAAATTAATGAAAAATAAAGCATCAACAGGTGTTGGCATTTCCCAAGAGCATAGCAGTAATGACTTTATGAACTATTATTCTTCCAAGATCGATACTATCAGAGATAAAATTGTATCCTTGCAGCCGTCGGCTACAGTATCGCATCAGATAGTGCACTTTAGATCCCCTGAGGAACAATTCCATTCATTTTCTACTGTAGGAGAGGAAGAATTGTATAAACTTGTTAAATCATCTAAACCAACAACATGTATGTTAGACCCGATTCCATCTAAACTACTAAAAGAGCTGCTTCCAGAAGTCATAGATCCTATTTTTGCTATTATTAAATCATCATTGTCATTAGGATATGTCCCCAAAACCTTCAAATTGGCTGTTATTAAGCCTCTCATTAAAAAAACACAACTTGACCCCAAAGATCTAGTCAATTACAGATCTCCCTTTTCTGTCAAAGATACTAGAAAAGGTAGTATCCTCACAATTATATTCCTTCCTAGGGAAAAAAAATGGTATCTGTGAGGAATTCCAGTCAGGATTTAGATCGTATCATGGTACTGAGACTGCTCCCATTAGAGTTACAAGTGACCTGCTTCTATCATCTGATCATGGTTGTATCTCTTTATTAGTTCTACTGGATCTTAGCGCTGCGTTCGACACTATCAATCACAACATTCTTTTGAATAGACTAGAAAACTTTATTGGCATTAGTGGAAGTGCATTAATATGGTTCAAATCGTACTTATCTGACCGCCATCAGTTCGTAGCAGTGAATGAAGAGCTATCATATCGATCACAAGTGCAGTATGGAGTACCTCAAGGCTCAGTACTACAGCCATTACTTTTCACGCTTTACATGTTACCCTTGGGAGATATTATCAGGAGACATGGTGTTAGCTTTCACTGTTATGCTGATGATACTCAGCTCTATATTTGTTCGCGGCCCGGCAAAACACACCAAATTGAGAAACTAACAGAATGCATAGTTGATATAAAAAACTGGATGACGAATAATTTCTTACTGCTAAATTCTGAAAAAGCAGAGGTATTAATTATCGGACCTAAAACCCCCACATGTAATAATTTAGAACACTGTCTAACACTAGATGGCTGCTCTGTAAATTCTTCATCATCAATTAGGAACCTAGGTGTGCTTTTTTTATAGCAATCTTTCCTTTGACAGCCACGTTTCTAGCATTTACAAAACTGCATTTTTTCATCTTAAAAATATATCTAAATTGAAACCTATGCTCTCTGTCACGAATCCGGTTTTTGAACTTCCATTCACCCTCCACCAGAGGTCACTCACTCACCACATTGACTCCATGACACTGGACTCCATTTCCCATCATTCATTGCACTGATTGCACACACGGCTAATTGCACTAATCACATGCACACCTGATCCTACGCACACACTGATTACATACCTTATTTAAACCCTGGACTTTCTTTCCCTCACGACTGAGTATTGTAAGCGTTTACCGCTCCCCTAGCCGTAGCTATTCTACAGAGCCCCTGATAGTTTTCCTAGTTTTCCCCTGCCTGGACTATTGCTTCGTTTTCAGATAACCTCTCTCGTCAAGTCCCTTTTGATACTGTTCGCTGTCCCTGCCATACCTGTTTGCCATTGCTCGACCCTGCCTGTATTTATGACCATGCCTGTAAATAAAAGCTTGCACTTAGATCCGCATGTCTCACGTCTCGTCAGCCCTGTTACAGAATACTCGGCCGCACAAGGATCCAGCGGCTTTCATGAACAATACTGGCCGGGTATGTACACTGCAAAACTGTTATTAGCCCTCAAGCAGGGTATGCGATCACTTGAGGACTTTATCCTGGAATATCTAGATTGCTAATAATTCTGATTTTCCAGATGATGTCTTGATCGATTTTTTTGTGACAGCGTTAATCAGCCACTAAAGACTAGACTTATTTGTGAGGGTCCACGCTCCTCACTCAGTCAGTTTTTGGACTATGCTCTGTTGTGTGTGGGCTCATTATACACTGTGGGTGTCACAGATGAGGAGTGCGTCACCGCATCTATGACTGAAATGGTGGCGGCGTCAGACCGCACTCACAAAATGGCGGCCATACCAACTGGTCACGTCATTACTGCCATTCATGAATCAAGTCATGTCACAACTGCTGTTTTCGAGTCAAGTCAAGTCACCGCTGATATTCATGAATCAAGTCAATTCACAGTTGATGTTAAAGAGTCAAGCCAAGTCACAGCTGACCTTCCAGAGTCACAGAAGGCCGTCTCCGCTGACCTACCAGAGTCGGGTCACGTCTCCGCTGACCGTCCAGAGTCCCGCCAGGCCTTTGCTGATCGTCCAGAGCCACAACCCGTCACGGCTGATCGTCCAGAGCCACAGCCCGTCACGGCTGATCGTCCAGAGTCACAGCCCGTCATGGCTGACACACCCAGATCATCAACCATTATCCCGGTTTGATGTCTAGTTTGAGGGATGTACCGCTGGTGTCTGCACACGAAGCTGGTATCCCCAAACCCACTCACTCTAACCCTCCGTGTTCTTATGCATATTCCCCTGTCCGAAGCACTTCCCCTGATTGGAATCGCTTTGTGTTGCGTTTGCTAGTACTCACGAAGAGAAGCTGTGACTTGGCTTAACTTGTGAAGATCAGCTTTGACTGGGTTTGACTCATGAAGATCAAATAAGACTTAACTGGGCTCTTTAACATCAACTGTGACTTGATTTGACTCTTGAAGATCAGCTTTGACTTGGCTTGATTCATGAAGATCAGCTGTGTCTTGGCTTGACTCATGTAGATTGACTATGACTTGATTTAGCTCTTTACTGGCAGCAATGACATGACGAGGTGTTGTTGTGGCTGCCATTTTGTGAACGGGCTCCGGTGTCGCTGCCATTTTAGTCACAAACGCGGTGTTGTTTTCCTCCTCCGCAACACCCACAGTAAATGAAGAGCCAACACATAACAGAGCATAATCTAAAAACTGACTGAGTGAGGAACGTGGACCCTTACAAATAAGCTCTGATTTGAGTGGCTGGTTAATGCCCTCGCAAAAGAAGTCTATCAGTACACAGTCCGGCAGATCAGAAAAATAGGCTATATTTAAATAATCCTGCACATAGTCCTCGAGCGATCGCATGCCCTGCTCGAGGGCTAATAATAGACTAGCCATATTCATACCTGGCCAATGTCCGCATGAAAAGCCGCTGGATCCTTGTGTGGCCGAGTATTCTGTAACACGGCTGACGAGACGAGAGGCGTGCGGATCCATTTGCAGGCTTTATTTGGCAACAGAGACGTGGTCAAACAGGCAGGGTCAAACAATGGCAGACGGGTATATAAAGGCAATGCAAAGAGTTATCTGAAACAGGCGTGGGTCAGGCAACAGTGAACAGTATCAAGAGGGCTAGACAAGAGAGGGTATCCAAAACGTGAGCGATAGTCCAGGCAGGGGAAAACACAATCCAACAAAGGCAAGGCTAGGCAAGGCAAGGCAAGGAAAACTAATAGGGCTCTGTAGGGCAGCAATAATGCGTACAATACTCGGCAACGAGGGAGAGAATGTCCAGGGTTGAAATAGTGTGTGTGATTAGTGATGCTGTGTGATCAAGTGTGCGTGTGATTGGTGCAATGAGAGATTGGTGAGATGGCTGATGGGAAATGCAGTCCATGTGATGTGTGGTGTAAAAGTCCATGTGGTGAGCGGGTGACCTCTAGTGGTGAATGAACGGGAGTGCAGACCAGATTCGTGACAAAACCATTAAAATTTGTACAAGTTATCAAAATTATGTTAAGCTAACTTAATTTAATTGCACCGAATTAACATAATCGAAGCATCTAAAATAAAATAATAATGTTAAACTAACATAATTGAATAATGTTAGGATAACTTAAAAAGACTATGTACACATTACTTTTTGAAAATACATCTGATTAAGACAAAAGTATTATAATGAAACCACATAAATGTGTAGGACACTGTGAACTCAAACTAAACGTGTGGAACCAATATCCATAATTCAATTGAGTAAATCCAACAAATCTTTTTTTTTTCAGTGCATGAGGGTTGTCCCTCTTCTCTGAGACCTTTCCACTTGTTTTGCCTCTATGTATCCGTCTTGTATCCAGTGAGTGTTGTGATTCCAACAAAACATCTGCACATAAAAACAAGCAGAAGCTTTAGAATAAAGGTCAGTATTGAATGAAACTAGCTCAATAAAATAAATGTAAAAATGCCACTTATACAATACAATCAGCATTTACCAGAACTTAAACTAAATAAGTAACCTTTTTCACAAATGAAATTACTCAAGTAAAACATGGTACCTTTGAAATTAATTCAAGTGTGCAAAAGACGCCTGCTCCCGGGACGCCGGACTGAAGTTGTAATAAGACTGAAAATCCAGCCGCAAAGTTGAGGTATGAATTCACAACCATGTGACCCTCGAATAGGCCTAGTCAAAAGCCACTGGGTGCACCTGAAATGAATAAATAGAAGCAATAATGTAACTTACAATACAGTATTTCAATATAAAATGTAATCTAACATACAAGTTTATCAATTGATTTACAACAGAATTAACAAGAATTAATACATTACCTAATATAATCAGCTTCAGAGAGTCTTGAAGCATCAAACATTTCTCCACATCAGCTGCTATTCTTTGCACCTACAAGAAATAATGAAAATTATCTTGTGATTTAAAAAAAAAAAATGCATTTACATAAATGAGACCAAATGAACACCCAAAAAGGCATATATTTTAAAATAAACTTTTACATTTCATTAATAAATTCAATTATAACAATACATTGTAGAACTGTACCACCAATAAAATTAAATAATTTATAATGCAAAATTACAACTGTGTTATGACATTAATGTTTTACATTAATTTTTGAAATTACAAATAAGAAACGTTGTAAAAATGCAATGATACTTTTTAAACGTGAAACTAAACCGCCATTAGGTGGCAGCAAATAACTTAATGAGTGAGTCAATTGAGTCATTCATTGAACCGATTCGTTCAGAATGATGAATCATTCAGTAAAAAACACCGCTGAGTTTTGCTTTGATCTTCGTTTGGAACGATTTTCGTTGGTGAAATAAAAAAACAGTCAATAAATAAAAAAACAGTCAATATTGTGTCTAAAAAGTAAGTAACTTAATGTTAACTAATTGTTTATTGAACTATGTAACATTTGCAATCGTGATAATCAGCAATAGACCACTTATGCTACTTAACAATATCATGCGTTATAAATAACATTTACCTCATGTTTCTTCCGTGAGTTTATTTGTGCTGTTAAGGTTATTTGTTTTGATGTTGAATGTAACATTAGCAAAATCAGAATCAGTCTTGCGTTTCGATGCTTCCCTAGTTATGTTTTTTTTTTCACTCAAGTTTTAATCAGGCTAACTTGTCCAATCTGCTAGATTGTAAAGATGTATTTCACAAAAAAATTGTCCCGGACAAGCTTTAATGTCGAGTACAATTACAGTGGCAATAGACACAATTTCTCATGTACATGTTGTTTCTAATTATAGTAAGATGTCATGTCAGTATGGGACAGTTGAAAACAAAAAATGAAATTTCACATATTTTGCTGTTCATCAGTTATTTTGACAGATATAAGTTAACGTTACTATGACAATCGTTCGTACTGGGGATTACGTTAAAAGTTGGGTAAACACTACTTTAAATGCTCTCAATAAGAAAATTAAACTGCCAAAATGAGAAAAATGCAGCATTTAGCCTAACTGTGCTATGATAGCAGTTTCCATCTTACTGCAGGTGCCAAGGCCGCTTGTCTAAATGTGTGATAGCAGGCTGTTGTGACATGATATCACTTATACATTAACTTAAATAAATATAAAAGGGTATATTTCTTAAGTAAAATTAAATGAACTTACCAGGAATTATGAATAAAGCCTCTAATCTTCAATCGTTCTGGCACTGCTCCAGTCGCTGGATTTCAGATTTGAATGATGCGCGCGCAAATCCCATAATGCCACGCTACAGTAAGTTAGTGTAAAAAGCAGGAACTACAGTGATAACACCTGCTTCTTGTAAATTAATTACAGTTGACATGGAAATATACAGTTAACAACTGTAAAACCTTATTTGACCCATAATGCATTGTGAATTACAGCTACATCTTGTAAAATGTTACTGTAGAAACTTTTCATTCTCAAAAAAAAAAAAAAAAAATCGCGTCTGTCGACCTCTAACAGAACTAAAGTCAATCTGATTAGTAATGATTGAAGCTGGTGATGCTGTTTGTGGAGTTGTTTAATCCTCCTCTGCTGAGATCTTTGGAGATTTAATGTCTTTTATCTAAGACTGTGGCTGCAGTCAGTTGTAGTTCTTGAGTTTCTGTTTGTCTCTCTTTTCTGTTCTCTTCTTTCCTTTAGTGATTCTGCTTGTTAATGGGCTTATGTGGACTCCAATGGACTCCATATTTAGTATACAGATTTTGTTTATTTCTTTGCTCTTGGCTGACATGTGGCATTGCTATGGCCTGCTTATTCCACGCTACATGTGGCCCAGATCATCATTCCTCATGTGCCAGATGTGGGCCGGATCTGGGCCGACAATATGTTGCTATCTGGGAATGCATATATTGTACATGTTTATGCTGTTCTTGTTTAATTAATGAGAAATTGTCATGTTGTGCTTTTCAAAAAAAAAAGAAGACAGGAAAAAAAAATAATAATTGGAAAACTAATTAACTGAATATACTGTTTTGTATCTTTGTTAATATTTAGTGTAGCTGTAATGTAGATGTAATCAATTAAGTCTGGGGGATATGTTTAATGTGTTTGTGTGCATGCAGTGTGTTCAGTGAAGAGTTGGGGAAGTCGTGGCCTAATGGTTAGAGAGTTGTAACCAAAAGGTCATGGGTTTGAGTCTCAGGTCATACAGGGATTGTAGGTGGGGGGAGTGAATATCCAGCACTCTCTCCACCCTCATTACCACGACTGAGGTAAGGCACTGAACATGAATGTACTAAAAGGAAATTTAGATCTGTCTCAATAAGGATATTTTGTCCATCTAGACCCTCCCTCTTCAAGTATGAAATGACTGGTAAAATAAAAGGAAGTATCTGGTTTTGAACACACAGCATTGTGGCAGTATGGGGTCCAGTGCACTCTCCAACATCTTCTGTGAGTAGTTTATTTGATTTTATATTTACATTTACATTTATTAATTCAGCAGATGCTTTAAGGCAACTTACAATTGAGGAACAGGCCTAAACAATCTTGTGGCAATTTCTAGAAGTGCTAAATATTGTCTAGAAGAGTACAGGCCAGAACAGGGAAGGAAAGCATATAATGCCTTGTGTGTGTGTGTGTGTGTGTGTGTGTGTATAATGCATCAATACTGATTTTATAATGTATTATAACAATTGTTATGAATATTTATTAGTTGATACAACATGTTATAATGTTGTTTATAATACATTATGCATGCATTATAGTACATTAAGAGTAGCAGACTTCACTGTAAGTTTTACCCAATATTTTAATATTTTTCTGAATATAAGGGACTTAGATGTAGGGGTCAGGTAGGGTTGGGAAGATCATTCCACCAGAGAGGAACAGTGTTCAGGAAAGTGACTGATGCCGTTCTGTGATGATCTGCCGCTCACTCACTGACCCCAGGCTTCTAGATTACATGCAAATTTGTAAGAGGATGCAGAACCCATAGCTGTTCAGTAGAAAAGCATCAGCTTGACACAAGCAGCATCCGTTAGCCATGAATAGAGATAAAGAGAGGTAACATGGGCACATTAAAGACCAGTGATGCTGCTGTGCTCTGTATCATTTGTAGAGATTCGGTTGCACGTGCTGGAAGTCGAGCCAGAAGAGCTTTACAATATTTTAGAAATTGAGCTTGTGCGGCTCAGTTAGGAAGGGACAACATATTGGCTGACGTGGTTATATTAAATAATACACTCAAATGATATTGACAAATAACTGGCTGTTTCCAAAGTTTTTAGATATAGTGACAACATTTGCACAAATATCACTTTTGCGTATTTCACTTTACTGAACAGTGGTGCTGTATTGCAGGAGTGCAGCGGACCTTTAGGTCAAGTTTGTGCTAAATCTCTATTATACACCCAATAATAAGTAATCTTTTAGACTATCTGTATGGCCATGTAAAATGCAATCATTAGCTAAAATCAAATATTCCCATTTTTGCATTCAACGGTTCATATAATGTATTTTTTTTTCATATAATAAATGCGGTAACACTTTATTTTAGGGTCTCTTAACTAGTTGCTTATTAGCATGCATATTACTAGAATATTAGCCATTTATTAGTAATAATTAAGCACATATTAATGCCTTATTCTACATTCCCAATCCTACCCAATACCTAAACTTAACAACTACCTTACTAACTATTAATAAGCAGCAAATTAGGAATTTATTGAGGGAAAACTCGTAGTTAAGAGTGAATAAGTGTTGCCTATTCTAAAGTGTTACCATAGTTGATAGCAAGCTTTTAAAGGGCTCATAAAAGCAAGAATAAGGCATGACTTTACTTTTTATCTATCTATGAAGAAGGTGGAAAATATTGAGGACATTCGGAGTGTAGAAAACTTGTGTTATGTTGATGATGTATTGTCTTTTTCTGAGATATGGGATATTGTAATGAGGTGTTTTGTAATTTTTTTCTAATAAAGGTGTTATAAATTATCTTTCCCTCTCTTTCTTTTATTAGTGCTGATGCTGTTATTCAGTCACTCTGGAAACACCCAAGGTAAACAATGTCATAATTTGTCCATATATTATTAAATCTCTCAGTTTTAAGCAGGGGAGGGATGAATGCTGCATAAGAAATATCATCAAATAAACTCATGACAGCAGTGGTGTAGTATCACTAACAACAATTAATCAGAATGCACAGATGAAATGAAGCAGGATTGCTGCCTGGTGTAAGACTAATTACCTAAAGGCTAATTCACAGATCCTTTTTGTGATCAATAGCACACTTTGAATTGTTGTCCAGTTTTGGTCCAGACCTTCTTCTTACCTTCAATTTTAGAAAAAGTGTGTGGGAGCTGGTGCGGTCATATTTTCACAGTGTAGTACAGTTCATTCAGATCCTGTCCCAGCAATACAAGATAGAATACATTCTCAATTCATTGTTTTCCACTGGCTCAGGGAACAGTGGATATGGGTATATGATAGAGAAAGATGCATGTGCACAAACATGATCTTTGTTAGGTGCATATTTGTTAGCAGTGTATTCAGCATATTTTCAGAACCAGTTTAACTCGTAATGATGTCCACGATGAACAGGCAAGACAAGCACTTTCATTTTTACCTTCTTCCTTTTTTCTACTTCCTTTTTTCTTTCTTGTGAGAAAATCCAACAAAACAGCAACATGATCAAAATCATCACACATATGAACATCAAATCAAAAATGCTGCATCAGTTTTTAAAACTAACTTTTGCCATGAGAACAGCCTTAGCTGTTGACATGCCATTAAATCTTTAAAGGGGACATTAACTGCATTTCCTGAGGTGCAATTATAATCCTGCAGAAGCTAACTTATTTGTAAAATCACTTCAGAAACAAGTTTCTTTCTCAGCTTGGATTCAGTAAAAGCTGTTTTTGCCTAACAAGGAAGTTTTGAATTCTGGAAATGTTTTTATAGTCCAATGAACTCTTATATAAGGGAAAACTTGATTTCTCAATCCTTGACACGACCCCTTTAAATATCTCTCTATCATCCAATTTCCAGAGTTAAGTTTATCAAATCTGTTATGACCAGCGTTGGGGGTAACGCATTACAAGTAACACGAGTTACGTAATAATATTACTTTTTTCAAGTAACTAGTAAAGTAACGCATTACTTTTTTATTTTACAAGAAAATATCTGAGTTACTTTTTTCCCATTTATTGACTGACAGTGCGCTGTGTGAGCATGATGTTACTGTAGTTCTAGACTAAATGAGATTGTGCATTAATTAATCCCACTCGCAAAATACTGATTTAGTATTCATCAAAATGAATTAAAACAGTGAAATGCAAACTCAGAATATGACGCAAACCTGCAATAATTAAATATGTTAAACCAGTGGTTCTCAACTGGTTTGGCCTTGGGACCCATGTTTTCCCGGTCATCAAGGCGCGACCCACTTTTAATACATATATTGTTGGGTTTCCCCCTCCGTACAGATCACGTTCCGGTAGAATCCCCCTTGGTAGAAATCGCGATCGCGTTCCTGGTAGAGCCCTGTACGGGCCTCAAATTTAGGCCCTAGCCCGGCACGTGTCCGACAGTTTAACAATATTACCGCAGCCCGGCACGTGTCCGACAGTTTAACAATATTACCGCAGCCCGGCACGTGTCCGACAGTTTAACAATATTACCGTAGCCCGGCACGTGTCCGACAGTTTAACAATATTACCGCAGCCCGGCACGTGTCCGACAGTTTAACAATATTACCGCCCGAGTCGAGTCCGTATTTTTTTCCCCTTCTCCCAAATCAGATTATAATACTGTTTCAGCTATTAAAATAGTTCAGTTTTGTATGTAATGGCAAAATGATTATATTTCGTTTAGTTTTTTTTATTAAGTTAATGTAGAAAAACGTTTGGAGCATTTTTTTTTGTCCATTAAATAAGTTTTTTCTTTCTTAAAGTAACCGGCAGACTGATCATAGCCTATGTTTGATCAGTTTAGCCTTCTCAAATCATCACGACTTGCCTAAAATAAAATCTATAGATATAGCCTACACTGTAAAAAAAAAAAAATGGTAATTTTATGGAAAATAACTGTGATTTTTTCAGGTTGTTTTCTTTTATTTTGAATTGCAGTCAAAACTCTGTAAAATGATCTCTGAATTAACTACTTGGCTGTTATTTTATGACATTAATGACAAATTACAATAATTCACGTTTTTAATACAGAAAAACTACTGTATTTTTATACAGTGCATTTTCTGTTTTCTTAAATTACAAACAAATGTATGCAAAATTACAAAAATAATCTGTAATTAATAAAATAACAAAACCGTTAGATGATAAACAGCAACAGCTGCCAAACAAAAACCATAAAATTAAAGTAAAATATCCTTATTTAAATAATCTGACAAACACTGTTATTTTACAGGTATTTCCTGAATTTTTATGATCAAACACCTTCAATGAAAAACAAAAGACAAAAAACGGTCAAATGACTGGCAGCACAGGTTGCCAAACTAAAACCTTAAAATTAAAGTAAAATCTCCTTATTTAAACAAGCTGACAACACTGTAATAATTTATGAAATTCCTGTAAATTAACAATCAAACACCTTCACTGTAAAATTAACTAATTAATTAATTAATTGAACGTCACATGACTGGCAGCAACAGAACATTAAACACTAACAGATCTCTCTAGATCTCAGCATCTTCGCTTATTACAAACCAGTCTGACTTTATTTATTTCATACAAAACTTCTTATTGAGAATTAACAGAGGTTTAGATGTTGATGTTTTACTGAAAATAATCAAGTTTGAAATCACCATTGTGGAGATAAGTGTTTGCTTTTGTTGGGCTTCTGACTCTTCACTTTATAATATCAGCTTTTCTCTGGCTGCTGTGACTTTGCTAGTGAAAAATTACTAGTGGAGACTCTGATCATATAAGCCTGGTTACTTGTTGATGATGAGCTAATCATCATATAGCAGCCTGGTCACATCATGAGTATTGTCTCAGAGTATGTTAGCATTTAATGTTTTTTTTTATTATTATTATACAGCGTTCTTGTGATGTTATGACAGTCAGAGATTTCTTTTTTTGTCATTATATAGAAAGTGTCTTGAATGGAAGCGTTTTGATTCACAGAAACATCAAAAATCAGCACATGAGTCTCAACAATGGTGACAATCAACAAAAAGCTTGTTTTGTGATGATCAGAGCTGATCTGAATATTTTGTAGATTGTTACCATTGTTGCGGTTCATATGCAGATTATTGATGTCTGTGACTCTAGGTGCTCCCATCTAAATAATCTCTTCAAAATACCTTACAAACCTTCAAAATACCTTAAAAACTGTCAAATGATCAAAGCAGAGCCACATTTCGAGCAATGAAACTGTAACACTACAACAAAATAAATAAATTTAACATATTCAGATATTTCTGATGAGGCTAGTGAGTTAGGCCACTATACGATGACAAGACCATCATCAGAACATAAACTACTTCATCTGACCAGAAGTTTTCTTGCAGATTTTGTTGTAACAAATGTGCTTCAGAAACACACAGTTACAGCAGCCAGAGAAAAAAAAACATTGCTAATAATTGAAGAGTCAGAAGCCCAACTAAAGTAATCGCTTATCTCCGCAATGGTGACTTCAAACTTGATTAATTTCAATAAAACATCAACATCTAAACTTCTGTTAATTCTCAATAAGAAGTTTTGTATGAAATAAATAAAGTCAGACTGGTTTGTATTAAGTGAAGATGCTGAGATCTAGAGAGCTCTGTTAGTGTTTAATGTTGTTTTGGGATTTAAAGGGTTTCTGTTGTCTGTGTTTTGTGGGTCACCATTGTGCTGAAGAGTAGAGTGTGTGCGTCAGTCCAGGAGAAGACCAAGAAACAAGATGTTATGTTGAATGTAGTTTTATTTAAAAACAGTAACTGTGGAGTTGTTGATTTAGTGATAGTTTTTGCACGTATGCTGTTGTTAGATGATGGTTAACTGCAAAAAAAAAAGTTTCACAGAGAATGTTTCACAATTATAATCCAGACAATACCTGTAAAATCAAAAAAAAAAAAAAAAATAGGATGTTGTACCTTAATTTTACAGTTTTCGTTCTGCCATTCATTGACCATTTTTTTCAAAAACATTCTTTAACCGTTATTTCCATTAATGGTAAACGTTTGGCACCCTGTGCTGCCAAGCATTTCACTGTTTTTTTACTTTTAATTTTTTTACAGTGTACTGAAACAGTTCAAGCATATAACAATGTTTAAACGTTAAACCTAGATAAATGTGCCCTGCATCAAATAGTTTGTGCGGAGAATCGAAGCTAAAGCGCAGGACATGGAGGCACCAGCGCAATCAATTGCATTTTTTTCAATGGAAACACCTTAAAAGACGCCATAGTTTTTGCTCATAAAGGTAAGAATGATACATTATTCGGAACTGTAAAGGGTCTACTTTTATTTGTGTGCACTCACAACATCAACAAAACGTCGTGCTTTTAAGAAAAGGATGTGCTTTCTGCCGTCTCCTCTTGAACAGGAGCGCTTCACAAAAATGAACCGAAAGTCAGCGAATACATGCCTCACAGACATGATAAATATATCCATTTAAAGCTTTAAATTTACTACTCAACAAAATAAATCAAATTGAAAACAAAAACTCTTTCATTATAATCATAACCCGTGAAGATGCGCTTCTCTCTAAAGGCGTCTAATGAGGAGACGGCGAGTCAGGATCATCATCTTTGCGATACTGACACAGAAAACACTAGTTTTTTAGTAAATAATTCAAAGATCTCCTTACTATTTCCCCCGGACACATTCATAGTAATTTTGCTGGGGCTTTGCGGCAAGCTTCAGCCTATTGCGTGTATTTGAAGCAGAATTCTTCATCTGTGCTGACGGTGCTCTCTGCTGCTGCGGGACTCTAAACACCGTCGAGACACTCTTCCCAGTCGTGGCACGGTCTCGTGTTGCTTCCACCAGCGTGGCATTTTTTTCAATCACTAATTGATGGATGTCTAAAATAAAAAAATAAGGAGAAGCCTAAAACAGGCCCAAGGCCCGGCCCGTGAGACGTGAAAATTGGCCATTTGCTATAAATAGAACTTCTTGTATTCAAAACAATCGAGCCCTGCTCATATTTTAAAAGTAACGCGAAAGTAACGTAACACATTACTTTCCATTAAAAGTATCTAAGTAACATAATTATTTACTTTTTTAGAGAGTAACACAATATTGTAATGCATTACTTTTAAAAGTAACTTTCCCCAACACTGGTTATGACACTGCAAATTAGAAAACTGTTCAGAGTGTTGTTGTGTGAGCAATTGCTCTATGTTCTTTTATGCCAATTTGCAGGTTGTGATGTCTGTTAGGACTTTAACCTCTTAACTGTCACCGTCCACCCTGTGGGATGCCTACGTTTACTTCACTATTTTACAATTAAATCCTAATCTAATCATGACAAACTGTATATCGTTGGAAAGGTCTAAGACTCCTAAATAGGTATTTTACCACTTTTTTTGTAAAAAAAATTATGTAGGAAAAGTAATAGATTAATTTATGACCAGAATTGTAAAGTCCAGGGGTCAGAAAGTAAAAGTCCTGCCATATGCTTGTTCCACCCATGAACTCAGCAGCTGATTTCACCAGAGGAGGAACCAAGTCATTCCTTTCAAGTCACAAGCAAGTCTCAAGTCAAATCCCAAGTCCTCAAAGAGTTAAAGTTAATGAGATAATTAAGTGACTAATTAAATGATGATTGTGCATTAGTGATGAACACCTGCTGTTACTGAGAATTACAGAGGATCAGATGTTGATGTTTTATTGGTTAAAATGATGCCACCATCATGGAGATCAGTATTTTTAGTTGGGCTCTTGACCATTTTAATAACTGAAAGTGGTTTGCTTTTAAGCAATTGCAATGTTGTTTCACAACAAATATTTGCGCATTGCTGAATTAAAAGCTTGAAGCAGGTGCGTTTACACTTTCTGCTTTCATTCACTTGAATGAACATCACTCCATCTGTAGCTGATACATAGTAAATACATAGTAAAGCACTGCATAAGTGCCTCATTCGTCACAAAGATATCTCTCTCTGGTAATATCCAGCTGTTTATAAACAAATTGTCATCTTAATGCTTAAACTGTGTCCTTCAGGCTTCTAGACGTGAACACTTATCATAGGATCCTCAACAATGGTGACAATAATTATTCATGCTGCAGTGCATGATGGGAGTTTTTACTATGGTGTTACCCAGTATGCATTGCAGCATGAAGCATTTTGCTGATTGTCACCATTGTTGAGATTCATATGCTGGCTCTTGATGTCTCTGTGTGTATAAATAGCTCTGGAGTTTTAATATTTATGTGCATTACAGAAATTTAAAATTTATTCAATATAACTATAAGAGCAACACTTTCATCGCATGCTGTAGTTTCACAGGGTTGATTATTGAAAACCTGAACATATAAATAAAAGAAAAAGAGTAATTTTGGAGGTAAACAGGTCAGCGCCTGATGACTATCGCAAAACAGCTATTAGCTGCTCACTGTATAACACTGATCTCTCTGCTTTATAACAGCACATGCACTGCTGCAGCGAGAGACCTGACACAGAAGTCAAGGGTCAGGATCCCAACTAAAGCACGCATTGATCTCCATGATGGTGGCGTCATTTTAACCATTAAAACATCAACATCTGATCCTCTGTAATTCTCAATAACAGCAGGTGTTCATCACTAATGCACAATCATCATTTAATTAGAAACTTAATTATCTCTTTGAGGACTTGGGATTTGACTTGAGACTTGCTTGTGACTTGAAAGGAATGACTTGGTTCCTCCTCTGGTGAAATCAGCTGCTGAGTTCATGGGTGGAACAAACATATGGCAGGACTTTTACTTTCTGACCCCTGGACTTTACAACTCTGTTTATGACAAGAGTGCACCTGAAAAATCTACATAATAACAGGAGTTCTGACCTTTGTCACAGAAAGTCTTCTTTTTTGCCTTTTTCTCTATCACCCTTTAGAAATCATAAGAAATTATATATCAGTTGAAAACTTAAAATCTCAAAATTCATCCTTTGAAACCCATTTTAAAATCAGACATTGCATTACCATGGAAATGGTACATCAAAATCACGTTGGAAAATGTTTTCATTCATGAATTATGAAAAATTAAGTTTGGATAGTGCACTATAATGTCTACACTGAAAAAACTGATCCGCTATATTTACTATATTTATAATATAGTAATATACTATATTTACTCAATAAAATTGAGGTAACAATTTGCACTCACTTTGTTTGAGTAGATTCTATCCTATATATTGAGTAAAGAATACTTAAATTTTACAGCTATGACAAACTAAAAGAAATTAGGTAATGTCTACCTAATATTTTTCATTAAATTACATAACTAATTACTTATAAAAATTGAGTAACATTAACTCTATTGTTAGTAGGCAACAGTTCATCACTGTAAAACCCAACAAGTTAGGGTAACAAACCGTTTGAGTAAACCGATTGCCTTAAAACATTTAAGTTTTTTAAACTAATAATTATGAGTGCTCTGAACTTATTTCAGTCAGACATCTACAGAAGATCCTATTGAGAATTAACTAAGGTTTAGATGTTGATGTATTGTTTCAATTGAAGTAACCATGTTAGAGATCAGTGTCTGCTTTAGTTGGGCTCTTGACCCTTGACTTCTGTGTTAGATGTTTTTTTCTCTGGTTGTTGTAACCATGTGTTCCTCAAACATGTTTGTTGCAACTCAAAAGCCCAGAGGAAATGATCGGTAGTTGATTGTCATATATTTGTAGTGACAATCATCTGTAAGTGAATTGATCTCATTGAGAGAGAGCACAGACTCGTTGTGTGTTTAATCTCTGGTTAAGTGAATGTTGCATTGATTATAGTAAAAGTGTTTCTGTGACAGTCAGTTAACAAAGGAGTTTCTAAACAGTTTGTCCACAAAAAGTTTCAATCTATGACAGCAATAGGACTCACACAGACATCAAGAATCAGCTTGTGAACCTCAAAAATGGTGACCATTAAAATAAAATAAAAATCATGATGCAATGCAATGTAAATTAATGAAAAATATTAGCTAGACATTACCTAATTTCTTTTAGTTTGTCATAGCTGTAAAATTTAGGTATTCTTTACTCAATATATAGGATAGAATCTACTCAAACAAAGTGAGTGCAAATTGTTACCTCAATTTTATTGCGTAAATATAGTATATTACTCAATTTTATTGAGTAAATATAGCGGATCAGTTTTTTTCAGTTTGTGAGTGACAGTGTACAAACTGAAGAAGTTATATACCTTGTATTTACCATTTAACCCCTTAACTATTACATTGGAATCTAAATTAAACATTTAAATAAATTTGTAATCCCACAATTCCTCCTTTGAGAGTTCTAATAACTCTCACAAAATACAAATTTAGACACTTAAAAAGCTGCAAAAGTTTATTCTTGTAACTTGTGATCGTTACAGGCTCATAGCACTTGTTCTGTGTTGATTGTCTGTAGTGATGAACAGCAGGTTGACACAGAAACAAACATGCCGCTAGTGTTCGTGAAGTTCTTATGGGTAATAATCTTTTCTGGTTGGAACTGTCATTTCCTCCTGATGGGCGTGAGTCATTTGTTGAATGAAAAACTTGATACTAACAGGTTTCCGAACCATGAAGAATTATCTTCAGCCATCAGGTGCAATTTTGCTGAAAGATCAAGAATGTCTTGATCAAGTTCTCGTATGTGATTCTCTGCGTTGTGTTTTTTTTTTTTTCTTTGTTCTGTCTTCCGTGACAGTTGGCTCGGCAGTGGTTCTTGTTGGTGGCTTCATACGCAGGTGAGGGGTTTGGCGCGTATGGGTCTGGGGACAGCCATCAAGTGGTATCTACACAGAGGAAGAAAGAAAAACAAAAGACAGAGCAGTATTTGTTCTAAAGACTGCAAACATTAGGGTTGTATCCTAATGAGTGTTAAATCTGTTCAATCTGAGTCTGCTATTGTTGTTCCTTCTTTCCCTATTTATTAATTCATGAGACACCTAAAGGACAGTGAGGGAAGGATGGACTATTGGATGGGGAACACAGCAAAACCCCCAGTGTTAATTTAACACTCTGAGTGTGGACTCACTGGACTCATATAAACACTGAATTCCCCATTATAGTGGTCAGTGTTTGCATTAGTTGGGATCTTGACCCTTAAATTTTTAATATTAGGTTTTGTTTGTTATAGTTGAATTATAACAGCCAAACAAAACAGAGGAAATATGATCATGTGGTGTTGATTATGTTTTGAACTAATCATCACGTATTGACCTGAACACCTGAGTTAGGGTTTCTGTAATGATTAGGTAAACAAGGTGAAAAATGCAAGATCTGGCTTTTTTGGCGTAATCACACAGATGATTTCAGAAATTACTCCTACATAAAATAAATAATAATAATAATAAACAACTTTAATTTAGACACACAGACATCAAGAATCAGCGTGAGAATCACAACAATGGTGACCATCAAAAAAGCATGTTGTAGCCAATGAAAATGTATCATGCATTGCGGCATGAATAAATTATGAGCTGAATTGTCTTTGTAACTTTTTATTCTCACTACACCGTAGTTGAGATTTATACGCTGATTCTTGATGCAAAATGTATAACAAATACAGTATCTTTCACTGTGCAACCACAGAGCTGTTGCAACCAATAAAGCTAACATAACTCAGAGATCAGACTCTAAATAAGCTCAATGACTCAAGTCAAATGACAATTATGTTAAAACATAATCATCACCACCTGATGACTTTTGCTCTTGGCTTGTCTGGCAGCCAAACAAAATTTAAAATTAAAAAGTCAAGGGTCAAGATCCCATCTAATGCAAACACTGACCACTATAATGGTGACATACAAATTTTGATTTTCTCCTTTGGTGATTCTGCTTGTTAACATCAGGTGTCTTCAATAATGGCCAATAATCACTCAGTTAATCACCTAATTATCTCATTCACTTTAACACTGCTTCAGAGTTACTTTTAACCCTGCTTCAGTGTTTATATGAGTCCACACTCAGAGTGGACACTGGGAATTAACACTGGGGGTTTTGCTGTGTACACTGGGAGTGTTGATTCAACACTGGAGGTTTTACTGTGAAGGGCCTATTAGGTTATCTTCACCGCAGGGTTGGCCCCCGAAGCCTGTTGCAATCGGTTCTTCCCTGGGTTCCTCACTGGTCCGTGTGTCCTATCCTTTCCCTGTAGGTGGTGTGCAAACTTTAGTGTGTGACATCTCCATCCTCTAATGGAACATCAGTCATAACAAACATCATAACCCAGAGAGGATAGGTGAGTGACTGGTGTGTTCTGTAATATAGCTTTGAAGGCTGTGAGTGTACTTAACTAGCATTCTCTCAATGGAAGGAAGTGACAATAACCTTCCTGTAGTTTTATTTACAAAGAATCTTTCAGCTTTATTGTACATTACTGGGGAAATTAAGCACTCACAGCCCTAACAGTTAACACCTGAGCAAACTGCTCCAACAGCTCGGTGAAGCAGGAAGGGGCTGTTTCAAAGTACTAAGTAGACTGAGTAGGAGCTGAGTAAAGCTGTTAATTTCTCCTAATGCCTTTTTGCTTTTCCTACACTCTTTCATCCAGTGTCCTAACTTTCCACAGTAATGGCAACTGCTCTCCTTCTTAGGACAGTTTCGGTCGGTTCTCTGTGTTAACCTTAAAGGACGCTGCTGCAATCTTTACTCTGGCTTTAACATCAGAGTCTCTTTCCCATGTAGCTAACCTGTCTAGGTTACTTCTGAGAGTTCTGTTAGACCAAGTTAGATCTAAGAATGGTAAAGCTTTTCTGTATTCGGCTACAAGGCCATCTGACCAGATACGAACCAGGGGTCCCTTGTCATCTAGCACACTTTCAGGATCATCCACTATTCCACTGTAAGTTACAGCTGACTGACAAAACCTTTCAGTGTATTCACTCACAGTTTCTTCTTTCCTTTGCACACAGTTAGTGATTCTGGACCAGTCTATTTTGGGTCCCATGATATTCTTTAGAATGTTCAAAACACCTTCTCTTAAATCACTTTTTCTTGCATGTTGTAGTTCAGAAGTAACAGCAGACTCAAAACTGTTGAATTCAGATTCAGTTAGAATTTGTGATATCAGCTGTGTGATTTCTGCTAACGACATGTCGTAGAGACGCATTTTGCTGATCAATACTCTTCTAAATTCAGAAAAATTTGTGCGTGCTGAGGGTAAGCTCTGGGATAGTCTCTCTATATCTTTAGGTCCTAGTGTTTTGGCAACAGTTTGTACTTGCACAACAGAAGAGTTGAGAGGAACACTGTCAGTTTCCTCAATTCTCTGAGATATTCTCCTAGCCCCACACACATTGACCGAATTTACAGGCACATCAATTACTGATTGGATGGTTACATCTGTACATCTACAATCATACCTGGATTGTAGACAGCAATGTGTTAAAATTAATGGTGTGAAGTCATCACTTCAAAACTGCAAACTAGGTGTACCACAAGGTTCAATATTAGGTCCGTTGCTCTTCTGTTTGTATATAAATGATTTACCTGAAAGTTGCAAGGAGGTTGATTGTCAAATGTATGCAGATGACACAATTATTTATGTAACAGCAGAAACTTCTAATATGGCTGAAATGTTAACCAGGCAACTGGTCTGTATTTCCCAGTGGCTGCAGGATAACTGTTTAACTTTAAATTACAACAAAACAGTTTCAATGTGTTTTTCATTAAAGAACAAAACACTGGATGTATTTAAAATTAAAAGTGACCAAAAGGAAATCAAGGTAGTAAGTGAATTTAAATATTTAGGTGTTATAGTTGACCCTAAACATAAGTTTGATACCCATATTAAGAAAATGTCTATGACTATCAAGACAAATTTGAACTGTTTTTGTATGATAAGTCCATGTATATCTCTTAAAGCAGCTCAAGTGTTTATGCATGCTATGATATTATCACATATGACCTATTGTGCGATAATTTGGGGTCAAGCTTCTCAATCAGTCGTTAAGCCGGTGATGTCACTATACAAACAAACTTTAAAAGTAATGGATCAGAAACCAATGAAATGGCATCATTGTCAAATTCTTCAAAAGTATAATTTGTTAAGTTTTGATAATCTTTTAAAGTTTTCTTTCATAAAAACAGTATTTAAGTGTATACATGGCCTTGCCCCCGATATAGTCTGTCAGTTGATACAAAAACCCAGTAGCGATGGGGCAAAGACCAGAGGGGCAGTAAGTGGGAATTGTAGAGTTCGGCGATGCAGAATTACTATGGGTCAATCATCCTTCTCAGTAAAAGGTTCACATCTATGGAATACCATGCCTGTTGATTTAAAGTTGCAATCAGAACTCACAGTTTTCTCTAAAAAGCTGAAACAATGGCTGAAATCTTTACAGCAATGTGAACATTGAGTACATACCTCAGGCTGGTGTAGTTTACATATTCTTTCTGTATGCAGGTTGATTTACATTTTGTGTTTGTGACTGTGTATAAAGTTGCATGTGGGCTCAGGTATGACAATATGTACAACGTATATACACACACAGTTATCTGTTTATATGTTTATTTGTACTTATTTTGTTTCTTGTGATGATTGAGCTTGTTTTTTATTTTGTTGTTTTGATTTTATGTAAAAGCCTAACCAGGGACGAGGGCTGCAAACTAGCTTTATGCTATATGCCCTATGTACATGGCATCGGTTGTCTCTGTGTAACAATGCCTAGTGTATTGTCCCTGTTAAATAAATAAACTGAAACTGAAACTGAAACTGTTTCAAAGAAAGCTTGTAAGTCAGGGTAAATCTTATCTGGCTGATTAACTTCCACATCAGTTTTCAGCCTAGCATTCCTTCTAACCATTTTGTGAGTTTCTTTGTTACCACACAATCAAAAACACTAAAACTTCTCTGATCAACAGAGGGTACACTTCTTAACACTGCTTAACTATTGTTAACTCTTCACACTTCCCTGCCTACAAGAACAGAGGATAACCCAAAATTATTAGCATGAAATGCTAACCTTCTCTGCCTAAAACAGAGGATAACCAATATTAGCATGTGATGCTAATCTTCCCTGCCTACAAGAACAGAGGGTAACACAATATTAGCACGTGATGCTAATCTTCCCTGCCTAGAAACAGAGGGTAACCTTCATCTCTAAAAGGACATTTTTAGAGGATAACTTAGCTAACAAAACCCTACAGCTGTCTGTTAACTCTTCTCTGTCGGCGCAGAGGATAACAAATTGGTACTGGTCTTAAAGGTTCTTTTGGATTAGAGACACTCACCAACCCTTGGTTGTACAGAAAGATTCAGTCTGGAACGAAGTCAGATCTTTGTTGAACTTGAAGTTTTCAATCTGGATTCAGGTGAGGAGCTCTATCCGGGTCACAAGGCACCATCTGTTGTGAACTTTTATCTTCTAAAGTTTATTCCACTTGTCGAAGCAAAAAAACCAGGAGACGTTGGGATATCTTTCATACAGAAGTTCCTCTTTATTGAGAAGAGAACTCGCTGCGTGTCGCTGTGGTCATCCAAGTCTAACTAAAGCAGTGATACATTGCAGTTTAACCCCTTAACTGTCACTCACAGTTTTGAACATAGACATTATAGTGCACTATCCAAACTTTATTTTTTATAATTCATGAATGAAAACATTTTCCAACGTGATTTTGATGTACCATTTCCATGGTAATGCAATGTCTCATTTTAAAATGGGTTTCAAAGGATGAATTTTGAGATTTTAAGTTTTCAACTGATATATAATGTCTTATGATCAGAGTTGTAAAGTCCAGGGGTCAGAAAGTAAAAGTCCTGCCATATGTTTGTTCCACCCATGAACTCAGCAGCTGATTTCACCAGAGGAGGAACCAAGTCATTCCTTTCAAGTCACAAGCAAGTCTCAAGTCAAATCCCAAGTCCTCAAAGAGTTAAAGTTAATGAGATAATTAAGTGACTAATTAAATGGTGATTGTGCATTAGTGATGAACACCTGCTGTTATTGAGAATTACAGAGGATCAGATGTTGATGTTTTAATGGTTAAAATGACGCCACCATCACAGAGATCAATGCATGCTTTAGTTGGGCTGCTGACCCTTGACTTCTGTGTCAGATCTCTCTCTGCAGCAGTGCATGTGCTGTTATAAAGCAGAGAGATCAGTGTTATACTGTGAGCAGCTAATAGCTGTTTTCATATGATAAGACAGTCATCAGGCGCTGACCTGTTTACCTCCAAAATAACTGTTTTTCTTTTATTTATATGTTCAGGTTTTCAATAATCAACCCTGTGAAACTACAGCATGCGATAAAAGTATTGCTCTTATAGTTATATTGAATAAATTTTAAATTTCACATAAATATTAAAACTCCAGAGCTATTTATACACACAGAGACATCAAGAGCCAGCATATGAATCCCAACAATGGTGACAATCAGCAAAATGCTTCATGCTGCAATGCATACTGGGTAACACCATAGTAAAAACTCCCATCATGCACTGCAGCATGAATAATTGTTGTCACCATTGTTGAGGATCCTATGATAAGTGTTCACGTCTAGAAGCCTGAGTGACACAGTTTTTCTTTTTTCAATATTTAAGCATTACGTTGACAATTTGTTTATAAACAGCTGTATATTACAAGAGAGATATCTTTGTGATGAATGAGGCACTTATGCAGCGCTTTACTATGTATTGAAACACACCAAAAGCGCTTTACAATCATGTGGGGGGCTCTCCTCAACCACACATCAGCTACAGGTGGAGTGATGTTCATTCAAGTGAATGAAAGCAGAAAGTGTAAACGCATCTGCTTCAAGCTTTTAATTCAGCAATGTACAAATATTTGTTGTTAAACAATATTGCAATTGCTTAAAAGCAAACCACTTTCAGTTATTAAAATGGTCAAGAGCCCAACTAAAGCAAGCACTGATCTCCATGATGGTGGCATCATTTTAACCAATAAAACATCAACATCTGATCCTCTGTAATTCTCAATAACAGCAGGTGTTCATCACTAATGCACAATCATCATTTAATTAGTCACTTAATTATCTCATTAACTTTAACTCTTTGAGGACTTGGGATTTGACTCGAGACTTGCTTGTGTCTTGAAAGGAATGACTTGGTTCCTCCTCTGGTGAAATCAGCTGCTGAGTTCATGGGTGGAACAAACATATGGCAGGACTTTTACTTTCTGACCCCTGGACTTTACAACTCTGGTCATAAATTAATCTATTATTTTTCCTACATAATTTTTTTACAAAAAAAGTGGTAAAATACCTATTTAGGAGTCTTAGACCTTTCCAACGATATACAGTTTGTCATGATTAGATTAGGATTTAATTGTAAAATAGTGAAGTAAACGTAGGCGTCCCACAGGGTGGACGGTGACAGTTAAGAGGTTAAATACATTTAGGGGCAGTGCTTAGGAATGGAAACAAAGCACCTGGGTGACGACTTTCTTGCTCAAACGTTTAAGGTTAATTAAACGTTACACTCACTTCTTCTGGAGGTTCAGCAGGAACACGAATAGTTGGTACCGATCCTTTTTTCAGGAGCAGCTTCTTAGCAAAACCAGCTTTATACTGACCTTCATTTATAAAGCAGTCTGGTGAAAAATGATTCGCGGTTCGGACTTAGGAACATCAAAATGACTGCTGTGTTCATTATTGCACCCGAGAACAGAACACCACAATCGCTTAGACGCCATTCTGCTCATAGACAGCTCCAGCGTATATCAACAATGACGCGCGGACTATGATTGACAGCTCGCTCACGAGCAAGGGCGGGTCTGTGTTGAAACACTGCTGTCAATCAACCATCGTGGGAGGGGCGTCCGACCGTGTGGCGTCACACGGTCGAACGGCTTGATTTGAGACAGGGTAAAACAAATAAGGAGATTAACAAAAAACACTGGATGGATTTTTATCATTTTATGATGGTTGTGTACAGGCACTGCTAACACACATTTCAGTACAATCAACTTGTAAAAGTGCATGTACCATTATATGACCCCTTTAAGAAATGTTCCTTAGTAGAATCAAATGAAATAAGTTTACCAAATGTTTACACACCATCATAACAATTTTACAGCATGCAAGAGTTTGCTGTATTTTTACAATACACTGTAAAAAATTTCCATCTATTTCAACTTAAAAACTTGTTTTGTAGCTGCCTTAAATTTTTAAGTATAAACAAATTACAAACACAAGTCATTTCAACTCACTTTGTAAAATCCTGACTGGCACTGAACTGCTCTCTGTAAGTTGATTGGACTTTTCAGTGTTAGTTGTTTCAACTAATTATGCCAAGTTAAAAAAAAAAGTAATCGCTTGTGAACCTCAACAATGGTGACCATATAACAAACAAACAAAAAAAAACAATCATGCAGCAATGCATTCTGGGATCCATAGATGAGTTTTGTACTATGCTAGTACCCAGCATGCAATGCAGCATGAATTTTCTTTTTTTTCTTGTTTTATAATGGTCACCATTGTTGAGGTTCACAAGCTGATTCTTGATGTCTGTGTGAGTCTAGTTGCTACCATAGATTAAAACTTTTTGTGGACAAACTGTTTGGAAAGGCCTTTCTATTTACTGACTGTCACAGAACCACTGGCTCTTAGAATCACCTTTACTGTAATCAATACAACATCCATTTAATCAGAGATTAGACACACAATGAGATCAGTTCGCTAACAGATGATTGTCATTATAAACATACAACAACCAACTACTCTCTGGGCTTTTGAATTATAACAAATATGTTTGAGAAACACATGGTCACAACAGCCAGAGAAGTCAAGGGTCAAGAGCCCAACTAAAGCAGACACTGATCTCTAACATGGTTACTTCAAATGAAACAATAAATCAACATCTAAACCTTAGTTAATTCTCAATAACATCTTCTGTAGATGTCTGACAGAAATAAAGTCAGTCTGGTTACTAATAAGTGGAGCTGGTGATGCTGTTTTTGGGGTTGCTTAATCAGATCTTGAGAGATTTAATGTATTTTATTTCAGTTGATTTCATCTAAGGCTGAGACTAAAGTTAGTTGTTCTTGTGTTTCTTTTTCTTCAGTGATTATGTTTGTTAACAGCAAGTGTTCATCCCTAATGCTCAATTATTACTCAATTAATCACTTAAAGGAACACTCCACTTTTTTTATAACTAGTAGTTACCTAGCTGGGCACTACTTTCAGGTGCTGCGTAATATCACTGCGCCTGCTGCGCCCATGTTACGGCAGCAAAGTTCCTTGATTATTACGCCGGAATGAGAGTAGTTCCTAGCCAAATCAGACTAGAAAATTGCAACTTTTCATTTTCTGCCGGTCGTAGTACACAATATAACTACAGAAGAGTCAAGTTTTAAATAGGACAAATATCAAAACTCTTTGGTCATTTTTGAAAACGATGCTACTGGTCATAATCGGATTCAATGATCTATGCTAAGCTATGCTAAAAGTGCTATCGCCAGACCCGGAGATCGGCTGAATGGATTCAAAAACGGTAAAACTCAACTTATTAACTCTGGGGGAGTTGGAGAATGAGCCTATTTCCAAAAAAAGTGGAGTGTTCCTTTAATTGCTGTAAGGGTTTTATACATAAATATAATTTAATTTAGCTCAAAGGGAATCATTAATGATTTTATAGGGAATTTGAACAGAATCACTGTTTTGCGGCTGATCACTGAGCGATTCACTGAACGAGCCGTATAACATTAATTCTGCCCTGGATATTAAAATCCAAAATATAGTGAAAACACTATTAATAAGCACAGTAACAAGATCGGCAGATTAAGACATGAACTTGTAAGCACAAAACACAAGATACTTCTCTTTTCAATATAAATAAGACTTTATTTATATAAACCTAATACATAAACTAACCTAACATGAACACACGCATTCACACATTCACACGTTGCAGAAAAAGAGAAAGGATGAGTTTAGAGAATGAGAATGTGAAATCCCAAGTTTACAGCAATATGTGCTATTGCATAGACCTGAACAACCATCAATCACTTAATTAACCCTCGCGTTGAGTTTCTCAATGAGGCTAAAATTTATATTAAATACACCAGCTCAGTTATAATCTGGAGTTTGTACTTGCGTTGCCTTGTGTTACAGGGATTCCCTTTTGTCTTCGTCGTCGTTGCAGGAAAGGGGTTTTCCCGAGTTGGTGATTGGCTGGAAGTTCAGTAGTCTTTGAAGTGAAGTCTTGGGAAGCCAATGGTTGGGCCGTTGGCTGAGGATGGTCTTGGAGTCCGTTTCTGGTTGAAGTTTGAAGCGGGTGCAGTCGCTGGACTTTGCGGCAAACTTAACGTTTGAACACGAGACTCAACGGAAAGAAAAGAAACTAAAGTAAAAGAATAAAATGAGTAACGAGACTAGGTGGTTTTTCTTCTCATCGTGGTGTTAAGTAGCAACTGGCCTGTAGGCCAGAGCACGCTCAAAGAGCGCTAAAACAGCGTCAAAACGCTGTGGCGAGAAGAAGAAGAAGAAGGGAAGAGAAGAGAGGGCTTTAGAGAGACAAAAGAGGAAGATTTGATGGTGTCCTGAGTTCTTAAACTCGGCTTTGGGACACATCCCATTTGGTGTTTTGACCAATTAGATAGGCTATTGTCTTAGCTAGGGTTGTTCCTTCCATCATAAATCAGCCTGTTATCAGTCACATGGTCTGAATTTTACACACTCTTGCAAAGTATACTTTTGGACATGATTTCTATGACCAGAATATGATACATTTGACACAGAATTAATTGAAAGAAACATTTCAAGCTAGAAATGTCAAACTCATACATACCAAACACGACTAACCTTAAAGTCATTCAATAGTTATTAGAAAGACATACATGATATGTGCTTAAAACATGATAGTCTAATATGTGGTTACATACATAATATAGTGTTATGCCTAGCATTGTCCTTTAGGATGGTTTTATGTGCATATGAAAAAGAAAGTCTCTGTGTAGTTCTGTGGAGGCCAAAAAGAAATGTTCTTTGGCCAGAGGAATTTCAGTCTGGTTCTTTGTCTTGTATGTGTGGGGGAGAAGTCAATCTAAAGAAGCTTGTGATTTCTCTTGTGGAACGCCATGTGATGGCCATCTCTTTGACCATTAATCTTGACTATTTACCCCAAATTTGATGATCTCCTTCCTGCGTAGAACACTTATCAATAAGTGTTCTTTTGTCTTAATGTTGCGAGCTGTTCTGTGAAAGAGGCTTGTTAGTTAGGCTTGCTCCAGAAGTCAGAGATAGGAATCTTTACGATGTTGTCCTGTTGTCCTGGAATTTCAGCTCCTCATGTTTCGATGCTCCGATCGAATCTTAGTTTTGTCTGACTCGTTCTGACGCTACATTGCAATGTA
The DNA here is from genome assembly GCA_036784905.1 of Acrossocheilus fasciatus. Taxonomy (NCBI): domain Eukaryota; kingdom Metazoa; phylum Chordata; class Actinopteri; order Cypriniformes; family Cyprinidae; genus Acrossocheilus; species Acrossocheilus fasciatus. Next base: position 33,006,906 of record CM071959.1, read on the forward strand.
TATCTTATTTTAGTGAACTCAACTGAAATAAGTTCAGAGCACTCATAATTGTTAGTTTTAAAAACTTAAATGGTTTAAGGCAATAAGTTTACTCAAACAGTTTGAGTTAACCTAACTTGTCGGGTTTTACAGTGCACAAAAATAAGTCGAGCAAACTTTTAAGTTGGCTAAACTTTTTTTTTTACAGTGTGCCAGTAAGTTAGAACTTAAAATGTTAAGTTCACTGAATTAAATTGGTCTCCTTGAATTTCAATAACATTAAACTGACTTAAAAAATCAAGTTGAATGTAGCATAACTTACAAAAGAAAGTTGAAATTGCTTAAATTATTTTTTTAAGTTAAAGTAACTTTAAAACATAAGTTGTCATGACTTTTTCACCATATCATTTTTTACAGTGTACAATTGTAATTATTGATTTACAGTACTCTTGTAAATTTACAGTCTTACTGGCAACCAAAATTGCCAGTAAGTTACTGTACATTTTACAGCAATTTTTTACAGTGTACTTTACTGAGATCAAAACTACACCCCAACTGGTCCTCTTTAGTGGAGTGAGCCTCAGTGATAGAGCTGCATATATATATATATATATATATATATATATATATATATATATAGAAGCTCTTTATTGAGAAGAGACATGGTCTTAACAGGCAGGGTCGAACAGTGGCAAACAGCTATATAATAGGCAAGGCGAAGAGTCATCCAAAACGGGCCTGGGTTGGTAGACAGCGAACAGTATCCAAAGGGGCTAGACAAGAGAGGTAAATCCAAAACGAAAGCAAAAGTCCAGGCAGGGGAAAACATAATCCGAAACAGGCAAGGCAAGGCAAGACTAGGGAAACTAACAGGGGCTCTGTAGGGCAGCAATAAATGCATACAATACTCGGCAGTGAGGGAAGGAAAGTCCAAGGCTTATAAAGCGTGTCTAATGGGTTTCAGCTGTAATCAGTGCAATGTGTAATCTGTGACAACTGTGTGATCGATGATGGAAAATGTAGTCTGGTGAAATGCAACAGTAGTGTAGTGCAGTGCAAGAGTCCATGTGATGAGCGGGTGACCTCTGGTGGTGAGTGAAAGGAACTGCGTGGACAGGATTCGTGACATATATAATATCTAATGTAAATCAGAAAATCATATACTGATCATATACAACAATGCCAAGGTCTCTGGAAGAGGTTTGGATGCAGTGCGGTGGCGGTGACTTCATCCATTGGCTGTGCTGGTACACAGTAAAACCTCCAGTGTTGAATCAACACTCCCAGTGTACACAGCAAAATCCCCAGTGTTAATTTAACACTCTGAGTGTGGACTCACTGGATTCATATAAACACTGAAGAAGTGTTAAAAGTAACACTGAAGCAGTGTTAAAGTGAATGAGATAATTAGGTGATTAACTGAGTGATGACTGACCATTATTGAAGACACCTGATGTTAACAAGCAGAATCACCAAAGAAGAAAATCTAAATTTGTATGTCACCATTATAGTGTTCAGTGTTTGCATTAGATGGGATCTTGACCCTTGACTTTTTAACTTTAAATTTTGTTTGGCTGCTGTATTTGAGTTGTAACAGCCAGACAAGCCAAGAGCAAAAGTTACCAGGTGGTGATGATTATGTTTTAACACAATTGTCATTTGACTTGAGTCACTGAGCTTATTTAGAGTCTGATCTCTGAGTTATATTAGCTTTATTGGTTGCAACAGCTCTGTGGTTCCACAGTGAAAGATACTGTATTTGTTATACGTTTTGAAGTGGTTTCTTGCAAGCTGTTCTGATTTAAAAAAAAGAAAAAAGTCTTTCTTTTAGGCAGACACGGACATCAAGAATCAGCGTATAAATCTCAACTACGGTGTAGTGAGAATAAAAAGTTACAAAGACAATTCAGCTCATAATTTATTCATGCCGCAATGCATGATTAATTTTCATTGGCTACAACATGCTTTTTTGATGGTCACCATTGTTGTGATTCTCACGCTGATTCTTGATGTCTGTGTGTCTAAATTAAAGTTGTTGTTTTTTTATTATTATTTATTTTATGTGGGAGTAACTTCTGAAATCATCTGTGTGATTACGCCAAAAAAGCCAGATCTTGCATTTTTCACCTTGTTTACCTAATCATTACAGAAAACCTAACTCAGGTATTCAGGTCACTACATGATGATTAGATCAAAACATAATCAACACCACATGATCATCTTTCCTCTGTTTTGTCTGGCTGTTATAATTCAACTATAACAAACAAAACCTAATGTTAAAAATTTAAGGGTCAAGATCCCAACTAATGCAAACACAGACCATTATAATGGTGACATACAAATTTAGGTTTTCTCCTTTGGTGAGTCTGCTTGTTATCATCAGGTGTCTTCAATAATGGTCAATCATCACTCAGTTAATCACCTAATTATCTCATTCACTTTAACACTGCTTCAGAGTTACTTTTAACACTGCTTCAGTGTTTATATGAGTCCAGTGAGTCCACACTCAGAGTGTTAAATTAACACTGAGGGTTTTGCTGTGTAACAATGCAGTGGGGAAAGGAATCCATTTCAACAGCCTTGAACACGAAGCACTGGAGGATGCTGATCTCCTGGAGCACCAAAGGGTCCTAAAATCTGGAACACACAGATGTGGCCCAGGAGTAGGTGCAGAAGGTCCTTAGCCTGGAACACACAAGCAAAAGTACCTTGAAGTGAAGGTTTGCTCTCCAGAGCTTAAAGGAAAATGCCACTGGTTTTCCATATTCTAATATGTTCTTCCTTCAACTTAGACGAGCTGATATGTACCTCTCCCGTCTCAGTGCGTGCACTTAATCTCTCTAGCGCATGAGGTCGAAGTGCTGCGAAGTGCTCTTCCACCATACATTATACACAGTAAAATCCCCAGTGTTAAATCAACACTGCTCAGAGTGTATTTGGTCCCACTCCAAATAGTGTTAAAGTAACACTGAAGCAGAGTTAAAGCTAATGAGATAATTATGTGATTAATTAAGTGCTGATTGAGCATTAGTGATGAACAGCTGCTGTTAACAAGCAGAATCACTGAAGAAAATAGAAACACAAGAACAACAACTGACTTCAGCCACAGCCTTTGATAAAATCAACTGAAATAAAAGACATTAAATCTCTGAACGTCTCAGCAGAGGAGGATTAAACAACTCCACAAACAGCATCACCAGCTCCACTTATTATTGACTTTATTTCTGTCAGATGACTACAGAAGCTCTTATTGAAAATTATCAGAGGTTTAAACATTGATGCTTCATTGGTCAAAAACAATGCCACCATCATGGAGATCAGTATTTACTTTGGTTAGGCTCTTGACACTTGACTTGCTGTGTTAGTTTGTTCTTTGCAACAATACATGTGTTGTTGTTAAGGAGAAAGAACAGTGCTTTACACTGAGCACATAGATGCTTCTGTGTGAGTAGACAATCATTGTGAACTAGCCAGACTGTATGCTTTTTTTTTTTTTTTTTTTTTTTTTTTATTCTATCTTGAGTTTGCGCAACTAACCTGCTGATGTTACAGTATGAGAAAATGTTGCAGCCAGCAGTTATCGTGAATGCTTTTAAAACCATCTGCATAAAATTTTTTGAACAACTGCATTGTATAGACAAACACAGACATCAAGAACCAGCATATGAATCTCAACAATGGTAACAATCAACAAAATTATTCAAGCTGCAATGCATGCTGGGTAACACCATAGTAAAAACTCCCACCATGCACTGCAGTATAAATATTTATTGTCACCACTGTTGAGGATCATATGATAAGTGTTCATGTCTAAAGCTTGACCTGAAACTCCTCAACTTTTTGAAATGTTATGATCGAATATGTTTAATATAGAGCTCAAGATTATTGTAGAAATAGGATTAATTATCCAGTAACACATGATGTTATTTAGTTGATGAACTTAAGTCAATAACCAAAGAACAAGTAAGAGAAACCACTTTGCATTGGTTAGTCATGTCTTTTATAAGCAGAAAGTGTAATCTGCTATATCAAGCTTCTGTTTCAGCAATGTTCAAGTGTTTGCAGTGAAACACTATTGCAATTAATTAGAAGCAAAATTATTTAGAAGTTCTACAAGGGTCAAGAGCCCAACTACAGCAAACACCGTCCTCCATGATGGCATCATTTTTTGACCAATAAAATATCAACTTCTAAACCTTAGTTAATTCTCAATAAAATCTTCTGTAGATGTCTGACAGAAATAAAGTGAGTCTAGTTATTAATGAGTGAAGCTGGTGATGCTGTTTGTGGAGTTGTTTAATCCTCATCTGCTGAGATCTTCAGAGATTTAATGTATTTTATTTCAGTTGATTTTATCAAAGGCTGTGGCTGAAGTCAGTTGTAGTTCTTGTGTTTCTATTTTCTTCAGTGATTCTGCTTGTTAACAGCAGGTGTTCATCACTAATGCTCAATCATCATTTAATTAATAACTTAATTATCTCATTAGCTTTAACTCTGCTTCAGTGTTACTTTAACACTATTTGGAGTGGGACCAAATACACTCTGAGCAGTGTTGATTTAACACTGGGGATTTTACTGTGTAGTTATCATTTTTATCCTCTTAGAAAATCGCCACGTTTTATTTTGTGTCACCATACTTACTCGTGTAACTACTCATGTAACCATCTTGAAATAGGGAAAACATGGAAGTGTTTGGTGGCTTCTAAATTCATCCCTGTTTGAATTCTAAGGAATGAATGGTGCTAAGCTAAACGCTAACATAGTCGCGCCGTGTGCTAGAGAGATTAAGTGCACGCACTGAGACAGGAGAGGTACGTATCAACTCGTCTAAATTGAGGGAAGAACATATTAGAATATGGAAAACTGGTGGCATTTTCCTTTAATACACAGATCTAATATAAACATGAGATTTCTTTCCCAGATGTTTACTTTCACAAACATAGCCGACTGTGTTTTTGTAACTTGTGTGTGTTTTTAACATAAACTCTTGTGTGAAAGGGAACTTAGTACTCACATGCCGTGTGCAGAGATTTTCTATAGCGTGCTATCGATAGACGGATAGACATGATAATCAACACCATACAGATGTTTTTTTTTTTTTGTTTGTTTGTTTGTTTTTTTTCTTTAGAAGTTACGTGATATAAAGGCACTTCTCCATTTTGGAAAAGAGGGTGGGGAGCAGAAGCTCATTTGCATTTAAAGAGACATGCTCTAATACAGCGTGTTTCTGCTTCTACTAAAAATGGTCATTTCACAGACACATTCTGGGGACACCTGGGACTTATATTACATATTGTAAAAAGGGGCATGATAGGTGCCCTTTAAGTACAAAATGAAAGGCATGAACACAAGAACATGAAACATCCCAGAATCATAGTGACACATACTGATCATAAGTTCAGTATGGCGTACCACAAGGCTCAGTAATAGGACTGTTGCTTTTCACCCTGTATGTGCTACCATTGGGAGATATCATAAGGAAGCATGGAGTTAGTTGTGCACTGTTCACTGTTATGCAGGTGATACTTAGCTCTATATTTTGTCTCGTCCTGATTTACTTAAATCTGAGAAGAAAAAATAAATAAATAAATAAACAAACAAACAAAAAAACAAAACAGAGGTCTTAATTATTCAAATAAAAACCTCTTCATGTAATAACCTAGTTATTGCTAATTACCTGTAGCCCCCCAGTACGTGAGCGAGCTATTAATACATTATAGTCCTTTATAACTATTGCAATCTCAAAATTCTGGCCAGTTGATAATACACCAAGCTTTACACTTGGCACAATGCAGACAGGCAAGTCCCGTTCTTCTGGCAACCACCAAACCTAGACTTGTCCATCGGATTGACAGACAAAGAAGTGATTTTACCCCGCTCAGTGATTTTACGTGGCTTACCACTTTGTGGCTGAGTTGCTGTTGTTCCCAATTGCTTACACTTTGTTATAAAACCACTAACAGCTGACTGTGGAATATTTAGTAGTGAGTAAATTTCACGAAATAACTCAGTACACAGGTGGCAACCAATCACAGTGCCATGCTTGAATTCACTGAGCTCATGAGAGTGACCCATTCTTTTACAAATGTTTGTAGAAGCAGTCTGCCTGCCTATAGGCGCTTGATATTATACACCTGTGGCTGTCGAAGTGATTGGAACACCTGAATTCAGTGATTTGGAGGGGTGTCCCAATACTTTTGGCAATATAGTGTAGAAAGTATCATTATAGGGTGTCCATGACATTTAAGTTGCAGATCTTAAATCTCCTCTCAGACCTTTGTTACACTCTTTACATTTCAGGATCTTCAAGTCCGGAGTCCAAAATTAAGATTGGAGACAAAGTCTATGTGAAGCCGTCTGTTGTTACTCCAAGATACCAATGGGGATCAGTCAATCACAAAAGCATTGGCGTTGTTAAAGGTAGGAGCAATGACTGCCTTAATTTAATGACTAATTTTAGGCATGCGTATTCAAGACGTTGTGATTTTCACTAAAATAAAAGAAATGAAACATTATGTGTGGACTCTCTGTGTATCCCAGTGTAAGAATAAAGTACATATTTTTGAGGAATTTATAATGATTTTGATCATTTCTTTTTAAATTCCACAGATATTCAGGGAGAGACTTTGATTGTAGATTTCCCCGAGCAAAAGAACTGGAAGGCTGTCATTTCAGAAATGGAACTTGTGACCGGCAGTAGTACGGGTAATTTTTTTCTGAAAATGTTTGCAACTGATTGTATCTAATATTGGCATATGCAATTGTAAGGATTGCCAGACAGAGAAGCGTGATCAGTCACTCCAGAGAACATGTCTTCACTGCTCTAGAGTCCAGTGGTGGCGTTTTACACCATTGCATCCCACTCTTTGCCTTGCACTTGGTGATGTAAGGCTTGGATACAGCTGCTCGGCCATGGAAACCCATTCCATGAAGCTCTCTATGCACTGTTCTTGAGCTCATCTGAAGGCCACATGAAGTTTGGAGGTCTGTAGCTATTGACTGCAGAAAGTTGACGAATTCTGCTCCTCAGTATGACCCCTCTCAGTGATTTTACGTGGCCTACCACTTCGTGGCTGAGTTGTATGGTGTTATTTTAATGACAAATGTCGAGAGTGCATTATTGTAGCCCGAAAGCGCATTAATCTCTGAGCGTGAATCTCTCTGCTTGCACGCAGATTTCCTTTGCTCTCACACAAGCTCAGATACATGCTGCTCTTGCCCAGAGAGAGTGCGCACACTTAAAACATGTCTCTCCCCTCACAAAGCTGTGTCCTGTCTGGGCACTCGTGAATCTCTCTGTGCTCATGCACTAGACATTCATTCTTTTTGCACCTGAATTAAACATTGTCAAAAGTTATCAACCAATCAGATTTCAAAGATGGATCTGTAATTTCTTTACAATTTAATACTACTTAGTCATAATGATAAAATATTAGAAATCAATTGGGTGCTTGGATGATTTGTAAATAACCTAGCAAAATCTGCAAATTAACTCTTCATATCTATGTGTTTAATGCATTTGCAGACAATTGTAATTACATGTAACTATCATATAACTGTATATTCACTGTTTTAGAGGAGAGTGCCATTGAATGTATAGTTAATAGGAAGTGGATTTTCATGAAAAAAAAAATGTATATATGTAACGGAGCCGACTAAGCATGAGGCTTACGGATCCATGTGCAACCTTTTATTTAGAAATATAGTCAATCACAGGCAGGGTCAAACATCAGCAAACAGGTATGGCACAGGCAAGACAAAAGAGCAATCCTAAATGGGTTAGAATCAGATGACAGCAAACATTACCCCTTTTGTCAAGCCCTCTGGATTATCTATAAATGTGAGTATAAATCCAGGTGAGGAGCAAACTCAGTCCAAAACAGCAAGCAAAGGATTAATCCAAGATATGTGGCAAGAATCAGGACTATGACTATAACTAGACTATGAAAACTAGAGCAGACTCAGTAAAGCAACTAGTAACTATCACAATGATAAACACTAAACAGACCTCAACAATCTGACTGAGGAAGTCCATGGCTTAAGTAAGGCGTGTGATGGGAATCAGCTGTATGATCACTGCAATCAGCTGTGTGTGTGTGTCATCAGTGCAATGGAT